>CM062288.1:50948790-51548790 GCA_031216915.1 Pictodentalium vernedei | reverse complement strand
TGAGTTATCGTCAAGACAAAAGGAAAGGGATAGAAAATATTCATACAGGAATCAGAACATTTTTATAAGAAACCAGAAATGGCATATATGTGACCAGCATTCAAAGGGTTTGATACACGAATCAGAAATGGATATTTTTGTCTCTGCCCACTAATTTGAGTGATGAAATACATTCATAAACTTTAGAAATGCATTAAGGTGTAATAAAATGCATTTCCCAGTCTTTCTGAATAATGCCCCCATACTAAGATCTTCAGAGGGTTAAAATATTCCCTTTAAATACTCCATTTTAATCCTTTAAATGGGGGCGCATTGGCTCAGTTGGCAGAGGTGCAGGCTGCAAGGCGTGAGGTCCTCACTCTGTCCTTGGGCAAGCCACTTCACCCCATTGCGTGCATGGTGGCGATGTGTTCTAAAGCGTACTGCACATCGATTGTGCACCCGTCTTCAACCAATGCTAACCTTGCTTGTGTGGAGTTAGTATGTGGGGGATCTGACAGTTGCTCGTTGTTGCCCGGTGGTTCTTTCCAGGTACTCCGACTTCCTCCACCTAAAAAACTGTCGTGGTCATGATTAGCCACTGTGCAGAAATATGTGACATTAAACGCCAATAAATAAATAATCCTTTAAAAAATGAGCTCAATCCAATAAAGGGTCATAAGCTATGTTTTTTTCAAGCAAAAATGAAAAGGTAATTAAAACTGAATAGACGTTTCTGTGAATAATGTTGACCGGTTTTTGCTGTTATGTTCGCTAAAGGGTTAAGAATCCCTTGCTTTGGAAGGCACACTGAAAAGGTGTCCCATTCCACATAGAATCAAATGTTAAGAAAATAAAGCGAAAAACATTAAGTTTCTCACCTGACAGTACCTGCTTTTGCACTCCGGAGGGATGGAACGGCACAAATCAAAGACATTCTCTTAATGGCACTTTGACACCAAAGGTTTCTGTACTCTCGGTGAGGCCGAGATGAGCGCAGTGAAAGACTATAGAACTCCTCTAACAAATTAGTTTTAAACAGTCATAGCACTAACACAGTTAACAGTACAGTCGACCATGCCAGTATTGCATTGTTACCGGCACCCTGACAGTTTTGTTATAGGTTTCAACAATTATTCAGTGCAGTTTTATGGAAAGGGTTAACTTTATTCTGCCTGAAATAAAATATGGTCAATCCACATTGAAGTCTTGAGAGGGGTTAAAAGCATTGAACTGAATAAGATAGGTTTCAACAATTATTCAGTGCAGTTTTATGGAAAGGGTTAACTTTATTCTGCCTGAAATAAAATATGTGCAATCCACATAGAAGTCTGGAGAGGGTTAAAAACAGTGAACTAAATAATTTACAATTTATTTCCTTGCAAGGCAAAGGGTTTCTCTCAACTTAGTTTCAGGAACTAACATCCCATAATGATGACAAGGTCAGATTTCATTTTGACAGCTTACTCCACTGGTGTTTACATAGTCTCCGGTGTGAACATAACATCGTATTGCTTGGGGAGAATTTACTGTATCAGGAAATTGGAGGCTGTGAAAACCCTGTGGCCTACTGGGCCATACTGAAAAAATGTGATTTCCAGAAATTCTGAAAAATGCACTCAATGACCCCTAGTTGACCTCCATGACCTTGACCCATATTTTGAACCTCCATCGAGTATCGACTCATTTGGTGTTGGTCCCAGGTCTGTAGGTCATACCATGCCTGAGATATAGGAGTGACCCATGTTCAAAATTTTGGCCACGCCCACTTTTTTTACGTAAAAATGCATGTGTGTATGTCAGGAATACTTTAAGGGTAAAAAAATGTGATTTCCAGCAATTCTGACCTCTGTGACCTTGACCCATATTTTGAATCTCCGTCAAGTTTCGACTCATTTGGTGTTGGTCCCAGCTCCATACGTCATGCCATGCCTGAGGTATGGGCGTGACCCACTTTCAAAAATTTTGGCCACGCCCACTTTTTGTTACGTCAAAATGCATGTGTGTCCGTCAGGAATGCTTTAGGGGGTCAAAAAATGTGATTTCCAGCAATTCTGAAAAATGCACTGAATGACTCCTAGATGACCTCCGTGACCTTGACCCATATTTTGAACCTCCATCGAGTGTCGACTCATTTGGTGTTGGTCCCAGGTCTGTAGGTCATACCATGCCTGAGATATGGGAGTGACCCACTTTCAAAAATTTTGGCCACGCCCACTTTTTTAATGTAAAAATGCATGTGTGTATGTCAGGAATACTTTAGGGGTAAAAAAAATGTAATTTCCAGCGTTTCTGAAAAATGCATTCAATGACCCCTAGGTGACCTCTGTGACCTTGACCCATATTTTGAATCTCCGTCAAGTTTCGACTCATTTGGTGTTGGTCCCAGCTCCATACGTCATGCCATGCCTGAGATATGGGCGTGACCCACTTTCAAAAATTTTGGCCACGCCCACTTTTTTCACGTCAAAATGCATGTGTGTCCGTCAGGAATGCGTTAGGGGGTCAAAAAATGTGATTTCCAGCAATTCTGAAAAATGCACTCAATGACCCCTAGATGACCTCCGTGACCTTGACCCATATTTTGAACCTCCATCGAGTGTCGACTCATTTAGTGTTGGTCCCAGGTCTGTAGGTCATACCACGCCTGAGATATGGGCGTGACCCACTTTCAAAACACCCCTACAGGCACCCCTGATACCCCACGAATCTGGAAAACATAGGTGGCCGAGAACTTGTGACTGTCTATCAGCATGCCAAAAATCAACGAGATAGGGCAATTCGTTTTCGAGTTATCTTGCGGACAAAAAGGTGATGAGAAGACAGAAGAAGAAGAAGAAGAAGAAGAAGAAGAAGAAGAAGAAGAAGAAGAAGAAGAAGAAGAAGAAAGAAGAAGAAGAAGAAGAAGAAAAAAAAAAGAAAAAGAAACCGTGCAAAAACAATAGTCTGTGTGTTTCACACAGACTAATTTGTATAGTATTGGCTTCTGACAGGTGTAAGATGAGAGTCTTGACCGTTTCCTAAATGACGAACGACGATTGATCACGGAGGAACGTTTGATCACAAGTGGCAGACAAACCAAGGCGAGACCTCATTTAAATATTCAACTTTCGGTCGCTGCTCAATGGTTGTGAAAAGACCTTTAATCGCGAGTAGATAAATGACAGACTGTTTGATCATGAACAGACAGACAGATGGGTTGTCGAACTAACACTAGAGTTTCTAAAACTACTTACCCCTCCTCGGCTGTGGCAAAAAAATACCAGTATCTCTGCGGTAGACCCCCATTAAACAAATCATTTCCAAAAAAGGATAAAAAACTGCGGTGGGTGGCGGGGGGGGGGGGGGCATGGCCTCCCCCACTTTTTCAGATCAGACATTTTGCCCACTTCCCCACTTTTTAGATTAAGAGATAACTCTGGTGGACATACTATTGTAAACATTTATTTCTTATTTAACTTTTTTATATCCATTTTAGCCAAAAAATAACAGCTTATCAGCCCCTCATTGTAACGAGCTCAAAGAGCTCGTTACAATGAGGGGTAATAAGATTTATATTTCAGGCAAAGAGGGAGAAAGATAATTACTGTCCCTCTTCCCCCACCTCATCCTTTCGTTTCAATTTCACAACCACAGCATCAACCACATCTACCTCCTCCCCAACGTCGCGCCACCATCCCAGGGTTTGGGCATGTGTCCCATTTTATTGGAAGACGTGTTTGTTTGAGCGCTTAAAGCTGTATATTTTTGTAAAACATCTGACGTCCTGACTAACAGTGATCAATCACAAGGAAGACATTATTGAGGAGTGATTTTTTTTTATTTCACCGTTGACTCATTGGGTAATTATGCTTACTTCATTAATTGATTAATCAAATGTAGGGTAATTAGCAATAGGTATATAAGTATGCAAAATTTACCCCATCAGAGTCTGACGCCAGTGTCGTGCATTGCCAAGATTTTGCCAGAAAAAATATTAAGGGCGTGACAGATACTTTCGAGTTCAAAGATGATTCGGTTTTTCAAAGTATGTCTTGTTGTAGCATTTTCACTCTTTCAAAGAATTTGGGGATATGAGACAGGAGCTCCGGGAAAAGCATGCCAGTCAATGATTCCTGGTCATTTCGGCTTCGGAACAAGACAGCCCGTACAACCACAACGGGGACAAGCACCGTTTCTTATTACTTTGAACCAAACTGAATACGCTCCGCACGAACCACTCAAAGGTGAGTTGATTATTGTTACCAACATGTCACGATAAGCCACGAGATCAGAGGGTGGGTGATTAAGACGAGAATGAGTCTTGGCTTCTTGAAACTAAATAAACATGCACTCCCATGGGAATCGAATGTTTTTCCACACGTTCGTGATCTGAACACAAGTGACTTGTATGTTTATAAACTGTTTATGCGACTACGTACGATCTACCCAGGCCCGAAGCTGGGGCGTTAAAACCACCTGACATAAGGTGTGTGTGGGGGGGGGGGAGTAGCATCTGTATGCCAAAGGCATTTTCGAGATGCGTAGCACCGAGGTGGGGAGTGTATGGGAGGTGGTCACCACCCCCCCTCAGGGTCCGACCCCCTCCCATACTCTCCCCCAGCTAGGTGCATAGCCTCCTCTGAAAATTTTGTAAAAGACAGGCCTTTGATAGCGAATCTAGAGTATCTTGGCTTTTGATATCCGGCTTTTTTAGCAGTTAAATAGGGCATGGTTAAGATAAGGTTGTTTTCGGGTGCCTCATCTGAGAACGAGCGGGGACTCGGGTGTTTTGTAGTTAGACTCTTATGCAGAAGAGGAATATAATGCCGAAGAGATGTTTATTTCCGACAGATTCTCTCAAAGTTTTGGTAATATTCGGAATATATCCGAACGATGGCGAGAATCTGTCAGAAATGGACATCCGTACGACTAGGCTTGGTCGGTCCGAATTTTTTTCCGACGGCTATTGAAAATTTCAGACCGAGACTGTCATGGGAGGCGGGGGCGGCGGTTCGCCCTCTTGCACCCCTATTGGCTTCGGCCCTGGATCTACCCACAAAGTAATCCCCTCTACAACAGTTGCGTGTTTGTCTCGGCGGTACACGTGGTGTACATAGGCGAAACAAAAAAAAACTATGGTGTGTGGAATATGGTTTCCACCACGACAATGGCGTCTGTCTGTGAACATGCATAATAACGCCGGGATCAATTTCAAACCCGGAGGTCCATTGATTGAAATTACTTGGCTTTCTTTTGCGTTATCAGAAGAATCAGAAGTTATTGTGTGCGTGGGAATCCACTCTACGGTTGTTTTACATGTAATTCACCTTCCTCGTGCTGTATTTACTAAAATTTAAAAATTATCTTGAACGGTTTTCTTTGAAATGTGATGATAAGAAACTGTAACGTGATGTCAAGATAGAGACTAACAAGGGCAATAATTTTTTAACCCTTTCAACACGCGAGACTGCTGCTCCGGTCCTGGAACATGATACTTCATGATACTTCATAGTTCATAAAGTTGGTTGGCTGCGAAGTTAACCCTTTATCCAACGCAGACGATATCACAATTTATTATTTTAAATATCATTTTTTTTAATTTTTCAAAAAATTTCAACAAAACCATATCATGTGACCCCTCGTTGGAACGAGCTCGTTCCAACGAGGGGTCACATGATATGGTTTTGTCGAAAATGTTTGAAAAATAATATTTTTTCAAATGCTGAATTTGCATATTACGCGTGCGGATGCGGGCGATTCGTTGGGTAAAGGGTTAATGTGTGGAGTGGACCAATCAATATTTTCAACGTGTAGCCCAAGGCTAGACGTTGAAAATATTAATTGTTCTACCCCCAAATAAAGAATATGGACTCTTCTAATTGCTGTCATTGAACAGACGTGGAAGATACCACCAGTATTCAAAGGGTTAAGATATCCTTGGACATGGTTTGTTAGCAATCCCATTCACGGTCGGTATAATCACTACCAAGCTACAGCACGGTCGCCGTGGACTGGTCACTTTCCACGGGTGGACAATATTTCCACGAACGCAATAATATTAGATTCCAAACACTAATGATATGAATAATCATCAAAAATTTAATTAATGAAGCACAATACATTCCGTTGCTTCATTAATTAAAATTTTGCTGATGATGATTTTTATTACCTGGTAAACGCATGCGTGGACATGATCACTGCCCGCGCCTGGATTACGACCAGTCCATTGCGACTGTACTATACATGTCTTTCTAAAAGTGACTATTCAGGGTCTTCGTGGGATATTTACTACACTTTTCATCTCAACTGGTGCAAGAGCTGGGTGGTGTAGAAACTCCACGTTCAGTTTCGGTATCGTTATTTTTTAGAATGATTTACCTTGATATCGGTACGGTATTCAGTGTCAGCAACATACACACACAAATACCAATATCCACTATTTTTGGTATATTGCCCTGCTACAGGCTACCATTCTGCAGTAGACAGTGACTCACAGCAGAGAGGGAGAGAGCTGTTTAACCCCTTCAACACGGACCCCCGTGATGGGTATCGGCTTATGCACTACTGCATAATTGATATGGGCGGATTTATCTTGTAGTTGTGTGGAGGGGAGTAGTAATAAGTTAATCCTACAGCCCTATAGGGCTGTACAGTACAAAAACCCGGGTAAAGACCGGAGAGTCCTAGTTATGACTGCGCCCCTATTCCCCACCCCTGAAAAAATGTTGCAAAGTTCAGTGTTCTAAGGGAGAAACCGAGGCACTTGTATAGCCTGTGTAGCCCTATATTAAGACCATTTTAGGACTCTATATTATGTCAAAGTTGCATTGGCCATTTTTGTTTTTTTTTTGGGGGGGGGCGGAAATTTTAGGGGGCAAGGCCCAAGCATCACCCTTTCCCGTACCCTACTCGAACGCCCCACATACCCCCTATCTCGTTGTTACGCCACTGGTGAAAATGTTAGCTTATTGTTCCCGTGAGGACGTTATATTATTTTGAGATCCAAGCTTCGGTCCTCTTTAAGTACATTGGCCGCATTCGCACCACGATGAAGCACTTTCGTCGTCTCTTGAGTTTACAAGCGTAGATTGCTAGTGTTGCGAAATTCAGCCTACAGTGGTAGATTTGATAATAGGTAAAGTGTTAAAGAGGTCATTAGATCCTATAGTAAATTCAAATAAAATAATATAAACGAGTACTCGAAAGTACTCGGCAGACAGAATATACTCGTGTAGAATAGGGAAGTGTTACATTATGTTGTACTATGAAACACAAGAGATCTGATAAGAACTGCATGTTATTACAGTGATGCGTTTACCAGGTAATAAAAATCATCAGCAGCAACATTTTTATTAATGAAGCATCGGGTTGTACTAGGGCGGGTTGTACCCGGTGCTTCATTAATTAATTTTTTTTATAATTATTCTTATAATTAGTGTTTGCAATCTAATATTATTGTGTCCGTGGAAATATTGCCCACCCCGTGGAAAGTGACCAGTCCACGGCGACCGTACTGTAGGATTAAATTATCACTGGTCTTACTGTCGAGTTTGGTGTTTATTGTATTGTGCACTCAAGGACAGCCAACTTCTGTTTCACGCAAAAAATTATCAATTCGCGTTGAAAGGTTTAATTCTGTACTTCTATAAAGTTAACACAATTAATTTCTAAACCTAATTCTCACCACACTGGCCCAAACATTGTACTCAACAAAACACTATCCCCACAAATTATTTTGAATGGCAAAAGAAAAGGTTTCGCTGATGGATCCTCACCGACGTCCATTAGCTGAAATTTTGTGAGTGTGCCTCAATCCTTTCCCTAACGGCCGGTGGTATAAATAAAAAAAATTGCTATTCAAATTTTCATTATTATTTCATTTCCTTTATTCAAAAACACTTTTTTCAGAATGCAGGCTGGGATTGTTCAAATGAAGGGTCAAAAGCTATGTTTGTTTTTAGAGCAAAAAATGACTGAAAAATTTTAGTTAGTGAAGAATATTTTTTGCAAATGTCGCCTGTTTGCGGGGTGTTGATGTTTATTTCAGAGAATTCATTTTTCACGTATGAAATCTTGCTACATGGATGTTTTGTCGTCAACCTACTGTCCCTGTTCAATATATCAAACTTCTCTCATCAACTCTGCGCCAGTTCACCAACATGCCACGATAAAAGACAATTACAAAATACGTAATTATATATGTAATGAATAATGAGCCGGCACATAATTTACCGGGATGCTTCAGACGCTCCAGTCTCGGAAAAGGTTGTCGCATAGCTGCATGTCACTAGCTTGATAAAACGACTTCCAAAGATGATCAACGGAAGGATGGGATACCTTAATATCGCCCTTAGTGACAAAAATGTTACCACTTTATCTTGAATCATTTCTCTTTTGGATAACTGACAGTTTTTTTTTGTTCAAATGCCATAATGTAAGGCATTGCGTATCACATCTACCCAGCTGGAACAAGCCCGCCGAGTTCGTAACCGTGAGGGTTCGTAACCAATATTTTCGGGCAAAAAAATTACAAAAACTCGCCCCATCTGAATAGCGAATTTTGGGAACAGCGCTGGATGGATAAAAGATTAAAATATGAGCCCGATATTAAAACGTATTTTATTTGGGGTCGTGACAACCGTTACTTATTCCCAGTTCCTTATTCGACATTCGTTATCAACCATTAAAGTGGTCATTTGTGCACCTTATTCTGATAAAAACAGAAAACAGGTCGTGAATGAAAGATGTCCTCTTCCCAGTACGAATGTGTATTTTTAAGTCAGTTTGGGGGAGGGGGGGGGGTGCAGAAATACAGTATCAATACGTCACGTGATTTTTAAATTAAACAATTAATATTTTTCCAAACATAACGATCCAATCCACCCAGCGCGATCACAATAATCGTCATTCGATTTTTTTCCAAACTGGCTTCATAACCTTATGAACCCCTCATTTAAACGAACTAGTTCCAACAAGGACTCATAAGCTATGTTTTTGGTAATTTTTTTTTTTGTTATTTATTTATTGTGTTTAAAGTCACTTTTGAGCATCTGTGGCTATCTCATGACCGCAACATATGGATGAACTGAAGTTTAGCCAGTCAGTTATAGATAGATACGCTCAGTGACTACAGCATTGAACTTCAATCCGAGAGGTCCACGGTTCGATCCACACCAGGGGTAACTGCGTTGTGCCCTTGAGCAAGGCACTTAATCCCGACTGCCCACGTGGCACGGTGGCGTTGTGTACTAAGGCGTACTGCACGTCGATAGCGCACCTGTCTGCAACTTCAGTGCTAACCCTGCTTGTGTGTAGTTAGTTTGTTGGGAGTCTGACAGTCGCTCGCCGTTGCTTCCTCCACCCGTGAAACTGCTCGACACGAGGTGACCATGGCTGCTGTCAAAAGTGTCGTTAAACTCAAATAAATAAATAAATTTTTAAAAAAATAAATAAACAAATAAATAAACGGAATCACGAACAGGCGCGTAACCAGGATTTTATAATCGTGGGTGCCCTAGCCAGTAGTTTTGGGGTGATTTTTGGAAACCCGTTGTGTGGGCTCGGGGCCCCCTAGACTTAATTAGGGTCATTAGGTAGTTACTCCCCCCCCCCCCCCACACTTCGCTCTAGGGAAGTGCGAGGAGAGGGTAATGATCGGAGGGTCTTAGTTAGACCTACCCCCCCCCCCCTCTCCCCTCCTGCATCCCCAAGAACATTTGGAAAAATCCAGTGCCCTAAGAGGAAATCAGAGGCATTTATAGCGTGTGTTGCCCTATATTGAATACCATTTAACCCTTTACCCAACGTAATGGACAAAACAGGCCAGCGCTATTCTCAAAAATCGCCAATTAATTTTCATTATTTTTTCATTTTTTGTCTCAAAAACATAGGTTATGACCCCTCGTTGGAACGAGCACGTCGAGTTCGTTTCAACGAGGGGTCATAACCTATTTTTTTTTAGACTAAAAATAAAAACAATTAGCTATTCATTAATTTTGTTTGCAAGTGTCGTCTGCTATTCATGTTAGGTAAAGGGTTAAGGGCTCTATATGTTATGTGGAAGTTGCAAGTTGGGCCGATGTTGTTGAGGGGTTTTTTTGCGGGGAGGGGCGGCAGCGAAAACGTTTAGGGGGCCAAGCCCTCATCCCCCACTTCCCCGTGGCTACGTCACGGATCGCGACTCGTGATGTGTTAGTTTGTGACAATACGAGCGCAATCATGAAAAACGCCACTTTTGTGAAGACGGTACTGAAAACGGGTCACAAATATTTAGATATAAAATGATAATTTTCTGTTCAGTTCTGCAATTTGAAACAATTTCGAATATTACATTTGAAAAAATCGTACGCAAATTCTTCGTCACCAACATCATATATCATTATGACAAATGTTTAACAATTTCAGATCGCCATGATTCAAACCTAATTAGCTTCTGGCGATCACTAATTAAGTCATCCCGTACACATGTTAACAAATGATAACATCATAATTTGATTTTAATGCAGAAATCGCTTAATGTTGATTAGCTTTATGGTGTACTAAATAATTAAGACCGCTATTAATTTTCCGCCAGAAGTAATTGGATTAATAACAACATTCCCACTTACCCGTCTGTTAACCCTTTACCCAACGCAGACGATATCAAAATTTATTATTTTAAATATCATTTTTAAATTTTTTTTCCAAAAATTTCAACAAACCCATATCATGTGACCCCTCTTTGGAACGAGCTCGACGAGCTCGTTCCAAAGAGGGGTCACATGAAATGGTTTTGTTGAAATTTTTCGAAAAATAATATTTTTTCAGCTGCTGAATTTGGATATAACGCGGACGGATGCGGGCGATTCGTTGGGTAAAGGGTTAAGCACTGTTGGTAACTTCCATGTCAGACTAATATCATCAATTGAAAGAGTCCGTCATATTCGCTATACGGGGCTAGACCAATTAAATGTTCAATATGCTGTCTTGGAGTTGCAAGTAGGGGTGAGCCAGGATTTCCTGGACCAGGGAGCTGATGTTCTCCGGTGGGGTGGGAGCGCTAGAGTATTCCTCGACAAGTCCACAATAAAGGAGGCAGTTTACCGGACGGGGGAGGGAGGGGGTACGGACTGGGTCTCTTAGACAAGAAGACTGTTGTTCCCCAAAGCAGTGTGCAAAATTTCAAACATGACTCTGGCCGTTTTCGTGGGTTGGAGATGGCTAACCGAGCGCTCGACTATGTAAAAATTCTTCATTGGGAAAATGTTGTTTTTATCATTAACAAGTATTCATATACTGCATGGAATTGAAATATATAGCCACTCACAGCAAAAGTCTAAAAATCTATCAAGACGCAAGAAAGGCTTCTTGACTGGTAGAGTGCTAGACGCGCATGTTTGGGCTTTATTCTGAACTGCAGGTACCTAAAGTTAAAGTCTTCATATTCTGTGGATGTCCTTCATATTATCTTGTAAGTAAAATTACTTCATCTCCATCAATTTGCATTGTTACAATTTATGGGAGTGTGCCTATAGGCACATACACAGGCACGCCTATAGGCACTCTCCCATGAATTGTAACAAGACAAAAATGTATGAACAAATCTTGAGGCTGAGAAAAAATAGCACTCTACCAGTTAAGTGACTCAGACTTTACCATTCAAGGTGCAACCTTTGGCTAACCGGTCATCCGTTCGTGTATAATTAAATTTGCGTAACCACCACGCGAACGAAACGAGCGTTCTCGTCAAATTTTGCACACTGCCAAAGCCTGGTGCCACCCCTTGATCGGACTTCTACACAAATTCAGTGAGCAACCATGCGCGTTGAGGTAATAACCTTCTGCGCACTGATATCGAGGGAACGCAGTAGCTCAGTGGTTACGGCATTGGACTTTAAACCGAAAGGTCTACGGTTCAATCCTCGCCATGGATAACTGCGTTGTGTTCTTGTGTAAAGCACTTAATCCCGATTGTCCAAGTGGGGGCATGGTGACACTGTGTACTAAGGTGTACTGAACGTCGATGATGCGCCTGTCTTCAACCAATGCTAACCCTGCTTGTGTGGAGTTAGTCTGGTAGTTGCTCGCCGCTGCCCGGTGGTTTTCTCCGGGTACTCGGGATTCTCCACCTAGTTGGAAATTCCCGGTCCCTCCACCTAGTTGGAAAATTCACTACCGAGAAAGATTTTGAAAATGAAGGGGCATAAAATTGATTTTAGTAACTGAAATGCCAACACATTTATGATAGAATTATCAGGTTATTATTATTTGGTATTCTTTTGGGAATTGAATATGTGCTTAACAAATGCTCAAGCTCAGAACTTTGAGCAATTCACACTGTCATAACATTAAATCAGATCTTATACGGGAATGAACAATTTTCGACGTTTCATCATTTTGTAGTTGTGAATGATGGAATTAACTCAGGATAACGTTTTAACATGATGCGATTTTTTTTAAGTGCATTTCGAGGATTTTTTTTATGACGATAAGTAAACGTACTATAGAAATCTCGTACCGATTGACATCATGCATACTTATGAAGCTCGATATTGCGTACACTGTAGTTGTAAATAGTAACAGTTAGAATTTTTGCCGATTCGAAACCGAGTTGGTATTTGGAAAGTAAAGGAGACATCAGCATCACCAATGAAGCTCTAAAAAACAGATAGATGGAATTTCCAACCACTCATGACTTGCCCTCCGAATTTCCAACTATAGGAAATTTTGGCTAGGATTGGGGGGGGGGGGCGGTGACACGCCCCCTGTCGCCACGTCCATGCCCCTATAATGTAACTAAGGATTTAACCAATTCAATCTTACCAATTTTACCTAACGTAACGACCAAAACCGGCCAGCGCTATTCTCAAAAATCGCCAATTAATTTTCATTATTTTTTTCATTTTTTGTCTCAAAAACATAGGTTATGACCCCTCGTTGGAACGAGCTCGTCGAGCTCGTTCCAACGAGGGGTCATAACCTATGTTTTAGAGACAAAAAATGAAAAAAAATATTTATTCAAGAATTATTTTTGCAAGTGTCGTCTGCTTTTCAGGTTAGGTAAAGGGTTAACAGAACTCAGTGATATTTATGAACTTATTAATTTGAAGACTGTCAACTTCATTTTTCAATTTTTTTTCAGTTCGTCTCGAAGGTCAGCAAAGTTTCCAAGGATTTATGATACAAGGCAGAAGTGCAAATAACATGGTAGTCGGTGCATTCAGTGTATCTCCGATGGGGACAAAAACGTTGGCGTGTGGAGGGATACGCGACTCTTTGACACATGACTCTAGTGCACCAAAACATGTTATTGATGTAGTATGGTTTCCACCACATGAGGAAACGGGACCCATTCGCATAGTGTAAGTGTTTCTTTATTTTTATATAATAGAATTAAAATTTTGAATATGTGATTTTGAAGCCGTCAGGCGATTTTTCCGAACCTGTTTACTCCGGCTAATGACGTTCTGTGGCTGATTTACTTTGAACAGGTACGTAGGAACCGGGTGCTACCGGGGAACGTGCTCCCAAACTTCTTCAGAAACAGCCGAGAGAGAGAGAGAGAGAGAGAGAGAGAGAGAGAGAGAGAGAGAGAGAGAGAGAGAGAAAGAGAGAGAGAGAGAGAGAGGAGAGAGAGAAAGGAGAGAGAGAGGAGAGAGAGAGAGTGCTTGTGTGTGTGATAGTGTGAGAGAGTGTGTGTGTTTAGGCTAATATTATTTTTACCAACTCGGTACTGCAATCTTATTGGGAATTCGCACAGGAGGTACAATGACTTTTCACTCTTAACTCTTTACCCAACGTAACGGTCAAAACCGGCCAGCGCTAGTATCAAAAATCTCCAATTAATTTTCATTATTTTTTTCATTTTTTTTGTCTCAAAAACAACGGTTGTGACTCCTCGTTGGAACGAGCTCATCGACAAAAATGAAAAAAATTAGTTATTCAAGATTTTTTTTTCGTAAGTGTCGGCTGCTTTTCATGTTAGGTAAAGGATTGAGGTGTGGCGGCCAGCGATCATCGTTTGAGGTGTCAACTTTCCACTATACGGGAAACGGGACCCATTCGCACAGTGTAAGCATTTCTATAATTTTATACAATAAAATTAAAATTCTGAACGCGTGATTTTGAAGCCGTCAGGTGATTTTTCCGAACCTGTTTACTGCGGCTAGTGACGTTGTGTGATTGATTTGTGTTCTACTTTGAACAGGTACGTAGGAACCGGGTCTACTGGGGAACGTGCCTCCAACTTTCTACATGAATAGCCGAGAGAGAGAGAGAGAGACACACACACAGAGAGAGAGAGAGAGAGAGAGAGAGAGAGAGAGAGAGAGGGTGTGAGAGAGTGTGTGTTTAGGCTAACATTATCTTTACCAACTCGGCACTGCAGTCTTATTGGGAATTCGCACAGCAGGTATATAGACTCTTCACTCTTAAGGTGTGGCGGCCAACGACCATCGTTTGAGTTGTTAACTTCGGACTTTAAAGCCCAGAAAAATGCACATATGGCTGTTAAATACCGAGGTGAGGCTGAGAGGGATAGTAAATTAGACCTCATTGAGGGTTCATGGCCCTCATGGCCTCAAACGAAATGAGATCATGAGGGCCATGAAAAATCCCTCATTGAGGGCTTTTATCATAGCCATCATGGCGTCATACGGCTTAAAAGGGATTCTCCAGAAGGTATCCTCGATAGGTATCCTTAAATAATACCGTACCAGGACATTGGTATCCTCAAATACCGAAATGAGGCTAAGAGTCGTATGTGCGAGTCATTCGAACGAGCAATTGCTCGATAGCTCATTTGCTCGATGGGATTCGAGTTATTCGAACAATGACTTATCAGTAACTACCCGGTAGATTCTTGAGTTTAGGAATGAAATAGGCTTGTGTTATACACAAGGGAGATAACTTTGTATGAATATGTATAAATTACGGGAAATGAAGCAATCTGATTGGTTAATTAGCTTCCGTCAAGTGAACTGATTGGATGATCTGGATAAATGAAACAAGAACAAGTGTTCTCGGAATAAGGTAGGAACTACTGGCATTACCTACCACCGTACCAGTAACATGATGATACAAAGCATTCGATAGGTTAATACTATCAACGGTTAAGATGGGACATACAGGGGAATATACCAACCATACTCCGTTGCCGTTCTGTACTACCAGGCATTAATCCCATCCCCATGATACCGCTTGATAATATGAAGCATCTGGTGGATCAGTAGTACCAAGGGCTAACAAGAGACCTACATGGGTATGTACAGCCTATGCTGTACTACCGATGTAGACTACCAAGCATTACCCCCACCGACATAATAGCAGTAGACCTACCATAACGTACTACCCATACCAATATAATAAAACAAAGCAATCGGTTGGTTAATATTACCAAGCACTAACAGGGGGCCTACAGGGGTATATACCGCCCTTACTATACTACCGTTCTAAACTACCAAGCATTACCCCTACCCACAATACCCCTACGCCTAGCATTACATACTACCTATACCAGTCATAGGATAACATGAAGCATTAGGTGGGTTAATAGTACTAAGGGTTAACATGGGACCGGCAGGGGTACAAAGCGTACATTATATACTACCACACTAGGCAACCCCACAATAACGTCTGGTCTTACATACTACCTAGACCAGTCACATAAAGCATTAGGTCGATTAGTAATACTAATGACTTTCGGGGGGGGGGGGCACAGAAGTATATATCGTCCATACTATACTACCGTTCTATACTACCAGGCATTACCCCCACCCCACAACACCACTTGACCTGCCATACCGTACTACTTATACCAGTTATAGAATAATACAGAGCAATCGGTTGGTTAATAATACCGAGGGCGAACAGGGGACCTACAGGGGTATATACCATGCATCCTATGCCCCAGTTCTAAACAAATGATTATAATACTGCCTGACCTAGCATTAGGAACTACCAATACCAGCCATAAGATAATGCAAAGGATCCGGTAGGTTAATAGAACTAAGCGGGTAATAGACCAACGGGAACTATACTGCCCAATTTAAACACCCAAGAACTACCTCCCAATACCGCACTAGGCAATCATGCAGACATAGGATAATTTGAAAGCCCAAGGTCTAATATTATACCAACATGAATATATACCACTACTACCAGATCACTCCCCCCCCCCCCCCTACGAGAAGTCCGACACTCCGACCCGAACAACGTTATGTAAGATTGCTTAGTGGACAACAACGGTGACCAACGTCTCTATGACGTCACGTGCGCACCATGACGTCACAGCGTCAATAGCAACGTTAACCGTTTCGCGGGGAAAATTTTCAAGAAAAATCTCACCTTCCCCTTCAATTTTCCATCACCCCTACTATATATCCAGAGCCCTGTGTTTACATATATCACTATACATACCATAGCATACTATATATGCAGTAGCTAAACCACTTGCCGGATCTAGCTGCAAGGAGCCGTACCTTTCCACAAAGTCCGGTTCCTATGGGAATTTAACACCAGCTGCTCCGGCAAAAGTCCAGGTAATGATGTACTACTAATGTAAATGGAGAACTCCATGTTATGAAAGGACCATGCTTTCAGAATACAACTGAGCTTGATAGTTTGTTCATATTGGGACATCTGACAAGTTTTCTTAAATTTTGTTTATTTTCTCACTGTGAGTCTCACATATTCCCAAAGTGGAATCAATTCCTGCCACAGTATTTTCTTCTCAATCACTTCATGCTCTGATATTTGATTTGATTCATTTAAAGGTGTTTCGAACATGAAAAAAAACCATTACGCTAAAGGGAATGTACCGTGGAAGATATGAGGTTTTTTTTTTTTTTTAGTGCACAACAACTGTGGTCGGGGCGCGGTGGCGTTGTGGTAATCGGTTCCTGTCAGATCACCGAAGTTAAGCAACGTCGAGCACGGTTAGTTCTTGGATGGGTGACCGTCTGAGCGATTGATTCGGATTCCCACGTTGTGTCCTTGGGCAAGGCACTTAACCCCGATTGTTCACACGGGAGCACGCGTGGGGGCACGATGACGCCGTGTACTAAGGCGTAATGCACATTGATGGTGCGCATGTCTTCAACCAATCTAACCTTGCCTGTGCTACAGTGCGAAGTTACGATGTTGGGAAACAGGCAGCTGCTCGTCGTTGCTCGGTGGTTCTCTCCAGGTACCCCGGCTTCCTCCACCCGTAAAACTGTCACCGACACGATATGACCTTGACTGTTAATGTGTCGTTAAACCTTAATAAATAAATAAATAACAACAGTGGCCGACGTCTCTATGACATCGCATGCGCACCAAAGAATACATCTGGAAAATATGAGGTTTACCTTGTAGAGTATTTTTTTCTTATCACACATCACCGGACTCTCCCCCTAATTATCACATGAAAGCCCCCTTTCACCCCCTGTCAGAAGCAGAGGAAAAACATTACAGTCAATGAGCAGTTAAAAACTTATTTCACTGGGGATATTATAGCTTTTGATATCCTCTTCGGGGGATATTAGTAGCGACAGATCTCTTCTCCGGGGGATATTAGTAGCGACAGATATCCTCTCCGGGGGATATTAGTAGCGACAGATCTCCCATCCGGAGGATATTAGGAGCGACAGATCTCCTCTCGGGGGATATTAGTAGCGACAGATCTCCTCTCGAGGGATATTAGTAGCGACAGATTCCCTCAATAAGGACCTGCGAGTGATTCGAGATTCGATTTGGCTCGAAACCGCGGCGATGATTCCAATCACAGCATCCATGACGGGAGTTGATGAAAAATTCAACTAAATGTACGTGTGACTCAAGAAATCGTTGGTGAAAAAAAAGTCATTTACAGAGGGAATATATGGTTAAATGTGCCCATGTTATACTCATATCAGTGACAAGAGAAATCCTGTCCATAGGTGTGTGTGTGTGTGGGGGGGGGGGGGGGGGGTATCTGCCAGCAGCATGTAAGGAGTTAATACGTTATAAATGCCCGCCACTTTCATAATAAAAAATAACATTTATGTAATTACTTGCTATTTCTGCCCTGCACGGATACATGATACTCAAGCGGAGAACTCTCTGTCGCCAAAACTAACAGATTACACTGTAATTTCATCATAATTTTCACCACAAATTCAATGGTTTTGGCATTGTCTAATTTATACCGCCGCGTATATGCTGGAGTACATCTACCTATCACAGTACCACTCTACTGACTGACTGGTATCAGGATTCGAGATACGATTCGATTCGATTTTAAACCTTTGCAGAGATTCGATTCGAGCCAAAATCAGAGGTTTGCAGGTCCCAACTCCCTTTTCGACGATTATTCACGCGACGGTTTATCCTGAGAGTACGGAAGTTCCAAGACAGCCATTCGGCCTTGTGTTATTGTTTATCACATGGAGATCCTCTGCGGAATAGTGCTCTTTATAACGATCGATTCCTCTCGTGGCATCAATGTTGTGTTCCGTGAGTGATCGTTGTTATTAAATGGAGAGAGCTGTCGCTATTAATCATCAGAATGGCAGCAATATTAACTTTCATTCCTGGTGGAAATCAATTGTGGTCCATGCCTTGAACTTTCCTCTGGTGGTACTTCCGCTGGTTACAAACAATCGCTTTTACAAACAGAATTGAAGGCGCGTAAAATTTGGTAAGTATTTGATAATAATCCCCAGCCAAACGATCCTGGCCAGCGCATAAGCCTAAATTGTCTTTATCGCACACTATGTTCCAGTGAGACTAAAATGATCCTCCTCTGATTGGATGAGAGCTCGCCTAGTATATTCTGTGTTTACGACTCAAGTGGCAAATGTTACCGTCTGCCGTCACCACGCGAAATATTTGAAATGACGTCGCCCGTTTCGTAATTGCTTCACCAGCGCAGTGACCAGCAAGCCGCTTCGTTTTTCTGGATTTTTCTCTCGTGCAGCAGACGGTGTTCCGGATGAAGTGTTGTTCAAATTATAAGCCGATTTACGATTTGAACTGAGATGGAATGAGTTTATCTGGTTTATTGATTATTTATCCAGTGCCTCGGTTAATAGTCTACACGAGAGATTTATTTTCTAAACCTGTGATCGTTAAAAGTTGCCTTGAACAAGGCAACTTTTAACGATTACATGTTTAGTAAATAAACCTCTCGTGTTTCACGATGTAGGTTTTGGGATATGGGTAGTGTCATTTTGGAACATATACGTTATTGTGATGAATTGGCGGTAACGTGGCAGGGACCGACCTGGGCATGCGCCAGTGCGTATTTGGTTCTGAAACATCAGGACCTGGCTCTTAAATCTCAGAAATAGGCTTCTCAGTTGGCGCGTAACCTCTCTGATCATATTTTGATATTCTTTCGATGGGTAATAGAGAGAGACACTCTTACATGTATTATATATATGATTATCATTTATCATTGTTGTAGAGTGCTTAAGTTAATACTTCAAGTCTTAATTACCAAGCATTAATCTTCACCGTGGTTTCTGATCAAGTCTTGGCTGCCTAAATAGGCAGCCAAGACTTGATCAGAAACCACAGTGAAGATTAAACTTTTGCTGCAGTGTACTAAATGAAAATGATGAGAGCTATTACACACTTGCAAAGTGTATTACAAACAGCAGTGTGACTCCGTAAATTGAAATCTGGCGCATGAATTGTAAAAATAGGCTCCGAGACTTGAGCGTATTTTAAATAGTCCTGATCGGTCCCTGACATGGTCTGAAGTTTGCGGCTCAGAGCGTATGTTCATAAGCCCCGAGCCGCAAACCTAAGCCCCGAGCCGCAAACCTCAGACCATGTTACCGTCAATTCATCACAATAACGTATAATGTCTATTCTGATGTTCAGTAAAATACCTCTGTCAGTCATTGTCCTGAAGCAAAGATTCGTCATATATTTCGATATAATTTCTTCCAGGTCAACGGTTGCAACCAATCACGACATATTTTGGACTGGCGTCGTTTCGAGGACGATCATGCCAAATAGAGAAAAGTATTTGGCCAACCCTGCACACGGTATGTATGTCGAAATATTATGTTTTCAAAAGTACAGTGCAACCAGGCGGTTAGTCAAAATGGCGGATTTAGAGGAAAGCGCACCCGACGCGCGCCCTTACTATTTTTTTTTTGCTATTTAATTTGTTTAGCAAACACCGACACCAAAGTACACGATATTATCGGCTTTAACACATGGATATCCATTACCTTTGGTAGTGGATGCTCATGTGTATCGCCGATAATACCGTACCCCGTGAATACAGATAGAGCCCTAGCTCCTATGCAGGTCTCACGTGAGCCGATACAAATTGGCCTCTTTTCTTCAAACATTTGAATGCTGGAATGTTTTGGTTGGAAAACATTTCTACCATGTGCAAAATAGACAGCGGAGACCCACACTGACCTTCCATGTTAACACGTGTTTACACGATATCCCTGGACCCCGCTGACAAGAGTAGGATACCCCATCTCGTGCTCCCTACAAACTCGCCGCTACGATCGTCCAGTGATGCTCCGCATGATGACCCACGACTGAAATTGAGCGCCCCTCAAATCCAAAAACATGAGTTCGCCACTGGCCAAGGAGGTGCGACGGGACTATCTCCTATTTGTGATTTGAATTTTTTTTTATAAAATGGGCGACCTCAATACCTCCCATTCATTGTACTCTTTGTGGCTTCTCTGCGGCCACAGAGGTACGATGTACCAGGGTAATTTGTTTTAAAAACTTAAAGGTTCTAGTTTGCATGCAGTTTCTGTGAAACGAAAAGGCACAACTTCGATACTTTGTAGTAGCCTCGGCTATAAAAGAAAGTATCAAAGCGCCAAGGCGTTTCACAGAAACTAAATGTATGGTGCTGGTGTTACGGGCCTTATATGTAACACCGAGCTCATCACTGTTTAATTTCTCCCAGAATCACCTATTAACAGACTTACATATAGAAGTATAATACATATCTGGAAAAAATATACCTATCAACTTTATCGATTTTATTTTGTATGTAACTTTTCACATAGATCCTAAATTTCACATTATAAGTTATCTCCGCCAACATGTATGGTACATGGAGATTTAATACCTGGATGTCGGTTTTTAAACACCCAGCTGCAGGCGAGGTGTTTAAATGAGACATCCAGGTATTAAATCTCCACATACCATACATATTGGCGGAGATAATGTTTTTGTCCCATTTGAAACACAACAGAAACATAGTAGAGAAAAATTTGTGGACGCGTTTCTCACGCTCCGTCATCCGTTGGACCAAATTCGTGAATAATTGTTTTGTTTTTACAAACGCAGAAGACAACAGATAGAGTTACATCCCTTGGGTCGTTAAGGAAACGAGTAAACATTATTTGTTGACATATCGTCCCCTGAGTTCCAATGTCCTCTAAGTGCCTAATGGCACATATAACACGTTGGAACTGAGGGGACGATATTTGCTCTTATTTAATTTTTCTCAAGTTGTTTTATTTAATTATTCGACTATTTAATTAATAACACCAAAATAGGATTAAATTGTCGGAAATCTGATAATATTTGGGACTATTTTCAGGGCGTGTTTTTTGTTCGATTTTTATATCGAACGAGCGGAAGCCAAACGCTTTCATTTAAATCATATATCCCTGATGTGTCGTGTGCCCATATACCCTGGATGTTGCACGCTCTCGCATACCTTGGATGTTGGGTGCACCCTTTGCCATGGCTATTTGTCCAAGGCATTCTGACCTCCAATCAAAAGGTAGAATTTATCGGGATATACTGACCAAAATATTTCCCAGATACTACCAAAAGCTCCATTTGATACTTATTTTTCAAAATTTCCTCCGTCGGGGCGAACAGTGGTCGCCTCTGCACAGCCGGTGATCGTCGATTGCCACTCAGCGCAGCCCTGAACAAAAGTCCACACTCCCGATAACGAGGACGTTACAGCTGTTAGTTTAGGAATACACTAAAGCCGTCGTCTCAATGCGATTTGCATATGCGTTGTCGCAAAGAACTGAACAAGTTGAAAAAGAAGGGTTCATCACACTATTTGCATTGCGTTGAGTATCTGCTGCGTTATATATGTTCTTATGTCCCGATACCAACCGCAATACCTTGCAGTGATTGGTCAATGCCTCGTTGATTTTATTTTATGTCGTCGGACACGCGCATACGTCTACTGTCAGTGATTCTTATGTCCACTGTCAAGGAAAGCGTCTCGTTGCCATGAGCAACGGTTCATCGCAATGTCTTTTTTCACTTGAAATCAACCGAGACAAATACATTTAACTGAAGTAAAATACACACAAAAGTACCGTTATTACGTACAAAAAGATTAGTTATGTAAACATGGGTAATTATTTATGAAACCGATTAGATTATAAGGTCTCTTTTCATTTGTTTACATAAACTGAAACGAATCGAGAGCATATCGCCCCGTTGATTGCGTACGTCAACATTGAATAAAGGGAAATCACTGCAGTCTTTTATGATAAAAGTTAACACCTTACCGAAACAAAGTCTGCTTTCTAATATTCGCTGTAGGCCTACAACAATTCAATTTTACTTGTGTAAGAACGGGACACATACGTTATTCTGTTTGTTGACAGGGGACATGGTCTCACGTTCCCTGCATGAAACATATATTCAACCTCGGCTGACGCCTCGGTGGAATATAAATTTCATGCAAGGAACGTGAGACCATGTCCCCTGTCAACAAACAGAATAACTTATAATGTTCCAAAAAGACTAAAATCCTCCTCCTCTGATTGGATGAGAGCTCGCTTAGTATATTCTATGTTTACGGCTCAAGTGGCAAATGTTAACATCTGACGTCACAATGCGAAATATTTGCAATGACGTTGTCCGTTTCGTAATTGATTCATCAACGGAGTGACTAACAATCCGCTTCATTTTTCTGGATGTTTCACGTGACTGTGCAGCAGACGGTGTTCCGGATGAAGTGTTGTTTAAATTACAAACGATTTACGATTTGAACTAAGACGGAATGAGTTTATCTGGTTTATTGATTATTTATCCAGTGCCGTCGTGGATACACGAGAGGTTTATTTACTAAGCCTGTGATTGTTAAATGTTGCCTTGAACAAGGCAACTTTTAACGATCACAAGTTAGTAATTCAAGTTAAGCTTCTCATGTTTCACGATGTAGGTTTTGGGCTATGGGTAGTGTCTATTGGAACATTTGCGTTATTGTGATGAATTGGCGGTACATGGTCTGAGGTTTGCGGCTCGGAGCGTATGTTCAACCTCAACGCTTCGCGTCTCGGCTGAACATAAGCTCCGAGCCGCAAACCTCAGACCATGTTACCCGTCAATTCATCACAATAACCTATAAAGTTTACGGCTCCAGAACCATATGTTACCGTCTGACGTCACCATGCGAAATATTTTAAAATGAGGAGGCTTGCTTATGTCGCAATTATTCCGTCAAGGGGGTGATTTGTAAACAAACTGCTTCATTTTTTAGAGAATTTTCACGCATGCAGAAGACGATGTCCATAATAATGTGTTGTTTAAATTACATGTACACTTGGAATCGCTTTACGATTTGAACTAAGATGTAGTGACCTCGACCTTTATCTGATTTGTTGTTTATTTGTCCCTTGTTGTCGTGGGGGGGGGGGGGTACACAAGAGGTTTATTTACTGAACTTATGATCGTTAACCCTTTACCTAACATGAAAAGCAGACGACACTTGCAAAAAAAATTCTTGAATAACTATTATTTTCATTTTTTGTCTCAAAAACAAAGGTTATGACCCCTCATTGGAACGAGCTAGACGAGCTCGTTCCAATGAGGGGTCATAACCTATGTTTTAGAGACAAAAAATGAAAAAATAATGAAAATTAATTGGCGATTTTTGAGAATAGCGCTGGCCGGTTTTTGCCGTTACGTTAGGTTATGGGTTAAAAGTTGTCATGTTTATTTTACGATGCAGGTTTGGGGCTGTGGATAGGGTCTCACTGGAACATACATAGAACATTAATGAAAACGGTATAGTGATGAATTGTGGGTAACGTGGTCTGGGATTTGAGGCTTGGAGCGTATGTTCCACCGAGACGCGAAGCTCAGAGCTGCAAACCACAGGCCCTGTTTCCGTCAATTCATCACTCCATCTGATAATGTCCACGTAACCAAGATGACCATGTCACTAAATGATTTTTTTTCTTATTTACAGATCACCCGTACCACAACAATGCAGAAAGAAGTGTTTCTGGATCGAAAGTTTTTATTTCAGCGGTGGCTTTGTTGGTGGCTGTATGCAATGGATATAAAGGCGCAGCGCTTTGAAAGTGAAGATCTGATATCCAAGTTCAGAAAGGACAATTTAGTTGGAAGACAGAGAACATTATGTACATAAGTCATTTTGAGATTTCCACTTGCTCATGTCATTATTTGAATAACTACCCACCATTTCCATTATCGCCTCACCAAGGGGCGCGGTGGCGTCGCGGTAACCGGTTCTCGTCAGATAACTGAAGTTAAGCAACGTCGATCGCGGTTAGCAGTTGGATGGGTGACCATTTCAGCGACTGATTCGCGCTCCTGCGTTGTGTCCTAGGGCAAGGCACTTAACCCCGATTGTCTACATGGGGGCACGGTGACGCTGTGTACTAAGGCGTACTGCACGTCGATGGTGCGCATGTCTTCAACCAATCTAACCCTGCCTTTGCCGCGGTGCAGAATTCAGAGTTACGATGTTGGAGAGCTGACAGCTGCTCGTCGTTGATCGGTGGTTCTTCCCGGGTACTCCGGCTTCCTCCACCCGTAAAACTGTCACCGACATGATATGACCCTAGCTGTTAATGTGTCGTTAAACCCTAATAAAAAAAATCGCTTCACCAACTATCATCACTGTAAACTTAGTTTAACTCAAGATATTTTGAATACAGTGGAGCCCACTTAAATAGATATCTCTTAATTGTATATCTCTGTTAAACCATTTACCATACCTTCAGTACAAATTTGATCTGTTAATTGCATATGGGTTATAGAGTAAAATCCTGTTAATTGTATATAAATTTTTGTAATATGTCGAAAAAATTACTGTGACACACACCAAATTCCCCTTATTTATCAACCTTTTTGGCCTCATACATCCAATACAGACATTTATTCTATTATATCTTGTTTGACAGAGCTCTTACCCAAATACGGATAACTCGAACACCCGGATAACTCGAAGTTCGCGGTGAGTCCCGCGAACTTCGAGTTAACGGGTTTCGACTGTATAATAGAATAAATGCTCAGTTTATCTCCAGAAAACAAGAAACTGACCAAATCCCTGTTAATTGTATACTCCTGTTAATTGAATAATTTTCACTGGCAAAATGGATATTCAATTAAGAGGATTCTACTGTATATCGTTTATTTTACGACTCTGATATTGCTTATTGCTGTTCATAAAGAGAAAACGTCTTTCACGTCTAGCACAAGGGGACAGAAGGGAGGGGTGCACATGGGGGCAACTGCCACCTCGTTTTTATCACAGAGAGAGAGAGAGGGAGAGAGAGAGAGAGAGAGAGAGAGAGAGAGAGAGAGAGAGAGAGAGAGAGAGAGATCACGATCGCGACGAAATGCAGTCCCCTGAAACTATTTTTCTCCCCCACTTCCAATGCAAGACATGCGTGTCCCATGTGAGAAGGTCATGTGAGATAGATAACTACTATCTGACATGACCAATGTGACCGGTTTATTAGCATATTTAATGAGCGCAGGACTATTCAATCATCGCACGTTCTTCTGTAAACAAACAACATGGTGTCACGATTCGAAAATATTAGCAGACGAACGTTTCTCGAAGAAAAAAGAAATAAAAACAAAGACTGTAAAAACAAAGGACTCTTGACTCTTTTGTATGAATGTTTTGGGGTGAACCCCAGTATGACTGGAGAGAGACGCACGGAATTGCCATCGAAAAGTTATACGAATACATTTGCAGAATTCATAATATGACGTCATCGGAATGTGTCGGTGTTCATTTCGCTACAAATATTTAACCCCTGTCTTGCAGGTGTTGGTATTTAATTTCATGGTATATACCTGTATATACAGGACTTTTATGCGCTCTTTCCGATAAGCAAATTACTTTTCTTCAGAAATGGACAACAAAATTGTTCGATACAGCTGCACGTGACCCTGAATTATTTTTGATGGCGTCAGGGTGCTTTGGTGGTATGGGGGGGGGGGGGGTAGAAAAAGTATCCCTGATGGTGGTGGTGGTGAAATCTCACCATGAAGACAAGATATTTGTTCCGTCGGCAAGCCTCGTGTCTGGCCCAAATATCTTTCGCTCGCGTGAGATTTCCCCATCTCACACCCTCACCCATCAGGAATAATAATAATAATCTCTCGCGGTTAATCGTAGGTGCTACTTTATCCTCATGTATCTCCGAGTATTTTTTCATGGCTGGATTCAAATAGACATTAGAATTTCATGCTATATAGACATACAATGCCACC
Source organism: Pictodentalium vernedei (assembly GCA_031216915.1). Taxonomy (NCBI): domain Eukaryota; kingdom Metazoa; phylum Mollusca; class Scaphopoda; order Dentaliida; family Dentaliidae; genus Pictodentalium; species Pictodentalium vernedei. The sequence continues at coordinate 51,522,384 of CM062288.1, read as the reverse complement.
GCCAAGAGATGCCGCCCGAGGCTGTCGCCCCAATAGACCCCCATGGCAGTCCCCCACTCCCACCCCCATACCTCACCTGATTTGAAAATAAGAAGAGAGGCAAACACCACAGAGAATAATGATGAACTAAGGGGTTCTATAAAGCTGGGTTCACAAAGTAAATCTAGTGGAAACATTCAAAGATGTGGGTGTGAGTAATTTTGGTAAACTCCCAACTGCACCACACCTTCGAAGTCTAGCGACTTAGTAGTAATTTTTAGTAAAGTCTTGGCTGCCTTTAGAGGTAGCCAAGACTTGGCCAGAAACCAATTCTAAGGTAATTTGTCTATTGCCCACAGAATGGATGTATGTTAACCATTTACACAACGTAACGGCCAAAACCGGCCAGCGCTATTCACAAAAATCGCCAATTAATTTTTATTATTTTTTTCATTTTTTGTCTCAAAAACATACAGTTAAAACTAGAAGTCCTGTCATGAAATGCGCACAAATAGCACGTCGGTCTGCGCGTTAATGTACGCGTTAATCCCATAGTAAAGTTATCAAATGATGTACATGTGGCCTGTGCACAAGCAATGTTTCAGCCAATGGACCTCCGGGTAACCCGGAGGTCCATTGGCAGAAACATTGCATGTGTTTGCTGAGTAACCAGGAGAACCTGCCGTGCTTTGGATGCCATTCCATAGGGCAATCGCGCGCAATTCCAACACGCAATTAAGCCTAGATAAGCGCACTATTCGTGACAGGACTTCTAGTTTTAACTGTAGGATATGACCCTTCTTTGGGACGAGTTCGCCGAGCTCGTTCCAATGAGGGGTCATAACCTATGTTTTTGAGACAAAAAAATGAAAAAAAAAATAGTTATTCAAGAATTTTGTTTGCAAGTTTCGTCTTCTTTTTATGTTAGGTAAAGGGATGAAGTACCTGCTTTTAGACCGAAATGTTTGCCAAAGAAAGATCTGGTTCTTTGACGTTTAACAGCTCGCTGTGGATGACACTACTAATGATTAACGAAAAGCCAATGAGACATAACTTTCCATATCAGAAAATACCTTACCCATTTGAACATGAGCGCCCGCTTTTTTTTTTGCCCAGGAACATCATACGTAATAATTTCATTAAATATGATTGTTGCTAAGTGCATCTGTGTGGTAGGTCTTCCTTTACCGTGTGATGTATTATAGCTCTGATTATATATGGCTATTATGTTAGGTAAAGGATAAAGCCTGTAATACTCTGGACGAAATTCAAACGTTGCACGCCGATGACTGTCGTTTGAAAATGAAAGTGTCAATAGCACTGTAGCTTAACTTGTCTGTGTGTTGTGTTTGATGAAAAGGATAATGTTCAATGTTATGAAAGGATTATGAAATAAAAGAAGAATTGTGATAATTGGGAATATGTTAATTTCTGTTCCCTGTATGCTATGTTTTTAATAAAAATAATATGAGGTGTACACTGTACTAAAGAGCTGAGGGTGGGTTAATATGACCTCACAGTTAATGTACGTGACCCTCACAGTTATCGAATGTCAACGAAAGTTACCAAGTTACAGTGACATTATTCCAAAACGAGTCATCCTATCAAGTTACATTGAAATCCCTTCATAAATATGGCCTGTAGACTGTGCTAAATGTTTTCAGGCTTCAGGCCTGTGTAGCCATGATGGCTGACCGATTCCAACTAAAAGGGAACGTCCTCATCTCGACTTTATACTGAGTCATTCTACTAAGTTACAATGAAATCCCTTCACAAATACGACCTGTGGTCTGTACTACAGTTTTTCGGGTTTTGGGGGTCGGGAAGCCATCATGGTTGAATGATCGCCACCAAAAGGGGACCTTATCATCTGGGCATCATCTCGGCTGATCCTATGAAGTTACAATGACATCCCTTCATAAATATGACCTGTAGACTGTCATTAAGGTTTTCGAGCTTCGGGCCCCTGAAGCCGTCACAGTTGACCAATCACGATCAAAAGGGGATGCCATCATCTAGACATTATATGGAGTCAACCTAACAAGTTACAATGCAATCCTTCCATGAATGCGTCCTATAGACCATGCTAAAGGTTTTTCGATTTTGGGCTCGGGCAGCCATCAGGGCTGGATGATCGCGACCAAAAGGGGACGTTCTCATCGAGACATTATTTGAAGTCATCCTACCAAGTTACAATGAAACCCATTCATAAATATGAGCTGTAGACTGTGCTAAAGGTTTTCGGGCTTCGGGCCCCTGTAGCCGTCACAGTTGCCCAATCGCGTCCAAAAGGGGATGTTCTCATCTAGACATTATATGAAGTCAACCTACCAAGTTACAATGAAATCCCTTCATAAATATGACCTGTAGACTGTGCTAAAGGTTTTCGGGCTTTTGGCTCGGGTAGCCATCATAGTTGAATGAACGCAACCAACAGGGGGCATGCTCATCTGGGCATCATCTGGAGTGATCCTACGAAGTTACAATGAAATCTCTTCATAAATATGACCTGTACACTGTGCTCAAGGTTTTCGGGCTTCGGGCACCTGTAGCCATCACAGTTGACCAATCACGATCAAAAGGAGATTTCATCATCTGGGCATTATATGGAGTCAACCTAATAAGTTACAATGAAATCCTTCCATAAATACAACCTATAGACTATGCTAAAGGTTTTTGGGCTCGGGCAGCCATCAAGGCTGAATGATCGCGACCAAAAGGGGACGTTCTCATCTATACATTATATGAATTCAACCTACCAAGTTACAATGAAATTCCTTCATAAATATGACCTGTAGACTGTTCTAAAGGCTTTCGGGGTTCGGGAACCTGTAGCCGTCACAGTTGCCCAATCGTGTCCAAAAGGGGACGTTCTCATCTAGACATTATATGAAGTCAACCTACCAAGTTACAATGAAATCCTTTCATAAATATGACCTGTGTACTGTGCTAAAGGTTTTCGGGCTTCGGGCTCGGGTAGCCATCATGGTTGAACGATCGCAACCAAAAGGGAAGATTCTCATCTGGGCATCATCTGGAGTGATCTTACGAAGTTACAATGAAATTCCTTCATAAATATGACCTGTAGACTGTGCTCAAGGTTTTCGGGCTTTGGGCACCTGTAGCAGTCACAATTAATCAATCACGACCAAAAGGGGGTGTTCTCAAGACCAAAAGGGGATGTCATCATCTAGGAATTATTTGAAGTCAACCTAACAAGTTACACTGAAATCCTTCCATAAATACGACCTATAGACTATGCTAAATGTTTTTGGGCTCGTGCAGCGATCAAGGCTGAATGATCGCAACCAAAAGGGGACGTTCTCATTTAGACATTATTTGGAGTCATCCTACCAAGTTACAATGAAATCCCTTCATATATATGTCATGTAGACTGTGCTAAATGTTTTCGGGCATTGGGCTCGGGCAGTCATCATGGTGAATGATCGCAACCAACAGGGGATATTCCCATCTGGGCATCATCTGGAGTGATCCTACGAAGTTACAATGAAATCCCTTCATACATATGACCTGTAAACTTCGAGCCCTTGTCGCCGTCACAGTTGCTCAATCACGCCCAAAACGGGTCGTTCTCATCTAGACATTATATGAAGTCAACCTACCAAGTAACAATAAAATCTCTCCATAAATATGACCTGGAGACTGTGCTAAAGGTTTTCAGGTTTTGGGCTCTGGCAGTCGTCGCGGTTGACAGACCGCGACCAAATGGGGACGTTCTCATCTAGACATCATGCGGAGTCATCCTACTAAGTTACAATGAAATTCCTTCATATTCAATATGACCTGCAGACTGTGCTAAAAGTTTTTGGGTTTCGGGCTTGGGCAGCCATCACGGTTGACAGTTCATGACAAAAAGGGGACGTCCTCATCTAGGCATTATACAGAGGCATCCTACCAAGTTACAATGAAATCCCTTCATAAATACGACCTGTAGACTGTGCTAATGGTTTTCGGGTTTTGGGCTCGGACAGCCATATCGGTCGACCGATCGCGACCAAAAGGGGCCGTTCTCATCTAGACATGACCCCAAACCAGCATATAAAATTTCGCGACGACCAGACAAGAACTACGGGGGGTAGCCTGTGCTAAAGGAAAATGTGAACAGACTCACAGATTCACAGACTCACAGACTTCCACATGCGTGATGGCAATAGCTTATCTTGACTTTGTCAAGTTAAGCTAAAAATCATAATTAAGTGACTGACGCCCTTCCAGGGAATGGTTCAGTTCATATTACACGAAGCACATAGGCACATCTTTCTTGTGTGTTTTTTTGTAGCCATAATGTGTTATTTATTTATTGGGGTTGAACAGCGATGTGAAGTTAGTTACTTATTTGACATTTTGACATTTTTTTTACATCAAAACAGGAAAAATGGCACCTGCTGTAGGGTGGCACAAATGAAGACGAGTTGCTTGACATGTTGCCTGTCAACATAAGGCCTTTCTTTATGGGGTAAGCAAGGCCTTAAAAGTGACGACCTCCCAGAAAACCTTCTAGATGGGCAAATCTGATCAAGTAAATGGTGCTGTAGGGTGGCACAAATGAAGACGAGTTGATTGACATGTTGCCCGTCCACATAAGGCCTTTCTTTATGGGGCAACCAAGGCCCTAAAAGTGACAACCTCCCAGAAAGCCTTCTAGATGGGCAAATCTGATCAAATAAACGGTGCTGTAGGATGGCACAAATGAAGACGAGTTGATTGACATGTTGCCAGTCCACATAAAGCCTTTCTATGGGGCAACCAAGGCCCTAAAAGTGACAACCTCCCAGAACACCTTCTAGATGGGCAAATCTGATCAAATAAATTGAACTGTAGGGTGGCACAAATGAAGACGAGTTGATTGACATGTTGCCCGTCCACATAAGGCCTTTCTTTATGGGGCAACCAAGGCCCTAAAAGTGACAACCTCCCAGAAACCTTCTAGATGGGAAAATCTGATCAAATAAATGGTGCTGTAGGGTGGCACAAATGAAGACGAGTTGAGTGACATGTTGTCCGTCTGCATAAGGCCTTTCTTTATGGGGCAACCAAGGCTCTAAAAGTGACAACCTCCCAGAAAACCTTCTAGATGGGAAAATCTGATCAAATAAATGGTGATGTAGGGTGGCACAAATGAAGACGAGTTGATTGGCATGTTGCCCGTCCACATAAGGCCTTTCTTTATGGGGCAACCAAGGCCCTAAAGGTGACAACCTCCCAGAAAACCTTCTAGAAGGGCAAATCAAATCAAATAAATGGTGCTGTAGGGTGGCAAAAATGAAGACGAGTTGCTTGACATGTTGCCCCGTCCGCATAAGGCCTTTCTTTATGGGGCAACCAAGGCCCTAAAAGTGACAACCTCATAGAAAACCTTCTAGATGGGCAAATCTGATCAAATAAATGGTGCTGTAGGGTGGCACAAATAAAGACGAGTTGATTGACATGTTGCCCGTCCACATAAGGCCTTTCATTATGGGACAACCAAGGCCCTAAAAGTGACAACCTCCCAGAAAACTTTCTAGATGGGCAAATCTGATCAAATAAATGGTGCTGTAGGGTGGCAGAAATGAAGACGAGTTGATTGACATGTTGTCCGTCCGCATAAGGCCTTTCTTTATGGTGCAACCAAGGCCCTAAAAGTGACAACCTCCCAGAAAACCTTCTAGATGGGTAAATCTGATCAAATAAATTGTACTGTAGGGTGGCACAAATGAAGACGAGTTGATTGACATGTTGCCCGTCCACATAAGGCCTTTCTTTATGGGGCAACCAAGGCACTAAAAGTGACAACCTCTCAGAAAACCTTCTAGATGGGCAAATCTGATCAAATAAATTGTGCTGTAGGGTGGCACTAATGAAGACGAGTTGAATGACATGTTGTCCGTCCGCATAAGGCCTTTCTTTATGGGGCAACTAAGGCCCTAAAAGTGACAACCTCCCAGAAAACCTTCTAGATGGGCAAATCTATCAAATAAATGGTGCTGTAGGGTGGCACAAAGGAAGACGAGTTGATTGACATGTTGCCCGTCCACATAAGGCCTTTCTTTATGGGGCAACCAAGGCCCTAAAAGTGACAACCTCCCAGAAAACCTTCTTGATGGGCAAATCTGATCAAATAAATGGTGCTGTAGGGTGGCACAAATGAAGACGAGTTGACTGACATGCTGTCCGTCCGCATAAGGCCTTTCTTTATGGGGCAGCCAAGGCCCTAAAAGTGACAACCTCCCAGAAAACCTTCTAGAAGGGCAAATCAAATAAAACAAATTATGCTGTAGGGTGGCACAAATAAAGACGAGTTAATTGACATGTTGCCCGTCCGCATAAGGCCTTTCTTTATGGGGCAACCAAGGCCCTAAAAGTGACAACCTCCCACAAAACCTTCTAGATGGGCAAATATGATCAAATAAATGGTATGGTGCTGTAGGGTGGCACAAATGAAGACGAGTTGATTGACATGTTGCCCGTCCACATAAGGCCCTTTCTTTATGGGGCAACCAAGGCCCTAAAAGTGACAATCACCCAGAAAACCTTCTAGAAGGGCAAATCACATCAAATAAATCGTGCTGTAGGGTGGCACAAATGAAAACCAGTTGATTGACATGTTGCCCGTCCACATAAGACCTTTCTTTATGGGACAACCAAGGACCCAAAAGTGACCATCTCCCAGAAAACCTTCTAGATGGGCAAATCTGATCAAATAAATGGTGCTGTAGGGTGGCACAAATAAATACGAGTTGATTGACATGTTGCCCGTCCACATAGGGCCTTTTTTATGGGGCAACCAAGGCCCTAAAAGTGACAACCTCACAGAAAAGCTTCTAGAAGGGCAAATCAAATCAAATAAATGGTGCTGTAGGGTGGCACAAATGAAGACGAGTTGATTGACATGTTGCCCGTCCACATAAGTCCTTTCTTTATGGGACAACCAAGGCCCTAAAAGTGACAACCACCCAGAAAACCTTCTAGATGTGCAAATCTGATCAAACAAAAAGTGCTGTAGGGTGGCACAAATGAAGACGAGTTGAATGACATCTTGCCCGTCCGCATAAGGCCTTTCTTTATGGGGCAACCAAGGTCCTAAAAGTGACAACCTCCCAGAAAACCTTCTAGATGGGCAAATCTGATCAAATAAATGGTGCTGTAGGGTGGCGCAAATGAAGACGAGTTGATTGACATGTTGCCCGTTCACATAAGGCCTTTCTTTATGGGGCAACCAAGGCCCTAAATGTGACAACCTCCCAGAAAACCTTCTAGATGGGCAAATCTGATCAAATAAATGGTGCTGTAGGGTGGCACAAATGAAGACGAGTTGATTGACATGTTGCTCGTCTGCATAAGGCCTTTCATTATGGGGCAACCAAGGCCCTAAAAGTGACAACCTCCCAGAAAACCTTCTAGAAGGGCAAATCAAATCAAATAAATGGTGCTGTAGGGTGGCACAAATAAAGACGAGTTGACTGACATGTTGCCCGTCCGCATAAGGCCTTTCTTTATGGGGCAACCAATGCCCTAAATGTGCCAACCTCCCAGAAAACCTTCTAGATGGGCAAATCTGATCAAATAAATGGTGCTGTAGGGTGGCACAAATGAAGGCGCGTTGATTGACATGTTGTCCGTCCACATAATGCCTTTCTTTATGGGGCAACCACGGCCCTAGAAGTGACAACCTCATAGAAAACCTTCTAGATGGGCAAATCTGATCAAATAAATGGTGCTGTAGGGTGGCACAAATGAAGACGAGTTGATTGACATGTTGCCCGTCCACATAAGGCCTTTCTTTATGGGGCAACCAAGGCCCTAAAAGTGACAACCTCCCAGAAAACCTTCTAGATGGGCAAATCTGATCAAACAAAAGATGCTGTAAGGTCGCACAAACAAAGACGAGTTGAATGACATCTTGCCCGTCTGCACAAGGCCTTTCTTTATGGGGCAACCAAGGCCCTAAAAGTGACAACCTCATAGAAAACCTTCTAGATGGGCAAATCAAATCAAATAAATGGTGCTGTAGGGTGGCACAAATGAAGGCGAGTTGATTGACATGTTGCCCGTCCGCATAAGGCCTTTCTTTATGGGGCAACCCTAAAGGTGACAACCTCCCAGAAAACCTAGATGGGCAAATCTGATCAAATAGATAGTGATGTAGGGTGGCACAAATGAAGACGAGTTGATTGACATATTGCCCATATCGACGTAGCGGATAACTTGCGTTAACCCAGCAAATTGACTCCCCGAGTATATCCCCGAGTTTAACACGAGATTAACGCGAGTTCATCCGCGATGTCAACGTGTGTTTATCCGTGCGGTTAACGAGAGTTTATCCGCGAGTTCATCAGCAAGGATAACACGACTTTAATTCGAGTTTATCCACGTGATTAACGCGTGTTTAACTCTTGTTTAACGCGTTTTTAACGCGTGCTGTGTCTATCACGAGGTAATACTCGTGGTTAACGCGAGTCTATCCGAAAGGTTAACGCCAGTTTGACGCCAGTTTAATCGAATTAAACGCGAGTTTATCCGCGATGTTAACGCGAGTTTAACGCGAATTTAATGCGTGGTCTTCCGCGAGTCTTGCGGTAGTATATCCGCGATGTTAACGCGAGTTTATCCGCGAGGTTGACATGAGTTTAACGCAAGTTTAGCGCAAGTTTATCGGCGATGTTAACGCGAGGTTATCACGAGTTTATGTGCGACGATAGCGCGAGTTTAGCGCGATTTCATACGTGAGGTTATCACGAGTTTATCCCCGAGGTTACCTCGTGTCTTACGCGCGTTTATCGGCGACGTTAACGCGAGGTTATACACGTGATTATTACAAGTTTATCCACGTTGTTAGCGCGAGTAAAACGCGAGGTTAACTCGAGTTTAACGCGAATTTGTCCTCGAGGTTATCGCGAGTTTATGCGCGTTGTTAGCGAGAGTCAATCCGCGATGTTAACTCGAGATTAACGCGGTTTTTTTCCGTGAGGGTAGCGCGCGTTTAACGCGAGTTTATCCGGAATATTAATGCGAGTTTATGTGCGCAAGGATATTATTTGGCGTGAGTTTATCCGGGAGGTTAACTCGAGTTTAACGCGAGTTTATCGACGATGTTAACACGCGGTTAATACGAGACCATCCAAGAGGTTAACGCGACATTGGCGTGTGTTTATCGGCGATGTTAACATGAGTTTATGTGCGAGGTTATCGCGAATTTATCCGCTTTGTTAGCGCGAGTTAAACGCGATGTTACGCGAGTATGAGGCGAGTTTATCCGCGAGGTCATCGCGAGTTTGGCGCGAGTATATCCGCGGCGTTTACGCCAGTATAACGTGAGTTAATCCGCGAATGTATCCGCGAGGTTAACTCGAGTTTAACGTGTGTTTAGACAGGTGTTCATCCGCGAGTTAACGCGAGTTTATCCCCGAGGTTAACGCGAGGTTTATGCGAGTTTAACGCGAGATAATCCCCGAGATTTACGTTTGTTTATCAGCACAGTCAGCGCGAGTTTATGCCCGACGTTAACCCGAGCTTTTCCGCCAGTTTAACGCGAGTTTTTCCGCGATATTAATGCGAGTTTGTGCGCAAGGTTATCGCGAGTTTATCCGCGTTATTAGCGAGAGTTTAACCTGAATTTATCCACGAGGTTAACGCGGGTTTGGTGCGAGTTTATCCGCGAGATTAACACGAGTTTTTGGGTGCGTTTAACTCGAGTTTGACGCGAGTTTATCCGCGATTATAACGCAAGTTTATGCGCGACATTAACGCGAGTTTATCCGCGAGGTTAAATCGAGTACATCTCGAGTTTATCGGCGATGTTAACACGAGTTTATGCGCCAGGTTATCGCTGGTTTATCCACGAGTTAATCCGCGAGGGTAAACACGAGTTTAACGCGTGTTTGTCTGCGAGTTTAACACGAGTTTATCCCCGAGGTTAACGCGAGATTAACGAGTATCCGTCAGATTAGCGCGAGTTTATGCGCGACGCTAACCTGAGTTTATCCGCGAACTTAACGCGAGTCTAACCACTGGGTGCGTGTTTAACGCGAAGTTAATTCGAGTTTAACACGCGTTTATCCGTGAGGTTGACTCGAGTTTAACGCGAGGTTATCCACGTTGTTAGCGCGAGTTTAACGCGAGGGTAACGCGAGTTTATCCGTGAGGTTAGCACGTGTTTAACGCAAGCTTATCCGCAAGTTTAACGCGAGTTTAACATGAGTTTATCCTCGAGGGTAACGCAAATTTAACGCGAGGTTAACGCAAGGTTATGCGCGAGGTTAACGCGAGTTTGTCCGCGAGTTAAACGTGAGTTTATCGGTGATGTTGACGCGAGTTTATGCGCGAGGTTATCGCGAGTTTATCCGCGTTGTTTGCGCGAGTTGAACGCGAGCTTAGCGCGAATTTATCCCCGAGCTTATTGCGAGTTTTTCCGCGAGTTAATCTGCGAGGGTAACGCGAATTTAACGCATGTTTGCCCGCGATTGTAACACTAGTTTATCCCCGAGGTTAAAGCGAGATTAATCTGAGGTAATCCGTGAGGTTCACTCGTGTTTATCCGCGCGGTTAGCCGGCGTTTGGCGTGAGAATATCCGCGAGTTTAACGGGAGTTAATCCGGGAGGTTAACGCATGTGAACTGCTAGGTTAACGCGAGTAATCCGCGAGGTTAACGCGAATGTAATGCAAGTTTAACGCAAGTTAATCCACGATCGATGTTAACGTGTGTTTACCCACGAGTGTAACGCGAATTTATCGCCGATGTTAAGGCGAGTTTAACGCGCGTTTAACACTAGTTAATCCGCGAGGTAAATGCGAGATTAACTCGAGTTAATTCGCGAGGTTAACGTGTGTTTCTGTGCGTGATTTAACGCGAATCTATCTGCTAGATTAACGCAAGTTTAAAGCGAGGTTAACTCAAGTTTAACGCGTATTCATCCGCGAGGTTAACTCGATTTTAAAGGGAGATTATCCGCGTTGTCAGCGCATGATTATCCGTGAGGTCAGCGTGTGTCTTACTCGAGTTTGTCCGCAAGGTTAAAGCGAGTCTAACTCGAGTTTATCCACGAGGTTAACTCGAGTTTAACACGCGTTTATCGGCGATGTTAACGGCGAGGTTATCGCGAGTTTATACACGTTGTTAGCGCGAGTTAGACGCAAGGTTAACGCGAGTTTAAAGCGAATTTATCCACGAGATTATGGCGAGTTTATCCCTGTTGTTAGCGAGAGTCCATTCGCGAGGTTAACGCGAGTTTAACGCAAGCTTATCCACGATATTAATGCGAATGTATGCACAAGGTTATCGCGAGATTATCGGGTTTAAAGCGAATTTATTCCCGAGATTAACGCGAGTCTATTCGGTAGGTTAACGCGAGTTTATCTGCAAGGTTAACTCGAGCTTTCCGCGAGTTTATCCGCGATTATAACGCGAGTTTATGCACGAGGTTATCGCGCGTTTATCCGCGTGTTTTTCGGCGAGTTACTCCGTGAGGATAACGTGAGTTTGGCGCGTGTTTGTCCGGGAGTTTAACGCAAGTATATCCCCGCGGTTAGAACCAAGATTAACGCGAATTAATCCGAGAGGCTATCGCGAGATTAACTGGAGTTAATCCAGGAGATTAATACTAATTAATCCGCGAGGTTAACGCGAATTGAATGAGTATTTGTCCGCCAGTTGAACGTGAGTTTATCCCCGAGGTTAAAGCGAGAATATCGCGAGTTTATCGGCGAGATGAACGCGAGTTTAACGCAAGTTTAACGCGAGGAAATCTGCGATGTTAACGTGTGTTTAGCCGCGAGTTTAACGCAAGTTTATCCCCGAGGCTAAGGCGAATTTAACACGAGTGTAACGCGAGTTAATCCGCGCGGTTAACGCGTGATTATACTCAACGTTAACTCGAGGTTAACGCGTGATTATACGCGAATTTAACGCGTGATTGACCGCGAGTTTAACGCGAGTATATCCCCAAGGTTAACACGAGATTAACGTGAGTTAATTCGTGATGTTAACGCGTGTTTATCCACGCGGTTCTCGCGAGTTGATCCGCGAATTTAACGCGAGGTAATCCGCGAGCTTAAAGCGACTTTATCCCTGATGTTAATGCGAGTTTATCCGTGAGTTAATCAGCAAGGTTAACGCGACTTCAACCCCAGTTTATTCGGGAGGTTAACTCGAGTTTAGCGCGAGTTTGTCCGTCCGCGAGTGCAACGCGTTTGGCGCGAGGTTAACACGCGTTTATCCACCACGAGGTTAACTTGAGTTTTTCGCGAGTTTATTGGCGATGTTAACGCAAGTTTATGCGCGAGGTTATCGCGAGTTTATCCGCGTTGTTAGCGCGAGTACAACGCGAGGTTGACTCGCGTTTAACGTAAACGTGTCCGCGAGGTTAACGTGAGTTTAGCTGCATTGTTAGCAAGAGTTAACCCACAAGGTTAACGCGAGTTTATCCATGAGGTTAGCGCGAGTTTAACGCGTGTTTATCCAGGATATTCATGCGAATTTATGCACAAGGTAATCGCATGTTTATCCGCGATATTATCACGAGTTTTTTACGAGGTTAACATGAGGTTATCCCCGAGGTTAACTCGAGTCCAACGCGAGTTTATATGTTTGTCCGCAAGTTTAACAGGAGTTGATTCCCGAGGTTAACGCGAAATAAACGCGAGTTATTTCGCGAGGTTAACGCGTGTTTATCCGCGGGACTAGCGCGAGTTTATGCGCGACGCTAACGCGAGCGTAACGCAACTTTATCCGCGAGACTAACGCGAGTTTAACCGCTAGGTCATCGCGAGTTTAACGTGAGGTTAACTCGAGTTTAACACGAGTTCATCCGTGAGATAAACTCGAGTTTAACATGAGTTTATCCGCATTGTTAACGCGAGTTTGACGCGAGATTATCCGTGAGGTCAGTGCGTGTTTAACGCGAGTTTATCCGCAAGGTTGACGCGAGATTAACACGAGTTTATCCGCGAGGTTAACTTGAGTTTATCGCGAGTTTATCGCGAGTTTATCGACGATGTTAACGCGAGTTTATTTGCAAGGTTATCGCGAGTTTATCCACGTTGTTAGCGCGAATTAAACGCAAGGTTAACGCAAGGTTAACGCGAATTTAAAGCGAATTTGTCCGCGAGGTTATTACGTGTTTATAGAGACAGTGTTGTTAGAGACAGTTAATCCGCGAGGTTAACGCGTGTTTAACGCTAGTTTATCCGCAAGGTTAACGCGAGTATAACACGAGTTTATCCACGAGGTTAACTCGAGTTTAACGCAAGTTTATCGGCGATGTTAACGCGAGTTTACGGCGACGTTTCCACGAATTTACCCAGTTTGTCAGCGCGAGTTAAACGAGATGTTAACGCGAGTATGAGGCCAGTTTAACGGCTAGGTTATTGCGAGTTTGGCGCGAGTATAGCCGCGATGTCAACGCGAGATTAACGTGAGTTTATTCGCGAGGTTACTAGGAATTTATCCACGAGGTTAACTCCAGTTTGGCGGGCGTTTATGCGCGAAGTTAACGCGATTTGGCGCGTGTTCATCCACGAGTTTAACGTAAGTTTATCAGCGAGATTAACGCGATCTTTACGCGAGTTTAACGCGAGTTAATCCACGAGGTTAACTTGTGTTTATCGGCGCGGTCAGCGAGTTTATGCGCGACATTAACGCGAGTTTTTCCGCCAGATTAACGCGACATTATCCGCGGTATTAATGCGAGTGTGTGCGAAAGGTTATCGCGAGTTTATTCGCGTTATTAGCGCGAATTTAACGTTCGTTTATTCACGAAGTTAACGCGAGTTTGGCGCCAATCTATGCGCGACGTTAACGCGAGTTTACCCGCGAGGTTAACTCGAGTTTAACGCGAGTCTATCGGCGAAGTTAACACGAATTTATGCACGAGGTTATCGTGAGTTTACATGCGTTGTTATCGCGAGTTTATCCGCGAGTTAAACCTCGAGGTTAACGCGAATTTAACGTGTGTCTGTTCGTGAGTTTTACACGAGTTTATCGCCGCGGTTAACGCGAGATTAACTAGAGTTAATTCGCGTGGTTAACGAGGTGAGCACGAGTTTATGCGCGACCATAACGCGAGCTTAACACGAGTGTATCCGTGAGGAGAGTAAGGGTAGTCTAACCGCTAGGTTAAACTGAATGTAAATCAAGGTTAACTCGAGTTCAACGGGAATTAATCTGAGAGGTTAACGCATATATATCTGCGAGGTTAAGGCGAGGTTAAGGCGAGGTTAACGCGAGTGTAACGCAACTTTAAAGTGATTTAATCCGCGATGATAACGTGTGTTTACCCGCGAGTTTAACGCGAATTTATCCCCGATGTTAATGCGTTTAACGCACGTTTAACGCTACTTAATCCGCGAGGTCAACGCGCGTTTACCCCCGGGGTTAATGCAAGATTAATTTAGTTAAGTTAAATCGCGTGGTTAGCTCGTGTTCATCCGCGGGATTAGCGCGGGTTTATGTGCGACGCTAACGCGAGTGTAATCGCGAGATTAACGCGAGTTTATCCTCTAGGTTTACGCGAGTTTAAAATGAGGTTAACTCGAGATTAACGCGAGTTCATCCGGGATGTGAATTCGAGTTTAACGGGAGTTTATTCGCGTTCTTAGTGCGAGGTTGACACGAGGTTAATGCGAGAGTATCCGTGATGTTAGCACGTGTTTAACGTGAGTTTATCCACAAGGTCACGAGCGTTAATCTCGCGTCAACCTTGTTGATCAACTTGCGTAAAATGCGCGTTAAACTCGCGTTAACCTCGCGAATGAACTCGCGTTTACTTTGCGGATACATTCGCGGTTAAACCCACGTTAACCTCCCGGAAAAACTCGCGCGAAACTCGCGATAGCATAACGGATAAACTGCTGTCAAACTCGCGTTACCTTGCGTTAAACTCGCGCATAACTCCCGTTAAACTCGTGGGTAACCTCGTATCAAACTCCCGCTAACCGTGCGGATTAACATCCGTCATCCTCGCTGGTCAAGTAGCGTTAATCTCCCGTCAACCTCGCGGATAAACTCCTGTCAAACTCGCGTTAAGCTTGCGTTAACCTCGCGTTAGCCTCGCGGAAAAACTCGCGCTAACCTCACGAATAAACTGGCGATAACCTCGCGTTAACATGGCGAATTAACTCTCGCTAACAACGCGGATAAAGTCGCGATAACCTCGCGGATAAATTTGCGTTAATATCGCCGATAAACTCGCTTTAAACTCGAGTTAACCTATATCACCATTTATTTGATCAGATTGGCCCATCTAGAAGGTTTTCTGGGAGGTTGTCATTTTTATGGCCTTGGTTGCCCCATAAAGAAAGGCCTTATGCAGACGGGCAACATGTCATTCAACTCGTCTTTATTTGTGCCACCCTACATCACCTTTTGTTTGATCAGATTTGCCCGTCTAGAAGGTTTTCTGGGAGGTTGTCACTTTTAGGGCCTTGGTTGCCCCATAAAGAAAGGCCTTATGCGGACGGGCAACATGTCATTCAACTCGTCTTTATTTGTGCCACCCTACATCACCTTTCGTTTGATCAGATTTGCCCGTCTAGAAGGTTTTCTGGGAGGTTGTCACTTTTAAGGCCTTGGTTGCCCCATAAAGAAAGGCCTTATGCGGACGGGCAACATGTCAATCAACTCGTCTTCATTTGTGCCACCCTACAGCACCATTTATTTGATTTGATTTGCCCTTCTAGAAGCTTTTCTGTGAGGTTGTCACTTTTAGGGCCCTGGTTGCCCCATAAAGAAAGGCCTTATGTGGACGGGCAACATGTCAATCAACTCGTCTTCATTTGTGCCACCCTAC
The DNA here is from genome assembly GCA_031216915.1 of Pictodentalium vernedei. NCBI lineage: Eukaryota > Metazoa > Mollusca > Scaphopoda > Dentaliida > Dentaliidae > Pictodentalium > Pictodentalium vernedei. Next base: position 51,506,619 of record CM062288.1, on the reverse strand, counting down.
AGCACCATTTATTTGATCAGATTTTCCCATCTAGAAGGTTTTCTGGTAGGTTGTCACTTTAAGAGCCTTGGTTGCCCCATAATGAAAGGCCTTATGCGGACGGACAACATGTCAATCAACTCGTCTTCATTTGTGCCACCCTACAGCACCATTTATTTGATCAGATTTGCCCATCTAGAAGGTGTTCTGGGAGGTTGTCACTTTTAGGGCCTTGGTTGCCCCATAGAAAGGCCTTATGTGCCCATCTAGAAGGTTTTCTGGGAGATTGTCACTTTTAGGACCTTGGTTGCCCCATAAAGAAAGGCCTTATGCGGCCCATCTAGAAGGTTTTCTGGGAGGTTGTCACTTTTAGGGCCTCGGTTGCCCCATAAAGAAAGGCCTTATGCGGACGGGCAACATGTCATTCAACTCGTCTTTATTTGTGCCACCCTACATCACCTTTCGTTTGATCAGATTTGCCCGTCTAGAAGGTTTTCTGGGAGGTTGTCACTTTTAGGGCCTTGGTTGCCCCATAAAGAAAGGCCTTATGTGGACGGGCAACATGTCAGTCACCTCGTCTTCATTTGTGCCACCCTACAGCACCATTTATTTGATTTGATTTGCCCTTCTAGAAGCTTTTCTGTGAGGTTATCACTTTTAGGGCCTTGGTTGCCCCATAAAGAAAGGCCTTATGTGGACGGGCAACATGTCAATCAACTCGTCTTCATTTGTGCCACCCTACAGCACCATTTATTTGATCAGATTTTCCCATCTAGAAGGTTTTCTGGGAGGTTCTCACTTTTAGAGCCTTGGTTGCCCCATAAAGAAAGGCCTTATGCGGACGGACAACATGTCAATCAACTCGTCTTCATTTGTGCCACCCTACAGCACCATTTATTTGATCAGATTTGCCCATCTAGAAGGTGTTCTGGGAGGTTGTCACTTTTAGGGCCTTGGTTGCCCCATAGAAAGGCCTTATGTGCCCATCTAGAAGGTTTTCTGGGAGATTGTCACTTTTAGGACCTTGGTTGCCCCATAAAGAAAGGCCTTATGCGGCCCATCTAGAAGGTTTTCTGGGAGGTTGTCACTTTTAGGGCCTTGGTTGCCCCATAAAGAAAGGCCTTATGCGGACGGGCAACATGTCAATCAACTCGTCTTCATTTGTGCCACCCTACAGCACCATTTATTTGATCAGATTTGCCCATCTGGATGGTTTTCTGGGAGGTTGTCACTTTTAGGGCCTTGGCTGCCCCATAAAGAAAGGCCTTATGTGGACGGGCAACATGTCAATCAACTCGTCTTCATTTGTGCCACCTTACAGCACCATTTATTTGATCAGATTTGCCCATCTAGAAGGTTTTCTGGGAGGTTGTCACTTTTAGGGCCTTGGTTGCACCATAAAGAAAGGCCTTATTTGGACGGGCAACATGTCAATCAACTCGTCTTCATTTGTGCCACCCTACAGCACCATTTATTTGATCAGATTTGCCCATCTAGAAGGTTTTCTGGGAGGTTGTCACTTTTAGGGCCTTGGTTGCACCATAAAGAAAGACCTTATGTGGACGGGCAACATGTCAATCAACTCGTCTTCATTTGTGCCACCCTACAGCACCATTTATTTGATCAGATTTGCCCATCTAGAAGGTTTTCTGGAAGGTTGTCACTTTTAGGGCCTTGGTTGCCCCATAAAGAAAGACCTTATGTGGACGGGCAACATGTCAATCAACTCGTCTTCATTTGTGCCACCCTACAGCACCGTTTATTTGATCAGATTTGCCCATCTAGAAGGTTTTCTGGGAGGTTGTCACTTTTAGGGCCTTGGTTGCCCCATAAAGAAAGGCCTTATGTGGACGGGCAACATGTCAATCAACTCGTCTTCATTTGTGCCACCCTACAGCACCATTTATTTGATCAGATTTGCCAATCTAGAAGGTTTTCTGGGAGGTTGTTACTTTTAGGGCCTTCGTTGCCCCATAAAGAAAGGCCTTATGTGGACGGGCAACATGTCAATCAACTCGTCTTCATTTGTGCCACCCTACAGCACCATTTATTTGATCAGATTTGCCCATCTAGAAGGTTTTCTGGGAGGTTGTCACTTTTAGCGTCTTGGTTGCCCATAAAGGAAGGCCTTATGTGGACGGGCAACAATGTCAATCAACTCGTCTTCATTTGTGCCACCCTACAGCAGGTGCCTTTTTTCCTGTTTTGATTTAAAAAAAAATGTCAAAATGTCAAAATGTCAAATAAGTAACTAACTTCACATCGCTGGGTTTAACGACATTTGCTGCAGCCATGGTGACCTCGTATCGGACAATTGTACGGGTGGAGTTGGAGTGGACGGGGAGAATCACCGAGCAGCAGCTTGGAAATGTCAGTCTCCCAACGTACCAACTCCACACAAACACGGTTAGCAGTGTTTGATAATATGTTATTATATTTTATCTAACCATACAGATTTTGGCCTGGAAACCACGAGAAACGGTTTCCGTATCAAATAGACGACTCATTCTGATTCCATATCATATAGATGACTCGTTTCCGCGGTAGCGCTACGGACTGTCATAACAGGCGCATGCGTACATTCTATGTACGTTTCAGTGCTCGACCGAACATTATGTACCAAAAATGTTTAACGTTAACTTAACCCTTTACCTAACATGAAAAGCAGACGACCCTTGCCAAAACAATTCTTGAATAACTAATTTTTTTCATTTTTTGTCTCAAAAACACAGGTTATGACCACTCGTTGGAACGAGCGCGACGAGCTCGTTCCAACGAGGGGTCATAACCTATGTTTTTGAGACAAAAGATGAAAAAATAATGAAAATTAACTGGCAATTTTTGAGAATAGTGTTGGACAGTTTTTCCCGTTACGTTGGGTAAAGGGGTTACGATTTAATCTGTTTATGTGACAGAATTGTTAGATAAATGAATTATCATGATAATGTACATGTCCTGTGATTTGCATCAGATTCTCGGTGGTGTCCAAAAATGGGATCACAACTCGCCGGCAAAACCGGCTCGTTGAGATCCCATTCTGGACACCACCTCGAATCTGATACAAACCACCGGACATGCACATTATCATGATAATCTGTATTTTTCAACAAAATACTTTTTGTATATATCTTTAAAAAGCGCATTACAACTCCACTGTATACTATGTTTATTAAAGGGGGGGGGGGCAGAGGGAATCCTAAGTGAAAAGCACTTGTCCTCCAATCCTCGTCTGAAGCATTATTATTATGCCTCACGTTTGTAACAGCAGCCGTGATTGGTTAATTTGAGACCTTCTAAAAGTCATAGTACTGGGGTTTGGGGGCAAAACACGGGTACTATGGGAACGTTTTTCCCTGGAGGCAAGAGAACGAAGAAAATGTAAGCTCCACTTCAATTGATCAGCGTCGATTGGAATTTCTCAACACCAAACGTTTAACATTTTTCGTCACTGGTAAACACAAACTTACGAACAAATATATCATCTCCAGTGGGTGTGTTTTCAATTTTAACTGCAAACAATGAATTCAAAAGAATCAGAAATATTAAAAACTCACGCGTTGTTCACCACTTCAGTGAATCCTGAATATGACTTCAATCAATTATATTTCCACAACTTCACAAGTTTAGTACTCCTCGACCTGACTGAGCCTCCGCCTCAAGTTCAAAATAAATTGTTTCACTCCGCTTAATTCTATCAACTCTCGTCGTCCGAGAAACATTTGATTTATATTCCATTAATTTATACCACTTATCACACAAGCATTAACAATGAATTATAACATGAACAGCATGATGCAGTTGTAAACACTGGCACTTGGTGATATAGAAACTCCCAAAGCGACGGCATTTGTGACAAGTCATTTTCGAAGAGACGTCATTCGTTCGAAATGACGTCATGTTTTTGGATTCGGTGCTTCAGGTTTTATTTCAGAAATCACACAAACTCAGGTACTATCGACCGATAGACCATGAAAAGGAACGTCCTAATATTATAATGGCAAATAAAAAAAATAAACTAAAAAGAAATAGGCAAGTGCTCCATCGACGTGCAGTACGCTTCACTGCACAGCACCATCGACCGTACTGGAAATTAAGTGCCTTGCTAAATGACACATACGCAGTTATCACTGGTAAGGGTTGAAACGCGGAACTTTCGGTGCGAAGTAGAATTTTTTAACCACTGAACAACCGTATTCCCTTTCACAGCCGTAAATATTGCCAGTCTCTACTCAAGTATTGTTCAGAACGGCGATTCACCTCTTTGGGCAAATCAGTCAAAAGGCGGAATATTGCAGAACGGAATCAATGAAGTTTCGGAAGATGAACCTCCCTAACTCATTTTCTATCATCGGGTCTACTGACCTGATGAAAACCGGGACATTAAGGCAATGTATGTTGGCTACGCGTAATGGGATTGTTCGTATCCCTTTCGTTTGTTAATGCCCGTCTAGGTGTTGCATCTGCGGTCCGTGTTTATACCGCTGGTATAGTATGTCTCGTATGATTCGACCCTTATCAGGCGGTTCTCGGATGTGACGCTAAGTCACGTGACCCAGTTACTTCATATTAGTTCCCATGGTAGTCCGCGTGTCACTCCCCATAGTGATGCGCGTTTCAGTGCGCACGCGCAGCACGTGTTAGAGTTAGACGTGTATCCGTTGCTCATTTTGGATACTGGTGGTTGCCATCCTGTCTTCAATGTTCTCAAAACTTCAAAATCCTTGGATTCTTACAGAATGCTTTTTATCATACAAGTATTACGAGTTGTTATGCGGGCGTGTACGGAAGATTGGAATGGAATGAGTTCATACAGATTTGTTCCAATGAAGCGCCATAATCTGTTTTCGAGATTAAATTGAAAACAAGATAATACAAGCAGGCGGAGGTGCTCACCTGAGTTGATTAAAGACGGATTTAATTGGCATCTATGGCTAGTTAACTCTGAAGAGGAATGAAGTTACTCATAAATCTGTTCTCCAAGTATTTATTCATTTATTTATTTATTGGAATTTAACGACACTTTCGACAGACAAAGTTACCTCGTGTCGTACAGTTTTACGGGTGGAGGAAGTCAGAGTCCCCGGAGAGAACCACCGACCAACGGCGAACAACAGCCAGACTCCCCAACGTACTAACTCCACACAAGCAGGGTTAGCATTGGTTGGAGAGAGGTGAACCATAGACGTGCAGTACGCTTTAGTACACAGAGCCATCATGCCCCCTCGTGGGCAATTTGGGGTTAACAGTCTTGCCCAAGGACACAACGCGGTTGCCGCAGGTGGGATTCGGACCGAGGACCTCTCGGCTTTCAGCCTTCATCTCTACCTACTATGCCCACCACATTGTGCATTAGCACACAAGCAAGGTGTCCATATATGCTACCACACGGGCAGTCGGGGTGATAAGATGTCCCTATGTGCTACCACACGGGCAGTCGGGGTGATGTTCTTTAAGTACAATGATTTCTTCTGGTATTGAGATGATACCACACAAATAATGCCCAGATTTCCAGTTATGAAAAAACTAGGGAGAAATATTACCCTTGGGACTTAACTTGAACAAACTCGAACGCCCCCCCCCCCACCCCCCTCCCCCACCCCCAAGATTCTGACTACTGGATGTGAAGAAGCAGAATTTTAACATTATCTCTCATATTGGACTAAGTTAAATTTCGGGCTTCAATAGGGTGCTCAAATATTAACATTGGGATTCGATTTTAACAAACTTGAATCGGGCTCCTTTTATGATCACATATCAAAAGATTCTGATTGTGGGTTTTGAAGAAGATTCCTCATATTGCACCAAATTGAAAGGTAGGCTCCCATATAGAGCCCAATTATTAACTCAGGGATTTGATTTGAACAAATTTGAATCTGCACTGCATAAGGACGTTGTACACCAAAATACCCAAAGTTTCTGATAAGTGGTTCTGAAGAAGAAAATTCCCAATATTGCACTGCGTTAAATTCCAGGCTCCCATACTGAGCTCAAACATCAACTCTGGCAATTGATCTGCTGACCGCCCTAAGGATGTTTTATACCAAATATCAAAATATTTTAAGTGGTGGATCGGGAGATCATTTTTAAAGATTATTCCCTATACTGCACCAACTTAAAATCAGGCTCCCATAGGGAACCTAAATATCACCCGAGATTCTTGATTTGAACAAGCTTGAATCTGATTTTTGTAATGATGCTATATACCAAATATCAAATGACTGTGACTGGTGAATCTGCAGAAGATTTTTAAAGACTATTCCCCATATTGCAGAATTAAAGTTCAGACTCCTATAGAGAGCCCAATTCTTAAACCGATGGGTTTGATATCCACAACCTTGAATTCGACCCCTGTAAAGATTCTGTATACCATATACCAAAAGATTCTTAATTCTAGCTAGCAGTTCTGGAGATGAAGTGTTTTAAAGATTATTCTCCAGATTGGACTAAGTATAGGGAGACCAAATATTAATTCAGGGACTTTGTTGAACAAACATAGATCTGTCCTACCAAAGGGTGCAGTGTAGTAAATATCAAAATATTCTGACTGGTGGATCTGAAGGAGATTTTAACAATTATACCTCGTATTGCACCAAGTCGAAATTGGAGTACCGCAAAGAGCCCACGTATTAACTGAGGGACTTAATTTGAACAAATCTGAACCCCTGTGACGATGTGTTCCAAATACCAAAAGAATCTGGCGGTTCTGGAGAAAAATGATTCTGTAAAGAGTACTTCTCTTATTGCAGTTAAACTTTGGGCTAAGAATAGTGATAACCAATGGTAATAATACAAGGTTGTAATGGTATAAGACGGCAAGGGTGATTGAAGACTATACTATTGGGTGAATACAATAATATTGGATCACTCGACGGATGGCAGTGACTATGGACAAGTGGTGGCCTTGGAGCTGGGGGACTAGAAAGCCATACTTGAAGCCATAATTATCTTCAAATACAGTACATGGAGAGTGTATTATCACTAAATCACCCACAGAGTGGGGATTCCACCCAAGCAATAACTGCAAATTTGTTGCAAAGCATAACCAGCACATGCAAAGTTTCAGTCAATGGACTTCCAGTTTAAACCCGGAGGTCCATTGGCTGAAGCATTGCTTGTGTTTTTGTCGATATGTACAAAATTTGAAAGTTATACATTGGGTGATAAATCCACCCCGCGGGTGATTTAGTCACAATCCACTCTCCACGTACTGTAGATATTCTTAGAAATGTATCCCCAACAGTGTATCCTCAAAGAGTATCTTCAAATGATACATTGTCACATCATAAGCATCGTCAAATACCCGTATGCGCCTATGTGCTATTTATTGGGGTTTAACGACACTTTCGACAGGCAGGGTCACCTCGTGTCGGACAGGTTTACGGATGGAGAACCCAGAGGGAACCGCCGAATAATGGCGTGAAACTGTCAGACTCCCCAACATACTTACTCCACACAAGCAGCGTTAGCGTTGGTTGAAGACAAATTCACCATCGACGTACAGTGCGCCTTAGTACACAATGTCACCGTGCCCCACGTGTTCAGTTGGGATTAAGTGTCTTGCCCAAGGACACAACGCTGTTGCCGCAGGCAGGATTCGAACCGAGAACCTCTCGGCTTTCAGCCTTCATCTCTACCTACTGCGCCACCACGCGCCCACATTGTGCATCAGCACACGAACAAGATGTGCCTATTTGCTACGTTGAAAATACTATTAAAAAAAATTAGGGGATATTTGATAAAAGTGAGATATATGAAGAAATATATTTATATTTTCATCAAAAAAGACAGTTGAGGGATTGAACTGTGGCATCTGGTGAATGATTTCAGAGATAGTTGGGTGTCCGACAAGCGCACATTCCACGCACTGTGCTGTTGAAGACACAGGCGGTCAGTCAGCGAATTTACCACATTCAGTCCAGGACGTCAATATCGTGTAAATTATACTCGGTCCGTGAGACTAGCGCGGATCCAACGTGGCATACTCCTCACCAAACGTACAATATCAGCTTGACTGATGTTAGTCCATTCTTCCTGGACATTGGTAGGGGGGGCTGTTGGCGTTGTCGTAAGCGCCTGCCAAGAATATCCCAGACGTGCTCGATTGGTGAAAGGTCTGGACTTAGCTCTGGCCAAATCAGTGTTGTGCTTGTCATGGTTATGCCTCCCCACACCATAACCGATCCACCACCAAAACGATCGTACTGCCTAACGGTTACGTCATGGTATCGTTCGTTCCACCGCCGCCACACTCTGTTTCGCCTGTCGTTGAAGTCGAGAGTGAACCTCGATTCATCGAAAAATATGACGTTGCTCCACCGACGATTGTCCCAGTGCTGTCGTGCTCCACACCAATTACGCATTGCTGCGTGGTGACATTCGGTTAAACGTGGAATTATTCGAGGTCGTCGAGCGTACAAATTCCAGCCGTGTAGACGATTTCGGATAGTGTGGCCACTGACTCGCGCATTTGTGAAATGAAACGATCCTGGTTAGCAGCTGTCGATCTTGGACGACCTGACTGACGTCTGTCATCGACATTGCCTGTCTGACGGTAGCGTGACCACAACCTGCTAATCGCCGTTTGAGTGACGATGAGAATTTGAGCCACGGCATCCACGGCAGTCTGTCGCCAGCTCCCAACATGCTTTCGCATACCACAAAAGTTACGTTTCGACCAGAAAATATTGATGAACGAGTTTATACCAAGAAAAGAAAGATGAGACCTCCGAAAAAGCCCAGCCAGTACAAATGAAAATTTCAAAACGTACCCCGCAGACATTAATGTTAATGTGGCGCTCGTGCGAAAAACCTGCACGAAGTTTTCGTGGGCCGGTCACATTCATGATCCACGCTAAACTTTGTAATATATTGATGTGTCCAATCACGCGTATCCAATACCATTTTCTGAAAATTTCAACATCAGCTACGCTTTTTGAATAGTATATTATTATAGACATTATGATACAATATGAGTCTAGAGCTCGCACCTTTGGGGCCCTGTTTGCCGGACCCCGGAAGTGACGTCATATCATGTGACCTAGTGGCGCCATGTTGTGTTGTCATGGTAACCCGCGTAAGCGGCCATGTTGTGACGTCATCCCCATAGTGATACGTGGAGTGAGTGCGCATGCGCAGCGCGTGTTGTTAGGGTGATAGATGTTTCCGTCGTCCATTTTGTATACTGGAGGCCGCCATCTTGGTTTCTACGGTAGCGCGTGGTTGCTATGTTACCCAAAGTCTTACAAGAAGACAGGAGTATATTCGGAGGGTGTGTTCGATTGAATCCGAGTATCACGAATTACCACAAACAACCCGACAATCCCTCCAAATCACCAAAATCCACTCCAAATCACCGAAATTGATTTTATTTGATACGGATTTCCCATTTTATCGGTGTAGCATGTAATGCTATAGTACCGAGGGGGTACCTAGGGTGTATTCGATTGAAGTGGAGTAATGTTCTGGTTCCGATTTTTCCAGAATCCCTTTTTGGATCCCATGAAGTTTTTTTTCCCAATAAGTTGTATAAGAGTAATACGTAGTGTTATAGGACAAATTTACACAGAATCCTCTAGTTTTTCTAACCATTATTTAAATTACAAGTAGGGCCCATGTTTGTACATGAAGCTAACTTCAAGCTAAGAGAATCCCTTTTTCTCTCGTATGAGGTCTAATTTACTATCCCTCTTAGCCTCATTTCGGTTTTTGAGGATACCTTTTTGGGGTTGTTAAAAAATAACAACACCATTTTTACAATTTAATTTCTTTTATTCAACAACAAAAATACAACTTTTATGGTATGTAGATTGTCAGATATTCATAAACAGTCTTTCTGCAGATTGGACATATTCTCTGTGGTTTACAACAGTCTTTGCACAGGCACAAATGGTTACATGCCCGCGGAGCGACATTGGTTTCAGCTAATAAACACACTACATTTTGTCTTCCGTGAATCATCTTCTTGAAATGATGTGTACATTTCTTCTTCTTTGATGGCCATTTCTTCTTCTTGAACTTTTCAACGTCCATGAATTCAGGTGATAAATTATAAATGTAATAACAGTCTGGAGAATATTTTCTGTCTTCTTCTATAACATCATATAACATCATCTTCTGTTTCCCAGAAACGAACAATAATACCACAATGAAAACATTGAGTTCTGTCTCCTGTCCCCAAATAATAAAATAAAAGAATCCAGCTTTTGTCAGTTCATTCGGGGTTTTCACACTTTCACTTTGTAACATGAATTGAAATGTCTTGAGACGATGTTCCTCCAATGCATACTTGATGTGTTTTGGTGGTCTTTGTTCTGTTGTCTTTCTTATTTTTTCTTCTCCGCGTAATAACTGCTCCAGTACTGGTAATGGAACATCACGAAAATAGGTTTCGAATGAAACGCTCATTCTCTCTACAAAGTCTCTTGGATTTCCAGTCTCTTGGTTTCTTGATTGATAATCATTCAGTGCCATCCTGAATAGTGAACATTTTTCAATCCTTTTTATCTTCATTCTTCTTTGGTTTTCTTTCTCTCTTTGGTTTGGGTTCTCCTATTTCAAGGCTTCTCTTCTTTTGCAATGTCCACTGCTTTGGTCACTTGTTTCCAATCTCTCGTGGTAAACTGGAACCCAACGTTGTTCTTGAACAGTTGAATCTGTAAATCGTTAAGTTTGAAGACGGTCACATTAGTAGACATCCTTCTTCTTTGGCTGTCGAAACACAAATGAGCTGAACACCAAGTGTACCCTTTTCTATAGTTTTTCTTCAATACAGCGACATCTAGTGGCTGGTTTCCTCTATGACGTCATTAACCAACACATCATTATCCATTAGATCAGTCGTAAACATGTTGCATATGGTTTCCATCGGTGCAATTGATGTCCCATTGGAATCTACAACCGTTGCTTTAACATACAAGTATGTCTGTGCCAAATTCAAATAATCATGTTCTAATCCTGCAATGTGTAATTCTATTGGACCACTGTTTCCGATAGTCGCCAAAGGCCCGTGTTCTACCCATTGCCCATGTTCCACACTAGTCTGTGTTGGTGGTATAGAAAACACGTCGAGTTCGCTGTTGACACACTCACAAGAATTTTCATTAATGAGAGACATCATGCACCAAGAAAGTCTTGGGTCTGAACAGTTCTCCTTTTTGTCGATTTGCGAGTTTTGCGTGGTGCGGGCCTTTTTATACCTTTCCTGCCGGGTGGTTTCGACCCACTAATCACTTCATTCCAAGCTCCTGTGCCAGCCTCTTTGACTCTTTTGATTGCTGCCCTTTTTTACATTTTTCCCTTCAATGACATCTTCGGCAAAGGCTGCTCCTTTTCTCACGAGCTGTTTTCCCACGGCCCTGGCCGTAGTTTTCAATAAAGGTAACACCATATTCTTCAGTCCTCCCAATATACTTCCCAAACCATATCCTCTCTATACTTGAGCTCCAGAAAAAGCCGGTAGACCGTTCCCAGCTTGTTTCGTGTAATATTCTTCGTATAATTTGGACTTACAACAGTAAGTCATGTTTATGTGAAATGAAGAGATCTACGATTTCTGAAATGAAGTGTCACTGTCACTTTCCCGAACTCGAATGGTACTATGGCTCCTGTGTCAACCCTTATATACACCTGGACGGTACTGAATTTTTTTCGTTCCACTGGTACATAACACACATTCTCAAAAGTTTTAGAGATGATATTCCCATATATTACACGCACGGGTACAATACGAAGAAGTGTTATTCTTGTATCTCCAACGACTTGGTCACGAACCAAGTCACAGTATACATAGAGTGAATAAAATCCTTGGTTGATATCGGTAGCTCTGGAAGAATTGTAAGTTCCTGATTTAAAAACACACTCATTAAATCCCAAAATATTTTGAAGAGTAGGGCTCAATGTGATCACGACTCCATCGCGTACCGTGATACGACCTTTACGAGTCACTTCATTCAGTTCAAAAGCTGCCTTATCGTGACGAGGCAAGAGTAATTCTTTAACGCCATTGATAGCCCGTATCACATCAGTGGGATGCGAATAACGACCTTCCTTGAGAGTAAATCGGTAATTCTTTTTCAAAGACCAGAACACTGTCACGAAAGCTTCTTCTCCACGAACATTGAACCAAGTATTTGGATACTGAATCTCTGCCAGACCTACTCCCCATTCTCCCGTGAGATTCACTGGTTTGATAACTGAGTGATGTACGTAGTCAAGGTTTTTTCAGCAGACACGTTTATAGAACTATTATTTGGTAGAGTCAAATAAAACATTACTTTTTCTTAATGGTTGGATTTGGTAACAAATATCCTATGCTACTACTCAAGAGAGCAGTCCACAACTTGCTGTCTGAGTTCTCGAGAGTGAGATTAACGACACTGGTAATGATGATGATGTACAAAATGATTATTTGTGAAAAGTAAGTGATCTCGCTCCTTGGAATTCTTTTTCCAAACAGAGGCCAAGAACCGTTCGATCCTTCTTCCATACTGAAGAAATTGACTCTGCTTGATCCACGAACTGAACGAAGCTGGATATCCCAATCACTTTACGAACAATTCCCATTTCTTACCTCGACCGCGTTTTTTTTTTTTTTTTTTATTAGGGTTTAACGACATATTAACAGTCAGGGTCATATCATGTCGGTGACAGTTTTGCGGGTGGAGGAAGCCGGAGAACCCGGAGAGAACCACCGAGCAACGACGAGCAGCTGTCAGCTCTCCAACATCGTAACTCTGAACTCTGCACCGCGGCACAGGCAGGGTTAGATTGGTTGAAGACATGCGCACCATCGACGTGCAGTACGCCTCAGTACACAGCGTCATCGTGCCCCCATGTAGGCAATCGGGGTGAAGTGTCTTGCCCAAGGACACAACGCGGGAGCGCGAATCAGTCGCTGAAAGGGTCACTCAACTACTAACCGCGCTCGATGTTGCTTAACTTCGGTGATCTGACGAAAACAGGTTACCGCGACGCCACCGCGCCTCCTCGACCGCGTTTCTTGAGTACGTGTTCGATTTTGTAAATAGTTTTATGTGAAAATCGCTGAAAGTCTTCAGTGTAGAACGACCCTTTCAATACTTCCCCATTATCATCTTGTAAGATGTATATGACTGGATGTCCTTTCTTGATGGTTACCACTATGAATAACTCTTCGGTCCAACTGGGCAAACAACATTTCTCAAAAGTTTTCTTAACGATACTGATTCTCACTCTGTCTCCTTCTTTGTACTTTGGTGTCTTTTATGTTTTATGGGTTGTCCATACAACCTTTGCCAAACCTCTTCTTGATTTTAAAGTTCACGGCAATGAGAGCCATACCTATACTACGAAAGTAGCAGGACATGTACCCTGAGGGCCCACATTGGATGGATCTCATGCTGGATCTCATGTGACGTCATAGTCACGTGAGCTGGTGGCGCCATGTTTGGTTGTCATGGTAACCCGAGTGAGCGGCCATCTTGTGACGTAATCTCCATAGTGATACGTGGTGTGAGTGCGCATGTGCAGCGCGTGTTGTTAGGGTGACACGTGTTTCCGTCGGCCATTTTGTATCCTGGAGGCCGCCATCTTGGATTCTATGGTAGCACGTGGTTGCTATATGACCTAAAGGCTTATGTTCGGAGGGTATGTTCCTTTGTAGAAGAGTAAATTCCCGATTTGCAGAAATACCCAAATAAACCCGACAAGTTGTACTATTTCGAATTCTTTCAGAATTCTCTGCTTCTATCTATATATACAATAGGTTTCGTCTATCTGGCCATGTTCCTTTGCCATGGAGTATACTCCAGTAGTGTAGAATAGCCTATTAGTTGGAACAGCTTACCTTAGTATTACTATATTTGGCTATTCTGGTCTATTCTTGTTAGTTTTTTTTATCTACTACCCCAACAGAAGTACCCGGATGTAAAGTCCAACAAGTATCCTCCAATAATGCAATACAACAGGTATCCTCAAATACCCGTATGTGCCTATGTGCTAGGGCACATTGTGCCTTTTCACATAAGCACATATTAGCACATATCAGCACATAAAGCATGTGCTTTTGTGCTAGGGCACATTGTGTCACATTGTGCCTTTTCGCCTAAGCACATATGACAAAAAAGGGATTGGATTCTCTAGTAGGTATCCTCGAATAATACAATACCAGGTCGTAGGTATCCTCAAATACCCGTATGTGCCTATGTGCTAGGGCACATTGTGTCACATTGCGCCTTTTCACATAAGCACATATAAGCACATATCGGCACATAAAGCATGTGTCTTTGTGCTAGGGCACATTGTGCCTTTTCACATAAGCATATATGACAAAAAGGGATTCTCTAGTAGGTATCCTCGAATAATACAACACCAGGTCATAGGTATCTTCAAATACCCGTATGTGCCTATGTGCTAGGGCACATTGTGTCACATTGTACCTTTTCACATAAGCACATATATGCACATATCGGCACATAAAGCATGTGCCAATGTGCTAGGGCATATTGTGTCACATTGTGCATTTTCACATAAGCTCATATGACAAAAAAAGGGATTCCATAGGATATGCCCATTGGATATAGAGGCGATGAGAATCGAATAAAACTTCGCTTTAATTAAGGGAGATAACTCTGCATACAGGTTATGGGAAAACAAGCAATCTGATTGGTTAGTTACATAAATGATCTAGATAAATGAAACAACAAGAGTACTCGGAATAGGGTCAGAACTAACAAGAATAGACCAGAATAGCTAAATATAGTAATCCTAAGGTAAGCTGTTCCAACTAATAGGCAATTCTATGCTACTGGAGTATACTCCTGGGCAAAGGAACATGGCCAGGTAGACGAAACCTATTGTATATATAGATAGAAGCAGAGAATTCTGAAAGAATTCGAAATAGTACAACTTGTCGGGTTTATTTGGGTAATTAAACGAGGATTCTGGGGAAAATTACTCTTCAGCAAAGGAACACACCCCTTGTACTCCTTGGTACTATAGCACTACGTGCTACACCGATCAATTGGGGAATCCATAGTAAATAAAGTCGTTTTCGTTGATTTGGAGGGGTTGTTGGGTTTATTTGGGTAATTCTACAAATCGGGAATTTACTCTTCTACAAAGGAACATACCCTCCGAACATACCCCTGTCTTGTTGTAAGACTTTAGGTCACATAGCAACCACGTGCTACAATAGAAACCAAGGTGGCGGCCTCCAGTATACAAAATGGCCGACGGAAACAGGTGTCACGCTAACAACATGCGCTGCGCATGCGCACTCACACCACGCATCACTATGGAGATGACGTCACTAGATGGCCGCTCACGCGGGTTACCATGACAACCAAACATGGCGCCACCAGGTCACGTGACTATGACGTCACATGAGATCCAGCATGAGATACATCCAATGTGGGCCCTCCGGGTACATGCTATACTACTTACGATGATGAGAATGATTATATGATTTCACCAAGTTTTGAAGCGGAAAAGTTAGTGTATTGTTACTGGTAAAATATTTCCACATCTTGGTTTTCACAGTTCTATTGAACCTTTCTACTATGGAACATTTTGTGTAGTGAAAAAGTCGACTTTGTGATCTTTGAGAAAATTCTAAATTTTTCTGTTTAGAAATTCTTTGCCTTGATCCGTTTGTAATTTTTCTGGTTTACGACCTTGTCTGAAAATTTTAGTAAAAGCTTTTACTGTGGAATCACCAAGTTTATTTTTCAGGGGTATGACCCAAGCATATTTACTGAACACATCTACACATGTCAACAAAAAGATTATGTTTTTGTTGAATTTACTTATGTTTGAAACATCTACCAAGTCAGCTTGCCATAGTGCATCTATACCACTAACTATCACGTTCCTTCTAGGAAATGTACGACGAACAGGTTTGTGAAGAGTTTATGTGTCTTGGGTCTCTAACCATTTTACAACTTGTTTAGTTTTTTTCTTGGACGCTCCACCACAAACCATCACTCACGTACTATACCAATGCTTGTTCTTTGTTCATTGTACAAATGTTCGTTTTTCATTTTACTCGTTCAAGTTTGCTTCTCTGCTTTCTCTATATGTCTTCAATTCCATTCAAGAGATCAAGAATTGCCGTTGTCTAGCTTTAAAAACACTCCTCATGACGACGTAAATCTTATAACCTATATCCTCATCTCGCCTCGTAATTATACTTTTAGCCTCCAGTTAAGCGCCTTTCTCAAGCCTTACCTGCTGACCTCCGTTGAGGGTCCCTTTGGATGTATTTTAATAATGTATCTCCGTTTCGAAACACAATGGGGATAAATATAGAGCAGTATCGAATATCCATCGGGACTTTCGGCGGAGGAAGCGGGCGTGCTTGTGCCATAATTTCTAATGTTCTACATAATGCGAGGCTCTCTGTCCGTCTCTCATTTCTAAGCCTGTTGTTTCTGTTCGTCACTTGCCTTGTATGTTGTGGCGATATAGAACCGAACCCTGGCCCAACCGATATCTCTCACGAAAACCTCCAGAGGTCCCTATCCATTTTCCACTACAATATCCGTAGTATCCGAACAAAATTAAGCAAAATCGAAGATATAGTTCAAGAATATGATGTGGTTTGTTTTACCGAGACACATCTACAGAATAGTTACAGTTCCACCAATATCCTCATTCCAAATTTTTCGGCCCCAATTCGCAACGACAGAAACCACTCTGGTGGAGGAATAGCCGTTTATTTCTCGAAAAGACTAAACTACAATCTTAAGACCGAGCTGGAATTTGATGATTCCATAATGTGGTTCGAGATTTCTTCGAAATCCAGCACAATCTTGATGTCAGTAACCTATAGATCCCAACAGTTTGCTAATCGCGAATATTGGGAACTGTTAGATGCTTCAATTGAGAATGCCCTAAATGTCCAACAGGCTATAGTAATAGTAGGAGACTTAAACTCTGACCTAAGAAATCCGCTCTCCAAACTAAATGAAATAATAAATCGCTACAACCTCCGTAATGTTATCGATAAGCCAACAAGAGTTACGCCAACCTCCCAGACACTTCTTGATCCAGTAATCATTAGTGAAACAGTGAACCTTGTTGAGGTTGATACGCTTGACTTGGGCATGTCCGATCATTATGCAGTTTATATCTATGTCTCATTCGAACTTGACAATAGGCAGGCTTTCTATCGTACCGTTCGAAATTATAAAAAGGCAAATTTTAAACGAGCAAACGAACTGATCTGTCAGAAAGACTGGAAATCAATAATAAATGACCACGCAGATGTTAATGTGTCCCCAAAAAAATTCTGTGAACATTTTATGGAGATAATGAACACCACAGTCCCAAAATCAACAGTCCAAATACGCCCTAATGACAAACCGTGGTTTACTTCGGAACTCCGACTCGAGATTAGGCGTAGAGACCGTTTCAGACGAAGAGCTCTAAAAACAAAGGAGCCACACCATTGGAACTTGTTCAAACATTCACGAAATACTGTAAATAACATGAAAAAACACGCAAAACAAATTTACGAAGATAACATCCAATACAGATTATCGAACGTCCCCAGCCCCAGAGATTTTTGGCATATTATTCGAAATTTGTTAAACAAAACTGACGAAAAAATAATCCCGCCCCTTTATCGTGGTGATAGCCCCGATCCATCCGTTTTAACAACGGACGACCTAGAAAAAGCTGTAATTCTGAACGAAACTTTTATAAAAAACAGTACAATTGATGATGAAAACACCCAACTTCCAAACTTTCCTACAAAAAGTCACGTTATCCTTTCGAGCATTCTCTTTGATATAAAAGATATTACAGATGTTATTAAGTCGCTAAATGCAAACAAGGCCCATGGCCATGACCAGATCAGCATTAAAATGCTGAAGCGGACTGTCGATACCATCGCAGCACCATTGAGTATGCTCTTTCAAAAAAGTTTCGATACCGGAACATATCCAGACGAATGGAAGAAAGCCAATGTAATCCCCATCTTTAAAAAAACTAGATCCCGCGGACAAAAACAACTATCGGCCGATCTCCCTTTTACCAATCTTAGGGAAAATCTGTGAAAAAGTGCTCCTGAAATCGGTTTTTACTCATTTTCATCAGAATAATCTTCTATATAAATATCAGTCCGGCTTCATCCCTGGCCACTGCACTACTTTTCAACTTCTTGAACTATACCATTCGCTATGTCAGTCACTAGATGAACGACTGATGACTTGTGCTATCTTTTGTGATATCTCAAAGGCCCTCGAGAGGGTATGGCATAAAGGTCTTCTCTATAAATTAGAGCAATATGGAATCTCAGGTCCTCTGTTAAAATGGTTTGACAGTTACTTGAAAAATCGTAAACAACGAGTATTGGTAAATAACACATACTCTCCATACAAGCTAATACAAGCTGGTGTTCCTCAAGGATCTGTCCTGGGACCTTTCCTCTTTTTAGTCTATATCAACGATATTGCAGACAATTTAGAATCCATTACGAGATTGTTTGCTGATGATACATGTCTCACTAACGGTAAAAGCTCCAGTTCTGAACTAATAACCATTTTGAATAATGATCTGGCCAACATATACTCCTGGTCTCAGAAGTGGCTGGTGTCCTTCAACCCATCTAAAACGCAAGCTGTCTACTTTTCTCGAATCCCTAATAATAACCATCCAGATTTGTTCTTTAACGAAACTCCGATAAATTTCTCCGATTCACATAAACATCTTGGTTTAATCCTGAAGTCAAACTTGAAATGGGATCGCCAGATAGCGGAAATTTGCAAAAAAGTTAATGCACGCTTGTCCAATCTGAGAAAACTCAAGTATAAACTTGGGAGGAAAACTCTGGAACAAATATATTTCTCATTCATCCTGCCACTCACTGATTACGGTGATACCGTCTGGGACTGTGCTCCTAAGCTTCTTCTAATGAAACTAGACCGACTACACCACGATGCAGCAAGAATAGTGTCTGGTCTCACACGATCTGTTTCATCCGAGCGTTTTCTCTTGGAACTTGGATGGCGCTCACTCTATGAGAGAAGGCACCTGCATAAACTGTGTGCTTTTTTTAAAATATCTAATAACGATGCTCCAGATTACCTTGTTGAATTATTACCTCGTACTGTAGGTGAAACAGCAAATTACAATTTACATAATTCTAACAACTTATCCATGTACCAAGCGCGAACAGAACAATTTTCAACTACATTCTTCCCTTCATCTTCCAAAATTTGGAATGACCTCCCAACTAATACCAAAACACCTTCTGTTTTTAAAGGCAACCTTGCTAAACTGAACCCTTCCGTTAAATCACCTTCATATTTCTATACAGGAACCAGGAAAGGAAACGTTCTCCACTGCAAACTACGAAACTGTTGTAGTGATTTAAACCACGACAAATTTAACAATTTTATCTCCTCTACCCCACAATGTACCTGTGGCAATCCCCAAGAATATGCACACCATTTCTTCTTTCAATGCCCGAACTACCACCCTCAAAGATTGACCTTTTTTAATGCTGTTATCACGCTCAATATATTCAATGTTGACGAGCTACTTTATGGAATAATCGGTTTCACAACAAAGCAAAACGAACTTTTATTCAGGAAAGTTCAAACAATCATCCTTGCGACTGGCAGATTTGAATAAGATCACCTGAACCCAAACGATGCATATTGCACCCTTGGTTTGTACTAGCGTGCGTTGAGACAACCGTGGCATGCTGTGGAACTGCATTTTAATTTTAATTTTAATTTCCACCAATTTGTTCTTAACTTACACGCTCTCTTTTTCTAAAGACGATAGAGATCCAATAATGCAAAAGTCAGCAGGCGAGCCTAGACAACGGCAATCCTTCACTCTCTAATCCTATAACTCTTTAACACCTCGAGCCCCGGTGGCCCTTTTTCGGACAAAGCCAGTGGAACATCCCGTTTTCCGTGACAAAATAATGTTAAATAAATAAGTAGTACAGACCAACCACTGTTTCCAACGTGTGGCCCCAAGGCTCCTCGTTGGAAATACTGATTGGTCAGCTCTAAAATATTGAAAATATTGAAAATAGACCCTTCTAGCTAATTCTAGTGAACTGATGTGGAAGATACCACCGGAGCTCAAAACTGTTAAATCATTATCTCTCTAAATCTCCAATCTTCAACCCTTTAGCTGATGACTACACTAATTCTTAGTATTTCTATATTGTATATAATTGTGCCGCAAATGTTTAATTATTCTTGTTCAAGGAGAGGAGTTTTTGTAAGTTGTGATAACTTGTTCTCCGATCCTTTTTGCTGTATATAGTGGCAAATAAAATATGTTTAAACTAAACGCTCTACGAAGAGCGTCTACACCACCAAAACTATCAGGCGCTTCAGAATCATAATATAATGCTTCCATAACTGCCTTGTTCAAGTGTCAGCTCTGTTTATACACCTTTTCGGTCCACTTTGGCTTTTCTGTTTTCTTTGGTTGTTTAGGTTCCGACTTTATCGCTGCCTATTTCATAAAATCCCAACGTTCTTTATGACCAATCAATTCTTGGGGTATGTTACTATCTCTCAGAGCTTTGGCCAACACTTCCCATCCCTTAGGTTGGAAAGATTTTCGTCTTCTAAGTAAATCGTTTAGAAGATCTGTTACATTCGACCATACCACTGTTTGATCTTTGTAGACTAATTCACCCTTCTCATTCCAAGATATATTTGGGTCACTTCTAATACGATTCAACAACAACTTTGCCTTTCTCTTCATTGTCATAGGTACAGAATCGAGAATGTCTCCGTCTTTATTATTTTTCTCGAATTCGACTTTAATTGGTCGAGGAGCCATTACCTTTTGTTGCAATGGCAAATATCTTCGTAAAATTTGATTATATTGAGTCATCTTTTCATCAGCTGAAAGAAAAGTGACATCGAGAATATCTCTTATTTCTCTATCCAGTGATGAAACAGCCAGTTCATTCGGTTGCCTTGGAGTCTCTTGCATATGTTCCAATAACCTTGGGTCTACCAAAGCCATCTTCTTTGCATATTCCATCATCCAAAAATACATTTGACATCACACAATAGTACAGGAGGTGGCAATGCTCCCAAGAATACCCATTTCTGCAAGATTTGCCTCCTCTTTTTGTCAGAGGTACCTTTATTTGCCACTGCCCTCACTAGTTGTTTCTGACGAACGAGTTTTGTTCTCTGAGCTTTGGTCAGAGGTACTGCTCCCTTCAGTATATTCGAGACACAGCCACACAAACAAGTTATCAATTCTTTGTCTGCATGTTTTAGTATTGATTTGACGAGTGTGGGTTTCGATTTCATGAAAAAGAGTGATGTTACACTTGGACCGTCAGACAAGCTTCTGACTTGAGTCAGACTTGTTCCTCCCCTTTTATACTTTTCGGAGGTATACATATTGGGGTTTCCCCTGGAAAAATTTGACTATTAAAAGGTAACCACATGGTGTCGAAGTGGCATCTTCAGAAATTTCTCTCAGAAACTTGAAATGACCAGGATACATCTGTGCTGCCAAGTGTGAGATCTGAGAACGATCCCTAGGATTTTTAAACAAGATCATGTAATGACTATTGAGAGCTACAGTCCTATGGACTTTATTTTTGTCGAATGAATTTTGAACAAGGTACATCACACTAATCTTACGGTGATGACTACCTTTAGTAAATAATCTAGAGACTCGAACATCTGCATCGAGCATCAGATCTTCCAATATGACTAAACTATCAGATTTTAATTCTTGAGGGAGACCCTCTACGAATTCTACTTGGGGTAAAGTATTGTATAATGGTTGCCATTCACTATAACATCAAATGATATGAATTGGAACAGGGGATATAATATTTTGAATGTTTTGAATAACCCGATTTACAAAGGATGATTTACCACTACCTGTGGGACCACACAATAAACGAGTGAATGGATGCTTCCAACGAGGATCCATCTTTGTTGTTCTATGTGTGTACTTACTTCCTTTTAGACGTTTTGGGGAGGTGACCCCACTGAACGTGGGTACTACTTCCATTTTATACCTTTTGTAGAGGTGGTCAATATGACCGGCATCCACAGATATTTAGCATTGGTGGCCCTCTGACTTACTAGCTGGGGACAGGCTAAGTTTGTTTGATATTTGTCAAGATGATAAACATCAAATAACCTAAGCATCATTACCACCTTTTTTTCTTCATTTTATACTTTTTTTCTTTTTTTTTATAAAAAACAAACATCTATTTACAACATCTATTTACATCTTCAGACTGAGTGGTTTCTTGAAGGTCATGAATTCAATCACCAAGTCCATAATACAACGTCTCTGTTCATTTGTGAGAGGTTTCTAGAACATATCTTCATACTCTTTCTGTACTGGTGGTGGATTCATTCCAGAAGTATTATGGTGTCACAGTAGATGGACATCATTCTTGTTGACTCTTTCAAGTGCTTCACTAAAACATGTTATAATCTTCTCTTCTTCAGACATCATTAGGCACACATTATGCTGAATCTGACTTGGGCGACCGACTGTACATCCATAGCATTTTTCTTTCACTACAGTGTCAATGTTCTCTTCGGCATAATGAGCATATGCCAAGCAAAGTTCATGCTGCAAGCAAACTTGCCTGAGTTCACTATCAATTTTTCATCAACGATCAATGGTCGTGGTTGGGTTATTCTCACTGTGATCTTCTTCTTCAAAGGTGGTTCTTGAATTGTTTTTTTGAAGTCTTCATTGTTAGTAGGTTTAGTGTCTTCAGGAACTTCAGGAACTTCAGTTAAAGTTGTTTGTTGGGTTTTGATGGCTGCATCTACTTCTTCTATTTGAGACTTCAAGGCATTCCATTCTTCTGAAGATAGAGCAATACCAGTCTTCGTAGGATAAGGTTTCTGGTCTTTTTCCTCAAAGTATCTTCTGGACGTTAGCATAAGTCTGCTTAGTGCCAATTTGGAACATCCTCTCTGGTCAATGGTTTGATCATGAATGATGCCAAGTCCATGCTTTGCTTACTCTTATATATCTTTGATGGACGTGTTTGAAAACATCACCCCAGTTCAACAAATTTTGATCAACTTTTTGATTCTTGGTTGGGGTTTGTGTTTGTTTCCTATAGGATTATACGTTAAAGTTGGAAAATTTAGAAAATTAGTATAGAAGTCAATGGAAAAGAAACACAATGAAAATACAGAAATTTGATTGGTTGATTAACTTCGATCTGATTGGTCAGTTTGGCGATGAAACTGCAAATTTGATCCTTAAACTGTAGGATATGGCCCTCTGCAATTTATACTGGTTTGGGATAGGTCAAGCTACAAACATATGTCCAATGGAGATAGGTCAAATAGCTCGAGTGTATTCCCACCCCCTACAGTTCGTATCCTCTTTGGGGGAATTTTTTTTTTTGATCATTAAAAAAGAAAACAACATGTCCAACTTAGGAATTCAGTTTTCTATCATAAAAATTTCCCATTTCTTTTAAATATTCACAACAGAGAATTTCTTAGTAAGGATGATGATGATGATTTATTCCTTTGGGTATACAATAGGGGTAGCCTAAAAGACACCAGGAATCAACTTTCTTGCAAATGAAACTAAAAAGTTTTGAATGAAACTAAAAAGTTTTGTTTATACAATAGGGGTAGCCTAAAAGACACCAGGAATCAACTTTCTTGCAAATGAAACTAAAACGTTTTGAATGAAACTTAGTTTTAAACAAAAATAAAATGTGTATCATCTGGTTCCAATAGGTGTAACCTAAAAGATACCATGAATCAACATTTTTCAAAAATAAATGGAACTAAAAAGTTTTGAATTAAACTAAAAAGTTTGAAATAAAGAAGTATCCTCCACTTCCAAAAGGGTTAGCCTAAAGTATGCCAGGAAATTACAACATGATGACGATAATGATGAAAAAAACACTATGTATTAGAATAAATAAAAAAATTGAGAAATCTTTACGCCAGAAAAATGTATTGCCTTGTAAGACTTGCCATTTAGGATTTTTTTAATTAGGGAAAAATACTGCCATAAAAGGATTTTATGAGGATTGCCATAAAGGACTTTAGAGAATGCCATAAATGATTTTTTAATTAGAGAAAAATACTGCCATAAAGGACTTTAGAGAATGCCATATAGGACTTCATGAGGACTTGCCATAAAGGACTTTAGAGAATGCCATATAGGATTTTATGAGGACTGTCACAAAGGACTTTTTAATTAGAGAAACACTTGCCATAAAGGACTTTGTGAGGACATTTATGACTTTATGAGGACTGCCATATAGGACCCTTTACTTAGAGAAAACCATAAAGTACTTTAGAGAATGCAAAATAGGACTTTATGAGGACTGCCATTTAGGACTTTAACACATCACTCAATTGTTTCTTCTTTAAATCTCTAGTGGTATGGTGCTAACTCCATCTTCTAAAACTCTTCGTTTTGGGTAGAAATATGATACTCCATCTCTGCTCTGCTGGTAAGTATATATTGTGTTGTCATTCATAACAAATCCTCGGTTGATGCCAGATCCACTTTGTTGAGTCTTCAAAACTTCCAAATATTTGTCTTTTGTCAAATCATTGTGGTGTTTGCTGATTCCTTTACAACAAAATTTATTGATGGTACCGAAACAATAATGTTTTACTACACAGTCCAACAATGCCGGTTCCTTGCCATTCTACCTTGAACAAGCCTGGAGTTCTCCTGTCGAAACGCTTTCTTTCTTGGCAACATGAGGGTGACAGCCATTCTTTGCCTTCTAATTTGGTTTTCACATAATCATCTCTGTGGAAGTCAGAACACTCTGATGGAAACCACTTGTGATTTTCTTTGTAAAATTCTACTCTCTTCTCTGGTTTCACTAATTCATCTATGGATGATGACGAGGTACATAGATATGCAGAATCTGTGTTCATTTCAACATATTCGAAATCTTGGCGGTAGATAAAAGTATCGATGACATCATAATAGAACTGAAGCATCCAGAGTTTCGCATACTGGTAAACAAAGAATCCGATGTGAAGTGGCAGATCCAACTTGATGGTCTTCTTGCCGAGTTCGACTTCATATAAAGTTTCATCTAATGGATTGAAGGACAATGTCATTTACAGCTTTGGTGACTTCTTCGTCATTGCAACAGCACACACGTCGATGCTTCTCTTTGTTGGTAACGGTTTTGCCATATTCAGAATTTCCCAACAGCTTCATGGTGCCGGCAACGATTGACTTGTCAGGGTCAACATCTCCTTGTCTTCTTGCTTCAGATACTTCATCTCCAAATTTTTCAAAACATCTTCTTGGTTTATATTGGATAACCTGGTAGACGTGGTCCCTTCAATGCCATGCTGGAGGTACCACTGCAGCAAAGGGGTTGCAAACATTTTTTCTGATACATAGCTTCCGATCAAATTTCTACGGTGTTTCTTCGTCATTCCATTCTTCTCAGCGAAGGACTTCATGTGTTCACCAATATCATCTATGGAAATATCTGTATTCTTGAAGATAGGTATCATCTCTTCAAAGTACTCTTTCAGGTGATCTAGTACATGTATATCACATTCAACCAAACCGAACGGTTCACCAGACTTCACTTTCTTCAGTACTTCTTCATCTGTCATTGCACCATCTATTTTGTCTGAAAAGTTCTCTTTCAGGAAAGCTTTGAGTGTGGCATCGGTCTTCTTCATCTCTCTCCACTCACACTCCCAGATTTCAACAAGTTTATAGCCCAAATCGGTGATGTACTTTGCATTGGTACGAGTGTCTTGTAGCAGTTCTTTCATGGGTTTATCTCCGACTTCATTATGGATGATAGGAAGGCCATTCTTATCTTTCATGCAGGTATGTTCATGCCAGAGGCAGCCATGGAATTGTTATAGGCTGTGTCTCTTTGCACCAACCATCAACAGGCAACTGTCTTCGCCAATCATTTTTTCAGCTCCGTTAAACTCAGTGATGTCTGATGTGGATGTCATCTCTCATCAATAAAAACTCTAACCATTGTTCAGCCATTTTACTATACTTCATTGGATGTTCTGGTTTAAACTGGTTTTCTTCACGACGTTTAATACTCCAACCCGTTGGCATCTCTTGCATTAGGCACCAAAGATATACTGCATTTGCATCAAAGCCTATAATACTTCCACATGGTTTTGCTTCTTTGCCATATTTTGTTTCTCTGATTCGGGTAACATCTTTCTCGTGGTATCGGTTGAAGATAATTGAAGGTCCACCAACGATATTATCTTTCACTAAGTGATGCAGGTCTTTGTTTTTCTGGTTAAATGATGTGAAGTAAGTGTCATCATTCATGGTCTGGAACAGGTGTTTTAACGTAAGGCCCGGAACACTGATACGATCTTTAAACATATCGATGTGGCATTCTTGATAGATAGCAAACTGCTTGTCAACTGCTTCAAGGAATGGTTTTACATCTTGGTTATTATACCAGATCAGAAAATCACAGAACGTTGTCATCTCTAGATCGTTCCATACATGCTGGCAGTACTGGTATTCTTCTTTGGATATATATTCTTTCTCGAGAGAACTGAAGGTTTCATGGTCTGGTAGGTGGTCTTGATCCAATTTGTCATAGTTGTCGATCCATTCATATGGTAAAAATACCTTCGTCACGGAACAGCCAAATGCTTTCAAAAACTTGTCATAGCTGAGTCCTGGAGCGATGTAGTTTCAAATATCAACAAACTTTAAAGATTCTGTCGAGACGTACATGTAGTTATTCGATTTCTTCACTGCAAACTTGAGTGGATTCTGTCTCTTCAGGTACGCTTGACTACATTCATATCGTATTTTCCAGAGTTGAATCCGATGACGGGCATCTCTTGCAGATAGTATTGAAATTTCTTCTCAAATTTTTGTAAAGGGTGCATCTTGGATGCATCTTCTCCAGCGTTTCATCAATTTTTTGTATTATTTGAGTTTAAATAAGGTTCAAGCATGATAGGTGTGCATAAGTTGGTGGCAATGAGATGAAATATCTGTGAGGTTTGTCATCATTTCTTCAACAAGTTCTTGAGAATTTCCTTTTGTAATAAAACACTTCGGTTCTTGGTATTCTGGAAAATTACAACATACACTCACACTTAATGGTAGCTGTTCGGCTTCCCATAGCAGTTTATCACTGTCGTGAGGTAGTCTGGATCTGACAAAATAACTTTCAAAATCAAATTTGCATGGTATGGAATAAAACCTCTCTTCAGGCACTTCTTTGCCTTCATCTTCTATTAGATCAAATACTGACTGGGATGGATGGTATACACCGCCAACATACTGGTAATTTACTTCATCTGTGCACGTTTTCTCATGACGCTGTAGAAATTGGGCAGATGGCAGTTCCAGTTCCGACGGTCCGTAAAGGTCTTCCCACACTCTTCACAGGCATAAACATCAGTTCTGGTAACGGCATAAACATCAGTTCTGGTAACGGCAGTGGCAGCATCAGACTCCATCTTCATAAAATTTTTGAGAAGGCAAAATTGCTATAGAAAACTCTCTGGCGATGTGTTCAGTTCGAAGGATCGAAACGCAATGATGCAACGTTACTCTTCTCCAGAATTTATATCTACGTGACGGACGTTTTTGAAAACGTCACGAAGTCACAGCGTTTTTTCATCGATATTTTCATTCCCGATTGTTTGCATCCTATAGGATTATAGGTTCAAGTTGGGAAAGTTAGAAAATTAGTATATAAGTCAATGGAAAAGAAACACAATGAGAATATACTAATCTGATTGGTGGATTAATTTCATTCTGATTGGTTAGTGCAGAAACATCTTGGTCCTCGTTAATTTTACTATTTAAAATCATGTAGTTAGGGGAGTCATTTATAGAAATTGCTAAATATAGACCCTAACAAATAGTTATGGGGTCAGTTAAGGATGTTACTAAAAATAGAATGTAGGAATTTATAAAAAACATAGTTCCAAGTAGAAGCAGAGGATTCTGGGTAAATTTGTCCTATAGCACCACGTGCTACTCTTATACAATTTATTGGGAAAAAACGTCATCGGATCCAAAAAGGGATTCTGGGAAAATCCGAACCAGAACATTACTCCACTTCAATCGAACACACCCCGGTACCCTCTCGGTACTATAGCACTATGTGCTAAGCCGATAAAATGGGAAAGCCGTAGCAAATAAAGTCAATTTCGGTGATTTGGGGTGGATTTTGGTGATTTGTAGGGATTGTCAGGCTGTTTGTGGTAATTCGTGATACTCGGATTCAATCGAACACACCCTCCGAATATACCCCTGTCTTCTTGTAAGTCTTTGGATAACATAGCAATCACGTGCTACAATAGAAACCAAGATGGCGTCCTCCAGTTTACAAAATGGATGACAGAAACACTTATCACCCTAACAACATGCACTGCACATGCGCACTCATACAACGTATCACTAATGGGGATGGCGTCACAACATGGCCACTCACGTGGGTTACCACGACAACACAACATGGCGCCACTAGGTCACGTGAGATGACATCACTTCCGGGATCCAGCAAACAAGGCCCCAAACGTGAGAGCTTGACTACTAATATGTACTAATGGGGGCGTGGTGGCTCAGTAGGTAGAGGAGCAGGCTGCAAGACGAGAGGAAATAAATGCAGTTTACACTAAGACAATAGGTCCTCGGTTCGAATTTCTCATGCAGCAACCGCATTGTGTCATTGGGCAAGACACTTCACTCCATTGTCCACATGGGGGTACGGTGACGTTGTGTACTTAGGCGTACTGCACGTCAATGGTGCACTTGTCTTCAACCAATGCTAACCCTGCTTGTGTTGAGTCAGTATGTTGGGAAGCTGACAGTTGCTCGCCATTGCTCAGTGGTTCTCTCTGGGTACTCCGGCTTCCTCCACCCATAAAACTGTCGTGGTCATGATTAGCCATAGTGAAGAAATATGTGACCTTAAACATCAATAAGTAAATAATAATAAATATGTACTAACATCTTGGGAAGTCAGGAAAGTCATTGGTAGAAACCAAGGATGTGGGAAAATGCGAGATACTGCTCCAGTTCAATAGAATGCACCCATTACTGGAAAAACTTCTGCGAAACCTGTTCCAAATAAAGTCTGTTTTGGTAGTTTTGGGTGGATTTTGGTGATTTGGGAAAATTGTCAGGTCTGATTGGACAATTAGATTGACTCTTATACAGAAGAACGCACCTTATAGCAATGTGTGCTACTATTATAAGCCCAAAAATGGGACTTTGCAGGGTCCATTTTGATAGTTTTTGATCCTCCATCATAAGACACGGCACATGCGTACAAACACCACATATCACTATGGGAATGACATCACATACCATAACAACCCAACATGGCGCCTCTGTGTCACATGACATGACTCCCCCCTCCCAAAAAAGCAGGGGTGAAAAGCCCCTGACATACTCCTCACATCAAATTTAACTGAAATCGGTAAAGCGGTTTTGGAGAAGTCATGGACGACAAGTAGCGTAAGACAGTCGATGTATGATTTAGAATCACAATAGATAACCCTGACTTTCAGTCAGTTGTGCTAATTAGCAGAGCTGATAGGTACTCCCTGTATGAACCCAAAAGATAAAGTTTAATGAAGATTGACAGTATCAGTCCATCAAATATTTTTTTACGGAGTGGACAAACTTAGAATGGAGAAACAATTAAATGAACAATCAGCAATCTTGACATAGTTGTGATCTTGGGTCAACGCTGTGAGTCTGTGACACACTCTTCAGTCATAAGCAATCCTTGTGTGAGGTTTGAACAAGATTGATCCATTGAATAACTTTTTATTGGCCAGACAAAATTAGATTGGACAGACGGATGGATGGAAAGATATATGGAATGTCTGATGGAAACATGGACAGAAAAAGCACCTACTTTTTGCGACCCGAAAAATGTATAAAAATAATCAAATATGAATGCCCATTTCAATTCGGGAATAATTAAAAATTTCATTTTTAAGAGCTTGTTCCTATGACGGGGTCATAAGCTGTGTTTTTTATGCCAAAATTGAAAAAAGTAATAAAATTTAAGTAGAAGTTTTCCTGGATATAAGTGGCCGAGCATGCAGGGTTATAGGCAAGCAACATAGAGTGGTGGTTCAAGTTGGGGGACAAGATATTTTCCGCCCTCCCACTTCAAGTCACTTGTGTGCTGGGTTAGATATGTGTATCTATATAAGTGAAGGTATAGGGTCTTCCCCGGAAAAAAAAACAACTTTGCATTCAATTTCAGTGGAGGCACAACTATGACCCCAGAAATATCAGGACTGTTTTAGGGATTGTAGCATGAATGTATGTAAACTCGATATTTCTCCAGGTAAAATAATGTGGGGGTGGGGGAGGCGCCCAAACGTCCATGGAGATGCCATAACGGGCATTATGCGAGGTCAAGGACTAATAACTTTACCAGCTCGAAAAAAAGACATGGACAAGTTGCAAAATTTTGTAACACTTCTGGGTATTACTCCACCCAACCCCCACCCTCTGGGGAGGGGGGGGGCGGTGGCATTGTGGTAACCCTTTCTGGTGAGATCACCAAAGTTAAGCAACATCAAGTCCGGTTAGTACCTGGATAGGTGACAGTCTGAGCGATCGATTCGGACTCCCGCAATGTGTCCTTGGGCAAGACACTTAACCCCGATTACCCACATAAATAATAATAAATAATACTCAATCCCCTCCCATCATCTTTCTGTGCAGTTAACCCTTTTTACCCCAAAAGGTCACTTTTGCAGTCTAGGATCTTGATACGACCTGATAAAGAAGATAGTTGCTCATTGAATTTGTGTGGTACACCGATCAAGACTTTCAACGTGCAGCCCAAGGCTGCACGTTGAAAATATTGATGGGTCTACCCAAAGTACCAAATACAGACTCTACCAGTTGATGATTCTGAACAGGCATGGAAAATACCATGAGGGTTCAAGGATTTTAAAGGTTGAAATGTACTGCCTGATAGAGGGAAACATGTGTTCAGGACATCATGAGACATACACACCAAGTCTTGTAATGTTAAATATACATTATATTTTATTACATATATGTTAGAGATTCCAAATAAAGTTGTAAATGAATAATGATGTTAATCTTGACAAATCAAATGTCAGGCAACACAAAAAAAACCCACTTAAATGCAATGCATATCTTCCCAAAATCTTTGTATTATGCTTTTATTGACTTGTATTCACATATTTAACTAGCCTGCTTCTTAATCACAATTTCTACATTATCATTAATAGTCTCAGACCAGTTACCAGGAATTTTATGTGCTAAGTGCCGATCAACAATCACTGGAATTTTTGAAAAATGAATATCAAATAAAGCTCTGTGGTAAATCTATGAAAATATTATGTGAAATTTGGAAATAAAATATATAGAGGATATCTATGCTGTTTTAGTGAATATCGAGAATTATCTCATGAGTGTGGACCAGAAAGTTATATTTTTCATGAGCGCTTGCACGAGTGAAAAATTATACTTCAGGTCCACATGACTGAGATAATTCCTGATATTCACTAAAACAGCATAGATTTTCTTTTTATTATATTCTAAATTAGAACCTGTCTTGAGAGACCGCCCTTTGGGCCACACAAAAGTGGTCTCTCAAGACAGGTGGTCTCTCAGAACAGGTTTCAGGTTTTCTCAAGTCAGTGAATAACCAACCACAAAATTCAGAAATGGAGAAGAATGGATTTTTGTAATTACGTTGTAGTTGTTCATTTTTATGAAGTTTTTGTAACAAATTGAAATGGACTGTTATAAAAAAATAAATTAGTATTGAAAATCTTCATAGAAGATTTTCAACACAAATTTATTTTTATAATCCTATCTGTCACATTTCACATATGTATGAAATTGTTTATTCAGCAATAATCCTAATCTTTTCAGGAGGTCTTATAAAAACATCTCAATCTTTAATGAGTTATGTAACTGAATAGCAATTGAAACCCAATTAAGAGCTTTTAATACTTTTAATTATGTCAGTATAACCACAATGGATTTCCAATTCCAAAACAGGTAAAAAGTTTTTGTCATGGTTTCAGTCTTCAAAGGGGTGGTCTCTCAAGACAAGTCCATTATGGCATAAAAATACAAGTTGGTACCAGGTCACAATGGTCTCTCAAGCCAAAAATATAACACCACAGCACCCTCGGGGAGAGGTGGTTCCTTTGTGAGAGGACCAAACCTCCTAGGCTGGTCCTCACCCGAGGGTTCAATCAACATCAGTCAACCCTACATCCGTGACACCCTAGCCAGGGATATCTGCCAAGTACCTGGACCTTGTCCTCCTTCAACATACCTTGACATGAAACCAATAAATCATAAACAGTCACAGAGGGTCGAAAGGGGCTTGCCCCACAGTGTCCCTGCACGTCTTCAGCACATGAAACCATTCCGTCCCATTCGTCTGGTCTCTCAAGACAGGTGGTCTCCCATAGCAGGTCCATTATAGAGTGAAACCAATCAGTGCTTAGCAGATGTGGTCTCTCAAGACAGGTGGTCTGTCAAGACAGGTTTTACTGTACGTGACGTCTTGATGTACAATATTCAGCCTAATTCGACTGCAAAAAATTTCTCTTCAAGACAATGACAAAATGCTACTGATAGTTCCTTCAAGGTGATGTTAAAGGTGATGACATGCGCTGAAGTGTAATGTCATTTAGGAAGCTACTGGAAAACTTCATTGTGTGGACCTGAAAGTATTATTTTTCACTCGTGCAAGTGCTCGCAAAAAAATAAAACTTTCAGGTCCACCTGACGCTGATTAAAAAAGGGTAGATTTTCTTTTTTATTATATGGTACAAGATATTTTATTGCACAATATTCAGCCCAATTCAACCCCATATGAGTACGATTCAAAACAATAACAAAGGTCAGCTGGTCATTCCTTCAAGGTGACATCATGCGCTAAAGCATGACGTCATTTAGGAAACTACTAAGGAATATTTCTTGATATCTATCGAGTTGGTGTTAACATATAAGGCCTGCAACAACAGGCCTATGCAACTAGTTTCTGCGAAATACCTAGGCACTTAGAAATTTTTTTATTACCGAGGCAAAAAAACAGTATCCAAGTAGTGCTAGGAATTTCACAGAAACTACAAGTAAACGAGAACATTTATGTTTTTAAAACAGCTTACCCTGATACACTGTACTATCTGTGGTTAAACCATAGAGAGAACGATGTGTCAGGGTAAGTGTGGCTGCTCCATTTTATAACAATTTTCAAATCTTAAATGGGATATGGTCCCTCAGGTGAAACTTTAATTTTTTGGGAGGTGTGTTCGCACCTACCGCACCTCCCCGGTTGGCTATGGAGGTCATAGTTAGTATTTATGGATTTTCAATGTCACTTTTAGTTTCTTTGGGTAAAAAGTTTTCAGGTATAAGGCCAAATAAAAAAAATCAATTGATTCTTAGGCAATTTTTTTTTCAAATCAGTGAGGGAGGGAGGATTTTATTTTTACTTTTTTTTTCAAATTTTTTTTTTCGTGTAAAAGGGTTGAGTATACTCAGGAAATCTTTTTGCTGTCTTTCCACTTGAAAAAGAGAAAAGGTTGTATTATAGTCAGACATGTTAACTCTCCCGGAATGCCCGGGAAATTCCCGGAATTTCAGTGTAGTTCCCGGCCTCCTGGACGGGAATTAGTTTTGGTTCAAAAATCCCGGAACTTGAAACAACAATCAAATATTTCGTTCCCGTTGTAACTTATGAAAAACGTTCGGAGTCAAATCACATGCATTTCAAACTCTGGTAAAAACTCACAAAGTAGTAAAATATGGATTTAAGTTAAATTTATTTAAGAAAAGGCTATTTTATGATATATATTTCAACTGTGTTCATGTTTATTTCTGGGTTTTTTCTTCGGAGATTCGTGATAAAATTAATGTGCGAGTGTTGAAGTGAAAATAGGTGACTTACTTTCAAAAAATTGAAAACTCCACCTTCATTTAAATGCAGTTTTTGGAAATAAAAATATATGAAAAGGAATTAAATAATATATATTTATTTATTCCTTCATAGACTAGCTTTAATTCTCATCCCTTTTCCAAAATCAAAACGTAAACAACAACTATTTAGCACAGTTTAAAAGTAGGTTAAAGTTGCTTAGGATGCCGACAAATTATGACAGCATATTTAAACACAATAGACTTTTTTTCTAACACGACATTTATTCTGTTGTGGTTACAACAGAACTGTTAACTGTTGGCCATCCGTAACCAGAAAATTTTGAATGGAATTAAACAAAAATGCTTCAATGATGAAAAGAAAAGTTTTGTGTAGGGCACAAACGTCCCACATGCATGAAGTTTGATAAAGATACTTTCTGAGTACTAATGTTCTTGAAGAAACTGAACATCAGGACATCTTTTCCTGTTAACATTTCCAGACTTGGGAAATTATTAGCTAAGTAGACTTTGATAAAAGCAAACCACAGGTGGATGTGCTCTGTGGGACAGTGTGGGTGGGTGGTGGTGGGGAGGGGGGCTCACGAAGAAGAGGATCTGGGGGGGGGGGAGGGGTCAAATCAACAGTTATTTTATGATTTTTTGGTATCAGGACAACTCGTACCCACGGCAACTCGTACCAGTCAAGTCGTACCCAAAATTGGACGACTTGTACCCATTTTCGGCTGGACAACTCGTACCCACAGTTGGACAACTCGTACCCAAGGTTGGACAACTCGTACCCACAGTTGGTCAACATATACCTGGTTTTTAATTGTATGTGCGAAGGCGAATATTGGCTGAAGGACTTGAGAAGATGAGTGCCTGCTTTCAATGGGTGTGTATAAAGGCAAAAACTTTCCATTTTTAGCATTTATCTCAGCAGGACAGACTTCGCCGAAAGTCAATTTCGCCGGTATAAACATTTCATCAAGAGAGCAATTCGAAGGAAACAGTAAATATTTAAGTAGATACGGGAGACGACACCCCGCCCCCCCCCCCCCCCCCAAAAAAAAAAAAATCGTGTAATCTTTGGCTCTTCGTTAAACTTCTGAGGGCTTTTCTACGTAATATTTTGTTGTACTGGTAGTCATACCCAGCATTTCACGTGTTGAGGGGTTAACGCAAAATCAGATGTCGTCGGGGCTCATTCCCCCACCCTACCCCACCCCTTCATTGGTTGAAGGATTAACGCGATGTCGGACGCGATCGGGGCTCATCAGAAGTCCCTTTCCTGGTCAAATTACATCTATATAGACCTGTGCCAATTTTTGTTTCTATCGGTCGAGGCACGAGAGTCAGGTGCCTACAGAGAGAGAGCGAGAGAGAGATTCACTTTTATAGTCTAATTGCAAACCTTACAAAAATGCTAATTATCATTCAATTTTCATGATTGTGAGGGAAGATAATTGTTAGAAAAACACACCTCCGAACTGGAAGATTAACTTAATTGGCGATAATAATATGCACAGAAAATTAAACACCAATCGACTATAAGGTAATAGATGATAGAAAACAATTCTTCATGATCTCACACCTGTCACTGCCGGGTAAGTCTAAATTAAATGACTGTTGAGTTTTCAGGTGTGTCGATGTTGACCATAAAATTTCCGACAGAAATCAGTTGATGCGAGCTGGTGGACTCATAGAGAGAGATGCATTAGAGCTTTTTACTTGATTTTTTTTAAATGACCATCATTTGTGATCTTCTTTATTCAGTCGATCACTGGTCATTGGTTGCCGTTTTTCTTCCGATCGGGTAAATGTGCTACGCTTCTAGTACAAAATCCGGCTATACTCTGAGTTTACAATGAAATCCGTTCTCGCCTGACCAGAGTGGCGCCTCACCAGTGATGTAACTTTGCCTCACGAAAAATAATCTAAAGGTGGAGAGTGGCATTATTAATTAGGAAAGGCAAGAGTTAATGCGACTAAGGCTATGGTTTTCACCCTGATACTTTGCAGAGCCTAGGCCTAGATGCAGTGCTCTATTTCCCAATATTGAAGCGCGGAAAGCGGGTGTCGGGGTTGGGGGGGGGGGGGGGGGTGTCATTCACCCCAGTTCTCGTACGAATACGATTGCAGACCTCCAGGAACCACTGGTGCCTGCTCTCAACAAAGTACGGTCAATGAATATATGTTTCCTGTTCTGTGTATCACACCCGTCATTTAGACGTAAAATTTGTGTATATTTCATTCATATTCATGGAATATCTGACGAAGGAATTTCAAAGTAAACTGATTTCCATTACTATTATAGCACCTTAAACGGATCAAACAAAAACAAAAAACCCGCTTCTATAGTTCTTAGGCCATTAACTGCTTTCGCCCACACAGTTAAACACCAAGTACAAGTTAACCAGCCATGGGTACGAGTTGTCCAACCTTGGGTACGAGTTGTCCAATTGTGGGTACGAGTTGTCCAGCCGAAAATGGGTACGAGGCGTCCAATTTTGGGTACGACTTGACTGGTACGAGTTGCCGTGGGTACGAGTTGTCTAGAAACCGATTTTTTAACATAGCATAAATGCATCAGCATAGTTGACAACTAGTTCTGGATATAACCTGGTGTTAATAGTGGTCCGTGAGCTGAAAATTCACAAGTTTTTTTCTTTTATTTTGCCTCCGCGCGTACTTTTCCCTGAAATCCATCCCATTTCCCTGAAAATCACCCTCAGGTTCCCTGAAAAATTATTCTGGAGGTTAACATGTCTGATTATAGTATACCTTTTATAACTAACTGTCGTAACAACAGCTAAAAGGATTTGGATTTTATTGTTCTTTTTAATGGTATAGATCTGTCAAGCATCATGATCCATTAGAATAGGCCCCACTAACCAATGCTTGGGGTAGGAGTCCTTTAAAATGGGGGAAACATGGCTCTAAATGATTGGTTAAACGTGAGTGAGCTTATATCGGTGTTGCGACCATTATTAGCCATTGTGCAGAAATATATGACCTTAAACACCTGCAAATAAATAAATAATTAAATCATGATCCAGTATATCAGAATTTTCTTTGTTACAGTTTTTGGGAGAGTGCCCCTGGGCACTCTCCCATAAACTGCAACAAGAAAAACCAATTTACTGCTAACACAGCTAAATAATTATATGTCGAGAAATGTGGAAAAAATGACCATTCCAAGTTTTCACACATTCTTTAAAAAACATGACATAATAAAAATGTCTAATGAGGAGGTTCAAATCCAACGAGGGAGGGCCTGAGAATCAAAACATTATTTTTCTTTAGCCTAAAGTATGAAGTTTTGCTTTATGTTGCCCACTTTAAATTTCACAAATACCGGTAAGCTTTGGTTTCCACTTCCAATTTTACGAATCAAACATTTGTTTACTACAGTTAAAACACAGATCGACACACGCATGTGAATGGGTTAATCGAAATGGCACAAGTGCCAGCACTGAAGGATAAAACAAGTTTTATCCTTCTACGATGACACAAGTGCCATATTGATTAACCCATTCACACACGTGTGTCGATCTATGTTTATTACACACCTTCACATCTATAAAAGCCATTATTAGAAGGACACTCAGCATTCATTTGACAACTTGATCCCTGAGTTCTAATGTGTTCTATCTGCCAGTAGGCAACCAAATTTGCAAGCCGAACCTGTGTTACTATTTTTAGCTCTCGCTTGTGATTCAAATTGAGGATTTCATAGAACAGATATGTAATAAAGAAGTTCCAGCTTCTCAATGAGTAATGCAGGCAGCTGTTGCCCTAAGACGCTCCATTAGGCCATTTGTAATATAAAACTGCTGTTTTCACAAAAACCTGAATCAGTGCATACTTCAGCCATCTCAGAGTACATTTTTGTTCATTATAGTACAATTTTTTAAAAAAACATCTCTTGCATCTCAGATTACTCAGCAAACATGTCTAATTTATATGAAGCCCATAAAACATGTTAGGGCGAATCAACTAAAGTCTGAAATCTCGTCAAACATTTTTTCTTATTAATCACAGCAGGTATTGAATCTTTGTCAGAATATTTGATTAACTCCTAAACTGCTCAAAATTTTCAAAAATTTTCAAAATATTTTTCATCAAATCTAGTCATGGCTGCTCTGAAAATTCATCTAAATTTAACTAAAGAAATAAATGGCTAAAAAGTAAATTCAACTGACGGGTGAGAAATTTGGTTAAATGTGCCCAAACTATCATTGTTTCAGCGACAAGAGATTTCATGTCCTGGGTGGGAATAGCCACAAGCAGCATACATTGAGTTACCAGCAATACAGAGCTTGTTTACCACAGTAAACACGAAGTGCATCACTTCCTAGGGTTCCAACAGTGATTTCAGCAAAGAAAATGTCCAATATTACACATGCAAATTTAATCCAACTCTATCTTGTTCGACAGTGCTGTGTCAGACAAGATGTAGGTGGTTACATTTTTTTAAATTTTTTAACCCTACACATGCAAAATAGTATCAATGAACAGATTTCCAGGTTAAAAAAAGAGTGATAAGACAAATTTTCAATGACTAGGGACGTGCTTGAGAATCAAGTAGTTTTTTTAATAGCATTATCAAGAATATTTACTTTTCTGTCTTGAGTTGGAAAATAAAAAAATTACATTATTCACATCTCATTTTACAGAGCTCATGGAGCTTTGTCAATCAAAATGATAAAATTTTGTTCGATCTTCTCTAACTACACTACTCCAACATGTAAATTACAATAATGAAAAAATAATCTCATTTCTCCATAAATAATGAGATCAACATAAAATATAAAAAAAATATTTCTGTAAGAAATTCTATATCGAGATTCTATATGGAGAAAAATATACCATTAACAAAAATAAAATAAATTTTATCTTCACCAGGCTGTATACAGTACAGACACCGTGGATTGGTCACTTTCCATGGGTGGGCAATATTTCCATGGATGCAATATTTGATTCCAAACACTAATTATAGGAATAATCATTAAAAATTTAATTAATGAAGCACCGGGTACAACCCGGTGCTTCATTAATCAAAATTCTGCTGCTGATGATTTTGATTACCTGCTAAATGCATGCATGGACATCACTGCCGACCCATAGATTACGACCATTCCACAAAATTTATTGGAGAGTGCCTGTTGGCATTCTCCAATAAATTGTGATGAAACACATCTGTGTAACAAGCAGATGCAAAAAGTCAAAAGCCACTACAGTGGCTTTCAGCACTTTTCAATAGATTCATGATAGAGGCTTCTGGCACTCAACCAGTTAATAAAATTCAAAATAACAGTCATTCAATAACATTTCTTAAGTAAATCTAAGATATACACAGTTGTGAGGCCTGGCATTCTGAAAAATGCAGGAGGGCAAAAAATCGCTCTCCTCAATCAGCTTAGGAGAGCAATTAGCTTTACACAGCATTTTAAGTATCCAGTTGAACGAACTCATTGAAACTGAAACCAACAGACTATTACATCAGTGATTTTATTAACTTTACTAAGGTAAAGCAAAATCTCTTAGACATCTAGGATGTCTCACTCAACAACCGAAGACACACTTGACAAGACCTGTGTGTGTACCCAGACCTGTTGTCCAAGAAAGTCATACGCCTACCACTACCACCTTCAACCCCCCAAGGGGGGTTGAAGGTGGTAGTGGTAGGTGTATGACTTTCTTGGACAACAGGTCTGTTTGAATCTACAGTCACATCCTCGTGCAAGTGCTTCAAGTGACA
This sequence comes from Pictodentalium vernedei, assembly GCA_031216915.1. Classification (NCBI taxonomy): domain Eukaryota; kingdom Metazoa; phylum Mollusca; class Scaphopoda; order Dentaliida; family Dentaliidae; genus Pictodentalium; species Pictodentalium vernedei. The sequence goes on along the minus strand of CM062288.1, from coordinate 51,467,012 downwards.
GGATAGTAGTAATGGTAGTATATTATAATGTCAATATTCCTTGAATAATTACCCCTCAAACTGTGATGTCAGTTGTTGAACTTGAAACTGACAGAAAAAAAAATATTGCTGTGACCCCATTTTGCTTCAAATGATTACAACTGTGTTTGGGTATGGTTGCAGCCATTACCTTTTACCACTAAACCACTTTCAAAATGAAATTACGTGATGTTATGTGACTTCGAAGTTAAATTACATTTTTGCTTTAGAACAAAAATTTAATGTGAGCATAATACATGTAATCTCAATCATCCCAGACCAAAATATTTAGGAGGGCAATTTTTCGCTCTCCTTAATTCTTTCAGGAGGGCAGTAAGGAGAGCTAAAAAATCGCTCTCCTGAAATTGCCAAGCCTGAGTTGTATTCTTGCGTGAAACTTGAACCTTTTACATGTTATTGTGAAGAATTGATTGTAACATGGTCTGAGGTTTGCGGTTTGAAGCTTGTGTTCAATGCTTCGCATCTCAGTTGAATATATGCTTCGAACGGCAAACCTCAGACCATTTTACTCTCAATTCATTACAATAACATATCTGTTTCAATAAGAATAATAAATGATTTTCTACAGCGTAAAACCACAAATAGTGCTCTAAAACACTTGACAGAAATAAATACACTTTTCTGAAATGAAGAGTCACATCTGTTTTGGTTGCCTCTTAGAGAGGTTTAGGAGAATGCTTCAGTAAATAGGAAAGTTTTAAGATTTCTTTTGAAGACATCGAGAGTTTCTGAAATTCTGACACTAATTGGCAGGGAATTCCACAATCTGGGACCCACGATGGAGAACACACGATCATGAGCCCGATTAGATCTGCTGAAAGGCACAACTAGTTGAATTTGTTTTTAGATCGGAGACTGCGCGTTGGTTTATATACAGTGAGGAGCTCTTGCAGGTAAACTGGAGCCATTTTGTAGATACATTTGAATACTAAGATCAATATTTTGAAATCAATCCTCTGTTTAACTGGAAGCCAATGTAATTGACTTAAAACAGGTGTTATGTGATCAGAGCGTTTGGTACCAGTAATTATCCTAGCAGCAGTATTCTGAACTTTCTAAAGCTTCTGAAGCAGGCACTGGGACAGCCCCATAAACACTGAATTACAATAGTCTAGTTGTGAGGTGATGAAGGAGTGCACAAGTTTTTCAAGTGCTGACTGGTTAAGATAAGATCGCAGTCTTCCAACATTTTGAAACTGCCAGTAGCATTTTTGACATATTTTATTGATATGGATGTCTAGTAAGACCCTACCCAAAGCCCACATCCCACATCTAGAAATGAACAAGGCAACTTGAATGAACAAGGCAACTTTAACGATAACAAATTTAGTAAATAAACCTCTTGTGTACCCCACAATGTCATCTGACAACAACAAATCAATAACTAACATAAATGTTGAGTCTATTTCATCTCAGTTCAATTCATGAACTTATAAGTCCTAAGCTCCTGAGAAAATTTTGCAAAATTTACTGCTCTATGAGTGAATCTGAGGCACTCGCAGCATGTGTAGTCCCTATAATTTTTTTCTTTTGAGTAATTTTTTTTCAACTGCTCAATTTGTAAATGATGTGGTAGATGCAGCCAACTAACCCTTTACCTAACGAATCGCCCGCAACCGCATGCGTAATTGGCAATTAAGCAACTGAAAAAAAAAAAAAATTTAAATTCTTTCAACAAAACCGTATCATGTGCCCCCTCACTGGAACGAGCATAATGAGGGGTCACATGATATCGTTTTGTTTGTTGTAATTTGTTTGAAAAATTAAAAAAAATAGTAAATAAGGCCACACAAAGTAGATCTTCTGTTTCTCAGGCCATTATTTGTGAAATTACATGCGGCGAGCAGTTTTTTATTTTATTTTTTATTTCAGTAATTACTTTTTTGCCATCAAAAGTTCATGTTCTTGGTTCAAGTTTTAGGCCTCATAATCTACAGAATAGGGTGGTGGTGTATTTCATCCCTTGAGTGCAAGAAGACTTTGCAATGCTAAAACATTGCAAAGCCTTCTTGCACTCAAGGGACAAATTCATCAATTTTTTTAACTTGGGTAAAATATCAGACATAAACCATTTAATTTTTATTTTTTTTAAGTTTAAATTGGTTATAAAAAGAGAGCATGCGGCAGCCAAAAGTACCATGCGGGAGGGCCTGAGAAACAGATTTTTTAAGGCCTAAAATAATAAATTTTGATACTCTCTACGTTGGGTAAAAGGTTAAGTAAAAGGTTAAAAAATGAAACTGGAAGTGTTTTTATTTAATTCCCCACCTTCTGAGTCACTCAGAGGTGAAAATGGCAGATGTAAAAAATCCCAGAAAGTGTAAATTGCCAATGAAAGCAAGGCAAGCATAACTAACACAGGTCGCTCTTGGGTTGTAGATGCTCCGAAATTGATTTACCGACATTTATTTACCTGGAACTGAAAAATGTTAATAGCAATGAGTGATTTGAATTTAGGTTGGAATATTTTCTGATATGTACATTCGTTTCCGCATGTTGTTTTAATGCTTTTTTTGCCATCATTACTATAGTCAATTTCGTTTGCACACCAAATACATTGCACTTTTACAGCGCGATGAAAAGCTTGGTCTTCATTGAACATGGAAAAGAAACAAGAAATTCCACTGGTTAAACTCTCACACTTGAATATGACTGTCCAATCAGCATTTAGTACACCAACAAACTTGTTGATTACCAGAAAAAAGCAGACATTTGGTTGCATAAAAAAGTAAAATTTGGAACCCAAAAAATGGACCTGGATATTCTGGAAATTCCAAAAACTTTCATCTCTGGAGTCACTGTCAATGATTATCATTTCACATAAGAAAACAAATGCATACACCTCACATTGTGTCTATTTTCATAATGCTGATGAATTGAATGCCATCTGTTTGTACTGTGTCACATCCTAGAATGTCACCTGTGTGTAGTGTGTTACATCACAGAATGTGACCTGATCAACAAAAGAAATCCCAGGTATGAGATGTGTTTTGTGGTATCGTGAGCTAATAAAATCAAACACTACAAAAAAATTAGTCAAAAGAAGAGAACTGCAAGATTAATATAAGGAACCTTCAGAATAATATGTAAATAAAAATAATTAATCACATCTGAGGTGCTGAAAAAATCAGTCAAAAGAAGAGAACTGCAAGATTAATATAAGGAACCTTCCGAATAATATGAAAATAAAAATAATTAATCACATCTGAGGTGCTGAGCAGGTGACTAAACTAACAGATATAAAGCAGTCTTTAAGACTATTTGCTGATTGTCTATTCATTTTTAGGGCCGCAGTCAAAATCTATGGCTATACCATGACCAAAGCATAAATAAAAATTAAAGTTTATCCCCAGAAAGTAGATCTTGTTTCTCAGGCTATTTTTGTAAAACTGCATGTGGGCGAGTGGATTTTTCTTTTATTTTTAATATTTGTAATTTCTTTGCCATCAAAAATTTATGTTCGTGGGTTGTTTTATGTTTTAGGTCTCATAATCTACAGAATAGCATGGGTGGTGGTGTATTTTGTCCCTTGAGTGCAAGAAAGCTTTGCAATGCTAAAACACTGCAAAGCTGTGTTACATGCAAGAGACAAATTTACCAATTTTATTAATTTGGGTGAAATATCAGACATAAACCATTTTATTTTTATTGTGTTAAGTTTACATTGGTTATAAAAAGACAGTATGCATGTGGCAGCCCAAAAAGGACCATGCAGGAGGGCCTGAGAAACTGATTTTTAACTTTTTTAGGCCCTAGCCATTTGTTTATACCAACGCTGCCCTCTTTAGGCAAACTACCACCCCAGGCATTGGCTACCAGGCCCTACTATATCAGTAAAACTGAACTTGTTCACAAAGTAATCAAGTACTGCTTCACTTCCAGGGGTTCCCATGAGATAAGTTTTTAACCCTTTACCCAACCCAACGTAACAGCCAAAACTGGCCAGCGCTATTCACAAAAATCACCATTCAATTTTCATTTTTTGTCTCAAAACCATAGCTTATGACCCCTCATTGGAACAAGCTTTTTGAGATTGTTCCAATAAGGGGTCATAAGCTATGGTTTTGATGCAAAAAGTAAAAACTCAATAATTTTATTTGCAAGTGTCATTTGCTTTTCGTGTTAGGTAAAGGGCTAAGACCTGTTCACACTAGAAAATACCTGTTCAGACTAGAAAATACTTCCCCAAGCAGTAGTTTTAACCTACAGACTGCCAAGACTTGACTAAAAATGATTGTCCTGCTACTAGTCTTGAAAGTGGTAGGGCAGCAGAAATTTCAGCAAATTATCCAGGCCCTTAAAACTTAATTGGCTGAGTGCTTGAAGCCACTATCAGGGCTCTACTGAAAAGTGCTGAAAGCAACTATAGCAGCTTTATACGGTTTGCACTATTTTGATGTTGACTCAGCAGTGGAAGAAGAAATATTAATATAAAATTGTTTTATTACAATTTATTGGAGTGTGCCAAATGGCACTCTCCAATAAATAGCAACAAAACAATTATTTAGGAGCAACATCTTGCTAAACAAAGGCTCCTATTGCTAGTAATGTGATATTTTTGAAACAAATACTTGCGTTACAAATGACCATTGAAAAGTAATTTAGCACTCTACCTGTTAACTGGTAGAGTGCTAAATTATTTTTGGTTCTTAAAATATCTTTGAGTGAGCATCTTTGCCTTGTTACAATTTATGGGAGAGTGCCTGCAGGCACTCTCCCATAAATTGTAACAAGGCAAATCGTAACAAACAAAATAATATCACTTCAAAGGTAATATGAAACACATCCACAGAATATGAAGCCTTTAAATTGTGGTACCCGGCACTTCAGAAGAAAGCCCAAATATGGGCTTCCAGAAGCTCTACCAGTTAAACAAACTAATTCTGATTTTGACCACATTTAACTTCAACAGAACAGGTGCCCCAACATGTAGCCTCTAGGTAAACTCACAAGTTACATTCTTAGAACCTTGGATATTGCTTCTGTGCAATCCTGGCTGCCTTTATAGGCAGCCAGGACTTGCATAGAAACAATATCACCGCTATAAGGTGTAGATTGTCAAAGTGTATAAAAATCTCCAGGGCCTGAGGGTAAAGGTAAATAAGTTGTTCAACAGCCAGGGCTCAGGAATACACCCTCAAATCACTCATTCAGCAGTCAAGTTGTTGACAAAGTAATAACCACTCCTCTAAAATTAAAATTAGTTAAAATATTGTTTTCTATTCACAGTCCTTTCCCTGACATAAAAGCAAAAACTGTACAGTACTATTGAAAATTTATTATTTATTTATTTATTGGTGTTTAAGGTCTCATATTCTGCAGAATGGCTAATCATGACTGTGACAGTTTTATGGGTGGAGGAAGTCGGAGTACTCAGAGAGAACCACCGAGCAACAGCGAATAACTGTCAGCTCCTCAACATACTAACTCCACACAAACAGGGTTAGCATTGGTTGAAGACAGGTGCACCACTGACGTGCATTATGCCTTAGTACAAATGCCACCGTGCCCCCACGTGGTCAATGGGGGTGAAGTGTTTTGCCCAAGGACACAACGTGGTTTCCACAAAGGGGATTCTAACTGAGGACACAACGTGGTTTCCACAAGGGGGATTCTAACTGAGGACATCTCGGCTTGCAGCCAGCACCTTTACATACTGAGAACCACTGAGCAACAGCGAGTAACTGTCAGCTCCCCAACATACTAACTCCACGCAAGCAGGGTTAGCATTGGTTGAAGACAGGTGCACCATTGACATGTAGTATGCCTTAGTACAAATAGCACCATGCCCCCACGTGGTCAATGGGGGTGAAGTGCCTTGCCCAAGGACACAACATGGTTTCCACAAGGGGGATTCTAACTGAGGACCTCTCGGCTTGCAGCCAGCACCTTTACATACTGAGCACCAGGGATAACTGTGTTGTATCCTTGGTCAACCTTAACCAGTGATCTTGATGGCTTTTGTTCTGAGGACTTTTGTATTGAGGGCTTATGTATATAAATCTTTTGTCTGTACCAGGAACTACTCACAAACACTAAGCTCTCTTGTTGTGGAGGACTGGATGAGTGATTCTCCTGAGCCCTAAAAAAAAGAATTGAGCCCTTACAACCCTAAAAAAAAAAGAAAATAAATTTTTCTAAGACAACAATGAACCATAAAAATATTTAGTATAGAGTTATAGAGTAGTACTGTTGTTGGAGTGTCAGAATTATTTTTCCTGAGTTACTTCACTTAGTTTGTTCAATTTCTCATGTTGTGTTATAAAGTTCAGCAGATCTATTCTTGTAGCAATACCGAAGATCATCTGTTTCTTCACAATGTTAACTCCGCCCTCAACTGAAAATAAATAAATATCTTATACTTCACCTAATGCAACAATATAACCAGCTAGCAATATTCAACCAAATCGCCATTTGAAAAAGAAATGCTGAGAATACTGAATCGGATATATTTTCTTGGATCGGTCTTGATTTCACAGTGTTTTTATTCAGGAAATCTCGACTCACTGATTAAATTTGTCGTGATTTGAGTGAAAGAGACCGCTTTGGTTTTCATAGTGCTGTATATGAAATCTGCCACCAGAAAATACTTACCGCTGAATGAGAATAGAGAGGCACTTAAATTTGAATTCAGGCAGCAATCTATGCTTGTCCGTCACTGGTCAATTACAAAATTTATTTCATTTATGAAATGCTGGAAAAAGCAGAAAGGTGTATAAACCTAGACTGCCAGAAAGTATTGAACATAAGTATAAGGTATGCATGTATGAATGAATAAGGCCTAAAAAAAAGTTAAAAATCTGTTTCTCAGGCACTCTCACGTTTCTTTCGGCTGCCACATGCTCTCTTTTTATAACCAATACAAACTTAAGATTAAAAATTAAATGGTTTATGTCTGATATTTTACCCAAGTTAATAAAATTGATAAATTTGTCCCTTGAGTGCTAGAAGACTTTGCAATGCTTGAGTATTGCAAAGCCTTCTTGCACCCAAGGGACAAAAATACACCACCACCCATGCTATTCTGTAAATTATGAGGCCTAAACCATAAAATAAAACAAACCATGAACATGAACTTTTTTTGGCAAAGAAATAATTAGAAAAATATAAAAATTAAAATAAAAAAATGTCCGTATGCATGCAATTTTACTAAAAATGGCCTGAGAAACAGAAGATCTACTTTGTGGGGCCTAAACAAACAAACAAACAAACAAACAAACAAACAAACAGGTGATCCCTATACAGTCCCGCTTTTGAAAAAAAAATGAAAGTGTCAATGACACTGTAGCTCAACTTGACAAACTTGAACTTGGTAAGTTATAAATGAAATGGCAAAATTGAAGATCACTGGTACCAGTGTCATTTTTTTTTGCCAGTGGCAACATTTTTTGACAGAAACCGAAGAAAATCGATAGCTCCCACCTAGAGGCCTTCCCAAACAAGCATGCCAGGTTTCAAAGCAATCCGATCATAAATGTGCCCTGTAGGGTGTACAAAAGGGAAATATTGTGGTCTGACTCGACTAAATTCTAAGAACGTTGGCCGTGGCAACATTTTTTGACGGAAATTGAAGAAAATCGATAGCTCCCATCTAGAGGTCTCCCCAAACAAGCATACCAGGTTTCAAAGCAATCAAATCATAAATGTGCCCTGTAGGGTGTGCCAAAGGGAAATATTGTGGTCTGACTGAACTGAGTTCTAAAAACGTTGGCCGCGGCAACATTTTTTGACAGAAATTGAAGAAAATCGATAGCTCCCATCTGGAGGTCACCCCAAACAAGCATGCCAGGTTTCAAAGCAATCCGATCATAAATGTACCCTGTAGGGTGTGCCAATGGGAAATATTGAGGTCTGACTAAACTAAGTTCTACGAACGTTGGCCGTGGCAACATTTTTTGCCGGAAATTGAAGAAAATCGATAGCTCCCATCTAGAGGTCACCCTAAATAAGCATACCAGGTTTCAAAGCAATCAAATCATAAATGTGCCCTGTAGGGTGTGCCAAAGGGAAATATTGTGGTTTGACTAAACTAAGTTCTAAGAACGTTGGCCGCGGCAACATTTTTTGACGGAAATTGAAGAAAATCGATAGCTCCCATCTAGAGGTCACCCCAAACAAGCATACCAGGTTTCAAAGCAATCTGATCATAAATGGGCCCTGTAGGGTGTGCCAAAGGAAAATATTGAGGTCTGACTAAACTAAGTTCTACGAACGTTGGCCGTGACAACATTTATTGCCGGAAATTGAAGGAAATCGATAGCTCCCATCTAGAGGTCATCCTAAATAAGCATACCACATTTCAAAGCAATCAAATCATAAATGTGCCCTGTAGGGTGTGCCAAAGGGAAATATTGTGGTTTGACTAAACTAAGTTCTAAGAACGTTGGCTGCGGCAACATTTTTTGACGGAAATTGAAGAAAATCGATAGCTCCCATCTAGAGGTCACCCCAAACAAGCATGCCAGGTTTCAAAGCAATCTGATCATAAATGTACCCTGTAGGGTGTGCCAATGGGAAATATTGAGTCTTCTGACTAAACTAAGTTCTAAGAATGTTGGCCGCGGCAACATTTTTTGACGGAAATTGAAGAAAATTGATAGCTCCCATCTAGAGGTATCCCCAAACAAGCATACCAGGTTTCAAAGCAATCTGATCATAAATGTGCCCTGTAGGGTGTGCCAAAGGGAAATATTGAGGTCTGACTAAACTAAGTTCTACGAACGCTGGCCGTGGCAACATTTTTTGCCGGAAATTGAAGAAAATCGATAGCTCCCATCTAGAGGTCACCCTAAATAAGCACACCAGGTTTCAAAGCAATCAAATCATAAATGTGCCCTGTAGGGTGTACCAAAGGGAAATATTGTGGTTTGACTAAACTAAGTTCTAAGAACGTTGGCCGCGGCAACATTTTTTGACGGAAATTGAAGAAAATCGATAGCTCCCATCTAGAGGTCACCCCAAACAAGCATACCAGGTTTCAAAGTAATCTGATCATAAATGTGACCTGTGAGGTGTGCCAAAGGAGTTGTGGACGTACGTACTAACGTACTAACGTACGTACATACGTACGTACGTACGTACGCCGACGGACGAGAAGTGATGGCAATAGCTCAGCTTGACTTTGTCAAGTTGAGCTAAAAATGGTAAATTCCGAATGGAATGGTTTCGCGCGTCGAATGCGCGCAGGGACGGTTTAGAGCAAGCCCCTTTCAACCCTCTCTGACAGTTTAGCGGCATTTATGTCACTTGTTTTTCTTTTTGGGTGGAGGTGGCTGTGATGGAGAGTTTTGATGGAGAGACTGTAGTGGTTGTTGGTGTAGTTGGGCTGTTGATGTTTTTAGAAGACTGACTAGGATGGAATGGTCAAGTCCTGGCTGCTTCAGGACTGCTGTGGCTGGTGCGCTGTTCCAGGAGTGCCATCATTCTGCTGTTGTTGTCAGCTGATTCATTTAGGGTATTCCTGGCTTCTTCCTGCATGCTATTTACTTCTGCCGTCATGTCAAGTATATCTTGTATCATTTTCCGTTCCTGATCAGGATGGAGGGGTGAGACTGGAGTAGGAGACTTCAGAGAGCCAGTTTCCATTTCCGTCTACGCCTCGCTGATGATGTCACCATCCTCCAGGTTGTCCCTCAAAGGAGAGGCAGCTGGGGAGTGGATGGGAGTCACGGGAGTTGGAGGGAGGAATGGAAGTGGCCTCCTCTGTCTTCTCTTCCGCCTTCTCTTCCTTCTTCCTTTTCAGGAATGTTTCCAACCGCCGGGCATCGTGGCACCTGGTGGATGGGCTCTTCTTCCTCTTCTCAGAGCCTCCAAGCCTTCTCGGGTGAGAACCAGTGCGGGAGGAGGTCCTGTCAACAAAGGTACTACCTCTCCCCAAGGAGGGTGGTAATTTTTTCTCTTCTTCAACCTTGAATTCAAGGTTCAGATGAACGCTCTTGCCAATCTCCTGGATAGTCCAGGTGATAGGGCAAGAGATGCCCAGAGCTGCTATCGTTCTCCTCAATCGCGCTGGTAGTTCCAGTGTTTCCATAATTAAGATTATAATTAGGATGCTCTCACTCGGAGTTCAGAGGTGTGAATGAATGATAAATAAAAACTGACAGAAGATGAAATTAAGGCTTGTCAGTCAAGAGTGGTAAAAGCATCTACAGTGAAATGATTTATTACTTACATTGTCGCTGGCTGTGAACAACCAATACAAAATGATCTGTGTCAAGCATTCTGGATAACTGTCCCAGGGATACATCCATATTCACCTACAAATACAGTTTGCATAACATTACATTTTTCTTGTGTTATATAATTAAAAATTCAAGAATATATATAAAATAAGCTATTAATTCAGGCCTTTACATTCGTTTAAATTAGGCACACTGAAATTGACCACAAAATGTGCCAAAAATATTGTAAACTTAAATATTTTTTGTCATACATGCTAACAAACCATACTATAGGCCTTGGAATGATAGCTACACATTTTGCAAAAATTTCCAATTGAAACTATGTTGATTAATGCATTAACACTTGGCAGAATTGAGCTGTATGGAGCCTTTCTATAATTTTGGGCACACTGTTTACTGGCTCCAATTTGAGGGAATGTAAAGGCCTGATTAATTGAAAGTTAAAAAATTTATAGTAATTTATATATTTTTTATACTTACCAATGACCCAGACTTAGCTGGTGCTAACTCTTATATTCTAGGGTCAAACACAAATTTTGCCCCCCCCCCCCCCCCCCCCCCCCAATTTGCATCAAAATCTAAAAATTAGATGTCCTATGTGGTCCTCCATACTTTTATCCACTGCACATGCGCAGTGTCAAGGAAGTCCGAAATTGGAACCAAATCCTCATTCTTTGTTTGGCCCTTCAATCAGTAACATCACACTGATATCTGTGCTTAAAATCTCAGTTTAAATGATGCCAGACACATAATCATGAGAGAAATGGTGGTAAATGGTAACACTTGGCAGAATTAAGCTGTATGGAGCCTTTCTATAATTTTGGGCACACTGTTTACTGGCTCCAATTTGAGGGAATGTAAAGGCCTGATTAATTGAAAATAGAATGTGTTTTCATTTTTGGAATTAACTTGAAAAAAATGTCTACACTCCAGTATAAGTATTTCCATTAGTTCCTTGAATCCTGCACCCTATATAACATGTAACCAAATAACTCTGTGCATTTTTACAGCCTTAGTCAGTGTATACTTTCATGGAGTGTGTGATATGGCAGTTAACAATTTTTTTATAAATAGAAAGAGTGACTAACCCTGTGCAATGCACAGGGTTAGTCACACTTTCTGGTTATAAAAAAATTCTTTATTAACTTACTAACTAACCCTGTGCACTGAACACTCTTAGCGTAAATCTGATCTATATCAACTCTTTACCAAACGTAATGGCCAAAATCAGCTAGTACTGTTCTCAAACTTAGTTTGTGACCCCCTCATTGGAATAGATTGTGGAAAGTTTGATTTTTTTCATGAACTCCAAAAATGAAAACATTTTTTATTTTCAATTAATATAGCTTGTTGTACAAAGATATGGCAGTTACCAATTTTAAAAAAAATTTATAACCAAAATGTGTGACTAACCCTGTGCCAGGCCTGAAAATAAGCAGCCTGACATTTGCGGAATGAGGTTTCCAGAGGGTGAATTTGATGACGCTATCTCATACAATATCCAATTTATCCTCTGGGTACCTCTTTCTGTTTAGTTTTGAGACCCCGATTCAGATTGAGGTTCACAGAGGGTAAATTTAGTGATGCTACCCTGCAGAGCAGGGTAACATCACTAAATTCACCCTCTGGGGACCTCATTTTGTAGATGACAGTCTGCTAATTTTCTGGCTTGCCCTGTGCACTGCATAGGGTTGGTCACAGTTTCTGATTATAAAAAAATTTCATTATTAACTGACCAACTAATTCTATTCACTGTACAGCCTTAGTGTATATCTCATCTGTAACAACTCTTTAAACAATGTAATGGCCAAAATCAGCCAGTACCACAGTGAAGCCCACTTAATTTTACTAATACAGTGAAGCCCACTTAATTGGATATCTCTTAACGGAATAACCCTGTTAATTGAATATAATTTCCCAACATAAAACCATTTACCATACCTCAAGTACAAATTTGACCTGTTAATTGAATATAGGTTAAAGAGTAAACTCCTGTTAATTGAATGAAAAATCTTGTAACATGTCCAGAAATTACCCTGACTCTATCCAGTTTTCCTTTAATTTATAGAGCTATTTGGCCTCAGTACATCCAATACAGGTATTTAATCTATTATATCTTGTTTGACAGAGCTCATGGAGGTCTGTCAAACAAGATATAATAGAATAAATGCTAAGTTTATCTCTAGAATACAGGAAAGTGACACAATTCCTGTTAATTGAATATACCTGTTAACTGAATAATTTTCATTGGCAAAGTTGCTATTCAATTAACAGGGTTCCACTGTATTCTCAAAATGCATTCAAACTCAGCTTAATTGATACTCTCATTGGAATGGATTGTGGAAAGCTTTTTTTTATTGAATACCAAAAACATAAACATATTCTATTTTCAATTAATAACTTATTATAAGAAAAAATTCTTGTTACAATGGAACCCTGTTAATTGAATAGCCACTTTGCTAACAAAAATTATTTATTTAACATGAATATTCAATTAACAGGGACAGTGTCACTTTACTGTATTCTAGAGATAAACTTAGCATTTATTCTATTAAGGGACTATATAAGTAATGAAATTTTGTTTATTTTGAAAATTCTCACCTCTGATATTCCTTCAATTCAAATTAATTACGGTAGCAGACTTCCAGGAACCAGTGGTGCCTACAGTCGTCTCTATGAGTTGATTACATATGTGTTTCATGTTCTATACATCCCAACCTTCATTTTGATGTATAATTTGTGTATATTTAATCTGAATTTAAGGAATATGAGAGGTGAGAATTTCAAAATAAACAAAATTCCATTACTTATATAGGCCCTTAAATCATGTTTGGCAGAGCTCCTTGAGCTATGTCAAACAAGAGATTAATGACTGTATTGGATCTACTGAGGCCAAATAGGTCTATAAACAAAGGAAAAGTGGGGAGTGTCAGGGTAATTTCTCAACAGGTTACAAGATTTTTTATTCCATTAAGAGGACTCTCTAACCTATATTCAATTAACAGGTCAAATTTGCACTGGAGGTATGGTAAATGGTTTTGTGTTGGGAAATTATATTCAATTAACAGGGATTTTCAGTTAAGAGATATCCAATTAAATGGGCTCCACTATATTAGTAAAAATTCAAGAATATAACTTATATCATAAACACACTTCCATCTGATGGATGGCATTAGTTGTTGACTGTTTTCTGGTGCTCCTTGTATTTTCTTGGACAATAAACTAATAACTTTTTATCCAGAGCAAATAGCAAATAACACAGCACAAATAAACTCACGAATATTTAATCTTTTCCATATTTTGCCTCAAAAACATAGTTATAGCTTATGACTCCTCAGTGAAATGACGTCAATGGAGTTCATACCAATGCGGGATCATAAGCTGTCTTGAGACAAAAAATGAAAAAACATACGTCCCCACAAAGTAGATTTTGTGTTTCTCAAGCCATTTTTTGTAAAATGGCATGCAGGCTGGTGGGCAGACATTTTTTTATTTTATTTTTTATTTTTGTAATTATTTCTTTGTCATTAAAATCTCATGTTCTTGGTTTGTTTTAGGCCTCATAATTTACAGAATAGCATGGTCGGTAGTGTATTTCGTCCATTGAGAGCTCTCAAGTGATAAATTTATCAATTGTATTAACTTGGGTAAAATATCAGACATAAACCATTTAATTTTCATTTTTTGGATTTTCCTAAAGGGAAAATCTATTTGTTATTGCAATGATTATTTTTTTTTTTTTTATTATTATTATTATTTTTCCACACTTTTATTTTCACTATTTCTCGAAAACGCTCTGAACGATTTTTTTTAAAGTTTCTGTACTCATAAAGGGTCATAAGTTGTATGCCCTCGCCATATTCCCATTTTTCTGAAAATGTTTTTGTTAACCCTTTAACAAAAATTGTCGGCAGCTAATATCTTTGGACTGGAAAGAGCGATTGACTTGAAATTTTTGCAGACATGTCAGCAATATACCCCTCTATCAGCACATGGTACAAAAATGTATGTAATTAACACCTTTCTGCCAAAACATTTTTCGAAAGGAAAAAAAAATTCAAAATTTTACCATTTTTGAACTCAATCTCGGGACATGGATATGCTGAACCATCCAAAATGGCTTGGAAATGAAGACTCTATCAGCGAATTGTGAAAACCATCGAAAAAATTTCGATTCGAATTTCCGACAATCCAAAATGGCCGCCGAAAAATCGTATTTTTATTTTCGGTTATTTATGCGTTTCAGGCCATTTGGAGACAAAAAAAAATTTTTTTTTTGCACCAGAAAAATTTACGGTTTGGACTTAGAAATTTTCGACCGGGCTACTTCGCCATCACAGTACTCAACAACAGGGATGATTTGACAGCTTCTAAGGTTAGAAATGTTGAAATCACAGTGTACATAAACAGTTATCGTCTTTTGGAATTGGAGTTGTTCTTCGTTTGGCTTCTGCTAGCAGTCAAACATGGCTTCGGGACACTGTGCAAAAATTGAAAAAAAAATTCTTGGTTTTTTTTTTACTTTATTATGTCTAGGTTCATTAGTTCTCATAAATGAAAACTATCAATGATGGCCATGAGTCCTAATAAATAAAACCATCAGTATTTGGGGCAAAATGTTTCTTGTTGGGCAAAAACGCCCAAACATTCATAGGCCAGTATCTCATGAAGTAAAAATGCTATCGACTTAATTCCTCGACAGACTTGTCAGAACTACTCTTTTCTAAAACAAACATAATCGGTATTTTTTTCCATTTTTTATGTTTTCTGCCAAAATTTTTCACAAAACGGAAAGTTATCTCGAAAATCGGGCATTTTGGATTGAAATATCACGATTTAAACATAATGAGCCCTCTAAAAGGGATCCAAATTGAAGGCAGTAATACCGCTTTATAAGAAAAATCGAAAGAATTTCGTTTCGAGTTTTCGTTAATCCAAAATGGCGGCCACAAAATCGAAAAACATTTTTTCGTTTTTTATACGTTTCGTTCAATTTTGAGACGAAAATTTTTTTTTTTTTTACACTGAAAATTTTCGGTCCGGTTCGGGCAGAAATTTTCGACCAAAAGTCTTGAAATTTTTGTTACGACCGGGCTACTTTGCCGTCACAGTACTCAACAACGGGGATGATTTGAAAGCTTCTAAGGTCAGGAATGTTGAATTCACACTGTACATGAACAGTTATCATCTTTTGGAAATGGAGTTGTTCTTCCTTTGGCTTCTTCTAGCAGTCAAACATGGCTTCGGGACACTGTGACCAAAAATTGAAAAAAAATTTCTTGTGTTTTTTTTTTACTTTGTTATGTCTAGATTCATTAGTTCTCATTAATAAAACTATCTGCATATTGCGGAAAATGTTTTTTCCAGCCAAAACCGCCCAAATATGCGGGAGCCGATATCTTTGGACTGGAAGGGGCGATTGACTTGAACTTTTCACAGGAATGACTGTAAAACACTTCTCTATTAATCAGGGGCACAAAATGGTAGTTGGTTAAAACCTTTCTGCCAAAACATTTCACAAAACCGAAAAAAATTTCAAATTTTTTTTGGGTACTGAGCTCCCTTAAGACTTGCTGAGTAGAACAGTGTGTAAAACCACTAAGGAAAATCCTGTGTATTGTTCCGAAGGTACAATCACTTCCTCTAGTTTAAAGTTTGCATTGGTTATATACATAGAGCATGCAGCAGCCAAAAGGACCTTTGCGGGAGGGCCTGAGAAACAGATTTTTAATTTTTTTAGTTCTAATGAAATCTGAATGGTGATTTTGTGAACAGCTTTGTCCGGTTCTGGTTGTTGCATTGGATAATAGTCAATAACCTCACTCTTTCAATACAGATTACTACCATTATACGATAAGAATTAATAACATGTCCTTGTTATTTGCATATTTTACTCCAGCACATTTCCATTTACCATATATTTAGTAGAAAGTTTACCTGTTAATTGATTGTTTGTTTGTTGGTTTCTTTCTTTACCGATGTTAACTGGTTGAGGGTTACATTATTTTGAGTGGTCTGAATTCGTTTATCAAAATTAGTTTTATTACAAATTATTGAAGAGTGCCCATAGGCACTCTTCAATAATTTGTCATAAAACAAATTTACATAAACAAAATATTATTAGCGTTTGACTGAATATGAAACATGAGGAAGGAAAATGTAACATCAGGGTTCGTACACTTCTAAGGGAGAAAACTTCCATAACTTTTCCAAAACTTTTCAAGGACTTTCCATACATTTCCAAGACCACTGGCGAGAAACTTTCCATACCTTTTCCATACCCCAACATACAGGCAAGCAAAGATCCAAATATCTCTATGCCCCCCCCCCCCCCCCCACCTCCCCGAGATACCTGCGCCCATATCTACCAAGAGAGAACTATTGCAATTGTAAATAGGAAGATCTCTTTAAAATAATACTTGTAATGAATTCCAAGTAAACACCTAAACTCTGAAAAATAAAATTTAAAAAAAGTTAAAAAATTTATAGTAATTTATATATTTTTTATACTTACCAATGACCCAGACATAGCTGGTGCTAACTCTTAAAATATAGGGCCAAACACAAATTTTGCCCCCCAATCCCCAAAATTTGCATCTAAAACTAAAGAAAACATGTCCTGAAAGGCCCTCCACACTTCGCCCCTACTGCGCATGCGCAGTGTCAAGGACGTTCCGAAATTGGCGCCATTTATCATTCTAATAACCAGTGCCTGGTAAGCGCTATGTACTCAGCGGGGAGGCAAGAGTTCCCAACTCCTGGGAGGGCCATCCCCGTCTGGGTCATTGGTAAGTATAAAAAATATATAAATTACTATAAATTTTTTAACATTTTTATACTGTACCAATGACCCAGACATAGCTGAATAGTAAAAAGGCTGGAGGGCCAAGGACATAGAGCAAAATGGAATACGCTCAATAAAATAAAATAGAGTCATCCCCTGTAGGGAAAAGAAGTAATAGGCCTTACATGTATCTTTCTTATTTATGATAAATTAGAAAGATACAACACCTTCCAAAATTGAGCTTCAAACATCCATGTACTCTATTAATATCCAATATAATCCTTATACTAATAATTTTTAAAGTAAGCCAATAATAAAGTAAGTCTAGAGAATAGAGACTCTTATACTCCTAAAAGTGTCTGAGAATTGCATAATCATGTCCGTTGACATATGCAATATTCAAAAGCTATACTTTAAAAACTAAGACTTGAATGAATTTTATAAACTTAAACTTCTCACTAAACAACCATCCCAATAGCAGCTCAGAATTACTAACTCCGGAGGAGGTATCCCCTTGTTTTCATAGTAAAACAGGTGACCCAAGGGAACACCCTCCCCCCCCCCCCCTTTTTCTTGCCCTGGGTCAAATAGCCCAGAGCGAAGAGGGCAGCCGGACGGAGACACTGCCGAAACAGACAGCCTACCTAGCTATAGTAGCAACTGTTAAGAGAATGACATTCTGAGCAGTAGATAATAGACCTAACAAAAGAGGCCTCAAGAAATTGACTCGATATTTCTAAGATAAAATTCATGAATGTGGATGGCTGAGCGCAATGAGCGGCACTATTAAAGTAAGCCCAAGAAGTAGAAGAACTCTTACTTCATGAGCCGAAATCTTAAGCACAACTGCTAAGTCAATGATATACCATAAGCAGTACGCTAGTTAATAGAATCCATTAACAATAAAATGGAGCGTAACGTCCTTCTACTAGACATCAAAGACAGAAGAAGCTTACGCCCTTGTAATAAACAGATATCTGTTTATAAATACATAAACTGTACCCGGAAAGAGTAAAGGCCTATGCCCATAAGAAGACGGAAGGACCTTAAAATAATAGGTTCCGGATAATAGGAGCCTAACTCTTATGCAACAATCCAACCTAAATAGTAACGGAAGTATTGATTCCGAAACTATGAAAGTGAAAATCATCCATCGATAGTGCATGAAACTCACTGACTCTACAGTAAAAGAGAAACCAACAGAATTACTGTCTAAAAGGTCAGAATTTGAAAACTACTGTTTCCAGAGGCTCAAATGATTACTTAGCTAAATAAGAACCGAAGTTAAAATCCGTATAGGAATTTAATCTAAAGATTCTAAGTCTATTTATCAAAAAGTTACTAACTGACTTAGATAAAGAGACAAAAGACTCAATTGTAAACTATCGTAGAGTGCATAGGTATGAGGTAACATAAACCTATAACCTAAATAATAACAGGCTGCAGTAGATCTTGTGAAACAAGTATACTAAAAAATAGCAATGAGTAGTATGGAGGGATCAACAATATGAACATAATGATCCCTACACCACGACGGAAGAGCCTCCACTTTAGTCGCATAGAATAGCGAAGAAGAGGATCTCCTATAGTAAGAAATCGCGTCCAAAGCTCGTCCAGTACAGTGCTTACAATGCAATACGGACCACACAACGGAATACATGAAGGTTGCAACCTTGCTGGTTGTGATAAAGATGACACGATTTACCCAGTGAAAAAAGATCCTCACATAGAGGAAGATTTCACGTTAGGATCCACAGTAGACAAGAGAGTAAATTACTCATGATCTCTGTGAAGATAGAGATGCTATCAACAGAAATGTATTGTGGTTGTTTATCTTAGCAATACCTGCTAAAACAACAGCGCCGGAGGATACGCGTATCCTATCATTCCGTCCTATAGATCAATAGAGCGTTAACACTATTAGCTCAGAGATCTGGACAAGCCAACACATACGTCTGCAATTGATTAGCAAGCTGTGTCATAAATAAAACATCATTGGGCGCTCCCATAGATAGCAAATCTGATTGAATACTTGTTTGTTGAGAGTCCATTCTGACAGCAACAAGCGACCCATAAGAGAACGGGAGTCCGATAAAACAATCAGACGACCCAGAATATGACGGACCAAAACTGAACTTGGTGTACTATAACCAACAGACGGATTCTTTCCATTAAATTGAATAACGGAAACGAAAGAGTGCCTCCCTGGTTCCGGAGATACGCCACTACTGTCGAATTAAAGGACAGGAATTTGGGCATGCGTTTCTGAATAATGTTCATGCAATGACATAAAGCAAGCCTAAAAAACATTATTCCGCGGAAGTTAAACTGATAGCTAAAAGACTGCGGAACCCAAAGACCCTGGCACTTCGAATCCGCAGGGATCAGTATATATCCCAATCTGTTTGACTGGCAACCGTCATAACAGCCACACTCGGGTCCGGCAACTGCGGCGGCACTCTCTGAGTCAACCACCGAATGTTTGCCCCAGTCTGAATCTCTTGTAACACTAGATAGACAAGAGAATGTATAAATCGAGCAATTCATGGATTGCCGGAAAGTTGCCGTCGAAGAGAAGCTCCTCCGAGAACGAAGCGACTCTGAGAGAGTTCTTAACCTTACTATCCACGCGTGTGGATGTAGCTAGGGCTGCGTCACGTCTAACCAACTCCAATCAGCCACTGAAGGGCGGAGTTATACGTGAACAAACTACTGCCCTCAAAAGAAATTACATTGAGAATAATATCCCGTAAATCTTTTCTTGAAGACGTAATGATAACGCCTCAGTAAGGCGGATTACGTATAAAAAAGCGTCTAAGTTAAGTCTACTATACATAATGTCGTTCCCAACATTGAAATTGGAAAAGACATAAACGGCGAAAAAGAATATATGCAGTCTTTAATCACACCGTCTAGACGCATATGAACTCTCGGTATGCCCTGCTCTGCCAAAATAAACTATTTGTAAAAATGATAAAATGGCAGAAATGAGCCACGCTCCATAACTCTTCGAACAAGAAACCAGAAATGCTTGGATAGCAAGCATAAAATAATAATATATATAGCGTCGTTCAATAATTCGAAAGTTTGAGTGACATTATTGGACTATGTCGGAACTGAGGGACGATGTCCCTGAACCGAACCAAAAATTTCTAAGTCCACCGACGCTATCAGTTTCTTATCCATCATCGCAGCATATGTTGTTCCGAAAGGGAAAGCTTGAAATCCTCCGAATCCCTTTCGGTATCCCGTCGGACCGGATGAAACTTTCGGACGTCCGTACCCGCTTCCGCGGAGCGTCCCGACCCAGCATCGTCGGATAAAATATATGCGACAGATTCAGTTGATGCTGGGATGCTGCGATAAACTGTGCTATTAAGGAAAGCACGTCCGTTCCCGAGGCCTGTGCAGTAGCGGACTTACGATGCATTGCCGCCGGAAGCTCCGTGTACGTTGACTCCCGCACACTTCCTATGCGAACGTCCGGAGTCTGCAGGCCTCGAGTCCCCGGCTACCGACCCAGCGCTGTCGGATAATTCTCGATCCGACACCGTTTCTGTCGGCTGCTGGGATGCTGCGATAAGCTGTGCTATGTGCACAAGAATGTCCGGCGTCGAGACCTGCGGAGGCGCAGTCTATCGCTGCTTCGCCGAGGGCAGCTCCGCATCAGATGGCTCCCGCATACTTTTCTTATGCGAACGTCCGGAGTCCATCGGTCTCGAATCCCTGGCTGCCGGATGGTGTGACCTGGTCGCCGAAGAATCCTTGATCGGCGAAGCTGGTAATATATCGGCGGTCACGCAGCCAAGGTGCGGTCGTGTGCGCTGACGAGAAGAGGAAGCCTTAGCAGTCTCAGCGGACCGCCTATACAACGGAGCGTCCCGAGCGACGGACGTATGCTCCGCTAACGACACATTTTGTACCACAACATCTGGGGCCAGATGTTGTTGAACGAGAGAGGGGCCTCTCTCGCTTGCCGTCCGGATGGACCGGAACGAGCTATGAACCGGACTAAAAGGCTTCCTCCGTTCTCCCTCCGATCCGCCGTCACTGGGTGTGCATTAAGTTAATTTTATAGTGCTCGCATCACCCCAAAATTCCTTCTAGACCGCAACGGACGAACCCGGCTGCCGAACCATTCGGTGAATGGACGCTACACCGGGCGAGCTAGCGGACGTCAAAGGCCGTCGAACCTACTAGGGTCCTCTTAGGCAATTGGCGTATAACATGAGCACTTTTCCGCTAGCCCTTCATTAATAGTGACGACGGAGGCACACTGTTGGAAGACATCACAGATACATCACCCTAATCTTGATCGTCTGAAATAGAAATTGATAAAGTAGAGTGACCCTGCGGGGAAAGGACCGGAGTGTCCAAATCCCCAACAACATACCGTGACATACGCTTTCCATATTGTCATCGAAATCATACGATACAGAACAGGAGTTAATGCGAGTACACTGACTACATATAGAATGATAATAAAGTCAGAGGAAGACTTCCTCTTAAAACAATTGATCAATATCCTTTCAATGTGAAAAGAAAACAAGTCCTGGTACTCGCACTAACCCCTGGCAATCAAAATACATAATAATAATATGATCCATTAATATAGAAAAAATAATTGAAATCAAAAATATTTTGAAAAAATATTTTTTCAGAACAGCCCAAGTTTCTGAAAAGTAACGTTGAGCCCCAATGGATCCCAAGCCTAAGTGTGGACAAAAATTTTAAAAATATTTAAAACAATTTATTCAACACTTACGAACAATAATAATGTATCTAGTTATGATTAAAATAACATAAAGATATTATTTATTAGAAATCCCCCCCTCACACAGAGGGCTGTTGTAAATGTAAACAATGAGTGTAAAAACACTAAAATAAGACTCCAGGCACCCAGGCCCGAAATCAGTTGCCAAAAATACACTATCTGATGCAAAACAGAGACTTCCAGGGAAGAAACTGCAGAACATCAGATGGTAGATGCAGAACACAACGCCTAACCACCCGTAGGTGAAGACGTAAACATGGGGAAAGAACAGAATTCATTCTGTTATTCAGCTAAAACTCCCAAGAAATTTTAGTAATAATAATTACAGAAACTATGCCAAAAGCATGGGAGAATAGCAAGGGGGAACTTAAAGGACAGGGAGAGAGGAAAACACTTGTAAAAACAGTGTAACTAATAATCAGAATGACAACAAAATGGCTGCTGCCTTGAAAATAGGTAACTTAACATAATTTCATTAAAAAATTTTAAGTTACAGCCCTGATAATATTCTGTCACACATTCTTTTCCTCTCCTCCTTCTCTATCCTCCTTAGAATCACCATTTCACTAATATTTATGTGTCTGGCATCATTTAAACTGAGATTTAAAAGCACAAAGATCAGTCAGATGTTAACTGATGAAGGGCCAAACTTAGAATGATAAATGGCGCCAATTTCGGAACGTCCTTGACACTGCGCTTGCGCAGTAGGGGCGAAGTGTGGAGGGCCTTTCAGGACATGTTTTCTTTAGTTTTAGATGCAAATTTTGGGGATTGGGGGGCAAAATTTGTGTTTGGCCCTATATTTTAAGAGTTAGCACCAGCTATGTCTGGGTCATTGGTACAGTATAAAAATATTAACATTCAACAAAAATTTTGAAAACCAACGTTCTTGTGGTAATGACTGACTTCAGATTTTTTCGTTTGATAGCTCATAAAAGAGCCGATTGTAGCAACACTGTTTTTTTTGGATGCAGTTGCCTTCAAATGTTTTTTTTCCATTTGCATGACTGACAAGTGCTGCTTCTCCCATATTGGCAATGTCTATCGATTTCACACATGGAATGCATCTGGCTTTCAGTTTATTAACATCTTTTTGTATCCAGCCACAAAACTTTGATTCCGATAGCCATTTTTCTCTGAAGATACAATTACCAGGCATGTTTCACGATACACTTACAGATTTGCAAAAATGAGGTCATCCTCCGGTGTTTCTAAAAGTGTCTTGTAACTGTACATCCGCCGCCTGTTTCTACAGGGTCCCAATAGATGCAAATAAAGACTGGCCAAATACAGACGTTCGTGAATTCCGATGATGCATTGAGATTTTCATTTTTTTTTTCGAAACAATATTTGGATTTTCGAAACAAATGATCGATTCCATAACTTTTCCATACACACCTCTTCTGTGTTCAGTTTTCTCCAAGACTTTTTCCAAACCAGCTCAAAAAAGGTGCCGTTTTCCAGGGTATGGAAAATTATTTTCTAATTTTCAAAACTTTTCAAGGATTCCAGACCCGTGTGCAAACCTCTGATGTTGGCTGTTGCTCTGGTACTATCATTTTTTTGAAAGCCCTGATAGTGGTTTCTAGCACTCAACCAGTTAA
Organism: Pictodentalium vernedei; assembly: GCA_031216915.1. NCBI lineage: Eukaryota > Metazoa > Mollusca > Scaphopoda > Dentaliida > Dentaliidae > Pictodentalium > Pictodentalium vernedei. The sequence continues at coordinate 51,443,630 of CM062288.1, read as the reverse complement.
ACAACAATTTCAACAAAGACCACCAAACATTGTGGTATAAATGTTGAACATTCCAACTTACTAACCTGGAATTAGCAGTGGTTGAAGTCAAGTGGACCATCAATGTGTTAAATGTTTTAGTACACTGTACCCCCAAGCACCCACTTGGACAAGTGGGATTAACCCTTTATCCAATGCATCCGATATCAAAATTTATTATTTTAATTACTGTTTTCAAATCTTTCACAAAATTGCTACAAAACCATTTCATGTGACCCACTGGAACAAGCTTGTTCCAATGAGGGGTCACCTTATATTCTTTAGTTGAAACTTTTTAAAAATTCTTTTTTTTTTTCAGCTGCTCAATTTGTAAATTACACAGACAGATGTGTCCAATTTGTTAGGTAAAGGTTTTAAGTGTCTTTCCCAATGCCACAGTGCAGATGACGTGGATCAGTTTTCATGTTTAGAGTAGTTAGTAGATATATATGGCACAGTAGCATGACTGATCAATCCAAACTTTCGATTTGATATACAATGTTCAAATTAGACACCCTACATTTTAACCTTTTACCCCATTTAATGACCAAAACGGGCCAGTAATATACACAATGTAAGTGTCAATGACATTGCAGCTTAACTTGACTGTTTGATGAAAAGGATAATGTACAATATTTATGAAAGGATTATGAAATAAGACAAGAATTGTGATAACTGAGAATATGTTAAGTTCTGTACCCTGCATACTATGTTTTGAACAAGAATAATTTGAGGTGTAGACTGCTTCAAAGAATTAAGGCCTATTGCAGCCCTCATAGTTAATGTATGTCAACCAAAGTTACCAAGTTACAGTAAAATCATTCCAAAATGAGTCAGCCTATTAAGTTATAATGAAATCCTTCATAAATTTGATTTTTAGACTTTTCTAAAGGAATCTAGGTAATGTGCCTGTCCGACGGTCACGGTTGACTGATCACGATAGATAGATATCATACCGAGTTATCCTACCAAGTTACAATGAAATCCTTTCATAAAAACAACTGTAGACAGTGCTACACGAATCTGGGTCATGTGCCCAAGTGGCGGTAACGGCTGACAGTTCATGGCAAAAATAGGAGTCCCATCTAGACCTCATTCCGAGTTATCCTACCAAGTTACAATGAAATCGCTTCATACATATGAACTGTAGACTGTCTTAAACAAATCATGATCATGACCAAAATAGGACATTCTCATTTAGACATTATACCGCGTAATCCTACCAATTTACAGTTCATCAATGCAACCTGTAGACTGTGCTTACAGAATCTAGGTAGCGTGCCCCTGTGGCCATTAATGTTGACCGAAAACCGACCAAAATACAACATTCTCATCTAGACAAGAAACAGTCATCCCAAGTGGTGGTAACGGCTGACCGATCATGACCAAAATAGGATAGTGTCTTCTAGACATCATACCGAGTTATCCTACAAAGTAACAATGAAATCCCTTCATAAATATGACTTGTAGACTGTGCTAAACATTTTTGGGTTTTGGGCCCGCACAGCCATCACGGTTGGCAGATTGTGACCAAAATATGACGTTTTCATCTAGACATCACCACAAACCTACACATGAAATTTAGTGATGATTGGACAAGAACTATGGGGTGACTATGGGGTAACAGACTTACAGACTCCTAGACTTCTACAGGCGTAATGGCAAAAACTTATCTTGACTTTGTCAAGTTAAGCTAAAAATCAACATTCACTTATTATTATTTTCATTTTTGGTTTAAAAAAAACATAGGTTATGACCCTTCATTGGGACAAGTTCACTGAGCTTGTTCCATTGAGGGATCATACTCTACGTTTGTGATGCACAAAATGAAAGAAATAGTTATTCAAGAATTTTGATTGCAACTGTTGTCTATCTTTCATGTTAGCTAAAGTGTTAATTACCAATTTTCTTTAGAACAAATCCCTGTTAATTGAACATTAATTTGAGCATTGTGGAAATTTTTTTTTTTTAATTTGGGGGGGGGGGGGGGGGGGAACAAAGGGTGGAGCTTAAAGGTGCTTTCATCGTCTTCATTTGTCATCATGAAGTTTACTGCTTGTGCAGAATGTCCATACTGTAATGTAATTGTTTACAGAATTTTTTTATCCTTTGCACTGACCAAATAAAACAATTATATTTAAATATTAACTGGTGGTCCTTACCCAAAATGTAAACACAAATATATGGGCTTCAAAAAATTCCTCTACACAGGGCCAGGGTGGGTGGTCCCGCCAAAAAAAGGTCACTTTTTTCTATCAAATTTATACATTTTTTTTCTGTTTTAATCTATCTGGATACACTCTTAGGTGATTTAACCCTTTACCCAACGAATTGGCCACATCCACCCACGTAATATGCAAATTCAGTAGCTGAAAAAATATTATTTTTAAAAATATTTTTAAAAAAACATATCATGTGACACTTCTTTGGAACAAGCTCATCGAGATCGTTCCAATGAAGGGTCACATGATATGGTTTGGTCGAAATTTTTGGGAAAATTTAAAAAAATGATATTTAAAATAATACATTTTGATACTGCCTGTGTTGGGTAAAGGGTTAATGGTGTTTAGGGTAGTTAGTATATATATATGGCATAGTAGCATGACTGATAACCAGCTGTTGTAACTCAAATGTGGTGAGTTGGTGACCATCAAACCAAACAGTTGGTGGTCAATATCGCCCACCCATAACCCTGTATTCAACAGGCTTAAACCAGTGTTACATAAAGAAAAATCAACTGTTCAATCAAATAATTCATTTATGTAACAACAAACAGTAAGAACAAAAAAATAATGAAGACAGACACTTATGAAAACCTAAAAATAGAATCATATTTTGCCCTGAGGTTTTTAATCTTCCGGGGAGCACGGTGGCTCAGTGGTAGGCTGTTGGACTTCTATGCTAGAAGTCCCGATTTCGATCCCCGTCTGGGACGACCCGCGTTGTGTCCTTGGGCAAGGCACTTTATCCCGGTTGCCTACATGGGGGCACAATGTAACCATGTACTAATGCTTACTGCACGTCGATGGTGCACATGTCTTCAACCGCTGTAACCCTGCTTGAGTGGAGCTTGAACAGAGTTAGAATGTTGAGGAGCTGACAGTTGCTCATCGATGCCCAGTGGTTCTCTCTGGGTACTCAGGCTTCCTCCACCCGTAAAACTGTCATGGTCACGATTAGCCATTGTGCATAAGTATGTGACCTTAAACACCAATAAATAAATAAATAAATATTTTAATCTTCGGATACTTGTTCAAAAAACTGCAGATCAACATTATACTTCTCTGATACAGTGGAGCCCATAACATATCTCTTAACTGAATAACCCTGTTAATTGAAGATATTTTCTCAACACAAAACCATTTACCATACCTCCAGTGTAAATTTGACATGTTAATTGAACATAGGTTATAGAGTAAACTCCTCTTAACTGAATAACAAATCTTGTAACCTCTTGAGAAATTACCATAACTCTCCCCAGTTTTCCTTTGTTCATAGACCTATTTGGCCTCAGTGCATCCAATACAGGCATTTAATCTATTATATCTTGTTTGACAGAGCTCTGTCAAACAAGATGTAATAGAAGAAATGCTAAGTTTATCTCTAGAATACAGTAAAGAATACAATAAAGTGACACAATCCCTGTTAATTGAATACTCCTGTTAAAGGAATAATTTTCATTGGCAAAGTGGCTACTCACTTAACAGGGTTCCACTGTATCTGCACATTGCATTATCAACAGTTTTTTTATCAATACAAAATGAGAATGTATTAGACAACTGAATTGTTAGAAATTAATTTCACATCCTGTTACATCCCTAATTACGGACTAATACTCTTCATATTCACAGAACCAGGGTATATGTAAAACAAAAGCGTCAATGACACTGTAGCTCAACTTGACAAACTTGAACTTGGTAAGTTATAAATGAAATGGCAAAATTGAAGATCATTGGTACCAATGTCATTTTTTTTGCCAGTGGCAACATTTTTTGACAGAAACTGAAGAAAATCGATAGCTCCCATCTAGAGGCCTCCCCAAACAAGCATGCCAGGTTTCAAAGCAATCCGATCATAAATGTGCCCTGTAGGGTGTTCAAAATGGAAATATTGTGGTCTGACTAGACTAAATTCTAAGAACATTGGCCGTGGCAACAATTTTTAATGGAAATGGAAGAAAATTGATAGCTCCCATCTAGAGGTCATCCTAAATAAGCATACCAGGTTTCAAAGCAATCTAATCATAAATGTGCCCTGTAGGGTCAGCCAAAGGGAAATATTGTGGTCTGACTAAACTAAATTCTAAGAACGATGGCCGCGGCAACATTTTTTGACAGAAATTGAAGAAAATTGATAGCTCCCATCTAGAGGTCTCCCCAAACAAGCACACCAGGTTTCAAAGCAATCCGATCATAAATGTACCCTGTAGGGTGTGCCGAAGGGAAATATTGAGTCTTCTGACTGAACTAAGTTCTAAGAACGTTGGCCGCGGCCACATTTTTTGACAGAAATTGACGAAAATCGATAGCTCCCATCTAGAGGTCTCCCCAAACAAGCATACCAGGTTTCAAAGCAATCTGATCATAAATGTGCCCTGTAGGGTGTGCCAAAGGGAAATATTGAGGTCTGACTAAACTAAGTTCTACGAACGTTGGCCGTGGCAACATTTTTTGACAGAAATTGACGAAAATCGATAGCTCCCATCTAGAGGTCTCCCCAAACAAGCATACCAGGTTTCAAAGCAATCTGATCATAAATGTGCCCTGTAGGGTGTGCCAAAGGGAAATATTGAGGTCTGACTAAACTAAGTTCTACGAACGTTGGCCGTGGCAACATTTTTTGCCGGAAATTGAAGAAAATCGATAGCTCCCATCTAGAGGTCACCCTAAATAAGCATACCAGGTTTCAAAGCAATCAAATCATAAATGTGCCCTGTAGGGTGTGCCAAAGGGAAATATTGTGGTTTGACTAAACTAAGTTCTAAGAACGTTGGCCGCGGCAACATTTTTTGACGGAAATTGAAGAAAATCGATAGCTCCCATCTAGAGGTCACCCCAAACAAGCATACCAAGTTTCAAAGAAACCTGATCATAAATGCGACCTGTGAGGTGTGCCAAAGGAAATTGTGGACGTACGTACTAACGTACGTACGTACATACACCGACAGACGAGAAGTGATGGCAATAGCTTAGCTTGACTTTGTCAAGTTGAGCTAATAAATACAGATTTGAAATTTGTTGAAGTAGTACTTTTGATACCGAAAACGTGATAAAAGAAAAAGCTATCAACGGGAATCCAGGGTGGTGCCTGGGTATAATAGGCAAACCCCTGGTAGCCAGGTTGTTAATGCACATCTATGATGGCCTGCCCAATCTACTGACCAGACTGAACAAGTAACAAGCCAAGACCAATACCGAGTCTAGACCTGGGTCGCTGCATGCAATTGATTACAGAGATGAACAGACTTCAAAGTATTGGCAAACAGGAAGTGGCTGCACGGCAGATCTGAAAATTAATTAGATGCACGATACAACTCATCATTATGAAGCAGCAGACCAAATATAAAATCATTCCCTCTCGTAGAAGCCAAGAGAACTTTGACGGAAGAAGTGTTTCAGATGGACTGACAGACGGATGGACTGACAGATGGATGGACGGACAGAGTTGAGCGGTTACTAGACCTGCTCTGCCACTGCCAACACAGGTAATGAAAGTGTCAATGACACTGTAGCTTAACTTGTGTGTTGTGTTTGATGAAAAGGATAATGTTCAATGTTTATGAAACGATTATGAAATAAGACAAGAATTGTGATAATTGGGAATATGTTCATTTCTGTTCCCTGTGTGCTATGTTTTTGATAAAAATAATATGAGGTGTACACTGTACTAAAGAGCTGAGGGGTGGGTTAATATGACCTCACAGTTAATGTATGTGGCCCTCACAGTTAACGTATATCAACAAAAGTTACCAAGTTACAGTGAAATTATTCCAAAACGAGTCATCCTATCAAGTTACATTAAAATCCCCTCATAAATATGGCCTGTAGACTGTGCTAAAGGTTTTCAGGCTTCGGGCCCCTGTAGCCGTCAGTTTCCCAATTGCGTCCAAAGGGGACGTTCTCATCTAGACATTATTTGAAGTCAATCTACCAAGTTACAATGAAATCCCTTAATAAATGACCTGTAGACTGTGCTAAAGGTTTTTGGGCTTTGGGCTCTGGCAGCCATCATGGTTGAATGATCGCAACTAAAAGGGGACATTCTCATCTGGACACTATTTGGAGTCATCCTACCAAGCTACAATGAAATCCCTTCATAATTATGACCTGTAGACTGTTCTAAAGGTTTTTGGGCTTTGGGCCCCTGAAGCTGTCACAGTTGCCCAATCGTGTCCAAAAGGGGACGTTCTCATCTAGACACTATATGAAGTCAACCTACCAAGTTACAATGGAATCCCTTCATAAATATGACCTGTAGACTGTGCTAAATGTTTTCGGGCTTCGGGCTCGGGCAGCCATCATGGTTGAATGATCGCAACCAAAGGGGACAATCTCATCTGGGCATCATCTGGAGTGATCCTACGAAGTTACAATGAAATCCCTTGATAAATATGACCTGTAGACTGTGCTCAAGGCTTTTGGGCTTCGAGCACTTGTAGCCATCACAGCTGACCAATCACGACCAAAAGGGGATGTCATCATCTAGGCATTATATGGAGTCAACCTTACAGGTTACAATGAAATCCTTCTATAAATACCTTTTGCCTATGCTAAAGGTTTTTGGGCTCGGGCACCCATCAAGGCTGAATGATCATGGCCAAAATGGGACGTTCTCGTCTAGACATTATTTGGAGTCATCCTACCAAGTTACAATGAAATTCCCTCATAAATATGACCTGAAGACTGTGCTAAAGGTTTTCGGGCTTCGGGCACCTTTAGCCGTCACAGTAGCCCAATCATGTCCAAAAGGGGACGTTCTCATCTAGACATTATATGAAGTTAACCTACCAAGTTACTATGAAATCCCTTCATAAATATGACCTGTAGACTGTGCTAAAGGTTTTTGGGCTTCGGGCTTGGGCAGCCATCATGGTTGAATGATCGCAACCAAAGGAGACAATCTCATCTGGGCATCATCTGGAGTGATCCTAAGAAGTTACAATGAAATCCCTTCATAAATATGACCTGTAGACTGTGCTCAAGGTTTTCGGGCTTCGGGCACCTGTAGCCATCACAGTTGACCAATCACGACCAAAAGGGGATGTCATCATCTAGGCATTATATGGAGTCAACCTTACAGGTTACAATGAAATCCTTCTATAAATATAACCTTTTGCCTATGCTAAAGGTTCTTGGGCTCGGGCAGCCATCAAGGCTGAATGATCATGGCCAAAATGGGACTTTCTCGTCTAGACATTATTTGGAGTCAACCTACCAAGTTACAATGAAATCCCCCCATAAATATGATCTGTAGACTGTGCTAAAAGTTTTCGGGCTTCGGGCAACTTTGGCCGTCACAGTAGCCCAATCATGTCCAAAATGGGACATTCTCATCTAGACATTATATGAAGTTAACCTACCAAGTTACAATGAAATCCCTTCATAAATATGACCTGTAGACTGTGCTAAAGGTCTTCGGGCTTGGGCAGCCATCATGGCTGAATGATCGCAACCATAGGGGACAATCTCATCTGGGCATCATCTGGAGTGATCCTAAGAAGTTACAATGAAATCCCTTCATAAATATGACCTGTAGACTGTACTCAAGGTTTTCGGGCTTCGGGCACCTGTAGCCATCACAGCTGACCAATCACGACCAAAAGGGGATGTCATCATCTAGGCATTATATGGAGTCAACCTAACAGGTTACAATGAAATCCTTCTATACATATAACCTTTTGCCTATGCTAAAGGTTTTTGGGCTCGGGCACCCATCAAGGCTGAATGATCATGGCCAAAATGGGACGTTCTCGTCTAGACATTATTTGGAGTCAACCTACCAAGTTACAATGAAATCCCCTCATAAATATGATCTGTACACTGTGCTAAAGGTTTTCGGGCTTCGGGCAACTTTGGCCGTCACAGTAGCCCAATCATGTCCAAAATGGGACGTTCTCATCTAGACATTATATGAAGTTAACCTACCAAGTTACAATGAAATCCCTTCATAAATATGACCTGTAGACTGTGCTAAAGGTCTTCGGGCTCGGGCAGCCATCATGGCTGAATGATCGCAACCATAGGGGACAATCTCATCTGGGCATCATCTGGAGTGATCCTAAGAAGTTACAATGAAATCCCTTCATAAATATGACCTGTGGACTGTACTCAAGGTTTTCGGGCTTCGGGCACCTGTAGCCATCACAGCTGACCAATCACGACCAAAAGGGGATGTCATCATCTAGGCATTATATGGAGTCAACCTAACAGGTTACAATGAAATCCTTCTATACATATAACCTTTTGCCTATGCTAAAGGTTTTTGGGCTCGGGCACCCATCAAGGCTGAATGATCGCGATCAAAATGGGACGTTCTCATATAGACATTATTTGGAGTCATCCTACCAAGTTACAATGAAATGCCTTCATAAATATGACCTGTAGACAGTGCAAAAGGTTTTCGGGCTTTGGGCACCTTTAGCCGTCAAAGTTGCCCAATCATGTCCAAAAGGGGACGTTCTCATCTAGACATTATATGAAGTCAACCTACCAAGTTACAATGAAATTCCTTCATAAATATGACCTGTAGACTGTGCTCAAGGTTTCCAGGCTTCGGGCAGCCATCATGGTTGAATGATTGCAACCAAAGGGGACAATCTCATCTGGGCATCATCTGGAGTGATCCTACGAAGTTGCAATGAAATCCCTTCATAAATATGACCTGTAGACTGTGCTCAAGGTTTTTGGGCTTCGGGCACTTGTAGCCATCACAGCTGACCAATCACGACCAAAAGAGGATGTCATCATCTAGGCATTATATGGAGTCAACCTAATAGGTTACAATGAAATCCTTCCATAAATATGACCTTTTGCCTATGCTAAAGGTTTTTGGGCTCGGGCACCCATCAAGGCTGCATGATCGCGATCAAAATGGGACATTCTCATCTAGACATTATTTGGAGTCATCCTACCAAGTTACAATAAAATCCCTTCATAAATATGACCTCTAGACTGTGCTAAAGGTTTTCGGGCTTTGGGCCCCTGTAGCCGTCACAGTTGCCCAATCATGCCCAAAAGGTGACTTTCTCATCTAGACATTGTATGAAGTCAACCCACCAAGTTACAATGAAATTCCTCAATAAATATGACCTGTAGACTGTGGTAAAGGTTTTCGGGTTTTGGGCTCGGGCAGTCGTCACGGTTGGCAGATCATGCCCAAATGGGGAAATTCTCATCTAGACATCATAAGGAGTCATCCTACCAAGTTACAATGAAATCCCTCCACATTAAACATGACCTGCAGACTGTGCTAAAAGTTTTTGGGTTTCGGGCTTGGGCAGCCATCAAGGTTGATAGATCATGCCCAAAAGGGGACGATCTCATCTAGGCATTATACAGAGGCATCCTACCAAGTTACAATGAAATCCCTTCATAAATACGACCTGTAGACTGAGCTAATGGTTTTCGGGTTTTGGGCTCGGGCAGCCATACCGGTAGCCCGATTACGACCAAAAGGGGACGTTCTCATCTAGACATGACGCCAAACCTGCATATGATATTTCGTGACGATCAGACAAGAACTGCAGGGTGTACCCCGTGCTAAAGGAAAATGTGAACAGACGTCACAGACTAACAGACTTCCGCACGCGTGATGGCAATAGCTTATCTTGACTATGTCAAGTTAAGCTAAAAATAAAATTTTTCAAAAAATGTCAACAACCCCATATCATGTGACCCCTCATTGGAACAAGCACATTCAAATGAGGGGTCACATGATATGGTTTTGTTGAAATTTTTGGAAAAAATTAAAAAAATGATATTTAAAATAATAAATTTTGATATCGTCTGCATTGAGTAAAGGGTTAAAAGCAATCTGACGTAATAAAGTTATCACATCCAGAATTGTGCAGCCAAAAGCTAAAAAAGTAGGTCACTGGATATTTACTGATGAACTTGCAAATTTGAAACATGATGCTAAAAAATGACATTTTATGGCCAAAAAATAGAATTTTTCACACCATAAGCCGACACAGAAAAATCCCGTGTCTTGAATTGTTTGGTTTCATTCATTCATTAATTCATAGGATGTGGACAGTTATGGGCGTGGACATTCATTTAATAAAGTTACAACGCTAGAATGAAGGACAAAGCAATCAGGGGGAAAGAGGTGGGTGGGGGGAGTTTTGAAGAAAGGAACTTCACCTGACTTTATCTGCATGGGACGGATCACGTCGTCTTCGAACACACAAATATGGAATTTTTCGAAAATTGTACTTCCTCACCATACAACCCCACAACAGTATACATATTCAGCATTGTGGCCATTGGTTTTGTTCCATATGCATTCACACAATGGGATAATATTTCGTAAAAGTTGCCAGTGATAAAATGGAGAATTGTGTAGTGCGTCTAGGCCGCTTGCACATGGTCATCTTTAAGCGGTAACCCCTAGTCGAGTTGGAGTTTTGCTTCGTCACAACCTTCCAACTATTATTCGATCAACAAACTTTATTTGTTTGAAAGGAAAACATGTTTCTCTTGCATTAAAAAATAACGAATATTTCAGGAATTTCTCTTTTTTATGGGGCGAGTTTAATTTTTGTTTCATTTGACCCAGTTGCGAAGTTTGAACAGATAATATTATTAGTCTATTCACCACAAAAGACAAAAAAACTCTGTTCTCCATGATAGAATTACATTTTGTTTGCAAGTCAGATCAACACTAAAATGGAATGGTTTTTATTTTTACGTTTCACCCTGAAATTGTCGCAAGTACTGGTCTCGAGGGATTAATGTATTGATATTTTCTGTGTTCTGTAATCTCAATCACTGGTCACTGTAGTGGAGTCACTCGTCACAGTACTTGTGATTGCATACCGGTTGCACTGCTAATTAATTCTCGTTAATCCCCAACCCCTGTAGTCGCAGTGGTCAGTCATTAACTCCAGTGGATCCACTGTGGGTTTTAATCCTCTACACTTTATGTCACCTTCACAGTGACGGGTGTTTTTGTTACAACCCACCTTTAACATACTGTATATTGCATGAGTGGCCAAAAAACACACTGACAATATTGTGCCAGGGAGCTACATCCTACACATCTACTCATGTTAGTGAATATAATTGAGCTTGTCAGCTCAATAACCCATTCTAGAACACTGTAAGATATAATTTGGAACAATTAGGTAACATTAAATTATTGAAGACATGAAGTATTTTATCTTATTTATCTCTGGTTTTGCTCAAAATCTGCTCTAGTTATTTTTTTTTTAATTTTGTGAATTATCTCCCCTTTTGTGTTGTTCGAAAAAGTGGATAGCAGAAACAGATCAGTAATATGATTAAAAACTGGACAGTTTTTTGTTAAGGATTCGTTCTAGGAGGTTGAACTGGGTAGGTCCCCACCATGAAAAAGGAAAAAAGGTTTCCTCCCAAAAAGGAGGTGGTGGTCTTGAGGCAGAAAAACGTTTTTTCAGCCCTGTACAGAGGGAGTTTTTGAAGACCCCCCCCCCCCCCCCCCCTCCCCCTACCAGTTCTTTTTTTTCTCGGTATCTCCATGATATTGGTATCAGTTTGTTTTTTCGGTATTGACCATCTCTAATTTAACTGCAGGTCTTGGCTACTGGGTAATATTTAATCCATAAAACTCAACTTGTTTAACACAGTAAACAAGAACTGCTCCACTTCCTTTGAGAAGAATTAAATACTTGATGTGTCATCAGAAAACAACTTGCTATAAATATTATGGACAAAGAAATTTTACTCTTATTTGAATACTTTTTCTTCTGACAATTCCTTCAACAGGTTACCAAAGTACATTGATAGTCAGTCTATACCAAAGTACATTGATAGTCAGTCTATACCAAAGTACATTGATAGTCAGTCTATACCAAAGTACATTGATAGTCAATCTATACCAAAGTAGATTGATAGTCAATCTATACCAAAGTACATTGATAGTCAATCTGTACCAAAGTACATTGATTGTCAATCTATACCAAAGTACATTGATAGTCAATCTATACCAAAGTACATTGATAGTCTGTCTATACCAAAGTACATTGATAGTCAATCTATACCAAAGTACATTGATAGTCAATCTATACCAAAGTACATTGATAGTCAATCTATACCAAAGTACATTGATAGTCAATCTATACCAAAGTACATTGATAGTCAATCTATACCAAAGTACATTGATAGTCAATCTGTACCAAAGTACATTGATTGTCAATCTATACCAAAGTACATTGATAGTCAATCTATACTAAAGTACATTGATAGTCTGTCTATACCAAAGTACATTGATAGTCAATCTATACCAAAGTTCATTGATAGTCAGTCTATACCAAAGTACATTGATAGTCAATCTGTACCATTATATTTACTGATGCTCACCTTTGCTGGGTGGTTTTCTGGCATCTTCCACCCATAAAACTGTCCGGCAAAAGGTGACCCTGGCTGTCCAAAGTGTCGTTAAATCCCAACAAATTAATAAATAAATATTTACTGATACCCTGTATTTTACATGCTTTTGTTATATTTTATAAAACAAATATTACGAACAGAAGTGAAGTTAGTAAGAGAACAATGGGTGTATGCTTTGTTATTCTTCATAAAGCCAAATGAAGGAATTTGTTTCTGGTAACATGCGAGAAAAAAAGGAAGGGGAGGTTGAGGTTTTTATAAAGAGGAATGTGTGTTAAGTGTCTCTATTTTCAGTTAATTGGATTACTGCCAACATACAGAATGACCTTCAATTTGTTGTCTATTTATTACTTATTCCTTGTTTTTATCTCACAATCAGAGCGTTTTTGCACTGTTACGCAACTAAAGTTTAATGTATCTAGGCCCTTGTTCCGAATCCGTATCAAGGGCCCGATACAAGCGCGTGATGCGTGATTCTGCTGTTGCCAAAACAACGGCATTAATATCATTTTTCGATCGCTTCGTGTTTTTCCCTTCAGAGAAAACAATATTAGGTGAGTAAAGTGAATCCCAGTGACGTAATTTTCTCTGAAGTGTAATGTCATCACTGACCTCAATATGGAGATCAATGAACGCTATTCTGTTTTTCAATTTGCGTCTTTCCATCAATAAGGCAAATGAAAAAGTTCCTCTTAAAATAGTTTTATAACATACTTTGTGGTCAATATTGTGAGATAAATTTATCATCCATAGTGTGTGTCGCCAGAAATTCTGATCAAGTCGAGTTGTAGGCACAGAATCGCATTTCGACTTGCCCTAACGGGCTAGTTGAAATACTATTCTGTTCCTACAACTCGACTTGATCTGAATTCCCGGAGACACACACTGTGGTGAAAATCTGTATTTAACGCACACCTACTAATGTAAAACACAGGATTTCCACTGTTCTGCCTGTACAATAAAAAAGAAAGTTGTATCACACATGTGGTATTACAAAACACGTTCGATTTCATTTCCAATATAAAGAGAGAAGAAACCCGTCTAAATAAATCACGTCATCATTGGTCAAATGCACCGGAGTCGAGATCGTGGAAATTCCAAGTACCTCATTTCGATTTGTTTACCCGGGATATTTTCTGACTGCTTGTTCCTTGACAAATACTTTCCTTAACCCTTTACCTAACATGGAAAGCAGACGACACTTGCAAAAGATATTTTTGAACAGCAAATTTTTTTAATTTTTTGTCTCAAAAACATAGGCTATGACCCCTCGTTGGAACGAGCTCGTTCCAACGAGGGGTCATAACCTATGTTTTTGAGACAAAAAATGAAAAAGTAATGAAAGTTAAAAAATATATAGTAATTTATATATTTTTTATACTTACCAATGACCCAGACATTGCTGGTGCAAACTCTTAAAAATGTAGGGCCAAACACAAATTTTGCCCCCCAATCCCCAAAATTTGCATCTAAAACCAAAGAAAACATGTCCTGAATGGCCCTCCATACTTCACCTCTACTGCGCAATACGCAGTGTCAAGGACGTCCCGAAATTGGCGCCATTAATCATTCTTATAATCAGTGCCTGGTAAGCGCTATGTACTCAGCGGGGAGGTATGAGTTCCCAACTCCTGGGAGGGCCATCCCCGTCTGGGTCATTGGTAAGTATAAAAAATATATAAATTACTATAAATTTTTTAGCATTTTTATACTGTACCAATGACCCAGACATAGCTGAATAGTAAAAAGGCTGGAGGGCCTAGGACATAGAGGAAAATCCAATAAGCTCAATTATATAAAATAGAGTCATCCCCTCGAGGGGAAAAGGAGTATTAGGCCTTACATGTATCTTTCTTATTTATGATAAATTAGAAAGACACAACACCTTCCATAATTGAGCATCATAACATCCATGTACTCTATTAATATCCAGTATAATCCTTATACTAATAATTTTTAAAGTAAGCCAATAAATAAAGTTAGTCTAGAGAATAGAGACTCTTTATACTCCTTTAAAAGTGTCTGAGGATTGTATAATAACGCCCGTTTGACACATAATATATTCAAAAGCTATACTTTAAAAACTATGACCTGAATGAATTTTTAAAACATAAACTTATCACTTAAAAACCATCCCAGTAACAGCTCAGAATTACTAACTCCGGAGGAGGTATCTCCTTGTTTTCATAATAAAACAGGTGACCCAAGGGAACACCCTCCCCCCCCTTCTCCTTGCCCTGGGTCAAATAGCCCAGCGCGAAGAGGGCAGCAGGACGGAGTCACTGCCGGAACAGAACGCCTACCTAGCTATAGTAGCAACTGTTAAGTGAATGACATTCTGAGCAGTAGATAATAGACCTAACAATGCAGGCCTCCAGAAATGGACTCAATATTTCTGAGTTAAAAATTCATGAATGTGGATGGCTGAGCCCAAAGTGCAGCCTTCATAAAATCTATAATAGCGACACTATTAATGTAAGCCCAAGATGTAGAAAGAGCTCCTACTTCATGAGCCGAAATCTCAAGCACAAACTGCTGAGTTAATGATATACCATAAGCAGTACCGATAGTTAATTGAATCCATTAGCAATAGAATGGAGCGTAATGTCCTTCTATTAGGCATCAAAGACTGAAGAAGCTTACGTCCTTACTAATAAACTGAGATCTGTTTTAAAATACGTAAACTCTAACCGGACAGAGTAAAGGCCTATGCCCGTACGAAGATGGAGGACCTTAATAACAATAGGTTCCGGATATTATTAGGAGCCTGATTCTTAACCAAAAATCCAACCTAAGTAGTAAAGGAAATGGTGTTTCCGAAACTACGAAAGTGAGAATCGTCACCGATAGTGCATGAAGCTCACTGACTCCTCAGTAAAGAGAAGACTAAGAGAATTACTGTCCTAAAAGGTCAGAATTTGAAAACTACTGTTTCCAGAGGCTCAAATGATTACTTAGCTAAATAAGAACCGAAGCTAAATTCCATATAGGAATTAATCTAAGGATTCTAGGTCTATTTATTGAAAAGTTTCTAACTAACTTAGATAAAGAGACATAAGACTCAATAGTAAACTATCATGGAGTGCATAGGTATGAGATAACATAGACCTATAACCTTAATAGTAACAGGCTGCAGTTGATCTTGTCAAACAAGTATACTAGAAAGTTGCAATGTCTAGTATGGAGGGATAAAAAATATCAACATAATGATCCCTACACCAACGACGGAAGAGCCTCCACTTTAGCCGCATAGTATAGCGAAGAGGAGGTTCTCCTACAGTAATAAATCACGTCCATAGCTCGTCCTGTACAATGCTTGCCGTGCAAGAAGGACCACACAACGGAATACGTGAAGGTTGAGACCTTGCGGGTTGTGATGAAGCTGACACGATTTCCAAAGCGAAAGAAGATCCTCTCATGGAGGAAGTTTTCGCGGTAAGTCCCACAGTAGACACCTGAGTAAATTTACCCATGGTCTCTGTGAAGACAGAGATGCTATCAACAGAATTGTATTGTGGATGTTTATCTTAGCAATACTTGCTGAATCAACAGCGCTGAGGATACGCATATCCTATCAATCCGTCCTATTAGATCAATAGAGCGTTAACAACATAAGCTCAGGGATCCGGACATGGAAACACATACTTCTGCAATTGATTAGTGAGTTGTGTCGCAAATAAATTATCATTGGGCGCTCCCATTGATAGCAAATCTGATTGAATACTTGTTTGTTGAGAGTCCATTCTGACGGCAACAAGCGACCCTTACGTGAAAGGGAGTCTGCTAATACAATCAGACGACCCGGAATATGACGGACCGAAGCAGAACTTGGTGTGCTATAACAAACAGAAGGATTCTTTCCGTTAAACTGAATAACGGAAATGAATGAGTGCCTTCCTGGTTCCGGAGATACGCAACTACTGTCGTATTATCGGAGAGGATTTGGACATGCGTCTCTGAATAATGTTCATCCAATGACATACTGCAAGCCAAAATAACATCATTTCCTGGAAGTTAAGTGCTTGCCTAGAAACTGCGGAACCCAAAGACCCTGGCACTTTGAATCCGTTGGGATCAATATTGTACCCCAACCTATTTGACTGGCATCCGTCATAATCATAAAACTCGGATCCGGCAACTGCAGTGGCACTCTCTGAGTCAACCACCGAATGTTTGCCCCAGTCTGAATCTCTTGTTACACTTGATAGACAAGAGAACGTGTATACCGAGCAATTGATAGATTGCTGAAAGGCTGCCGTCGAAGAGAAGCTTTTCCGAGACCAAAGCGACTCTGAGAGAGTTCTTCACCTTACTATCCACGCGCGTGGATGTAGCTAGGGCTGCGTCACGTCTAACCAACTCCAGGTTGCCACTGAAGGGCAGAGTTATACGTGGAAAAACTACTGCCCTTGAAAGAAATCACATTGAGGATCATATCCTGGAATTCTTTCTCTTGAAGACGTAATGATAACGCCTCAGTAAGGTGGTCTACGTATGATAAAGCGTCTAAGTTAAGTCTAATAGACATCATTGTCGTTTCCAACATCGTGGTTGGAATTGACATAGACGGCGAAAAAGATAATTCCCAGTCTTCAGTCCCGCCGTCAAGACGCATAGGAACTCTCGGTATGCCCTGTTCTGCCAATAAAAATTATTTCCTAGAATTGATGAAAGGCAGAATAGAGCATTGCGGACAAGAAACTAGATTATCATGCTTGGAAGCAAGCTTATATATAGCGTCGTAAATAATTCGAATGTTCTAATGACATTATTGGACTGTGTCGGCAAGTCAGGGATAATGTCCCTGAACTGATCCAAAACTCCGTGTCCAATGACGCTATTAGTCTCTTATCCAGCATCGCAGCAATGTAGTCCGACGGAACCTCTGGAAGATAATGCCGGAAGAAATGTATGGCAGCTTCTGTTGTTCCGAAAGGGAAAGCTCAAAATCGTCCGAATCCCTTTCGCCATCCTGTCGGACCCTATAAAGTGTTTGGTCATCCGTACCTGATGCAACAGCGGAGCGCACCGACCCAGCGTCGTCGGATTATTCCTGATCCGACCGAGAATCTGTCGTTTGCTGGGATGCTGCGATAAACTGTGCTATTTTGGATAGCACGTCCAGCACTGAGGCCTGTGGAGAAGCGGTCTTACGATGCTTTGCCGCTGGAAGCTCCGTGTTCGTTACCCCGTGCATACTTCTATTATGCGAGCGAACGGAGTGTATAGGCCTCGTGTCCCTTGGCTACCGGATGGCGTGACCTGTTCGCCGTGGAATCACTGAATGACGAAGCTGGCCGGATACTCGAGGTCACGTAGCCAATGTGCGGTCGTGTGCGCTGCCGTGAGGATGAGGAAGCATTATCGACAGTCTCTCGGACTGTCAATATAACGGAGCATCCCGAGTGGCGGACATATGCTCCGAATGCGAAATGACTGTACCACAACATCCGGTCCCATATGTTGTTGTACGAGAGAGGGACCCCTCTCGCTCGCAGCCCGGATGGACCTGGACGAGCTAGGAACCGGACTAACAGGCTTCCTCCGATCTGTCCTCTAATCCGTCGTCACTGGGTGTGTACTAAAGTCTATTATAGTGCTCGCATCACCCAAATCTCCTTCCAAGACCGCAACGGATGAACCCGACTGCTGAACCATTCGATGAATGGACGCCACACCGGGTGAGCCAGCGAATGTCAACTCCATCGATCCTACTAGGGACCTCTTAGGCGATTGACGTATTCCATGAGCACTTATTGCCGCTAGCTCTTCATTATCTATGACGACAGAGGCCCACTTTTGAAAGACATCTCAATAACTGCGAACAAGAAACCAGACATGCTTGTTAATAGCAAGCATATAATAATATATAATAATATATATATAGCGTCGTTCAATAATTCGAAAGTTGTGTGACATTATTGGACTGTGTCGGAACTGAGGGACGATGTCTCTGAACCGAACCAAAAATTTCTGTGTCCACCGACGCTATCAGTTTCTTATCCGGCATCGCAGCATTCTGGTCCGACGAAAGAACCTCTAGAAGATAAAGTCAGATGACATACACAGCAGCTGATGTTGTTCCGAAAGGGAAAGCTCGAAATCCTCCGAATCCCTTTTGGCATCCCGTCGGACCGGATGAAATTTTCGGACGTCCGTACCTGCTTCCGCGGAGCGTCCCGAACCAGCGTCGTCGGATAATACATGATGCGACAGAGATTCTGTCGATGCTGGGATGCTGCGACAAGCTGTGCTATTTGGGATAGCACGTCCGTCACCTAGGCCTGTGCAGTAGCGGTCTTACGATGCTTTGCCGCTGGAAGCTCCGTGTACGTTGACTCCCGCATACTTTCTTATGCGAACGTCTGGAGTCTGCAGGCCTGGTGTCCCTGGCTACCGGATGGTGTGACCTGGTCGCCGATGATTCTCTGATTGGCAAAGTTGACTGGATATCTGAGGTCACGTAGCCAAGAGCGGTCGTGTGCGCTACCATGAGGATGAGGAAGCCTTATTGACAGTCTCTCCGGACTGACTATATATCAGAGCATCCCGTGTGGTGGACGTATGCTCCGAATGCGAAACATTTTGTACCACAACATCTGGGGCCAGATGTTGTTGTACGAGAGAGGGGCCTCTCTCGCTCGCAGTCCGGATGGACCTGGACGAGCTAGGAACCGGACTAAAAGGCTTCCTCCGTTCTCTCCTCTAATCTGCCGTCACTGGGTGTGCATTTGGTTGATTTATAGTGCTCGTATCACCCAAAACTCCTTCTGGGCCGCAACGGACGAACCCGGCTGCCGAACCATTCGATGAATGGACACTACACCGGGCGAGCTAGCGGACGTCAAAGGCCGTCGAACCTACTAGGGTCCTCTTAGGCAATTGACGTATTTACATGAGCACTTTTCCGCTAGCTCTTCATTAATTGTGACGACGGAGGCACACTTTTGGAAGACATCACGGATACATCACCCTGTTCTTGATCGTCTGAAATAGAGATTGATAAAGTAGAGTGACCCTGCGGGGAAAGGACCGGAATGGCCATTTCCCCACTAACATACCGTGACACACGCTTCCCATGTTGTCATCGAAATTAACATATACAGAACAGGAGTTAGTGCGAGTACACTGGCTACATTTATACAATGATTATGAAAGTCAGAGGAAGATTTCCTCTTATTACAATTGAACAATATCCTTCATTGTGAAAAGAAAACAAAGTCCTAGTACTCGCACCAACCCCTGACAATCAAAATACATAATAACATGATCCATTAACATAGAAAAAATAATTGAAATCAAAAAATTTTGAAAAAAAAGTTTCTGAAAAGTAACGTTGAGCCCCAATGGATCCCAAGCCTAAGTGTGGACAAAAATTTTAAAAATATTTTAAAAAATTAATGCAACACTTACGAACAATAATAATGTATCTAGTTATGATTAAATTAACATCAAGATATTATTTCAAGAAATCCCCCCTCACACAGAGGGCTGTTGTAAATGTAAACAATAAGTGTAAAAACACCAGAACAAAACTCCAGGCACCCTGGCCCGAAATCAGTTACCAATAATACACTATCTGATGCAAAACAGAGACTTCCAGGGAAGAAGCTGCAGAACATCAGATGGTAGATGCAGAACACTACGCCTAACCACCCATAGGTGAAGACGTAAACATGGGGAAAACTAAAACTCCCAAAAATTTTAGTAATAATATTACAGAAAATACGCCAAAAGCATGGGAGAATAGCAAAAGGGGACTTAAAGGACTTAAAGGAAACGGAGAGAGGAAAACACTGAACAAGCAGTGTAACTTGATAACAAGAATGACCACAAGAGGCTATTGCCTCGAAAATAGGTAACTTAACATAATTTCATTAAAAAATTTTAAGTTACAGCCCTGATTTTTTTCTGTCACTCATTTTTCCTCTCCTCCTTCTATATCCTCCTTAGAATCACCATTTCTCTAATATTTATGTGTCTGGCATCATTTAAACTGAGATTTACAAGCACAAAGATCAGTCAGATGTTAACTGATGAAGGGCCAAACAAAGAATGATTAATGGCGCCAATTTCGGGACGTCCTTGACACTGCGCATGCGCAGTAGAGGTGAAGTATGGAGGGCCATTTAGGACATGTTTTCTTTGGTTTTAGATGCAAATTTTGGGGATTGGGGGGCAAAATTTGTGTTTGGCCCTACATTTTTAAGAGTTAGCACCAGCTATGTCTGGGTCATTGGTACAGTATAAAAATATTAATTGGCGATTTTTGAGAATAATGCTGGCCGGTTTTGGCCGTTACGTTGGGTAAAGGGTTAACCGGTCATATGATGATGGAGTGAGCTAAACTTATTAGCTATTTAACAACTTTTTGTTGTGTTATTCCCCGCAATTTAGTCAATATTTGAAGTTCGATCATCGTGACCATGATAATGATCACTGTCAATTGGTTTTGACCAATCGAATGCCGTAAAAATTAAAAAGCAAATTAGGTACCTTTAGTTCTATTTGTATGTAGACTGGTTGTTACATGGGTGGTGTGTGATAAATGCAGAACTGTACATACGTTTGAGTGGATTAACAATTATCGCACTCGATTGCTTTGGCCCAGGATATCATTTGAGCCTTTGGCTCTCATGATATCCTAGGCCAAAGCAATCTCGTGTGATAATTCTTAACCCATTCAAAATTATGTGCGGTTCTGTATATCTGTCAACCCATTAGATTCACACATGCAGTCACAACCGGGCTGTTTCATTTTTGTATGGTAATCACAGCATTCCACTGTTTGAGTCAAAGATGCCCAATATGATATGACCCTGGCCATTTAAAGAGTTGTTAAACTCTGATAAATAAATATAAATAAGGCTATTAAAAAAAAATACTGTGGTCTCAGGCACCTCCCTCGTCACTGAAAAGCTGCCTCATTTTTTCCCCTGCAAAGCTCTTCAGTATTTTGCACTTGTAGGATAAAAATTTGACCAAATATACAGTACGTGGAGAGTGTATTATCATTAAACCACCTGCAGAGTGGAGATTCCACCCATGCAATAATTGCAAATTTGTTGCAAAGTTTCAACCAATGGACATCTGGGTTAAGCCTGGAAGTCCAGTGCCTGAAACATTGCTTGTGTTTTTTGTCCACATGTATAAAATTTGAAAGTTATAGTTTGGGTGATAACTTCACTCCGTGGGTGATTTAGTTTCAATCCACTCTCCACGTACTGTATATAGTTACAGTTGGTTAAATTTGCTACTACACTATGAGAAATTTTCATTGCCAAAAAAAAGTTTTTCTAGATAATAGTGTAAGTAGTTAAAGTTTTAATTCCTCCTATTTTCAGGATTGTTTGTGCATTAACAAAAATTAAAAAAATAAATAAAAAGCTTCCCTCCCTCATCATGAAATTGAGAGAAAATTGCGTGAGAAACAAAAATGTTTTTCTAATAGGCCTAACTTGATGTTGCTTGAATTGGCAACTTCACAGTCTTGTGAAATGGTTAGTTTCAAAGAGCCATGAGTGTATAACAGGTGAAAAGGTTTATGTATATAAGAATTAACTTAGGATATTAAATTCAAAGCACTGAGAAGAAAAAAAATACAGCAAGAGGATCACAGATCCAGAAGTCGAGTTTGGACATTAAATTCTGAAGAAATAAGCTATTTATAGTAACAGTGACCTTGACCTTGGAGTCCCAGACTCCGAAATCGATAGGTGTCTTCCCTTCCTATAAGGTAACCTCTGGTATAAGTTTGGTAAAGGTGCGTCAAATAGAACTAAAGTTATTGCCCAGAAACCAATTTGTCACAAAATATTCTATTGATAGTAACAGTGACCTTGACCTTGGGGCCCCAGATTCCGAAATCGATACGTGTCTTCCCTTCCTATAGGGTAACCTGTGGTATATGTTTGGTGAAGATACACGGAATAGAACTAAAGTTATTGTCCGGAAACCAATTTGTCACAAAATATTCTATTTATAGTAACAGTGACCTTGACCTTGGAGTCCCAGACTCCGAAATCAATAGGTGTCTTCCCTTCCTGTAGGGTACCCTCTGGTATAAGTTTGGTAAAGGTGCATCAAACAGAACTAAAGTTATTGCCCGGAAACCAATTTGTCATAAAATATTCTATTTATAGTAACAATGACCTTGACCTTGGGGTCCCAGACTCCGAAATCAATAGGTGTCTTCCCTTCCTTTCGGGTAACCTTTGGTATAAGTTTGGTAAAGGTGCGTCAAATAGAACTAAAGTTATTGCCCAGAAACCAATTTGTCACAAAATATTCTATTTATAGTAACAGTGACCTTGACCTTGGGGCGCGAGACTCTGAAATCGATACGTGTCTTCCTTTCCTATAGGGTAACTTCTGGTATTATTTTGGTAAAGGTGCATCAAATAGAACTAAAGTTATTGCCCGGAAACCAATTGTTTATGCCCGCCGCCAGCCCGCAACTTCATCAAACTATAAGTCGAGTTTGACTTCGTCAAAACTCAACTAAAAAAGTCTCCCTCTTTCGTCTGATCTTCAGAGCAAAAATGCCTGAGAACATGGCTTTTTTTTTGCCAAAGTCAAATAAGACCTCATTTTAACATCAAGGAACACTACATTTGATTATTGTTGTAATGAATCATATCCCATGTGACATTCCTTTCCTCTAATTGGCTGAGAGGAACTATACTATTTCCGATTGTTTTCCTAATGGGTCTGGACTGAATAATAAACAGGATAGTGGGGGCACCATTGCACTGTGTACTAAGGCGTACTGCAAGTCGATGGTGCACTTGTCTTCAACAAATGCTAACACTGCATGTTGAGGAGTCTGACAGTTGCTTGC
The DNA here is from genome assembly GCA_031216915.1 of Pictodentalium vernedei. Classification (NCBI taxonomy): domain Eukaryota; kingdom Metazoa; phylum Mollusca; class Scaphopoda; order Dentaliida; family Dentaliidae; genus Pictodentalium; species Pictodentalium vernedei. The sequence goes on along the minus strand of CM062288.1, from coordinate 51,420,185 downwards.
TGCTGCTCTGTGGTTCTCTCCAGGTACTTTGGCTTCTTCCACCTGTAAAACTGTCCGACATGTGGCCCTAGTTGTTGAATGTGTTGTTAAACCACAGTAAAAAAAATCAACAGGATATAAAGTGCAACTGGAGGAGGCTTTCTTATTTGTCTGAGGTCTGGTGACGAAAGTGATCATAACATTGGTCTTTATATACTTTTATTTCTTTTGAGGCAAACAGGTAAAAAAATGATAATTCACCAAATGACTTTATTTGAAACCACTGCAAAGCCACGGGACAAAGCTTGTCATGTGTAGCAAACATTGAATAGCTGAACAACTGTGTTTGATGTTTTTTCTCAGACAAATGAATGTGAAAAGAAAAGTTGCATACTTTATTACACACCTGTTCTATGTAATTCCCATCTACACAGCAACATTAAACCATGTGGAAAATGCAAATCTGTTCCGCACATATGTGCGGAACGGATATCATTGACAGACTACTTTTAAGCAGAAGCGAATGTCACTGGAATTATCTACAAATTGTGCAACACAATTACAATTAAAGTAATTTGTATATTTTTAATACTTACCAATGGCCCAGACTTAGCTGGTGCAACCTCAATATTATTAAGGGCCAAACACAAATTTTTGCCCCTTCCCCCCCCCCAAAAAAATTTGCATACAAAACCAAAAATTAAAAGTCCTATCTGGGCCTCCATACTTTTAGTACTTGTGCATGCGCAGTACCCAGGAAGAGACCGGAATTGGTGCCAACATCATTTTTCCTAGTTGTACCTACTGAAGTGATAACTCAGCAGGGAGGTATGAATGCCCACTCATGGGAGGACCATCCCTGTCTGGGCCATTGGTAAGTATTAAAAATATACAAATTACTTTAAATTTATCATATCTTAATACTAAAACCAATGGCCCAGACTTAGCTGTATCGTAAAAAGGCAGAGGGCTTAGGACTTTAAGAATTAGCAGACCAAATACAGCTCCTTAGCCTTCATTAGAACTCCCAAGGAGAAAAGGAGATTAAAATTTTAAGGAATTACCTATATGTCTCGCTATACCACAATAGAGAAGACATACCACCAAAATAAGGAGCAATATCCAAGTAATTCCCTATTACTTAGCATAAATGATTACGCTAATTGGGTGTAACGAGCCCCCAATTTTAAGGCTAGTCTTGACAAAGACACTTAAAATTAGGAAAGGCGTATCCGAGAGTGAGAGACTAACGCCCACGCCATATATAATGTAACAAGCTGTACATAAGATCAGAATAATCTACAGATGATAACAGCTTAACTTATATGCTCATATACAACCATGAACGATCAACCATCGGAAGCAAACTAAAGTGGATACACCCCTGATGTTGCGGTTAGGCAACAACCCACCCGCCAATCGAAAAGCAATGAATGACATGCACATAAGTGAATGCATAAAAGGCTTACAGGAAGGGCACTACGTCCTGCCCTGTAATCGCCTCTTAACATATTGGCGGGGATCGATGAAAAAATCATATCAAAACCCCCTAAACCGCATTATTTGAATCGCTATGTAAGTAAGGCCGGCACAGTAATATTAAAGCTTGGAACAGTGACAAATTCCTTTTTCACTATATGAAAAAGAAACTTCATGCTACGTTCCCAAGCTTCTCTGCTGCTGCTATTCACAAGAAGAGTAATACATCTAAAAAGCTTATAGTTAGCCAAAGCAAACATAATGACAATAACCTGGTGCAACTCGAAACGCTTTAGTGTTAGTTATCTAGAATGGTATAGAAACCACAGAGCTCCCTCATGTCTGACCGACTCCATAATGCCACTAAAGACGGAGGGGGAAGTGATGAACATGGCACTATTGCAAGGAATATACCAGCTGAAACAGCGTCAACATATTCCTTGAAATCAAGACAGTATGCCATATTGTCAAATAATACACCATGTAGACATAATATCCAATCCATCGAGTGGAAACAATAGATTTGATAAAAAACTGAAGCAGGAGACAAAAACTATGTTCCAGCATCCGATCATAAAAACCCAGATGAACTCCTTGTGCCCCGTACCGATTATAGCAGGAATATAATCCCGAAAAGAGGTTAACTACAGGCATTTGAAAGCAAGTTCATTAATCACACTACATTAATGTGGCGTCATCAATAGGGCTAAAAGCATTAGACAACTAACACAAAAACAAAACCGCTAAGGAGAGAACAAACTTGTCTCATGTAATGGTACCTTGTCTGAGAGGACAGTGGTCTCAGCCTGGCTGAAGCAGCTAAAGGTCTTCCTATTTGTGAAGACAATTAAATGGCTGATAATTGCAACCCTAGAAGCTCACTACAGGAGACTTACAATGCTAGCTGCTAATGATAGGGATAAAACACCTCTCATACTTCTAGATAGGCTACTAAGGTGTCAACAATAAGACTAATGTCTATGACACTTAAGAAAACAACACCGAGAAGGAAAAAAAGCACTCTTTCCTTTAGCGGTTCTATTCTCAAAAAACAGCTGTCTCAGCCTAGCTAATGAAGCTTAGAAGACTTCATCTCCATGAGGACAGATATCTCTGCAACTTTAGACAATTCACTAGACGGAGACTTACAACGTTAGTCGCTCAAGTTAAGAGAAAAAAGAGCCACACTTGATTCTTACACAGACTTTTGATCAGATTGAACAAGAATCGAAGAGCTTATGAATAAAAATGCATAGTCTTAATGTGCCGTTCCGTGAGGGATGAAGAATCAACCTCTGTAGCCCTCTCACCATCTGAAGGTTCCATCTGAAACATTGTCAACACCATCCGAATGTACAGATGACTGGACCAACCCAGCACCATCCAACAGCTCACTACTGGAGACTGTTGACGGCAGAACCTGCGACTACTGGGATGCTGCAATATGCTGTGCAATCTGCAGCAGCAGGTCCATGAAAGAGGCTTGCAGAGCAGCGATTTTCCGCTTCTTCACCATATGCTGCTCACAGGATGGAGATCTGTCCCAGTATCTTTCGATGCATGTCCTGTATAAAAATGCCTCAAATGACTAGCTGGAAGTTAATCTGACTTCAGTGGTGAAGACTGGAAACATCTCCGTGGAACAGCATGAACATGCAAAGTCGGATAGCTAGTCTGCGGCCTAACGTGCTTCATCGATGAAGCAGAGGAAGAAGCCATAGTTGCAACCGGCCCTGGCTGCGGCATGGGAGGAGCGTCCCAAACCACAAACGTAAATGGGCATCCGAATTCACTAAAGTTCCTCAAAGTGAAAACAGTCGGCCTCGACTGCTGATGGAACGTAGAGGGATCACCAGTTCACGGTGTGGCTCCAGACCTTGCCGAGCATTCAGTTTAGAAACTTGTAGGCTTCTACCCCTTAGCATTCTTTTTCATGGAAGTGGAGGAAACTGTAACAACAGCTGACCCACGATAAAGTGTGGAATGAGCATTGCTCGGACTCATTGAAGATTCTCACAACGGACAATCGACCTGACTGCAAACAGGATGGAGAATGCTCTCCAACTCGCGATCTGGCCCCAGATCTCGCCGAGTATCCTGTTGAGAAACTTGTAGACTAATCCCCTTTGCGTGCACTTCCATGTAAAAAGAAGAAGCCATAACCGACGCCGGCTGCATTGTGGAAGGAACATCCCGACGTGTGTTACAACTCATTATGGTTTCTCACAATGGACACAGTAGACCACGACTGCTAACAGGATGGACAGGGTTCTCCAACTCGCAATCTGACCCCAGATCTCGCCAAGCATCCCGTAGAGAAACTTAAAGGCTTCTTCTCCTTATTGTCATCGACGCTGTGTATAACAAGGTGCTCGCTCTACCCACATTATGCTACTGTACTGCAATGGACCTACCCTGGCGTCTTGGCTCCCTAAAAAGGGACCACCACTGCACCGGTCGAGCTAGCTGCATGCAGAGAATTAAGCTTCTCTGGCTTTAATCCTGTGCATAATATCATGAGCACCTTGGCAGCTAGCTCTATTTTACTCATCAGAGTGGGGCTCAGTAGCATCGGAACTTCACTGCCTACCACACAGGTCAACACCCATTTCCAATGTTTGCATCCCACAGTACAAGTATTGAATGAGTGCTACAACTATCGGCAAACAACAAGCCTTAATTCCGAGGCTTTCTGGACTTACATTAAGTACCAATTATTATAATGGCAACAATAATAATGAAGCCAAAAACATAAGTCCTCTGCACTCCCAATAATAAACATTGCAAGAATACATAACATAAACAATAACAAAAATTTTCGAATAAAATTTAATAAAAAAAAATTTTGAAAAATTTTGAATGAAGCCTAAGTGCCCAAAGGGAACCTCATGAGCCCAAGGGAATGCCAATAGAGCCTAAGGACAATCAATAACAAATTAAAGCTAAACTCCTGGAATAAGATATACTATGTATCCTAATAGAAAAACAATAACTGTTTTTTAAACTAAACATTGAATTAATACGAATCCAAAACGTTATTGAACAGACAACGTCGAGGAAAAACCGGAAACTAACCAACAACAGGCACAACAAAGACCCAGAGTCAGTAACCGATCAACAACCACATGATGCAAAGCTAGATCTTCATATGAAGAAAAAACAATGCATCTGGTGGAAGATAGAAGAATACAAAAACGTCCTGAACTGAAATAGACAGGACGTAAACATAGGAGATAAACAGAAAACCTATTCTATTTACAAGTTAAACTCCCAAGAATTTAATAAAAAAAAGCCGAAAGAGCTTGGGAGTATAACAGGAAGGTTCAGGAGAGGGAAGGGAAGTAATACTAACAAAACAACAGTGGTGTCATATTATCATGACAATGTTCAGAAGCATATCCCAAAATTAGGGAACATGATTAATTTTACATAAAAATTATAAAGTTACAGCCCTGAACATCCAAAACCACCGTTATTCACTTCCAGCATCCTGTTACATTTTGATTCCATGAAAACCATCATTGATTTGTGCCTGGCATCTTCAAACACGAGAATTTAAAGCACAGATGTCAGTTCAGTTGTTACTGACTTTGGACATAACAGAAGAATGATGTTGGCGCCAATTCCGGTCTCTTCCTGGGTACTGCACATGTGCAAGTACTAAAAGTATGAAGGGCCAGATAGGACTTTTAATTTTCGGTATTTTATGCAAATTTTGGGGATTGGGGGTTCAAAATTTGTGTTTGGCCCTTAATAATACTGAGGTTGCACCAGCTGAGTCTGGGCCTTGGTTTTAGTAATAAAATATTGTCTCCTGAGTTCCAATGTGTTCTATATGTCAGTAGGCACATAGAACACATTGGAACTCATGGGAGGAAACAGTAACACAGGTTCCTCTTGCAAACTGTGTATTCTATGCATAAGGTAGACAATTAATACCAAATTACAGATATGCTACCCTCAAAAAAACATTGTGAGGTTGATTTTCAGGGAAATGGCATGGATTTCAGAGAAGTACGTGTGCGATGGAAAATGCTGTATGCAGCCAATGGACCATCACTAAAACACCCTCAAAGAGATGGCTTATCCTTGCAAGAGATGTCATGAAACTGTTCATATTGCTCACAGATGCATTACAAAATCAAAATATGCTCAAAGTATGTACATTTGTTAATTTTGGAGTTATGCTATTTATTTCAGATGGTTCTGTGCCCTGTCTTGCTGTTTACTTAAACTGTATTCTATTCACAAGCATTGGAATCACAACACCAGTGCAGTTTCTATCAATCCACTACCCCTCACCCCTCCCCTTGCATTTCTCCTACAGTTATTCATGGCTGCTTTATGCAGCAGCAGAAGCAGGAATTTGAAGAAAAGATTAATTTTTAAAATTCTGAGAAGTAATTAAACTCTCCCAAGTGTACAGAAATTTCAATTGTTCCACTTCAAGAAAATTCTTGTAGGTATCCTGCAATCATTTCATGGCTGCTGAACAGCAGAAATGAGTTGAGGAAAATAGATAAATAAAATCCTAAGCAGTATTAATTGCTCAACAGAGGACCTCTTCTACTTTTGAAAATCAAAACTGAAGAACCGACGTTTTGGTACCTTTTTTCAAGCACTGCAAACATTTCAGTCTGTTTTCACATCTGGCCAAAAACAATATTGCTAGATGAAATATTTTTTTTATTTAAACAGTGATTTTATTTCCATTAAAAATGAAATAGTGTTTGGTGAACAGGCTCAGCCTATATAAACACCTCCGACTACAAAAGTATTCCATTCTGACAAAGAAGAAGAAAAAAACAAGAAAAACAAAACATTGAAACAGTGCATGTGCTATTAAGGAGTGATGTACACACAAACCTGAAAATATTATTCCAAGTTGCTGATCACTAAATTGGTCATATAATAATGCACATGTGAAACAAAACTTTTTAGTAGATAGTACATTTGAGTAGAAATTGACTGTGTTTTCACTTTGTGATTTGGCACGCTAACACTTAAGGTAACATCTGACAAGACTTTCAAACAGGTGACAACCATCAATAATACTGCCCGCGTCGGTGAGAATAATCGCCAAGTATCAGCTGAGAAGTGATACCATAAGACTCGGCAGTCATTATTGGGTTATGCGTCAGCATACTGATTCAATTCAGTTCCAGTAATTTGAAATAAATAGAGAAAAATCCTATATACAATTGTTATAAGGTAGGTTGTGAAAATTAAAAAAATTTATAGTAATTTATATATTTTTTATACTTACCAATGACCCAGACTTAGCTGGTGCTAACTCTAAAAAATCTAGGGCCAAACACAAATTTTGCCCCCCAATCCCCAAAATTTGCATCTAAAACCAAAAGAAATCATGTCCTAAAGGACCTCCATACTTTGCCCCCACTGCGCATGCGCAGTGTCAAGGACGTTCCGAAATTGGCGCCAATCACCATTCTTACTGGCAGTGCCTGGTCAGCGCTATGTACTCAGTGGGGAGGTAAGAGTTCCCAACTCCTGGGAGGGCCATCCCCGTCTGGGTCATTGGTGAGTATAAAAAATATATAAATTACTATAAATTTTTTAACATTTTTATACTGTACCAATGACCCAGACTTAGCTGAATAGTAAAAAGACTGGAGGGCCTAGGACATAGAGGAAAATCCAATAAGCTCAACTAAATAATATAGAGTGAACCCCTCAAGGAGAAAAGGAGTATTAGGCTTTACATGTATCTTTCTTATTTTATTATAAATTAGAAAGATACAATACCCTTCATAATTGAGCACAATAACATTCATGTTCTCTATTAACATCCAGTATAACCCATTATACTAATTATTTTTAAAGTAAGCCAATAAATAAAGTTAGTCCAGAGAATTGAGACTCTTTATAATCTTTTAAAAGTGTCCGAGGATTGTATATTAACGCCTGTTTGACACTTGACATATACAAATGCTTCACACCGAGCTACACTTTAAAAATATGACATGAATGAATTTTTAACATTAATATTACACTTTAAAACCATCCCGGAAACGACTCAGAATTACTGACTCCGGAGGAGGAATTCCCTTGCTTTTCACTATAAAGCAGGTGACCCAAGGGAACATCCTCCCCCCCCCCCCTTCCCCTTGCCCTGGGTCAAATAGCCCAGAGCGAAGAGGGCAGCAGGACGGAGTCACTGCCGGAACAGAAAGCCTGCATAACTATAGTTGCAACTGTTTAGTGGACGACATTCTGAGCAACAGATAACGGACCTAAACAATGCAGGTCTCCAGAAATGGACTCAATATTTCTGAGATAAAAATTCGTGAATGTGGATGGCTGAGACCAATAAGCAACCTTCATTAAATCTGTAATAGCCACACTATTAGCATAAGCCCAAGATGTAGAAAGAGCTCTTACTTCATGAGCCGAAATCTTAAGCACAGACTGCTGGGAAGAAGATAAACTTTCATAAGCAGTACGGATAGTTAATTGAATCCATCTAGCAATAGAATGGACCAAAATGTCCTTTCTATTAGGCATCAGAGACAGAAAGAAACGTTTTCGTCCCTTTCTGATAAACTGAGATCTCTGTTTATAAATGCGTAAAGCTCTAACAGGACAGAGTAAAGGCCTATGCCCGTCTGAAGACGGAAGAGCCTTAATAACAACAGGTTCCGGATATTTATTGGCGCCTGATTCTTAGCTAAAAATCCAACATTAGTAGTGAAGGTGATAGTGTTCCCGACACCACAATAGTGAGAATCGTCCACCGATAGTGCATGAAGCTCACTGACTCTTCTAGCAGAAGAGAAAGCTAAGAGAAAAGCTGTCTTATAAGACAAGAATTTGAAATCTACTGTCCCAAGAGGCTCAAATGGCTTTTCCATAAGTTTAAGAAGAACCCAAGCTAAATTCCACTTAGGAATTAACCTAAGAGTTCTGGGTCTATTTATCGAGAAGTTTCTAACTAACTTAGATAAAGAGACATTAGATCCAATTTGTAAACTATCGTGATGTGCATAGGTATCAGATAACATAGACCTATAACCCTTAATAGTAACAGGCTGCAGTTTGATTTCGTCAAACAAGTATACTAGAAAGTTTGCAATGTCTGGTATAGAGGAATCAAAAATATCAACAGAATGATCCCTACACCAACAACGAAAAACCTTCCACTTAGCCGCATAATTTAGCGAAGAGGAGGTCCTCCTACAGTTAGAAATCGCATCCACTGCTCGTCCTGTAAAGTGCTTGCCATGCAAGAAGGACCACACAACGGAAAAACGTGAAGGTTGAGACCTTGCGGGTTGTGACGAAGTCGACGCGGTTTGCCCTGCGAAAGAAGATCCTCCCGTGGAGGAAGCTTTTGCGGTAGGTCCCACAACAGACACCTGAGAAGATTTATCCACGGTCTCTGTGGAGATGCTACCAACAGAATCTTGCACTGAGATTGTTTTATCTTTAGCAATATTTGCTGAATCAACGATGCTGGAGGATATGCATATCCTATCATTCCGTCCCATGAGATCGATAGAGCGTCTACTGCAAATGCTCTTGGATCCGGGCACGGGGACACATACGTCTGCAACTGATTGTTGAGATGTGTCGCAAATAAGTCTATCATTGGCCGTTCCCACTGGTAGCAAATCTGATTGAATACTTGTTTGTTGAGAGTCCACTCCGACGGCAACAAGCGACCCTTCCGTGAAAGGGAGTCTGCTAGTACATTCAGACGACCCGGTATATGACGGACCGAAAGTAGAACCTGATGTTCTAGAGCAAACAGAAGGATTCTCTCCGTCAGATTGAATAACGGAACGGAATGAGTGCCTCCCTGGTTCCGTATATATGCCACTACTGTCGTATTGTCGGACAGAATTTGGACAGGAGCTTTGTGAATAATGTCCATCCAATGACGTAACGCAAGCCAAATTGACATCATTTCCTTGATGTTTATGTGCTTGGTTAGGAACTGTGGATCCCAAAGACCCTGGCATCTCGAATCCGTTGGGATCAATGTTGCACCCCAACCTGTTTGACTGGCATCCGTCATAATGGTAAAACTCGGATCCGGCAACTGCAGCGGAACTCTCTGAGTTAACCACTGAATGTTTGCCCAAGTCTGAATCTCTTGTTTCACTTGATCTGACAAGAGAACATCCATGTCGAGCGAATGAATCTTCACACTCCAATTCTGAGTTAAGAAAATTTGGAGAGGACGAGTGCGCAACCGCCCCATCGGAATGAGATCCGCAGCGGCTCCGCACAAACCTATCAGTCTCATAAACTCCCTCGCTGTGACTTAGTCTGCATGAAGACAATAGCGAGCGTAACAACTGACTAATTTCGCTCTGGTTAACGGCAGACGAACGAGATTGTTGTGCGTCTCGAAGCTCATTCCCAGATGAGTGAATGACTTGGACGGCACCAGATCCGACTTCTCCTCGTTTATAACAAAACCGAGACGTCGGAGCAATAGAAGCAGATTCTGCACATCGTTCTGAAGCGTTAACTCGTTGCCGTACCTCTGAAGAATGTCGTCCAGGTAGGCCGACGTTACCGCAGACGAATGAGCTCGGAAATACATCATTACCGAGTTCATTACCCGAGTGAAAGCCCAGGGTGCTAGCTTCAATCCGAAGCACATCGCCCGGAATTGATACACAACTCCAGGACTGCGAAGCGTAGATACTTTCTGAATGTCGGATGTACCATGACATGAAAGTACGCATCCTTGAGATCTATGCTTGTAGCATAATCGTTCACCCGAATACTCGCTCTGACCGACCGAATCGTCTCCATATAAAATTTCGGAGCGACGATCAGCTTGTTTATCCAGCTCAAATCTATGACTGGACGGAACGAGCCGTCTGGTTTCGGAACCAGAAACAGATGGCTGTAGAATCCCGGTGTTTCCTGGTCTTCTACGACCTCTACCGCATTCTTCATTAAAAGAGACTGCACCTCCGATAAGAGAGCATCTCTTTTCTGCGGATTTGACGGAAGTTGAGTCCATTTTGGACTTCGAGTTAACGGAGGCTTTCGTTTGAAGGATATTCTTAGACCTTCCGAAATCACCCCTCTCACCCAAGGGTCGTCCGTAATCGATGCCCACTCTTCTGAAAAACTCGACAACCTTCCGCCAACCGGAACGCGATAGTGGTTGAAGCCATCACCTCCTGGACCTGCGAGGCCTGCAGGAGGAGAAACCACGTCCTCCACGACCCGCACCTCGTCCCGTCGACCTTGGGGTGTCTGACCGATTGTCCCGGCCCGAAGGACGTCCCACACGAGAGTCGCTGCCTTGACGGTCTCTTGAATAAGACCAAGAGGACGCACCGGAACCTCTATAGGAACCTTTCTTGGGCGCATTAGACCCAGAAGTGCCTGTCTTATTCTTCTCTGTCGTATCCGACTTTTTGGAAGCGGATTTAAACAACAGAGAATCTGAAGCTTTCTTCGTAATTTTATCGTAGATTCAGAAAGCTTGCCGTCGAACAGAAGTTCTCCGGAGACCGAAGCGACTCTGAGAGAGTTCTTCACCTTACTATCCACGCATGTGGATGTAGCTAAGACTGCGTCACGTCTAACCAACTCCAGGTTTGCCACTGAAAGGGCGGAGTTATACGTGGAATAAGCCACTGCCCTTGAAAGAAGTCTTAATGAGGATTGTATATACTGGAATTCTTTCCCTTGAAGACGCAGTGATAACGCCTTTGTAAGGTGGTCTGCGTAAGATAAAGTGTCTAAACTGGCCCTGTTAGACGTGATTGTCGTATCCAACACCGTGGTTGGAACGGACATAGATGACGGTAACGACAATTCTAAGTCTTCCGCCTCGTCGTCAAGATGCAGAGGAACTCTCGGAATACCCTGTCCTGCCGTATAGAATTTATTCCTTGCATTAATGAAAGGCAGGTTAAGAGCATTGGAGGACAAGAAACCAGCTTTGCCTGTTTTGGAAGCAAGCTTGAATATAGCGTCGTTCAATAATTCAAATGTTCTTGTGACATTATTGGACTGAGACGGAAACTCAGGGACAATGTCTCTGAACCGCTCAAAGAATTCAGTGTCCAATGACACTATTATTCTCTTGTCCGGAACTGCAGCAGTCTGGCCCAACGGAACAACATGAGGAAGGAAGTGCCGGATAAAATCCACGGCAGCTTTATGTTGTTCCGAAAGGGATAGCTCCAAGTCATCCGTATCCCTTTCACCATCCGGTCGGACCTCACGATGCTCCCGGTCGTCCGCACCCGATGCTTCGGCGGAGCGTACCGACCCAGCGCCGTCGGATAATTCCCGATCAGACACCGATTCTGTCGGCTGCTGGGATGCTGCGATAATTTGTGCTATCTGAGCAAGCACGTCCGTCATCGAGGCCTGCGGAGTGGCGGTCTTTCGCTGCTTCGCCGCGGGAAGCTCCGCATCAACTGACTCTCGCATACTCTTCCTATGCGAACGTCCGGAGTCTACCGGCCTCGTGTCCCTGGCTACCGGATGGCGTGACCTGGTTGCCGAAGAATCCCTTATCGGCAAAGCTGGTAGAATCTCCGCGGTCACGTAGCCAAGGTGCGGTCATGTGCGCTGGTGAGAGGATGAGGAAGCCTGCGCAGTCTCCGCGGACTGCCTAAACAACGGAGCGTCCCGAGCGACGGACGTGTGCTCCGCTTGCGACACATTTTGTACCACAACATCAGGTCCCTGATGTTGTTGTACGAGAGAGGGGCCTCTCTCGCTCGCGGCCCGGCTGGACCTGGACGAGCTAGGAACCGGACTAGAAGGCTTCCTCCGATCTCTCCTAACATCCGCCGTCACTGGGTGTGCACCTAGTATATTTATAGTGCTCGCATCACCCAACATTTCCTCCTGGACCGCAACGGACGAACCTGGCTGCCGAACCATTCGGTGAATGGACGCTACACCGGGCGAGCTAGCGGACGACAGTGCCATCGATCCTACTAGGGACCTCTTAGGCAACTGTCGTATCTCCATGAGCACTTTTGCCGCTAACTGTTCATTCAATTGTGACGACGGAAGTGCACTCTTGGAAGATAACATGGAAACATCACCCTGTTCTTGTTCCTCTGAAATAGAAACTGATAGACTAGAGTGACCCTGCGGAGAAAGGACTGGCATAGCCCTTTCTCCACTAACAACATACCGTGACACACGATTCCAATGTTTGTCATCCCAATATTGACATATTGAACAGGAGTTAGTGCGAGTACACTGACTACAATTAACACAATGATCATGAAAGTCAGAGGAAGATTTCTTCCTATTACAATTTGAACAATGTCCTTTCATTGGGAAAAAACAACAACAAGTCCTAGTACTCGCACAAACCCCTAAACTCAAAGATACATAATAACATGATCCATTAATATTGAAAAAAGCAAATGAAATTCAAAATAATTTTTGAAAAATATTTTTTCAGCGAAGCCCAAGTTTCTGAAAAGTAACGTTGAGCCCCAATGGATCCCAAGGGTAAGTGTGGTCAAAAATTTTAAAATTATTTTAAATAATTATTGCAACACTTATGGATAATAATAATGTATCTTGTAGTGAGATAAACTACTCCAAAGGCAAAAAGCCCCCCTCAAAAGAGACTGTTGCCAATGTAAACAAGAAGTGTATAAACACCAGAAAACATGACTCCAGGCACTGACAATACTGGCCCGAAATCAGTTATCAAAATTACACACTATCTGATGCAAAACAGAGACTTCCAGAGAAGAATCTACAGAACATCAGATGGTAGATGCAGAACACGACGTCTAAACACCCATGGGTGAAAACGTAAACATGGGGAAAATAACAGAATTCATTCTGTAACCAAGCTAATTCTCCCAAGAAATTTTAGGAGTAATCTTACTCAAAAATATGCCAAAAGCATGGGAGAATAGCAAGGGGGGACTTACAGGATAAGGAGAGAGGAAACACTGAATAAGCAGTGCAACTTCAAAGTAAGAATGACAACAACAGGCCCATGCCTCGAAAATAGGCAACTTAACATAATTTTATAACAAAATTTTAAGTTACAGCCCTGATTATTTTCTGTCACTCCTTTTTCCTCTCCTCCTTCTCTATCCTCCTTAGAATCACCATTTCTCCAATATTTATGTGTCTGGCATCATTTAAATTGAGATTTACAAGCACAAAGATCAGTGAGATGTTAACTGATGAAGGGCCAAACAAAGAATGATGATTGGCGCCAATTTCGGAACGTCCTTGACACTGTGCATGCGCAGTGGGGGCAAAGTATGGAGGTCCTTTAGGACATGATTTCTTTTGGTTTTAGATGCACATTTTGGGGATTGGGGGGCAAAATTTGTGTTTGGCCCTAGATTTTTTAGAGTTAGCACCAGCTAAGTCTGGGTCATTGGTACAGTATAAAAATTTTAAGTTTTAGGCCTAAAAAAATTAAAAATCTGTTTCTCAGGCCCTCCCGCATGGTCCTTTTGGCTGCCGCATGCTTTATTTTTATAACCAATGTAAACTTTAAAAAAATAAAAATTAAATGGTTTATGTCTGATATTTTACCCAAGTTAAAAAAATTGATAAATTTGTCCCTTGAGTGCAAGAAGGCTTTGCAATGCTTCAGCATTGCAAAGCCATCTTGCTCTCAAGGGACGAAATACACCACCACCTATGCTATTCCGTAGACTATGAGTCCTAACATAAACCAAGATCATTAACTTTTAATGGCAAAGAAATAATTACACAAAATAAATAAAAAAACGCTCGCCCGCATGCAATTTTACATATAATGGCCTGAGAAACAGAAGATCTACTTTGTGTGGCCTTATAGAAAATTTCCTTTCTATTATACCTACTGCAATTGTTCACAGCAGGCTTGCACTACAGTGGAAGTCCCTAACTCGGAAAAATACTCTCTATTTTCTTCTTTCCCAAGCGATTTGAGAAAGAAAAGTGGTGCAAATACACCAAGAAAAACATAAGCCAAAACTGGGTAGAGTGCAACCGGCGCACACCCAGTAGGGGGACAGTCTTTTCCTTGTACTAATCCACGGCTTCCAGAACCAGTGTGCAGACGTATAATCAACGTGTCATTCAACTGAATCCGCCAAAATTGGAGTTATGTGATTAGCATGGAGGAAGGATTCTTACCCGAATAAGAAGACAGGAGGGCCTCCATGTAAACAGTTGTGGTAGGTATATAAAGAAAGGAAATTTACTATAAAATTTAAATTTATTATCAACCTACCTCATAATTGTTTACAACAGGCTGAATAGACAATAGGAGGATGGAATCACATAATCAACCCCCACATAACCTGACTGCACTGGAACCGTGGACAAAGAAGAGTTCCCTAGGCGTATAAAACCATAGCATCACAAACATTAGTAAAAGACAATGAGAGATGAGCATATGGCTTTGTGTGACACACAGACAGAAATGACAGTAACCAAGCACATGGCTGGAACTGACCTTGTAAGAAGCCAAATGGCTAGCCTGAGCAGAAGAGGGCCCAAAGAAAAAAAAGGTCCTCAGACAGCTCCTGCAACTGACGCTTATAGAAGGTGGAGAAAGTAGAAGCATTTCTCCAGTAGGCTGCCTGCACAACATCTGACAACATGACAGAGTTGGCATAAACCCAGGAGCTAGACAAGGCACGTACCTCGTGGGCAGAAACACGACTGGTAAAACAATCGTCAGTCGGTAGATGAGCGTAGGACGTGCGAATAGCAAGACAAATCCATCAAGAAATGGATTGAGGAGAGATCTTCTGTCGATCAGGAATAAGAGACAGAAAAAATTGTTTCCTGCCTTTCCTAATGAACTGGGTAGATAAATGCAAATAGCATGAACCGGAAAGAGCAAAGGGCAGAAGGAAGAGCCCTGATATAGATAGGTGTAGTTTCTGGCATCTGATTCTTGGCCGGGAAGGAGCAATCAGTGGTAAAAGTAACACTGTTCGCAGAGCTTCAGAAAAAGGCCAGATCAAGCGAGAGGGCGTGAAGCTCACTAACCCTTCTAGCTGAGGCAAAAACCATCAGAAAAGCAGTCTTGTATGTGAGAAAACGCATATCCACCTGGGATAAAGGATTGAACGCCCCCCCCCCCCCCCCCCCAAAGCAAAGCTGCACCCAAGAAAGATTCTATCTTGGGGTAAGCTGCAAAAACCTAGGCCTTTTAAAAAAAAGTGCCAAATTTAGCTTGGAGAGGTATGGATTAGTGCCGATACAATGCTTCCCCACATACGATAAGGTCTTCGAAAGCACAGACCTGTACCTGTTGATGGTAACAGGTTGGAGACCCCAAGAATCAAACAGATATACCAGAAACTCTGCAATCTGTGTTATTGAAGGATCAGCATAATCAACAGAGTGATCAGCACACCATCGACAGAAGACCTTCCACTTAGCCGCATAGGCTAAAACAGTGGAGTACTGCCTTGAAGAAGAAAAGTACTCCACTGTTCGTCCCGAAAAATCTTTATAGAGGAGACAGGACCTGACAAAAGATATGCGTGAAGGCACCATGAAGTCGGGTCGACATGAAACCTCCTCAGGTGACCCTGACAAAGAAATTTGCGAAATAGAGGGAGACACGCTGGAACCACTGCCAACAGAGAGCTGAGCGGATTGATCCACACTCGTGGAGGCGGCAGGGAAGCAATAAGAATGATTCGATAACTGCAAGTTCATATCTTGGCTATAACCTGAGGTAGAATCTAGACCATTCCAATCAAGTGACAGAGTGTCCATGGCGAAAGCCAGAGGATCTGGATATGGGGACATAAAAGTGGCCACCAGATGGTTCTAATGGGTCATAAAAAATCAATGTGAGGACGACCCCAGAGATCGCAAAGCGACCGGAACACTACCCTGTGAAGTATCCACTCGGTGGAAATGACCCAGCCACGTCGGGACAGGGAGTCGGCTAGGACATTCAGATGACCGGGAATGTGATGAATCACCACCCCAGCGTTGACATCCTGAGCTAGCAGTAGAAGATCCCAAGCCAATTCGTACATGGAAACCGAGTGCGTGCCGCCCTGGTTCTGAATGTAGGCGACCACTGTCGAATTGTCAGACAACAGAAGGACCTGACGAATCGAAAGATGGGGGATCCACTGCCGGAAACTAAGAAGAAAAGCAAGAAGCTCTTTCTAGTTAATGTGAAGAGCTGCTTGATCCTGGTCCCATACAC
The DNA here is from genome assembly GCA_031216915.1 of Pictodentalium vernedei. Taxonomy (NCBI): domain Eukaryota; kingdom Metazoa; phylum Mollusca; class Scaphopoda; order Dentaliida; family Dentaliidae; genus Pictodentalium; species Pictodentalium vernedei. The sequence goes on along the minus strand of CM062288.1, from coordinate 51,403,561 downwards.
CGCGAAGGGAAAGACCTAGAGGGTCCAACATCGCGCCCCATCCAAGATCGCTGGCATCTGCCATCAGAACACGATCGGACCTGGGCAAGTCCAACGGAACTTCCTGCATAATCCACTGACCATCCATCCAGGGAAGAAGGTGATGATGAAGAGATGCTGGTAACTGAAGCACCAGATCCAGAGAATCGTCATTCGGCCTCCAACAACTAAGCAGAAAGTGTTGGGGAGGTCAGATATGCAGCTGTCCAAGAGGAATGAGATCCGTCACTGAACCACAGAGACCGAGCAACCATAGAATACTCCTGAAGGAACTCAAACACAAGGTCAAAAGCTGCCCCCGAGCCAGAAGACTGATGGCTCTTGACATCAGGTGTGTCTGACCCATTGCCTGAGTCAAAAGACACATAGCCCGCCCATGTCGGGCATACCAGACAGTAGGAACACCAGGGGGATCAGAAAGCGCCTGCTTCCAATCCTGGGAGGTGGTGCCATGGAGGGCACTTGGAAGCCCCTAGAAGGCTCGCTGGAGACAACAGGAAGGCTCTTGGAAAGAACCTGCGTGAGCCAGGAGAGGGCCTCCATAAGCTCACGACCCGTATCTGCCGGTTTGACGTGGGAACAGCCCGGCAAAGTGGCTACGCATCTGACCCTCTAAACCAGCGAAGGCTCACGATCTTCTAGAACACAAGACATGGGGCGACGGTGGCAGCCAAAACATCTGAATACAGATGCTTATAGGGTATGAAATAACCCGAAGATATGAAGTGCAGGAACTCAGGAGAGGGACAGAGGTCCAGGCTGCACAAAATGCACCGGTCCCGCAAAACTGGCCGAATGACCAGAGTGCGTGGACGGAAGTGCAACAGAGTCCACGGTGACCCCACCATGGACATCTGAATCCAAAAACAAAAACTGCTGGGCTTGACGGCTGAGAGACCACAGTAGAGGGATCAGCCGGCAAGCACTTCTGACTTCGATGAGTTGAAGCCAGGGTAGGTTGAGGCCGATATCCTACTTCCAAAGAAGCAGAATACCTGAAGACCCCTGCAGGGATAAGCCGAGACCAGCTGAAATGGAGACTGATGACGTCACCGACGGAGCAGCAGCGGATACATCAGTAGCTGTTGACGAAGGCGGAAAAGCAGAGAGAGCATCCAAGCTCGGCTCCAAATGAGGAGTCACAACCCTAGTTGATGTTGACTGGAGAGGGACAGTAGTCCCGGAACCAGGCATCTCTTCGCTAGAACGTCAGCAGCTACCATGGTATCCATGCCACAAAAAGACTGCAAAACCCCCAGGAGGGGGTAGAACTCTCTCCAGACCGAGTCAAATCGGGAGTCCCCAAACGACTGCATTCCCCTTTCCCGCAGTTGTGGGAGGAAACGGCACGTACCCGAACTACACAATAGACTGAAGCCTAAAAGGTGGAAGACCACCCAGCCCACAGGGTCTTTCAATAGAACACACCCAAATAAAGTGGAGCATGCATAATGGGAAACTTCAACATGCTAAGACAACAAAAATGGCCCACAAAGTATCGTCCTAGGCAAATCTGGTGAGAGCAATATTAGATGGTAAGGTGAACCCAAAGAAAAAATAAATCAAGACACCCCCAGCTACCAGAGTAAGGTGACAGGAAACAAAGGCCCGACGGGAACAGAAAAGTACCCCTACAGCCAAAAAGGGAACTGGCAGAAATTCTACCCTCAATAGAGGGAAAAAAAGCTGCCTCAACAGCCCCCAGCTGTCACATAACTCAGATAAAAGCAGAATCCAAAGGGTTAGCATTAATGAATAATAGACCGAAACAGCATGGTACGTAAAAATCGCACGCGAAATCGGAAGAGATTTAGCATGAAAAATACAGTGAATAATCGAGAATATATAAAAACATAGCCCTGTGTTTATGGATAGTGAAGAAACAGCTATGAATCCACAATCCAGAACAGGAACATCATTAACATCGAGTCAAAAGGTATCACTGTTCATGAGCAAAAAGATCCGCATCCTGACAAGATGGCAGAAACAAACAGAATGACACATTAGTTATACGTCTGTGCATTGGTTCCGGAAGCCATGGATTAGTTCAAGAAGAGTGTCCCCTACTGGGTGTACGCCGGTAGCACTCTACCCAGTTTTGGCTTATTTTTTCTTGGTGCTTTTGCACCACTTTTCTTTCCTAAATTGCTTGAGTGAGAAGAAAATGGAGAGTATTTTTCCGAGTTAGGTACATCCACTGTAGTGCAAGCCTGTTGTAAACAATTGTAAGGTAGGTTGATAAGAAATAATTGTATTTTTTGTGAAATAAATCTTTGAGAGTTGGTATTTAAATAGACTACAATGCTTGGATGTTTCGGCTGTAAGTGGCCTTAGACATTTCATTGATATCATGGCTGAAGTTGTACAAACTGTTTTGCGATGTTGTGTATATTGCTTTTGATGCATTCGGCTCGGATGAAAAAAGCTGCTGGGTTTGGGTGTTAAAAGGTGGAATTATTAAGTAGTGTGAATACTTCAACACCGAAACACTCTCACACTGACCATCTGACATCGACATCAGCAACCGGCCAATTGTGTATTCAAATCAGCGGCATTCATTTGATGGGGCTTTCTTCTTATCAGCTCATCACTATGGATTCCAAATATGGGCTTCCAACATTCAACTAGTTTACAAATAGAAAAAATAAAAATAAAAGACTTCCTCCTTCATAGATCTGAAAAATTAATTGCTCGAGAACCAATGTATTTTTTTAAATAGGTGTTTATCTTGCAAAATGTTAGGTCAAGACCCGATTTACTTTCATAAATTTCTCCATTAACTGGAGTTAAATTTGGAGATCTATTTAAATAACAACATTTTTAATTCAAACTTGGTTCAGAAATATTTTATTCAAAGGTATTCTTGTATTTTTTCAACTGACCTTTTTGAACTGCTTATACATAACTTTTGAAACTTCATCAGTGGCACAAATTTGGTTTTTTATCATTTTTGCCATCATATTTCCAACAGTTACCATTCCTAAAATTGCACTGAAAATACAATAAGGTTATAAGTTAGAAACTTCATATCAAGCTGAATGCAAGCAACTGATTTAATCCAGCATAAAAATTACAAAACTGCACTCCAGTTTCGTGAAGTACAGTACAGCCGCTGTGGACTGGTCACTTTCCATGGGTGGGCAATATTTCCATGGACGCAATAATATTAGATATTCCAAACATGAATTATAGGAATAATCATTAATTAAATTTTTTGCTGATGATGATTTTTATTACCTGGTAACCCATACGTGGGCGTCACTGCCCACATGTGGATTACGACCAGTCCACGTTGACTGTACTGTAGTTCATATCTCTGAAGACAACTTCAAGCAATGTTTGATGTGCAGGCATGACAGACGCTGTTGAAAAGAGGTGTGGATTTCAGATATTGCCCAGGGGATACCCCTCCCCCCCCCACACACACCAAAAAAGAAAAAAAAAATTCATTTTTTAATGTATGAGATGCAATCTGTGGCACTTCTTTAATGCTGTGACTGTGAGTTGGTCACGCTCAATTTACCCAACGTAATGGCCAAAACCGGCCAACTATTCTAAAAAATCACCGATTAAGTTTCATTATTTTTTCATTTTTTGTCTCAAAAACATAGATTAGGACCCCTCTTTGGAATGAGCTCATTGAGCTCGTTCCAATGAGGGGTCACAACCTATGTTTTTGAGACAAAAAAATGAAAAAAAATAGTTATTCAAGAATTTTGTTTGCAAGTGTCGTCTGCTTTTCATGTTAGGTAAAGGGTTAAGCAATTTTTGTGATGTATCATCCAAGATGAGAGGAAGTTGTGGTTCTGGGAGGTGAAGGGAGTGGCTTATTCTGCCCCCACTCTCCCTCATAATCTAGCATTCAGTCAAAAACTGTTTCATAATTCCCCAATGGATCTTTCTCAATCTCACTACCTATAATATTGACCCTTCCCCTCTTGTAATTCATCATACATTCATGTTTTCATCCCATTTTTCCATTAGTTTCTAAAGGAGTCTTGTTCTACTAGGCACAGATTTGGAGTATTCTGAAATGAAATGTTCCTGGGTCTTCATGTCTCCTAACTTGCATATTTTGCATGCTCTTTCCTCACCATTCCCATTTCTCCCCCCTCAATGCCCATAACATGGAATTCACTTTGAAACTGGTGTGTCATTCTTTATATAATCGGTCGAAAGAGCTCTTGGCTTTAACTCCATTCACCAGTTTCCAATGCAATCCTTGAGCATTCTTCCCTAGATAAAGCTGGTCCCCTGCCTCAGTCCCCTTTCTAGATCTTCAGTCTCAATAAAATAATTCTCTTTAGCTCCCTTGCCTGCCTTATCCATCCTGTCTGAATATGTTAACCCTTTACCCAATGCAGACGATTTCAAAATTTATTATTTTAAATACCATTTTTTAAATTTTTTCAAAAAATTTCAACAAAACCATATTATGTGACCCCTCTTTGGAACGAGCTCATTCCAAAGAGGGGTCACATGATATAGTTTTGTTGAAATTTCTTCGAAATATAATATTTTTTCAGTTACTGAATTTGCATATTACGTGGGCGGATGCGGGCGATTCGTTGGGTAAAGGGTTAAGAGTTCTGTACTATCTGCTGTTCGCAAGATTTACCAGGTAATTCAGGTATCATAATTTCCCACATCTTTTCTATCTTTAACTGGAATCCATCCGAGTTCCCTCCCCTCTGACTGCTTCCAGTGTAGCTTCTAGTTGACTTTGTATGGACATGTGACAGTACACATATCCTGTACAAAATATTTCCTGGTATACAGGGGAGTTCAATCATTGCATTAGATTAAAATGACTTTTTGATGAGTTGATGACGCTATTAGCAAATGAAAGTGTCAATGACACTGTAGCTTAACTTGTGTGTTGTGTTTGATGAAAAGGATAATGTTCAATGTTTATAAAAGGATTATGAAATAAGACAAGAATTGTGATAATTGGGAATATGTTCATTTCTGTTCCCTGTATGCTATGTTTATGATAAAAATAATATGAGGTGTACACTGTACTAAAGATCTGAGGGGTGGGTTAATATGACCTCACAGTTAATATATGTGGCCCTCACAGTTAACATATATCAACAAAATTACAATGAAATTATTCCAAAATGAGTCATCCTATCAAGTTACATTAAAATCCCTTCATAAATATGGCCTGTAGACTGTGCTAAAGGTTTTAGGGCTTCGGGCCCCTGTAGCCGTCAGTTTCCCAATTGCGTCCAAAGGGGACGTTCTCATCTAGACATTATATGAAGTCAACCTACCAAGTTACAATGAAATCCCTCCATAAATATGACCTGTAGACTGTGCTAAAGGTTTTTGGGCTTCAGGCAGCCATCAAGGCTGAATGATCGTGACCAAAAGGGGACGTTCTCATCTGGACACTATTTGGAGTCATCCTACCAAGCTACAATAAAATCCCTTCATAATTATGACCTGTAGACTGTTCTAAAGGTTTTCGGGCTTTGGGCCCCTGAAGCCGTCACAGTTGCCCACTCGTGTCCAAAAGGGGACGTTCTCATCTAGACATTATATGAAGTCAACCTACCAAGTTACAATGAAATCCCTGCATAAATATGACCTTAGACTGTGCTAAAGGTTTTCGGGCTTCGGGCTCGGGCAGCCATCATGGTTGAATGATCGCAACCAAAGGGGACAATCTCATCTGGGCATGATCTGGAGTGATCCTGCGAAGTTACAATGAAATCCCTTCATAAATATGACCTGTAGACTGTGTTCAAGGTTTTCGGGCTTCGGGCACCTGTAGCCATCACAATTGACAAAACACGACCAAAAGGGGATGACATCATCTAGGCATTATATGGAATCAACCTAACAATGTTACAATGAAATCCTTCTATAAATATAAACTTTTGCCTATGCTAAAGGTTTTTGGGCTCGGGCACCCATAAAGGCTGAATGATCACGGCGTTCTCATCTGGGACGTTCTCATCTTGACCTTATTTGGAGTCAACCTACCAAGTTACAATGAAATCCCTTCATAAATATGACCTGTAGACAGTGCTAAAGGTTTTTGGGCTTCGGGCACCTTTAGCCGTCAAAGTTGCCCAAACATGTCCAAAAGGGGACGTTCTCATCTAGGCATTATATGAAGTCAACCTACCAAGTTACAATGAAATCCCTTCACAAATATGACTTGTAGACTGTGCTTAAGGTTTTCGGGCTTCGGGTTCGGGCAGCCATCATGGTTGAATAATCGCAACCAAAGGGGACAATTTCATCTGAGCATCATCTGGAGTGATCCTAAGAAGTTACAATGAAATCCCTTCATAAATATGACCTGTAGACTGTGCTCAAGGTTTTCGGGCTTCGGGCACTTGTAGCCATCACAACTGACCAATCACGACCGAAAGGGGATGTCATCATCTAGGCATTGTATGGAGTCAACCTAACAGGTTACAATGAAATCCTTCCATAAATATGACCTTTTGCCTATGCTAAAGGTTTTTGGGCTCGGGCACCCATCAAGGCTGAATGATCGCGATCAAAATGGGATGTTCTCATCTAGACATTATTTGGAGTCATCCTGCCAAGTTACAATGAAATCATTTCATAAATATGACCTCTGGACTGTGCTAAAGGTTTTCGGGCTTCGGGCTCCTGTAGCCGTCACAGTTGCCCAATCACGTCCAAAGGGGGACTTTCTCATCTAGACATTGTATGAAGTCAACCCACCAAGTTACAATGAAATTCCTCAATAAATATGACCTGTAGACTGCGCTAAAGGTTTTCGGGTTTTGGGCTCGGGCAGTTGTCACGGTTGGCAGATCATGCCCAAATGGGGAAATTCGCATCTAGACATCATAAGGAGTCATCCTACCAAGATACAATGAAATCCCTCCACATTAAACATGACCTGCAGACTGTGCTAAAAGTTTTTGGGTTTTCGGGCTCGGGCAGCCATACCGGTTGCCCGATCGCGACCAAAAGGGGACGTTCTCATCTAGACATGACCCCAAACCTACATATGAAATTTTGTGACGATCAGACAAGAACTGTGGGGTGTAGCCCGTGCTAAAGGAAATGTGAACAGACGTCACAGACTCACAGACTTCCGCACGCGTGATGGCAATAGCTTATCTTGACTATGTCAAGTTAAGCTAAAAATTAACGATTAACCAGAACAGATGTGTTTTGGCTGCTAGTCGCTAATATTCATAGTATCTCTTGCCACAAACACGGAGTTAATGGTAGCATTTGTGAAGAATACAATCATAAAATCTCTCCAAAGTTTGTCTGTACTGTATTCTTTAAGCACTGCAGTAAATGAATGACAATGTCCAAGTTTGCAAGATAGCTCTACTTGGTCAGAGTAGGGCTGCATGGTATATCGATAAATCGATATATACCGGTATTCAAACCAATATCGATTAAATACCGATGTAATTACAAAAATATTGGTTTATCGTCATTATTTATTTACCCACAATTTAATTTTCAAGACGTCTTGAGTTTTAACTGTAGCTCCGAATGAATAATATTATCCCTTTACCTAAGGAATCATCCATTATGTGCTCGCATAATATACAAATTCAGCAGTTGAAAAAATAATTTTCGAAAATTTCAACAAAATTATATCATGTGACCCCTCATTGGAATGAGCTCGTTGAGCTCATTCCAATGAAGGGTCACATGATATTGTTTTTGTAGAACTTTTGGGAAAATCCGATAAACTATTATTTAAAATAATAAATTTTGATATCGTCTGCGTTGGGTAAAGGTGTTTCGAACTGCATCATCAAGGCATGCTGATTCGTTCTGACTGTGATGCTTCAAGTCTCAATTGTGGTACTCATGTTCAGATATCTGAACAGTTTTGATATACTGGAATACCATGGTATTTTTTTTGAATACCGATACCAGTATTCAGTTTTGAATATCGTGCAGCCATAGGTCATAGAGTATATAGCTGTAACTAGTTTTTTTAGCTCCCTGTCTTGAACATAAATCATCACTGTATCATATGTGAAATCAAAGAGCCAATGCTTGTACAGCACTGTTAGATATTAAATGGGTGAACAAGGCTAAACAAAATTAATCTTTTGCTTCTCAGGCAACGGCGCATTCATTTTTTCGGCCCACGTTCATCATTTATTTCAGAGACAAAATTCATAATGTATAAAAATATCATAGGGTGTGATTTTAGCAGTATCACATCACGATTTGCAATGCAATATATTGTATACATTGATGCAGTATTGTTACTCTCTTCATGAAATATGACATGATTCTCATATGTATGTACAAAATAAATATTTATTTAAAGGGTTGAGGGCTAGATTGTTTTTGGTGGTCTGAATTTGTTCATCAAAAATTGTTTTCTTACAAATTGTTGGAGAGTGCCAACAGGCACTCTCCAACAATTTGTAATGGAACAAATTTGTATAAACAAACTGCTATTTATGTTTGACTGAACATGAAACATGGGCAAGGAAAATGTTGGCTTTTGCACTGGTACCCTCATTTTTTTTTGAAAGGCCTAATTGTGTCTTCAAGCACTCAACCAGTTAAAAAAAAATAGGTTGATGAAATCGTCAGATGTGTACCCATACGCGCAACTAGTAGAAAGCTGTATGACGGAGGGCCACCACGGATGACGACATTATGTACACCATACATGGTATGGGTACATATAGAAATGGATTGGAGGAGTGTCTAATTTGATGGATAAAGGGTAATATCTCCGGATCAAATTATTAGATTTACATAAAAAACTATACAGCACAGCACATCAGTAACCTGAATACATATGTAAAGAAACCTGATAATCGGATTAATATTTATTGAGTTACCGCATGCCGAAGAAATGGATTGGAGGAGTTCTCAATTTGAAGCATAAAGGGTTAATCTCAAAATCAAATTATCAGATTTACACCAAAAACTATACAGCTCGGCACATCAGTAACCTGAACACAAATATAAAGTAACTTGACAATCCAAGCAATATTTTTCAAGTTATCGAATGCCAAAGGGATTGGAGGAATTTTCAATTTGAAGGATAAAGGGTTAATATCTCAGGATCAAAATAACAGATTTACACCAAAAACTATACAGCTCAGCAAATCCGTAACCTGAACACAAATATAAAGTAACTAGACAATCCAAGCAACATTTTTCAAGTTATCGAATGCCAAAGGGATTGGAGGAATTTTCAATTTGAAGGATAAAGGGTTAATATCTCAGAATCAAATTATCAGATTTACACCAAAAACTATACAGCTCGGCACATCAGTAACCTGAACACAAATATAATGTAACTTGACAATCCAAGCAATGTTTTTCAAGTTATTGAATGCCAAAGGGATTGGAGGAATTTTCAATTTGAAGGATACAGGGTTAATATCTCAGGATCAAAATAACAGATTTACACCAAAAACTATACAGCTTGGAACATCAGTAACCTGAAGATATATATAAAGTAACATGACAATTGGATTGATATTTTTTGAGTTATCTCATGCCAAAGGGATTGGAAGAATTCTCAATTTGAAGGATAAAGAGTTAATATCTCAGGATCAAATTATCAGATTTACACCAAAAACTATACAGCTTGGAACTAAAAAACGCCCTCCCTCATTTGTTTTTAAAAAGAATTGCCTGAGAATCAATTATTTTTGTGAGGCCCAATTTTTTTCAAAATGGTTTGAATCTTTGATGTACATGTATGACTTCAGTCAGCATGGTAAAGTGGGGAATTCTGTGATGGTGAGTTTCATCTGTCGATCTTGAAATCTGAAGGATGGGATGATGCACTTACCTTCTATAAGATTAGCAGAAGTTATTTATTAACATTTTTTACAAAAGGGAGCACATTACAGATTGAAATACAGGTAAAAAGTCTTCAGCTGAATGATGTGGCATTTCTATTTTCAAAAGTAATAATCCAACAATTTTCAGGAAAGGAATTTTAGGTTGAAAGTATTTTTTTACCGTTTTATACAACTTTCTCCACAGAAAAACGATCTAGGTTTTTTCTACAAATAGTAATGGTAACATTGATCTTTGAGTTGGTGCATGAAATCCACTTATATTATTAACAATGCGCTATAGTACTGCATATATCTGACTAGTCGACTAATTTTCAACTATTACCTGCTCACTAGTCGACTTGGAGATTCCTAACGGTATTAATCATTTCAACACTACATTGCATACTGTCACACATCGATATGAAGCCAAATTCTTGGCTTCATATGGACCTGTGACAGTATGCAGTAGCCTAGTACATGTATTCTGTACTAAATATCACCTGGTACACTGGGGAGAAACATCATTCATTGCATACCCTCACACGTCCACATGAGCTAAACCATTTGGCTTCATATGGACCTGTGATGGTATGCAATAGCCTAGTACATAGCTTGTACCAACAAGAGATATTGCTGAAGACAATTATACCCACACTGCAATGCTGGACCGATGAAGCATAAGTAAGGAAAGGACCATAACATGTGCAGGAGTGGCTTGTCACAAGGATCCCTCTTACCAACTTTCACTGAAATCTATCCACACACAGCTGAAATGTCTCTATAGATGGACAGATACACGGATGAAACATGAATGGACACATGTAATCCAGTACACTCCCATTCTCTTCAAGAGTGGGGGTATAAATATCATTTGGTATAGAGGGCAGAAACAGAGTCAGCCAGAATGAAGACATGCATTTTGTAATAAATTTTGCATGCATCACACCAAGAACTGGGTAGAGGAAGCTAGAGTACTAGGGAGAACCATCTATAAGAGGTAAGTAATTGCTTAATTCTCCAATGTAGTAATTCCACACAAGAAGGCTAAGCATCAATTGAAGTCATGGTGATTATGTGATAAAAAGTCTTCTATTTACTTTAGTGATTAACCGATGTACATGTTTGGCAATCGTATCTGACATTGGCTGATTTTAAGTCATCGATTGACCATCGGTGGAAGTTTGTTTGTTTGTTGGTGGTTAACGTCACATATTTATGCACAATGGCTAATCGTGACACAACATGGCGATGAAGTCAAGGATAGTCAATCGTTGATCAACATGTTGCCCATTTTAGAGGACTTTCACCCCAAGCATTGGTGACTGGGTCCTATTTTACTAGTAAAGCGGAACTGGTTTACCGCAGTAAACAAGTGCTGCTTACTTCCCGGGGTACCCACGGGGACATCGGTGGAAGTGTCTGAACATCGGTACAGTGGAGCCTACTTAATTGGACATTTCTTAATTGTATATCCCTGTTAATTAAATATAATTTCCCAACACAAAACCATTTTACCATACCTCCAGTACAAATTTGACCAGTTAATTGAATATAGGTTATAGAGTAAACTCCTGTTAATTGAATAAAATATCTTCTAACCTGTCGAAAAGTTGCCCTGACTCTCCCCAGTTTTCCTTTGTTTATAGACCTATTTGGCCTCAGTACATCCAGAAATTTAATCTATTATATCTTGTTTGACAGAGCTCGTGGAGCTCTGTCAAACAAGATATAATAGAATAAATGCTAAGTTTATCTCTAGAATACAGGAAAGTGACACAATCCCTGTTAATTGAATACTCCTGTTAATTGAATAATTTTCATTGGCAAAGTGGCTATTCAATTAACAGGGTTCCACTGTATTTTTAAAGCCTTTTGATGCGTAAATTTTCATATGGTGTGTGATATGGCAGCCTATCAACTAATCCTGTGCAATGCTTGTGGATCGCCAGTGTATGTTAGCATACCAACTATCTCTGTGCAATGCACAGGGCTAGTCCCTCTTTTCTTTCTGATTATAAACTAGAGGTGTGACTGTCCCAGATGGGCCTTCAATACCCCCTGCCGCCATATTCTAAGTTGAAAAGGAGCATAAGTCTCGCAAAAACAAATCTGATCGAAACTACAGTACAGTCGCCGTGAACTGGTCACTTTCAATGCGTGGGCAATATTTCCACAGATGCCAGAATATTAGATTCCAAGCACTAATTACAGGAATAATCATCACTTTAAAATTTTGCTTATGATGATTTTTACTACCTGGTAAACACATGCGTGGACATCGCTGTCCACGTGTGGATTACGACCTATCCACTGCAACTGTACTGTATAATCGCAGGTGCTGAGGTTCTCATGGTAAGGAACATCCACACCAAGTTTCAAAGGAATCAACCCATAAATGTCAGAACATCTCTGGACAAAAATATTCTAATATGAAAAGGGGCATAACTCTGGCAAAAAAGTCTGATCGAAACTATAATCACAGGTGCACAGGTTCCCATGGTAGTGCACTTCCATACCAACTTTCAAAGAATTGGTTCATAAACAACCGAGAAAGGCTCCGAAGAAAATTATGTCCACAGATGGATGGACAAGCTGATACCAGTATACCCCCACCCCAAACTTTGTTGTGAGGGGGTATAATAAGATCATCTTTCTTATGTGACTAACCGTGTACATTGCATAGCCTTAGTGAGTGTACCTTTTCATGTAATGTGTGATATGGCAATTAACATTTTTTTTCAATCAGAAAGTGTGACTAACCCAGTGCATTGCATTTTCTTCATTAACAGAGTAATTAACCCTGTGCACTGTGCAACCTTCGTGTAAACCTCATCTACATGTATATCAAGTCTTGACCAGCATAATGGCCAAAACCAGCCAGTAATATTCTCAAGAAGCATCTAACCCTTTACCTAACACAGTATTTTTAAAAAATAAATTAAATTTCACAAAACAAATTTCACAATTTTTCAATAAAAGCATACCAATATGGATATCAGTGGAACCAGCTTTGTATGGTTTTATTGAGAAGTTAAAAAATTTATAGTAATTTATATATTTTTTATACTTACCAATGACCCAGACTTAGCTGGTGCAAACTCCATAAAATTCAGGGCCAAACACAAATTTTGCCCCCCCCCCCAATCCCCAAAATTTGCATCCAAAATGAAAATTAGATGTCCTGGTAGGTCCTCCATACTTTTACTGTACTGCGCATGCACAGTGTCAAGGAGGTCTCGAAATTCCCACCAAAATGTCATTCTTACAACCAGTGCCTGGTAAGTGTTATGAACGCAGCGGGGAGGCAAGAGTTCCCAACTCCTGGGAGGGCCATCCCCATCTGGGTCATTGGTAAGTATAAAAAATATATAAATTACTATAAATTTTTTAACATTTTTATACTGTACCAATGACCCAGACTTAGCTGAATAGTAAACAGGCTGGAGGGCCCAGGACATGAAGGAAAATCCAATAGGCTCAATTACATATAACAGAATTATCCCCTCAAGGAGAAAAGGAGAGATAGAATTTATATGTATCTTTCTTATTTTATCAAAAAAAGAAAGACACAAAACCATTCCATAATTGAGCACAAATACATCAATGATCTCTATTAAAATCCAGTATAACCCTTTATTCTAATAATTTTTAAAGGTAAGCCAATAAATAAAGACGGTCCAGAGAAATGAGACTCTTTATACTCATTAAAAGTGTCTGAGGATTGTATATTAACGCCCGTTTGACACGTGACATATACAAATGCTTCACACCGAGCTACACTCTAAAAATATTACATGACATGAGTAAACATTAGCTTTACACTTTAAAACCATCCCGGTACCGACTCGGAAATACTGACTCTGGGGGGAGGTATTCTCTTTTTCACTATAAAGCAGGTGACCTAAGGGAACACCCACCCCCTCCCCCCCCTTCCCCTTGACCTGGGTCAAATACCCCAGAGCGAAGAGGGCAGCAGGACAGAGTCACTGCCGGAACAGAAAGCCTAAATAACTATAGTTGCAACTGTTTAGTGGACGATATTCTGAGCCACAGATAACGGACCTAAACAACGCAGGTCGCCCGAAATGGACTCAATATTTCTAAGATAAAAATTAGTGAAAGTGGAAGGTGGAGACCAATATGCAGCCTTCATTAAATCTGCAATAGCAACACTATTAGCATAAGCCCAAGATGATGATAGAGCTCTTACTTCATGAGCCAAAATCTTGAGAGCAGACTGCTGAGAAGAAGATAACTTTTGATAAGCAGTGCGTATAGTTAATTGAATTCATCTAGCAATAGAATGAACCATAATGTCATTTCTATTAGGCATCAAAGACAAAAAGAAACGCTTACGTCCCTTTCTAATAAACTCAGACCTACGTTTATAAATACGTATTGCTCTAACAGGACAGAGTAAAGGCCTATGCCCGTCTGAAGATGGAAGGGCCTTAACAATAATAGGTTCAGGATACTTATTAGGAGCCTGATTCTTAGCCAAAAATCCAACATTAGTAGTAAAAGTAATAGTATTACCAACACTACGATAGTGAGAATCATCTACCGATAAAGCATGAAGCTCACTAACTCTTCTAGCAGAAGAGAAGGCTAAGAGAAAAGCTGTCTTATATGTTAAGAATTTGAAGTCCACTGTATCAAGAGGCTCAAAAGGTGCTTCTTTTAGCTTAAGAAGAACCCATGCTAAATTCCATTTCGGAATTAATCTAAGAGTTCTAGGTCTATTTATCGAAAAGTTTCTAACTAATTTAGAAAAAGAGACATTAGAACCAATCATTAATGCATCATGGTGAGCGTAGGTATCAGATAACATAGACCTATAACCCTTGATAGTAACAGGCTGCAGTTTGATCTCGTCAAACAAATAGACCAGAAAATTAGCAATGTCAGGAATGGAGGGATCATATAAATCCACAGAGTGATCCCTACACCACCGGCGAAAGACCTTCCACTTTGCAGCATAATTTAGTGAAGAGGAGGTCCTTCTGCAGTTAGAAATTGCGTCCACTGCTCGTCCTGTAAAACGCTTACTGTGCAAGAAGGACCGCACAACGGAAAAACATGAAGGTTGAGACCTTGCAGATTGTGGTGAAGCGTGCGCAATTTCTCCTGCGACAGAAGATCCTCCCGTGGAGGAAGCTTCCGCGGCATGTCCCACAACAGACACCTGAGTAGATTTATCCACGGTCTCTGTGGTGACAGAGATGCTGCCAACAGAATCTTGCAGTGGGATTGCGTTATCTTGAGCAATATCTGCTGAATCAGAGGCGCCGGAGGATACGCATATCCTATTATCCCATCCCATGGGATCGATAGAGCGTCTACTGCAAATGCTTGAGGATCCGGACATGGGGACATGTAAGTCTGCAACTGATTGTTGAGGTGCGTCGCAAACAAATCTATCATTGGTCGCTCCCATTGCTAGCAAATCTGATTGAAAACCTGTTTGTTAAGAGTCCATTCCGACGGCAACGGGCGACCCTTCCGTGAAAGGGAGTCTGCTAACACATTCAGACGACCCGGGATATGACGGACCGATAGTAGAACCTGATGTTCCAGTACAAACCAAAGAATTCTTTCTGTTAGCTTGAACAACGGAATGGAATGAGTGCCTCCCTGATTCCGAATATATGCTACTACCGTCATATTGTCAGACAAAATTTGAACGTGTGTGTTCTTAATAACGTCCATCCAATGACGCAATGCAAGCCAAATTGACATCATTTCTTTGATATTTATGTGCTTGCCTAAAAATTGAGGATCCCAAAGACCCTGGCACCTCGAATCCGATGGGCATAGTGTCGCGATACAACCTGTTTGACTGGCATCTGTCTTAATAGTAAAACTCGGATCCGGCAATTGCAGTGGAACTCCCTGGGTTAACCACTGAATGTCTGCCCAAGTCTGAATCTCTTGTTTCACTTGGTCTGACAAGAGGATGTCTGCATCGAACGAATGAGTCTTCACTTTCCAATTCGGAGTCAGAAAGATTTGGAGAGGACGAGTGCGTAGCCGCCCCATTGGAATGAGATCCACGGCAGCTCCACACAGACCTATCAGTCTCATGAATTCTCTCGCTGTAACCTTCTCTGAGTTTAGACAATAGCGAGCATAACAACTGACTAATTTCGCTCTGGTGAACGGCAGACGAACAAGATTGTTGTGCATCTCGAAGCTCATCCCCAGGTGGGTGAATGACTTGGACAGCACCAGATCCGACTTCTGTTCGTTTACTATAAAACCGAGACGTCAGAGCGATAGTAGAAGATTCTGCACATCGTTCTGAAGCGTGAACTCATTGCCGTACCTCTGAAGAATATCATCCAGGTAGGCCGACGTTACCGCAGACGAATGAGCTCAGAAGTAAGTCGAGTTCATTATTCGAGTGAAAGCCCAGGGCGCTAGATTCAGACTGAAGCACATCGCACGGAACTGATATACACCACCGAGGACAGCGAAACGAAGATACTTTCTGAACGCCGGATGTACCATGACGTGAAAGTACACATCCTTGAGATCTATGATCGCAGCATAGTCGTTCACTCGAATGCTCGTTCTGACTGATCGAATGGTCTCCATATAAAATTTTGGAAACACAATCAGCTTGTTTATCCAGCTTAAATCTATTACAGGACAGAACGAGCCGTCTGGTTTGGGAACCAGAAACAGATGGCTGTAGAAACCTGGAGATTCCTGGTTTTCTGCGACCTCTATCGCGTTCTTCAGTAAAAGAGACTGAACTTCCGAAAGAAGTGCGTCTCTTTTTAGAATATTCGACAGAAGTTGAGTCCATCTTGGACTTCGAGTTAACAGAGGTTTTCCTTTGAAGGACAGTTTCAGTCCTTCTGCAATTACCCTTCGAACCCAAGGGTCCTCCGTAATCAATTCCCAATTTTGTAAATAACTCGACAACCTTCTGCCCACAGGAACGCGACAGAGGTCTACACCATCACTTCCTGGACCTGCGAGGCTTGCGGTAGGAGAAACTACGTCCTCCCCGTCCTGCACCTTGCGCCCTCAACCTAGGGGCATCTGACCTATTATTACGGCCAGCATTACGGTCCCTGCTTGAGTCACTGCCTTGACGGTTGCGAGAATAAGGCATAGAGGGCGCGTACGCACCTCTAAAGGAACTTCCCCTGGACGTGCTCGTCCCAGAAGATCCAGGCCTATTTTTTCTGCTAGTTCCGACTTATTAGAAGCGGACTTAAAAAGCAGAGAGTCTGAAGCTTTCTTAGTTAACTTATCGTAAATAGCAGAAAGCTTGCCGTCAAAGAGAAGCTCTCCGGAGACTGGAGCGACTCTAAGAGAGTTTTTCACCTTACTATCCACTCCCGTGGATGTAGCTAAGGTTCCGTCACGTCTAACCAACTCCACATTTGCCACTGAAAGGGCGGAGTTATATGTAGAATAGACAATAGCCCTTGACAGAACTCTCAAAGATGTTTGTACATCGTTAAATTCTTGCCCTTCAAGGCGTAAGAACAATGCTCTGGTAAGGTAATCTGCGTACGAGAGTGCGTCTAAATTTGCTCTATTCGAAGATATTGTAGTTTCCAAGGTAGAGCTATGAATAGACATAGACGATGGCATGGATAATTCAAGGTCTTCAGCCTGGTCGTCTAGACGCAAAGGAACTCTCTGAACACCCTGTCCTGCTGTTTCAAATCTATTCCTTGAATTAATGAAAGTCAGATTAAGAGCATTAGCCGATAGGAAGGCTGACTTGCCCGATTTACCGGCAAGTTTATTGATAGTGTCATTCAAAAGCTCAAATGTCCATGAGACATTCCTGGAGTGAGACGGAAACTCAGGGACGGTGTCCCTAAACCGATTAAAAAATTTGGTTCCAGTGGCGCTATAAGCCTCCTATCGGGCTGAGCAGCATCCTCGTCCGCTGGAACAACATCATGAAGAAAATGCCGGATTAACTCGACGGCGATTTTGTGTTGTTCCGAAAGGGAGAACTCCAATTCATCCATATCCCTTTCGCCATCCTGACGGACCTCCTGGATATCTCAGACGTCCGCTCCCGATCCAGCTGCGGAACGCACCGACCCAGCATCATCAGATTCTTCTTGCTCTGATAGGGCTTCTGCCGGATGTTGGGATGCTGCTATGATTTGTGCTATCTGCGATAGCACGTCCATTAACGAGGCCTGAGGAGCTGCGGTCTTACGTGATTTAGCCACAGGAAGCTCCGTGGATATTGTCTCTTGCATACTTCTCTTATGCAAACGTCCAGATGAAGGTGGCCTCGAATCCTTGGCTATCGGATGGCATGACCTGACTGTCGAGGAATCTCTGGAAGGCGATGCCGGCTGGATATCGGCGGTCACGTAGCCAAGGTGCGGTCGAGTGCGCTGACGTGAGGAAGAAGAAGCCCTTGATACAGTCTCTCCGGACTGTTTATACATTGGAGCGTCCCGAGGGGTGGACGTAAGCTCTGACTGAGGAACGTTTTGTACAACAACATCCGGACCGTGATGTTGTTGTACGAGAGAGAGAGACCTCTCTCGCTCACAGCCCGTGCGGAGCTGGACGAGCTAGGGACCGAACCCAAAGGCTTCTTCCATCTTAAACCATGTTCCGTCGTCACTGGGTGTGCCTGTGGAATGTTTATAGTGCTCACAACACACTTAATTCTTTCCTTGACCGCAACGGACGAACCCGGGTGCTGTACCATTTGGTAAATGGACGCGACATCGGACGAGCTAGCGGACGTAGATGCCAACGCCGTTGACCCTACTAGGGACCTCTTAGGCAATTGCCGTATATCCTTGAGTGCTTTTGCCGCTAGCTCTTCTCTGGATTGTAACGACGGACGCGCACTGGAAGACGACATCACGGAAACATCACCCAATTCTTGTTCATCTGAAAAAGAGAGTGAAATACTTGAGTGACCCTGTGGAGAGAGAAAAATTTTAAATCATCCTGAAAAAATTAATGTAACACTTACGGACAATATTAATGAATCTAACTATGAATAATCAAGGCAGAAGACAAGGAATCACTTATCAGAAGTAACCGTTGTCAACATAAACAAAAAGTGTAAACAAACCAGAAAACTGACTCCAGGCACTGGAAAACATGGCCCAGTAATCAGTGTCTAATTTAAACACTATCTGATGCTAAACAGAGCCTTCCCGAGAAGAGACTGCAGAGCATCAGATGGTAGATGCAGACCAAAATGCCTAAACGCCCTTAGGGTGAGGACGTAAACATGGGGAAAGAACAGAAAATAATTCTGTTTCAAGCCAAAACTCCCAAGAAATTTTAGTAATAAAGATTACAAAAAATAAGTCCAAAGCATGGCAGAATAGCTAGGGGGAATGAAAGAAAGGGAGAGAGGAAACACTGAACAAACAATGGAACATTCATAGCAAGAATGACAATGACAGGGCTATGCCTCGAAAATAGGCAACATGAATAAATTTTCATAAAAAAATTTTAAGTTACAGCCCTGAACATCAGAAACCACCGTTTTTCTCCTGTCCTCATCCTAAATGCACTTCATATCCACCATTTCTCTCATAATTATGTGTCTGGCATCATTAAAACTGAGATTTACAGCACAAATATCAGTGAGGTGACACTGTTTACAGGGCCAAACAAAGAATGACATTTTGGCGGGAATTTCGAGACCTCCTTGACACTGCGCATGCGCATTACCGTAAAAGTATGGAGGACCTACCAGGACATCTAATTTTCATTTTGGATCATGCAAATTTTGGGGATTGGGGGGGGGGGGGGGGCAAAATTTGTGTTTGACCCTGAATTTTATGGAGTTTGCACAAGCTAAGTCTGGGTCATTGGTACAGTATAACAAGAGGCCCCAGGGGGCCTGAGGGCGCTCACCTGACATGGTAGCCTAAATATCAACCCAGAGAATTGATTTCCACAAGTTGCATCTGCTCCTCCTAAGAAAAGCTGAAACCAAATATCCAAATATTCTGACCAGTGGATCTAAAAAAAGATTTTTAAAGAATATTCCTCATATTGAACTAAGTCATAATTCGGGCTCCCACAGGGAGCCCATATATGAACCCAGGGACTTGGCTTTAACAAACCTGAATCTCACACCCCTAAGGATTCTGCACACCAAATATCAAAACATTCTGACTGCTGGATCTGAAGAAGAAGATTTTTAAAGAAAATTCCTCATTTTGAACCAAGTTACAATTCGAGCTCCCACAATCAGCCCAAATATGGACCTAGGGACATGGCTTGAACAAACTTGAATCTTACCCCCCTAAGGATGCTGCATAAAAAATATCAAAAGCATTCATCTGCTGGATCTGAAGATTTTTAAAGAAAATTCCTCATTTTGAACTAAGTTGTCATTCAGGCTCCCATAGTGAGCCCAAATATGAACCAAGGGACTTGGCTTGAACAAACTTGAATCTCAGCCTCCTGAGGTTGCTCCATGCCAAATATCAAAACATTCCAACTGCTGAATCTGAAGAAGAAGATTTTTAAAGAAAAATTCCTCATATTGACTAAGTTATAATTTGGGCTCCCACAGGGAGCCCAAATATGGACCCAGGGACTTTGCTTTAACAAAATTGTCCCCCTCCCCCCCAGTGAGCCCAAATATGAATCTAGGGAGCCGATTTGAACAAAATAGAATCAGATCCACCCCACAATGTTGCATACCAAATATCAAAAGATTCTGCCTGCTGGATCTGGAGAAGAAGATTTTCAAAGAAATTTGCCTGAAATGCAGTAAGTTCAAATTTGGGCTCCTATACAGAGCCCAAATATACACCCAGGGAGCCGATTTGAACAAACTTGAATCAGATCCACCCCACAATGTTGCATACCCAATATCAAAAGATTCTGCCTGCTGGATCTTGAGAAGAAGATTTTCAAAGAAATTTGCCTGAAATGCACTAAGTTCAAATTTGGGCTCCTATACTGAGCCCAAATATAAACCCAAGGGGCCGATTTGAACAAACTTGAATCAGATCCACCCCACAATGTTGCATACCAAATATCAAAAGATTCTGCCTGCTGGATCTGGAGAAGAAGATTTTCAAAGAAATTTGCCTGAAATGCAGTAAGTTCAAATTAGGGCTCCTATACTGAGCCCAAATATAAATCCAGGGGGCCGATTTGAACAAACTTGAATCAGATCCACCCTACAATGTTGCATACCAAATATCAAAAGATTCTGCCTGCTGGATCTGGATAAGAAGATTTTTTAAGAAATTTGCCTGGAATGCACTAAGTTTGAAATCAGGCTCCTATACTGAGCCCAAATATGAACCCAGGGGGCCAATTTGAACAAACTTGAATCAGATCCACCCTACAATGTTGCATACCAAATATCAAAAGATTCTGCCTGCTGGATCTGGAGAAGAAGATTTTTTAATGTTTTTCCCATTGCCTACAGTGTTAAAAAGTGCTGACTCAGCACTTTTTCAAAGTCCCGAAACTGTACCCTATGATAAAACCGATGGCAATTTTTTTTTACCAATTCTTTCTGTTGGTCCTAAGGAAGCTTCACACCAAATAAAAATTCTCGGTGCCGTGCAGTTTTGGAGATATGGGCGTTTTAATTTTTTTCTATTTTTAGCTCCTGCGGTTCCCATGGGGCTACGGGGAAAAAAAAATCAGCATAAATTAGGTACTTATGACCCAATAAGCCCTCACATAAAATTTGGTTCAAATCAGCCTCTCGGTTTGGAAAATAGAAATTTTGGGCGGGGCCAAAAGTTTTGCCCCTCCCATAATGACGCCAAGTATAGCCCCACAAACTTCTCTTGAACAAATCTGAGTCTACACCTCAAAAGGAAGCTGCACACCAAAGATCAAGTCTCTGCTACTGCTGGTTCATGAGAAGAAGATTTTTTAAGATTTTAGCACACTTTTTGGGTGTGGCCCTACCCACAGGCGAGGCAACTTGATTTGAACAAAATCAAATTGCGATGTCATAACAAACTATTATCTCAAATATCAATTAAATTGGTTCAGCGGTTTGGGAGGAGAAGACGCAAACACCATGTTCACGGATGACGACGGATGACGGACGACGGACGACGGACGGTGAGTGATCACTATAGCTCTCCTGACTGAAAGTCAGGTGAGCTAAAAATATCGAGTTGTGCGATATTGAATTTCTGACTTCGATATCGATATTTTTCTTACAAATATCTCGATATTGATACGATATTCGATATTAATTATGAAGTTGATGTTAGTCACTCTGTACACTAGCACTTGGCCAGAAAATACCTATTTGGAATTTTTTAACAACCTGGGTGTCTTATTTTTTGAAGAATAAGCCATTTGTGAAAGCCTTCTGTCAAGAAACAGCATGCTTCTCTATCAGATGGACTGAATGATTCCACTCAGGGGAGGTTACTCTCCTTAATCATAAAATACTAGAATAATGAACTAAAATCTTAATGAAAAAATATAACGTAACAGACGTCAAAGTGTAAAATATGGAAACCAAAATTTATTTATTTATTTATTGTTGTTTAAGGTCACATACTTCTGCACAATGGCTAATCATGACCACAACATGGAGATAAAGTCAAGGTCAGTCGATCGTTTATACCCCATGTTGCCTATTTTAGTGGACTCGCACCCCAAGCATTAGTGACTGGGTCCTATTTGACCAGTGAAACAGAGCTTGTTTACCACAGTAAACAAGCACTGCTTCACTTCCCAGGGTTCCCACAGGGGAGGAACCCAAAAGTAAACTACAAATTCGTTATATCTCTGAGAATGACGTTTATACATTTCCCAGCCGAAAATAATTGTTTTTATTTTTATGGAGAATTTATAAAAAATAGAATGTTTCCACACAAGGACTAACATTCCAACACTACAGAAGTAGCGCAAAATATGAGCGCCTTGATGTACAAAGAGTACTCCCCAATCGATTGGAGTTGAACACAACGTGACTTCAATTTATTGTTTCTATTAGACTTATCTAGATTTACTTGACAGTGTATATGAAAGTACTAAATGGGAATTCTTTTTTCCACACTTTCTGTCAACAAAAATATTATCAGGCAATTGATAAAATATCAATAAATCTGAATAAATAAGGCCTAAAAAAATAAAAAATCTGTTTCTCAGGACCTCCCACATGGTCCTTTTGGCTGCCGCATGCTCTCTTTTTATAACCAATTTAAACTTAAAAAAAATAAAAATTAAATGGTTTATGTCTGATATTTTACCCAAGTTAAAAAAAATTGATGAATTTGTCCCTTGAGTGCAAGAAGGCTTTGCAATGCTTTAGCATTGCAAAGCCTTCTTGCATTCAAGGGATGAAATACACCACCACCCATGCTATTCTGTAGATTATGAGACCTAAAACTTGAACCAAGAACATGAACTTTTGATGGCGAAGAAGTAATTACTGAAATAAAAAATAAAACAAAAAAACGCTCGCCCGCATGCAATTTCACAAATAATGGCCTGAGAAACAGAAGATCTACTTTGTATGGCCTAACTAATCTTATTTGAACAGTGCATACCAGGACATTTCCTTATGTTCTAAAAATAAAACTGAATTAAACGTCAAAGTGGACAAACACAAAGTTTTCAGAATTTTATTTCTGCTGCAAATGAAAAATTAACATAAAACAGAATGATTGACAAACATTACGAAAGTTTCATGAATTTTTCTTTTGCTCCAAATGAAAAAAATTAATATAGGGAAGCAACTCAACTGAAATCTAAGTTAGGCTTGTCAACGGGATTAACACAATGTTGTCAATTTGTTGTATATAAATAGATTGTTTAATTCACCCTGCCATGATAGCAGTGAATGCATAAGTAACACAGGGATTCCCAACTTCCCCTATAGTTATGGAATGGAAACTGATATCGTCGGTTCGATATTTTTCAGCTGAGCTCGATACGATATTCGATATGGTAACAATATCGATATTGTATCGACAATTCGATATATCGCACATCTCTATTGAGAAACTTCCAAAATATTTCAGGCTGTGGTAGGCTTATTCTTGATAATTTTCTGGCCATTTTTGGCCGTTATGTTAGGTAAAGGGTTAAAGCTTCAAGTTCTCTTTTGAGGGCGAATCGGCACCTACATACTCTGTAGTAATTAACATTGACTGGAAGGATATCATTCGGAGTTGCATCTACTATATCTAAAAGTTATTTGTGTTTTCTAATCCTCGCCATAGTAACCAAAGCATGCCACGAATCTAGGTTCATAGGTTGCACTAGATTAGAAGTGGTGTAGTCCTAACATGAAAAATGTATGATGCAGCTTTCTATTTTACGTCTTTAAAATAGTTCAAATGATCCTTGAATATGGCTTGGAAGTGTCCTTAAAAGTACTCATTGCTAGCGACGTGCGCCATTATCTGGGCAATTACTGGTTAGGTAAAGGGTTAAACCCAGCTTATGACTTCTCATCGGAATGGATTGTAGTAAGGTTTTTAGTGAATTCCAAAATCGAAAACCTATCCTATTTTCCGATAATCCTTTACCCAACGCAGACGATATCAAAATTTATTATTTTAAATATCTATTTTTCAAATTTTTCAAAAAATTTCAACATTATTTATTTATTGGTGTTTAAGGTCACATATTTATGCACAATGGCTAATCATGACCGTGACAGTTTTACGGGTGGAGGAAGACGGAGTACCCGGAGAGAACCACAGAGCAACTGTCAGCTCCCCAACATACTAACTCCACACAAACAGGGTAAGCATTGGTTGAAGACAAGTGCACCATCGACGTTCAGTACGCCTTAGTACACAACGCCAGCGTGCCCCCACGCGGGCAATGGGGGTGAAGTGTCTTGCCCAAGGACACAACGCGGTTGCCGCAGGTGGGATTCAAACCGAGGACCTCTCAGCTTGCAGCCTGCACCTCTACGACTGAACCACCGCACTCCCAAAAAATTTCAACAAAACCATATCATGTGACCCCTCGTTGAAATGAGCTCATTCCAACGAGGGGTCACATGATATGGTTTTGTTGAAATTTTTTGAAAAATAATATTTTTTCAACTACTGAATTTGCATATTACACGGGTGGATGCAGCCGTTTCATTGGGTAAAGGGTTAATGGGTTGCTACATGTGTGTAAACAATTGTTTCTCTTTTAGAACCCTCGTAGAGTTCAATAATTCAAGTCAGAAAGATAATATTTACATACCCTTCATCATCAACAACAGGAACTTGATCAAATCCTTCTTTATTTAATAAATCCAATGTATCCTGAATAGTAACATTTGGTGTAACTGTTAAGGGTGCTCTCAACGATAAGGCACTGACTTTCAAATTCCACCACCTGAAAAAACAATTTAAATCATTACAATAATAAAGAGTGAAGCATCCTTCTTTATCCATCAGAATTCTCAGAAGTTAAAAAATGAATATAATATATATAACCCTTTACCCAACGTAATGGCCAAAACTGGCCAGCGCTATTCTAAACAAGAGGCCCCAGGGGGCCTGAGGGCGCTCACCTGACATGGTAGTCTAAATATCAAACCAGGGACTTGACTTGAATAAGCTGCATACGCCCCCTCCCAAGAAAAGCATATACCAACTAGATGAAGCGATTGTGCCCACACAATACACAGGATTTTCCTTCTATTTTCAGTTCCTGCACTTTTACGTCTCAAAATTGAGATAAATGCATAAAAAAACAGATTTTTTTCCCAAACAAAATACATTCAGCCTAAATTTTTTTCTTCTTCTTAAAACGCATAAAAAACGATAAAACTAAATTTCCGGATTTTGGTCCAAAATTTTCTAAGTCCCACCTGGACCCCAAATTTTCTGTGTAAAAAAAAATTTTTTTGGGGTCTTAAAATTGACAGAAATGCATAAAAAAACACCAAAAAAAATTATGGATTTTGGTCCAAAATTTTCTAAGTCCCACCCGGACCACAAATTTTCAGGGGAAAAAAAATCTTTTTTTTTTTTGTCTTAAAATTGATGGAAACGCATAAAAAAACAACAACAAAAAATTTCGGATTTTGGTCCAAAATTTTCTAAGTCCCACCCGGACCCCAAATTTTCAGGGCAAAAAAAAATTATTTTTTTTTTTTGTCTTAAAATTGACCGAAACACAGAAAAAACAAAAAAACAATTTTTGGATTTTGGTCCAAAATTTTCCAAGTCCCACCCGGACCCAAAATTTTCAGGGGAAAAAAACAATTTTTTTTTTTGTCTTAAAATTGACCGAAACGCAGAAAAAACAAAAAAAAAAATTTCGGTTTTTGGTCCAAAATTTTCTAAGTCCCACCCGGACCCCAAATTTTCAGGGGAAAAAAAATCAATTTTTTTTTGTCTTAAAATTGACCAAAACGCAGAAAAAACAAAAAATTTTTTTTTCGGATTTTGGTCCAAAATTTCGAAGTCCGCAACGGGACCCCAAATTTTCAGCCTAAATATGAACCCAGGGATTTGGCTTCAACAAACTTGAATCTCCCCCCCCCCCCCCAAGGATGCTGCATACCAAATATCAAAAGATTCTTATTGGTAGATCTGAAGAAGATTTTTCAAAAATACTCCTCATACTACACTAATTTAAACATTTGGGCTCCCATAGAGAGCCCAAATATCGACCCAGGCAATTGATTTCAATAAACATGTGAAACAATCTTCCAAAGATGTTATATGTGAAAATTGAAAGCTTTTGGAGCAGTGGTTTCGGAGAAAAGTAGTCTTATGTTTTTTCCATTACCCACAGTGTTAAAAAATGCTGACTCAGCACTTTTTCAAAGTCCCCCAAAGAGTACCCCATGATAAAACCGATGGCAATTTTTTTTATCATTCCATTCTGTTGGTCCTAAGGAAGCTTCACAACAAATAAGAATTCTCAGTGCCGTGTAGTTTTGGAGATATGGGCGTTTTAATTTTTTTCTATTTTAAGCTCCTGTGGTTCCCACGGGGCTATGGGGAAAAAAATTTCTGCACAAATTAGGTACTTATGACCCAATAAGCACTCATGTAAAATTTGGTTCAAATTGGCCGCGCGGTTTGGAAAATAGAAATTTGGGGCGGGGCCAAAATTTTTGCCCCTCCTTTAACATCGTCAAATATAGCCCCTCCAACTTCTCTTGAACAAACTTGAGTCTACACCTCAAAAGGAAGCTGCATACCAAATATCAAGTCTCTGCTATTGCTGGTTCTTGAGAAGAAGATTTTTTAAGAATTGGAGCATTTTTGCCCCATCCCTCTGCTCAATGTGAGCCGAAACCTAATTTGACAAAAAATCAAAATGCCCTCATATAACCCCTACTCACATGAAATTTCATTAATATGCGGCCAGTGGTTTGGGAGAAAAAGCCCAAACACCACCTTCACGATGGACGACGGACGAAAAGTGATCAGAATAGCTCACCCTGACTTTCAGTCAGGTGAGCTAAAAATTGCCAATTAATTTTCATTATATTTCATTTTTTGTCTCAAAAACATAGGTTATGACCCCTTTTTGGAACGAGCTTGTCAAGCTCGTTCCAATAAGGGGTCATAACTTTGTTTTTGAGACAAAAAATGAAAAAAATTAGTTATTCAAGAATTTTTTTTGCAAGTGTCGTCTGCTTTTCATGTTAGGTAAAGGGTTAAAAGAGAGCAATTTCTGATATGTCAAGCAACATTTGACCTGAGCATCAAAATATGAAAAAAACAAAGTCTGGAAAAGGAAGCAATCTTTCCAACAATTCATCCATAGGTTTAGACATGGTCTAAAAATTCATCATATCTGATTATCATTTTTTTATTATTTATTTTAAATTTATTTACTTATTCTTGTTTAGGCCTAAAAATATTGAAAATCTGTTTCTCAGACCCTCCCACATGGTCCTTTTGGCTGCTGCACGGTCTCTTTTTATAACTAATGTAAACTTAAAGAAAATAAAAATTAAATGCTTTATGTCTGATATTTTACCCAAGTTAATAAAATTGATAAATTTGTCCCTTGAGTGCAAGAAGGCTTTGCAATGCTATACCACTACCCATGCTATTCCATAGATTATTATGCCTAAAACATAAACCAAGAACACGAACTTTTGGTGGCAAAGAAATAATTACAGAAATAAAAAAACGCTCGCCCACATGCAATTTTACAAATAATGGCCTGAGAAACAGAAGATTTACTCTGTGTGGCCTTAAAGTCACATATTGCTTTTCCATGGCTAATTGTGACTGCGACATGGTGATAAAATCAAGTTTAGTCAATCATTTATACCCATGTTGCCCATGTTAGAGAACTTTCACTCCTAGCATTGGTGACTGGGTCACTGGTTCTATTTTACCAGTGAAACAGAGCTTGTTTACCACAGTAAACAAGCACGGTTTCATTTCCCAATGTTCCTAAGTGGACATGATATCTGGTAATGTAACATAAAGGAATTTATGTAACCCAATTTTTTTATTTATTGGTGTTTAAGGTCACATATTTCAGCACAACAGCTAACTGTGACCGCAACATGGTTCATTTACCATCAGATTCCATTTGGCAATAAAATCTTTCATTTGGAAACCAAAAATTCAGTTGGCTCTGAACAAAAATTCCCCTTTGTACAAAACTTTTTGGGGCATTGTGAACACTATATGCAACTGCAATAAATATTTCTGGAACACCAGAGCCAGCTACCAGTAATAACCATTGTAGGGATCTCGAATGTTCTTGAAATGAAAAATCGTTCAAGGTTTTGAAAGTATTTAAATTTGTCCATTAGCTTTGAAAGTTCATGTGTTTTAAGGTTTATGCAGTTCCTATGTGAACCTGGGAAGTTTAGCAGTGCTTATTTACTGTGATAAATTTACCAGATCTGTTTTACTGGCAAAATATGACCTGGTCACCAATGCCTGGGAAGGAAGTCAGCTAAAATGTACAACATGGGTATAATCAAGTTCAGCCAATAATTTATAGCTATGTTGCCCATTTTAGAGAACTCACCACAGGCATTGGTTATGAGGTCCTATTTTACCAGTAAAACAGAGAGGTGCCCAGGGGAAGTATTGAAAATAAAAATTAGGTTATAAAAAGTTTCCAGACAATATTTCTGTTTAACCCTTAACCCAACATAGCAGTAAAAAAAAAACCACCAGAGCTATTCACAATGAAAGTGTCAATGACACTGTAGCTCAACTTGTTAAGACATGTACATGTATAGTATGTGACACAGCAATGACAAACATCTAGGTAATGACCTGATAACAAAGGTACATATAAAGTATTGTAATGGTCTGTACATAAATACTGACCGTAGCCTGTGACAAATGTATAGGTAAAGTATTGTAAAGGTGGGAAACAGTCAGATGCTAAACTAGAATAGAAATCTTTGAGTCCCAGAGTGGGTCTGACTAAACCCCAAAATATTTGTTCTCATAGCACAGTGATAACAAAGGCACACCAAAATGCTCGTTCCTGTCCCAAGGTGATAACAAAGGTACCCAAGAAGTTTCGTGAAAATCGGTTCATAAATACGAGTCGTGTAGAAGTTGTGTACAAAAAACTGATTGGATCTAATTTCGGTACAAAATGGCCACTGGCAGTCATCTCGAATTTTGGACTGCACCCAGAAACACTCGTTCTCGTCCCAAGGTGATAACAAAGGTACCCAAGAAGTTTTGTGAAGATCGGTTCATAAATACAGCATCTACCCCGAGCCATATTGACATGTGCACTTACTGTGCATAAGTAGCACTGAATAAATCAAAGTTCATCTAATTTGCATAATTTCTGCACGAGAAAAAACCCTATATTATATGAGATGTATTTCATGTTACTAAACATTTCTTCAAAAATTTATTCAAATCAGAACCTTCATATAGAAGTTCTGTACCAAAAACTGATTGTATCTAATTTTGGTACAAAATGGCTGCTGGCAGCCATCTTGAATTTTGGACCGCACCCTAAAAACTTGTTCTCGTCCCAAGGTGATAACAAAGGTACCCAAGAAGTTTCATGAAGATCGTTTCATAAATTGAGCTTCTAGCCCGAGCCGCATTGACATGTGCACTAACTGTGTATAAGAAGCACTGAATGAATCAAAGTTCATCTAATTTGCATAGTTTCTGCACGAGAAAAAAACCTGTATTATATGTGATGTATTCCATGTTACTAAACATTCATTCAAAAATTTATTCAAATCAGAACCTTCATATAGAAGTTCTGTACAAAAAACTGATTGTACCTAATTTCGGTACAAAATGGCCACCGGCAGCCATCTTGAATTTTGGACCGCACCCAAAAACACTCGTTCCCGTCCCAAGGTGATAACAAAGGTACCCAAGAAGTTTCGTAAAGATCGGTTCATAAATATAGCCTCTAGCCTGAGCCATATAGAAGTTGTGTACAAAAAACTGATTGGACTTAATTTCGGTACAAAATGGCTGCTGGCAGCCATCTTGAATTTTGGATCGCACACCCAGAAACACTCGTTCTCATCCCAAGGTGATAACAAAAGTACCCAAGAAGTTTCGTGAAGATCGGTTCATAAATACAGCCTCTAGCCTGAGCCATATTGACATGTGTACTTACTGTGTATAAATTAAGCAGCATAAAAACATTAAATAACAAAGAAATGTTTTGGAAAGAATGAAATTAAATGGATCAACTGCCATGATTACCCGTTATCTATAGATTACTTGTCAGGCGAATTATGTCTCATCTATATCATCAGCAACTTTGTTACACGCCTGTTCTATGAAATCCCCATCTACAGCAACATTAAACCATCAGGAAAATGAAAATCCATTCCGTACATATGTGCGAAACAGAAATCGTTGAAGGACTATTTTTATAAAAAAGCGAAATTCCACTGGAATTTTCTACAAATTGTGCACCACAGTTACATTTTGAATCACTAGCGATAGCTAAAAATCATCTCCCATCTCCTGAGTTCCAATGTGTTCAATGTGCCAGGGTGTGAAATGGTGGCACAGGTTCTCCTACAAAATGTATTCTTTTTGTTGATAGTGTTGTCAAAAGAATTGCTGAGTGTCCTTCTAATAACTGTTTTTATAGATGTGAAGGCATGAGTGACTTGCAAACCACTTCATTTTTGTAGATTTTTCACACGTGTAGCAATGTTTCAAATATAGTGTTGTTTAAAGTACAAATCAGTTTATGACTAGTGTTCAACTGATTATCAAAAATGGCCACTGACCGATTATAGGTTATTTGAGATCACAATTGACCGATTTCGATGCCGATTCCGATTACAATACAGTGCACTAGTAGACAAGTCAAGACTCAAAAGAACTACATTAAATTGAACATATTTCACAGTGTTAAACTCTGTTGACTCAGGTTCAGTAAAACTACCAGTCGTGCACACTTGGGCCACGTTTACTGCCCAAGTGTATGCAACTGGTAATTTTACTGCGGCCTGAGTCAATGGAGTACAACCTTCACTTTTCTGCTATGAATTGGTGACTGCCGCAAGTATGCTGAATTGCATATCCCATAAAGGGACATCTAGAGATATTAAGAATACACATTGTGGTGGTTTTCAACTTTATTGAATGGTATCACTGACATCGTTTTACATTAGCAATTGAACAATTGCAAAACATAATAAAATGCGATTCATGAATCATCACAAAATGCTTGCCAACAATCGGTTGATCAGTTGAACTGATGTTCCAGGAGCTGTTGCCATTGTCATCTGATTGCCTACAATCGGCCAATTGTGGTGGTCGGTTCCGATCATCGGTTGAACACTATTTATGACTTGAACTAAGATGGAGTGATCTCATGATTTATCTGATTGATTTATTAACTGGTTGAGTGCAAGAAGCCACTTTAGTGGCTTTACACTGCATGCATTATTTTGATGTTTGCTCAGCAGCTGAAATGTTATACAAAATTGTTAGGATGCAATTTATTGGAGAGTACCTATTGGCACTTTCCAATAAACTGTAACATTACAATTATTTATGACAAAATCTTGCTAAACTAAGGCTACTCTTGCTGGTAGCATGGTATCTTCAGAAAAAAATACCCATGTTTCAAAAAAAATTTTGAAAAATAATTTAGCACTCAACCGGTTATTTGTCCAGTGATGTCATAGGATCCACGAGAGGTTTATTTACTAAACTTGTTATTTTTAAAAAGTTACCTTGTTCAATAGACGATATGGGTTTTGGCCTGTAGTAGTGTCTTTTTTTAACAAATACTTTAACGTGATGTGTTGCCGGTAACATGTGGTCTGAGGTTTGTAGCTCAGAGCTTATGATCAACATGCTGAATGTCAACTCCGAACCGCAAACCTCAGACTATGTTACCATCAATTCAACACAATATCTTATAAGGTTCTATTAATCCTTCACTAAAACATATTATGTCAAATCATGTTGAAACGATTGATGACATTTGGATTTTTACCAATCAACTAAGGCCAAAAAAAATAATGATTTGGTTCCGGTTACCTGACCGACACTAATTTTGCACCCCGACCCTAACAATATTTTTTATTGAAATTGAAAAACAAACAGAAAAAAACACACAAACGCCAACTTTTACAACAACGACAAATAGTGTTGGGTGTTTTTTTGGTATACCGATTTATATATATAATCAGTACCATGTTCAAAACTGTCATCAGCAAATTGAATCATAATTTGTAATTGTATACCGAAGTTGTTTTAACTCCAGCATGCAAATTTCAACTTATTTATCACGGTTTACAAGAAGTGAATTTACCTCACTGGTGCAGATTACTGTTGGTTTAAATTTGGGTCTTTCCCTTTTTACCACCCTGTCTAACCTTGTATGGGACCTTTCTTTATTACTTTTCATTCCAAACTGTTCAAGTGGTTTGTTTCGACAATCGCCATCATTATAAAAATGATAGAACATTGTTTACCTCTAATTTGTCATAAACAAGTTGAGGTGAAAAGCCACAACCACATGTACTGCATTACACAAAGGTTGCATAGTCAGTCACATTGAACATTCAACCAGCTATTTAAAAACAGGAAATTTTTCTTGGGATTCTCCAAGAGATTCCCTGTAGTTTTACACTTGTACTTCAAAGTGACTGGCTGTTTGCACACAGTGATGTCATGATAGCATCTCACCTTCAAAACAGTGTGCACGCAAGTGTTTGATACAAGACTGATGCAAGGTACATTATTTTCAAATAAACAAAAGCAAGTCATTTGTGCTTCCTCTGCCAAGATAAATATGATGATACTTAACCAGTCCATTACCACAATCACTTAAAATGTCAATTTATTTCATGTGCTGAGGTGCGTTAATTTTAACACTTCCCATGATAAAGTGAGACGTGTGAACAGACACTTCACTTCAGAATCTGAGGATAGCTGATGATAATATTATCAAGATGCCTCCGAGTCAGTTTCATTTTGAAGTTGTGGAATTACACCCAAAATGTCCGCTGCAATCTCGAATAAAGCATCTGCTGATAAACTGCCATTTTGAGTGTAATTTTGCAATTCAGACTCAACAAAATATCAAAGCAGTATATTTCAGTCACAACTGTTGGAAGAATTTGGTCCTAAAAATTAACTTGAGCACAAATTCAAAGTTTAAAAAAAAAAAAAAAGAGAAAAAAAAATATCCTGACCTACTGACCCTACTTTTTCTGCTACGTAACCGGAACCAAACCATTAATTTTTTGGGGCCTAATAGCCAGGTAGCAATCGACGATTAATCACCTAATCAGTTAAGCGATGTCAGATACTTAACTAAGGCCATTAAAAAAAGTCTATGTTCTCAGGCACTGCCCACATCATTAAATTTCTGCCGCATAAAAACTTTTTAATACCCAGTCAAAAAAAAAAAATTTCCACCCGGTCAAAAACAGTTTACCCGGTCAGTATTTTCAGATCAGAATTTTGAGCACAGGCTCCGGTACACATTTCCCCGTAGTATTTCAACTTCCTGCTTGCGTTTTCCTTCATATTTTGCTTCGAATTTATCCACTCTCTGATATTTAGTTTCTATGTTGGTACATGTAAGAACTTTGGAGGAAAATGCCTCTTTTATCGTTTCAAATAGGTATCCGACTGCACATATCCTGCAATGGAGTGGCTTTGGTATGTTGTCAACAGCCATGTTGATTGAAGCATTTCGCAATATATGCAATAAGATTTATTTATTTATTTATGTTTAAGGTCACATATTTATGCACAATGGCTAATCATGACCGTGACAGTTTTATGGGTGGAGGAAGCCGGAGTACCCGGAGAGAACCAACCTACCGAGCAACGACGAGCAGCTGCCAGCTCCCCAACATCGTAACTCCGCACTGCAGCACAGGCAGGGTTAGATTGGTTGAAGACATGCGTACCATCGACGTGCAGTACGCCTTAGTACACGGCGTCATCGTGCCCATACGCGGGCAATGGAGATGAAGTGTCTTGCCCAAGGACACAACGCAGTTGCCGCAGGTGGGATTCGAACCGAGGACCTCTCAGCTTGCAGCCTGCACCTCTACCGACTGAGCCACCGCGCTCCCATGCAATATGATAACACCAGTCCAGAGTTTGTAAAAGATTTCCTCCTGAAATGTGAATATATTTTTTTAGAGTATCTTTTTCAGATTTCAGAATAAAAAATAAAAATAAAAAGCCACCAGCTCTCATCAAAAATTTGAGACCCAACTGCCCGAGAACATGGACATTTTTTTATGGCCTAAGCAATAAAGTCTACAAAACTGTGGTTTTAACTAAATTCATTGGTTGGAGTGGCTTCCAAATTATGATATAATTAATGAGTGTAACTGGACAACCTTGCGGAAGTCGATATCTCCAAGTCCAAACAAATAGCCAGTGCCACAAAAAATAAATTGCTCTAATAATAAAGCTTTGGTGTTCCAATTTGCAAATGGCAACCGTATTTATCTGTCAGTCTTTCAGTGTATATGCTCAATTCATATAACATCAAGAGTTCAAACAGAACTCGTTTTGCATCTGTAATAACTGGGACATAGGTTATTGGTAGAAGAACCAAAAGATCCAAGAAGTGATGCTGAGCACAATGGCAGCTAATTGAGTTAAATTTATTATGTTATGTACACTTTCCTATTTACCTCGTCTCTCACTCAAGGCATTCTGCATATTGCAGTGCGATATCTTTGATCTTGCGAGGTGCATAGACAACGTAGCAAAAGTTCATTAAGAACAGAGGGGTATTTATTTCTTAAAGGAACAAAGTGGAAACTTCAAGGCTTTAGAGAATATGCTCAGGTGACAACTCGACGAATGATTCACTAATTGGTTAATAGATTTATTTATTTAGTACTAATCGTATCGGCACTGTCTAATTGAAAAATCATTTCAAAATTAATGTCAAATTATTATTTTTCCAAATTTAAAAAAAAAATTCCAACAAAACCATATTGTTGCCCTCAATGGAACAAGCTTATTCAACTGAGGCAGTCACATGATATGGTTGTGTTTTTTTTAACTACTAATCTATAGATTACATAGGCAGATGATGCCCATTCATTAGATTAAGAGTTAGCACATTCATACAGTTTAATATATCTTGATCTTCACTATGTTATCAAATACTACTCACATTTTGCTAAGGATCACTCCTATCCATCTATATATACTACTCAAAGTTTGCTAAGCACCAAGTATATCCAACTTCCTGTTTTATGTTTTGGTTGAAATATTGTAATGAAAAGTGTATATATTTTTTATTTAATTATATCTTTAATGATTTAAGTACAGAAATTAAGATTTTATTTGTGTTTGACATTATTTTTTAGCTTTTGAATACAATAACCATGGAACATGGATATTATTGGTAAAAGAGGAAATTTTTTAATATGCCAAAAAGTTGACAAAGCGAACTGGTATGGCTTCAATATCGAGTATGAGACCCATTACTGTTAATTACAGCTTGACAACGCCTTCTCATGCTCCCAATCAGGTTTCTGGTGGTCCTTTGTGTGATGTTGTTCCATTCTTGGAACAGCATGGCACCAAGCTCCTGGATACTTCTGGACTGGACGCGCTGAAATTGCAAGCTGCAACTCATTCCAGACATGTTCAATTGGATTGAGGTCAGGGGATCTTGCTGCCCAGTCCATACGCTCAATCCCCTCCCTCTGTTGGTACTCCCCGACAGCATGGGCAACATAAGTACGGGCATTATCGTCCATCAGAATGAATCTATCACCCACTGCGCCTGCATACAATCTAACATGGACATCCAGGATCTCATCAATATACCGTTGTGCAGTCAATGTACCACATTCAAGGACACAGAGCTCTGTACGTCCATCCTAGCTGATGCCGCCCCAGACCATGATTGACCCTCCACCACAGTGGGCATGCTCAGCAATGTTGGCTGCATGGAATTGCTCTCCTGGTCTTCTCCATACCCTAGAATGCCTGTCTGTGTGGTCTTGGCAGTACCTTGGCTCATCTGTAAAAAGGACTGGTCGCCAATCTTCTTTGGTCCATCCAACATGGTCCATGGCCCATTCATATCGTGCCTGGCGGTGGTTCTGGGACAGCGGAATGCAATACATGGTCTTCTCGATCGGAGACCACCTTTGTACAACCTTGCCCGGATAGTCTGCGCCGAAACATTTACCCCGGATGCATTTGGAAGGTCACTGCGAACCTGGGTTGCTGTGGCACAGCGTTTCCTACGGGCCTGAACGATCAAAAAACGGTCTTCAGCTGCAGATGTTGCCCTGTCTCTGCCACCACCATGTTTTACTGGACTGGTGTGCCATACTGCTAAAATCTTGTCCAGGATCTGGTGATCACCATATGGTGCACACCAAGGGCTTCACCAACCTGACGATGGGTAGCCCGTTGCACCACCATCCCCAGAGCCCGCCACATTTCTGTTTCAGACAAATGTCTTCTTACATTGGCATTTGCCATATTCAATCATTAAATCACAAGGGTTTGTGTTGAAATGAAGATTGAATACCCTACACATGTCATTTACAAGTTGACAGTACATGAAAACATCATGAAAATCAAGGGTTACATACTTTCTATGACTGTCACGAAAAGTCTGCCTGTCAAGAGAGCTAATGTAAACACTGGGGACCATCTCAATACATTCCTCAATCATATCCAGGAAAAATATCGCAAATATGTCACAATCAAATTTCACAATGATGTGTCAAATATTTGGTGCTTAGAAAACTTTGAGTAGTATATTTGATACATAAAAGTTCAAATTATGTTTATTTGCTCATTAAGGTTTAACACGACTTCCACAAGCTTTGATCAAATCATGTCCATGCCTGAATATAAGCAACCTGTCATTTGCAAAATGGGGTCCCCAGAGGGTGAATTTGCTGATGCTATCCCATACAGTGGGCCAATTTATCCTCTGGGTACATCTTTCTGTTTTGGCTTAAGACATTGATTCAGACTGAGGTTCACAGAGGGAAAATTTTGTGATGCTACCCTGCTGTGCAGGATAGCATCACCAAATTCACCATCTGGGGACCTCATTTTGCAGATGACAGTCTGCTTATTTTCAGGCTTGAGCTTGTCAGACAATTTTACACGTGGGAGGAGTCAGAGTACCCAGAGAGAACAACTGAGCAATGGTGAGTAACTTTCAGTCTCTCTCATTTTCCCTCCAGACACAAGTGATTAGCACTGGTTGGAGGTAAGTGTTATGTTGACCTGTCGTACATCTATGGTCGATGTGCAGTACTCCCACGGGTCACTTGCCTTCTTAACTCTGCTTATACCAAGATGATACATCTGAGAGTGTGACAGTTACTTGGCATTGTTGAGTGCTTTCCAATGGGAACTGGAGCCTTTTCACCCCGTAAATTTGTACAACTTGATATGACCCAGGCTATTAACTGGTTGAGTGCTAAACTATTTTTGGCCATAAAAATTTGTTCACATATCTTTGCCTTGTTACAATTTATGGGAGAGTGCCTACAGGCACTCTCCCATAAATTGTAACAAGACAGATCCTTACAGACCAAATAATATCATTTCAAAGATAATACAAAGCATATCCACTGAGTATGAAGCCTTAAAAGTGCAGTACCTTCACCTCAGTGTAAAGCCCATAATATGGGCTTCCAGCACTCTACCAGTTAAAAGTGTCACTGACCCCCAATAAATAAACAAACAAATAATGTGACCATATTCCTTTCCTTTACAAATGATGTTGATGAATGGGGAGTGATCCTTAGCAAAATGTGAGTTGTATATAATAGGCAGCTAATAAAGCATTTAATCAATAACAGTATGGGTACAAGTAAATTATTAAACAGTAACAAAATTCTCTGGCTGTTTCAGCACAACAATGCACTCTAGTCCAGCTGTGATGGCAAAATGAAAACATTAGTCATACATACATACATACATACATACGTACATAAAGCTAACTAAAACAAGATGGCTACCATGGCAGAAAACTGATTATCAAAAGGAACCCTCCTCTAGTCACCACTAATCAACCGCAAAAAATAAGATCCATAGTGCATTTCATTTTCAAGCTATTGAGCAGAAAAGCAGAAGCTAACAGACTGATGGGTGGACATGGCCATACTATAATAAGGCCTGCTCCAGAGAGCGGCTGTATAAAAAAAACATTTTGTTTTCTCTCAAATGAATTTTTCAAATCAATGAGGAGAGACTTATTTTTTTGTTGTTGACTGGTTGAGCATTTTGGCTCCAGTCTTAAGTTCACAACTGCTAAAGGGACTCTCCCATGAATTACAAAAAGGTAAAGACATACAAACAAAAATTTTGACAAACAAAATTTTAGCACTCTGCAAGTTAAGAAAGAAAAATGAAGTACATTTGTGTACAGTTATATTAACCCATTACCTGACACGAAAAGCAGACACTTGCAAATAAAACTCTTGAATAACTAATTTTTTTCATTTTTTGCGTCAAAAACATAACTTATGACCCCCTCATTGGAACAAGCTCAATGAGCTCGTTCCAACGAGCGATCAGAAGCTATGTTTTTGACACAAAAAAAGAAAATTCGACAGTAATTTTTGTGAACAGCACTGGCCGGTTTTGGCCGTTACGTTAGGTAAAGGGTTAATGCACCTTTTTTAAAGGTATATAGCAACCAAATAACATCAGTCATTTTCTGCAGAACATAGCAAACTGGGGGGAGGGGGTTGCTCAAGAAGCCATAGCTTGTTTTTTTTGGATAAAATACATCAAATAAACTTGGTGAATTTCTACAAAATAATCACTATTACTACACCAGTCTAGGAATGATGAGTTATCACTCAAGCACACCTGATTCCTACTAAAGACTAAAATACAAAACAAGGAGTCAGTAAAGGATTGAGGAATAAAATTAAAACAAACACGTAAGAAACACTAATAAAATTGTAACTGATAAAACCTTTGGGGAAATCCTGCAAATATCAGTTTATAGTTTCAGGGTTCTTGCAGGTACAGTTAAAACTAGAAGTCCTGTCATGAAATGCGCAGAAATAGCACGTTGATATGCGCTTTAATGTGCGCGTTATGGCCCAAGTAAAGCTATCAAATTCTGGCCTGTGCACAAGCAATGTTTCAGCCAATGGACCTCCTGGTAACCTGGAGGTCCATTGGCAGAAACATTGCATGTGTTTGCTATGAGTAACCAGGAGAACCTGCCGTGCTTTGGATCCATTCAATATGGCAATTGCGCGCAATTCCAACGCGCAATTAAGACTAGATAAGTGCACAATTCGTGACAGGACTTCTAGTTTTAACTGTAAGGACTGATAAAATTCAAGGCTTTTCAAGGCCATTTCTGGATATATTTCAGCATTTTTCAAGATTGCAGAAGTTCGATAAAAGTGGAGGGGCACAAATTTTCAAGGCTACATGGTTCGCTCAGTGGGAGAAAAAGTTACAATTGCATATATTGGTAAATGTACAATGACACACTATAGAGTCTTGTTTAGATGAGCATGCCACGGTGTAGTCACTGTCCTGTCCACTACATCTACTTCAATGATCTTCCAACCCGAAGACTAGCCTTTGGGTTGGAAGATGGTCGAAGTAGAAGAGGTGGATGAAGGGAGGGTTCCTTGGCCAAATGTTGTTTGGATTTGCAAATAATATATTACAGGAATGCCTGTATATTGGCACGTCTGCATGGGCCCATTTCAACTCATTGTGTAACCATGCAACATGTCTGTGTGAAATAGTGGAGGGGCATGTGTCCTATTATTTATTTATTGGTGTTTAAGGTCACATATTTTTGCACAATGGCTAATCATGACCACAACATGAGTATCAACTCAAGACCAGGGGTGAGCGTCAATAAGCCATGTTGCCCATTTGAGAGAGGATTTGCACCTCCCAAGCATTGGTGACTGGGTCCTATTTTACCAGTAAACAGAGCCCGTTTACCACAGTGAACGGGCACTGCTTCACTTCCCGGGTTTCCCGCGGGGAGGCATGTGTCCTCTATGACCCCTTGGTTCCACCACCTCTGACCTCTAAACATTACCCCATCTTCCCACTTCCCTTGTTTGTTCTAGTTAGGACTAGTTAAGGCATGGCCCTGGAAGTCCTTAATTTGGATATTGTAGGGCCTTGAAAAATGCTGAAATATAACTAGAACCTCTGGTTATTACCTCTCCCCCCACTTCCCTACAACTGGGTGGAGGGTATAATGACTGGAGGTCCTAGTTACAACTATGCCTCTGTGAACTCTAGCATATAAGATTAGGCCACACAAAGTAGATCTTCTGTTTCTCAGGCCATTTTTTGTAAAATTTCATGCGGGCGAGCGGGTTTTTATTTTATTTTTTATTTCTGTAATTATTTCTTTGCCACGAAAAGTTCATGTCCTTGATATGTTTTAGGCCTCATAATCTACAGAGAAGCATGGGTGGTGGTGTATTTCATCCCTTGAGTACAAGAAGGCTTTGCAATGCTAAAGCATTGCAAAGCCTTCTTGCACTCAAGGGACAAATTTATCAATTTTTTTTAACTTGGGTAAAATATCAGACATAAACCATTTAATTTTTATTTTTTTTTTAAGTTTGCATTGGTTATAAAAAGAAAGCAGGCGGCAGACAAAAGGGAGGGCCTGAGAAACAGATTTTTAATTTTTGTAGGCCTTATATAGACTTTATGATTGCGTGCCTCGTCATCATTTTTATTTCAAGAATATTCAAGGCCACCTGACACATTTTCCAGAATTTCAAGGCTTTGAATGACCGCTAGTTAAATTCAAGGCCATTCCTTGAATTCAGGGCCCCACAGGAACCAGGGATTTGAATTGTTGAAGTGAATCAAAAGAGAGGATATGATATCATATCAAATCTTTTAAATCCCATGGTCTTGGCAGCTGCACTATAAGATGATAACATTAGACACAATGTAAGCACTGTAAGGATGTGAAAAAATAAAAATTCACAACTTTTCTTCTCAGTTATTTACAGTAAAACCTGTCTTGAGAGACCGCTGTCTTGAGAGACCACCTATCTTGAGAGACCACTTCTGCCAGGCACCGACTGGTTTTACTCTATAATGGACCTGCTATGGGAGACCACATGTCTTGAGAGACCACCTGTCTTGAGAGACCACTGTGACCTGGTACCAACTTGTATTTTTATGCCATAATGGACCTGTCTTGAGAGACTGCCCCTTTGAAGACTGAAACCATGACAAAAACTTTTTACTTGTTTTGGAATTGGAAAATCCATTGTAGTTACACTAACATAATTAAAAGTATTACAAGCTCTTAATTGGGTTTCAATTGCTTACTCATTAAAGATTGAGATGTTTTTATAAGACCCCTGTGAAAAGATTAGGATTATTGCCGAATAAACAATTTCATACATACCTGAAATGTGACATATAGGAATAAAAATAAATTTGTGTCGAAAATCTTTTTGTAACAAATTGAAATGGACTGTTATAAAAATTATAAAAATAAATTAGTGTTGAAAATCTTCATTGAAGATTTTCAACACTAATTTATTTTTATAATTTTTATAACAGTCCATTTCAATTTGTTACAAAAACTTCATAAAAAAGAACAACTACAAAGTAATTACACGAATCCATTCTTCTCCATTTCTGAATTTTGGGGTTGGTTATTCACTGACTTGAGAAAACCTGAAACCTGTTTTGAGAGACCACCTGTCTTGAGAGACCACTTTTGTGTGGCCCAAAGGGCGGTCTCTCAAGACCGGTTCTGCTGTATTCATTTTGTTTGTTTTTTTAAAAAAAAAACATTTTTGACAGCCAGGGTCACCTTGTGTCAGACAGTTTTACGGATGGAGGAAGCTGGAGTACACAGAGGGAACCAATGCACAATGGCATCTGTCAGACTCCCCAATGTACTTACTCCACACAAATAGGGTTAGCACTGGTTGAAGACAAGTGCACCATCGATGTGCAGTACGCCTTAGTACACAATACCACTGTGCCCCATGTGGGTAATTGGGATGAAGTGCCTTGCCCAAGGACACAACGCAGTTACTCTTGGCAGGAATCGAACCGTCAACCTTTCGGTTTGAAGTTCAATGCAATAACCACTGAGACTGGCATTGTAAGAAAAAAAACAGAGATATTGGAAACGAATCAAAACATTTTTCCTTCAGGTTTCCTGGTTACCGCCATGGTATGTTATATAGCATTATTTATTGGCTCTGATTTTCAAATACAGCGGAACCCACTTAATTGGATATCTCTTAATGTATATCCCTGTTAATTGAATATAATTTCCCAACACAAAGCCATTTACCATACAACCAGTACAAATCTGACCTGTTCATTGAAAAAAAGGTTAAAGAGTAAACACCTGTTAACTGAATAAAAAATCTTGTAACCAGTCGAGAAATTACCCTGACTCTCCTCAGTTTTCCTTTGTTTATATACCTATTTAGCCTCAGTTCATCCAATACAGGCAATTAATCTATTATAACTTGTTTGACAGAGCTCATGGAGCTCTGTCAAACAAGATATAATAGAATAAATGCAAAGTTTATCTCTAGAATGCAGGAAAGTAACATAATCCCTGTTAACTGAATACTCCTGTTAACTGAATAATTTTCATTGTCAAAGTGGCTAATCAATTAACAGGGTTCCACTGTACCAGAGTTTCACCTTATCAAACTTGGCAGATATGGCTTCAAACTCTGCTGAAATGTTGCTGATCTCGGCCCAGATGTTCCCGTTGATAAATTAGTGGGTGCAACCAATTTGTTTGTGAAGAAAGCGTTCACCGATATTCAGAAAATTGGTGTTACTTGGCATAATTGAGTAGTTTGAAGTGGACTTTTGTATGGTGAAGAATTAATGATGGTAATAAGTAAGTATCAGGTGGATAAGGAGAAGAAAAAAGGGAGCGAATACAGTGGAAAGAATGGTTTATTACAAGCCTGTTCTATGATATCCCCAGCTACAGCAACACTAAACCATGCGGAAATTATAAATTCATAATAATTTGTATATTTTTTATACACACCCATGGTCCAGCCTTAGCTGGTGCTAACTCAGAAATATCTAGGGCCAAACACAAATTTTGCCCCCCCAATCCCCAAAATTTGCATGCAAAACCGAATATTAAAAGTCCTATCTGGCCTCCATACATTTACTCTCCACGCTTACGCTGACGTCAGAAGTGACCGGAATTGGCGCCAACATCATTCTTTGTAAAAGAGAGTATTACATAATAATTCAGCAGG
Organism: Pictodentalium vernedei; assembly: GCA_031216915.1. NCBI lineage: Eukaryota > Metazoa > Mollusca > Scaphopoda > Dentaliida > Dentaliidae > Pictodentalium > Pictodentalium vernedei. The sequence continues at coordinate 51,360,124 of CM062288.1, read as the reverse complement.
GAGGTATGAGTGCCCACTCATGGGAGGGCCATCTCCGTCTGGGCCATTGGTAAGTATAAAAAGTATACAAATTATTATGAATTTATAATATTTTTGTACTATAACCCAATGGCCCAGACTTAGCTAATTCGTAAAAAGGTGGAGGGCCTAGGACTTCCGAAATAGTAGATCAACATAGTTCCAATCCTGCAATTCAAGATGAAAGGAAATTAGAATAATTAGGAATTACATGTATGTCTCTCTTTTCAGTAATAGAGGAGACATATCCTAAATAAGGAGCCCAACTTAAGTAATTCCTTATTCTAATCATGAAGACTATGCTAATTAGGATGTAACGAGTTCCTAATTTTTAAGGCTAGTCCATACTAAGCCCCAAAAATTAGGATGGCGTATCTGAGAATAAGAGAAAATCCCCCACAAACATACGCCATACAATAACACTTCAGCTGTATGCAGGATATAATTACGGACTGAACAGTTCCATCATAGTTACATACCTATCAAGCCAGAGAAGAGGTAAAAAATCACCCCCCCCCTCTTTCTTTTGAAGGAATCTTCAAAAGAAAGAGGGGAAAGCTCTGGAATCAGTAAGAGCGGTACCAAAAAACTATATAAATACTCGTCGAACAGACACTCAGGTATTAATCCATGATTAATAAATGGTGCTTAATGCCACTTCAGAAGTTAAGGCTATGGCGACGATCCTGGTAATTAATATTGCCCGATATATAACGTACACGGCGTACACAGATACGTCAAAAACCGGTGATATAAAATGTAACATACACATGTCCAATCGAGCCACACTGAACGATCTCTGGAGAGAAAACACACTTCTGAGGTAACCCACAGAAGACCTCATTTAGGTGTACAATAAATTCCAGTAACAACAGTTTCCAACGTGTACTATCCGATATCTACGACCGTAAACACTTGTGAATATGCGATTTGAGTACTGACATAATAGAGACCAGGATCTAGAAATGGAAGTAGGTATGATTAACAGGCTTCGACACGGACCGCCCCCAAAATAGTTCATAATTTCAAGGTCCATAAAATACAATAAAGTGTCAGCCTAATAATTATAATGCACGAGAGCATTAAAATCCAGCATGTAATCATCTGAATACCAATAAACTGGTTATGCAGCCTCCGAGGTATCCAAAGAGTAACAATTTAATTATGATGAAAAATGTGCTCGTATGTAACAAATCAACAAATAATCACAGGAAACTAAACCAACTAAAAAGCGGATGTGCCCATGAGGTCGCCATAGGACAAGACCCAAATGCATAGTATGTTTGTATTAAACTATACAAGGCTTGCGGGAAGAAAACTACATCTTACCTGGTAATTGCCTCTAAATAAAGTGGCAGTGTGAGTGTGTGTGGGGGGGGGGATTCGAAGTCATATCAAAATCTCCTCACCCACATCTTAATCGTTCCTGTGTTAGTCATCAAATAATATAGGAACCGCAATGGTTCCCTCACATCTAACCAATTCCATTATGCCACTATGGGCAGAGAAGGATGTGAAGAACAAAATTTTCCCCGATAAAGAAGGTCCTCTCATGGAGGAAGCTTCCCATAACAGACACTTGAGCAAACTGATCCAAGGTTCTGTGACGACAGAGGTGCTACTATTAGGATTCATTGATACTATTAACAAGACTGTTTGATCTTAAACACAATCTACTGAATCAAATGAATTGGAGGATACGCGTATCCTATCATCCATCTCCATGAAATCGGCAGAACGTCTACTACATGCGCTCAATGGTCTGGGCATGGCGACACAAAACGACGGTAACTGATTTTTCCAGTGCGTCGCAACTGATCTGTCATGGGGCGATCCCACTGGTAGCAAAACTGTCCAAATACTCGCTTGTTGAGCGTCCATTCCAATTGCAACAGGCGACCTTTCCGAGGAGCGAGTCTACTAGTACGTTCAGTCGACCCGGTATATGACGGATAGAAAGATGAACATTATGATACATGGCATATTAGGACAATCTTCTCCGTTAGTTGGCATAACGGAAATGAATGGGAGCCGCCCTAGTTCCTGATGTACGCTACCACTGACGAGTTGTCCAACAATATCAGAACATGTGCGTCTGCTATAATGTGAAACCATTGTTATAGCGCTAACCAAATTGACATCATTTCTTTGATGTTTATGTGTTTCTCCAGGAACTGAGGGTCCCAAAGATCCTGGCATTTCGAGTCTGTCAGACTCAGGGTCGCGCCCCAACCTGTTTGACTCGCATCCGTCATAATCGTGAAAGCCAGATCCGGCAGCTGCAGCGGAACTCCCTGAGTTAACCATTGAATATATGCCCAAATCTGGACCTATTGTTTACTAGATCTGCTAAAACAATACTGGTCTCGAGCGAATGCATCTTCACACTCCAGTTCTGGGTAAAGAATATTTGGAGGGGACGTGTGCGTAAGCGACCCATCGGAATAAGATCTGCAGCCACTCTGCACAACCCCATCAATCGTATAAATTCCCTCGTTGTTAATATGTATGAGTGTAGACAAAAGCGAGCATAACAACTGACTAATTTGCTGGGTGACAGCAGACGAACCAGATTGCTGTGAGTCTAGAAGCCCATTCCGTTCTGAAGAGTAGTTGATGCCGTATCTCTGAAGAATGTCGTCCAAGTCAGCGGACGTTACCGCAGATGAATGATCTCGGAAGTGATGCATTACCGAGTTCATTATTCGAGTGAACATCTAGGGCGCTAGATTCAGACCAAAGTACATCGCTCGGAACTGAAATACTATCCCTTGAACGACAAACTGTAGGTACTTTCTGAATGCCGGATATACCAGGACATGAAAGTACGGATCCTTAGATCTATGCTTGCTGCATAGTCGATCACTCGAACGCTCGCTTTTACTGACTGAATGATTACCATAAATAAACTTTTAGAGCCATGATAAACTTGTTATCCAGATCCAGTCTATTACTGGTCGGAACGAGCTGTCTGGCTTTGGTACGAGGAACAGGTGACTGTAGAATCCTTGAGAATCTTGGTTCTCAACGACCTCTATTGCTTCCACTGCCAAGAGAGCCTTTACTTCCAATTGGAGAGACTCTTATTTAAGGATTTGACGGAAGTTTTTTTCCATCGCGGACATCATGTTAGTGGTGGTTTCTCTCGGAAAGATAGCGGTAGGCCGTCCGAGACCACACTTCTTACCTACTGGTCTTCTGTAATAGTTATCCAGTTTGATGTGAATCTTGATAACCATCCACCAACTGCCAACCAATAGAGGTCCTCACCATCACCTGTAGTACCTGCGAGGCTTACAGGAGGAGAAACCACGTCCCCCCTCGCGAAGAGCCTCGACCCGCCGGCTTAGGGGCGTCTGACCAGTAGTGTTGGTCAGACCTACGCCCCCTTCCTGGGTTGCTGTAATGACGATCTCTAGAGTAATTATAGGAGGGTTCCTATATCCTCGGTAGGAGTCCCTTTTAGACAATTTCTGTCTAGGACGTCCTTCCTTACTCTTTTCTGCTGTTGCAGGCCAGTTAGAAGCCGACTTAAGGAGCAGAGTATTGATTCTTTCTTTGTAGCTTGGTCATAAACCAATGAAAGCTTATCATCAAAAACTTAGTGTCCGGATACCGGAGTGACCCGTAGAGAGTTTTTCACCTTGTCATCTATTGAAGATGACGACGCAAGGGGTCCGTCATATCTGATTAACACCAAATTAGCCACTGTTAGGGCCGAGTTATATGTGATGAACATAATAGCCCTGGAAAGGAATCATAAAGAGGTACGGATGTCCTCAAATTCCTTTTCGTGGAGACGTTGCGCCACAGCTCTTGAAGGTGATCTGCGTCTAAATTCGCTCTGAATGAAGAAATGGTCGTCTTAATTGTGTCAGAGCAAATAGTGAATGACAAAGTTAAGGCCAAGACTAGGTCCTCAGCCTGCTCATCCAAATGCAGAGGAACTCTCTATACATCTTCCCCGATCGTTTTAAATGAACATAGTCCAACAAATGGTAAATTTATGGAAGATGATGACAAGAAACCACCTTTCTTCTTCCCACTGGAAAGTTCAATATAGCATCATCTAAATGGCTGAAGGCTTGCGACACCTGTCTAGACTGAACCGGAAAAGACATGACCTCCTCCTTTGTCCAGATAAAGTCAGCGTCCACCGACTTAAGTGGTTTCTTCCTAGTAGTCGCAGCATTCTGATTCGCTGGAACAAATTCAGGGTAGTGTTGATGGATTAAATCCATTGCAACCATGTTTGGTTCCAAAAGGGAAGGGTAATCCTCCTCCGTATTCCTTTCACCATCCATCTGAATCAGTTGAAATTCATGGTCAGCAGCATCTGAACTTGCAGATGACTGGAACAACAGAGCACCATCCGACAGCTCAGGATCTGAGACTGCCTTCGGCTGCTTCTGCACTTGCTGGGATGTTGCGATTAGCTGCGCAATCTGCGACAGCAAGTCCGTTATGGAGGCCTGAGGAGCAGCGGTCTTCTGTTTCTTGGCCACCGGCTGCTTCCGGGACAGTGTGTCTGGGATGGCTCTTTTCTCCGGACATGACGTAAATGAGGCCTCGTCTCCTTAGCTACCAGATGGCCCGACTTCCGGACGATGAGTGGTCCCTTATCGGTGATGTAGGCTGGATATCTGAAGTTGTGTAGCTAAGGTGTGGTCGTGTGTGCTTGGAAGATGCCGATGCAGAAGCGAAAACTGTAGCTGACGCCGACTGTGAACTGAAAGGAGCATCCCAGATGGGAGGCACAGACGTATGCTCTGACTGACGCAAGTTCTGATCACCACATCTGGCCCCAGAAATTGTCGGGAAAGAGAGGGGGCTCTCTCGCTTGCAGTCCCTTCAGACCTCACCAAGCTTCCCAATGAACTTTCCGGCTTCATTCTGTTCCGTCATCACTGGGTGAGCCTGTTTATATTATAAGGTGCTCGCTCTACCCAATCCACCTCTTAGACTGCAATGGACACACCCGGTGTCACGATACCCACGGACGGAGTAAAGCTTCACCGGTCGAGCTAGCTGTCGACAGGGAACTGAAACCACTGGTTTGTGGTTTATAGCCCTGCCCAATGTTCATGAGCACCTTTGCTGCCTGCTCTGTTAATTATCTGAATGCGACGACGGCAGCACACTCTGTCTAGGCATCATGTAAACATCACCATGTCCTTGTTCCTCTGAAATAGAAATTAAGAAATGAGAATGACTCTATGGCGAGAGGACCGGCAGTGGCCTCTTGCCGCTAACAACGTACCGTGACACCCATCTCCAATGTTTGTCATCCCATCCGACACATGTTGAGCAAGAATTAGTGGGAGTACATCGACTACAAGCATGGCAACCAATATGTAAATCAGAGGAAAGGCTTCCTCGCCTTGCATTTGAGCAATATGCTTTCATAATGAAGCAAAATAAAGTGGATCGTACTCCCACCAACTCCACATTAAATATTAGAAAAAGATACATAACAAATAACATTCAAAATATAAATCGAAAAATAATTTACAAAAAAAAAATTTTCAAAAAATTTTGACAAGAGCCCAAATCCCCGAAAGAGCCTAAGTGTGTACAAATTTTTTTTTATTATCCAAAAAATTAACTGCTACACTACTGGAATATTTTAATGTATCTTACAACAGTCCAACCAAGATAATAAATAGGATACTACATATATAAATAGAGCGTTGTCAAGGTAAACAAAGTCAGAATGAAAACTGGAAACAAGACCCCAGGTAACACGGCCCAAAGTCAGTAACAGATTTTGAACTATCCGATGTAAAGCAAAATCTTCATCAGAAGAAAAAACGATACATCAGATGTATGATGCATGACCAAAATGCCTAAACACCCCTAGGGTGAGGACGTTATTATTTATTTATTTATTTATTTATTGGTGTTTAAGGTCATATACTTCTGCACAATAGCTAATCATGACCGTGACAGTTTTACAGGTGGAGGAAGCTGGAGTACCCAGAGAGAACCACCGAGCAATGACGAGCAGCTGCCAGCTACCCAACATTGTAACTCCGCACTGCAGTACAGGCAGGGTTAGATTGGTTGAAGACATGCGTAGGGTGAGGACATAACCATGGGGATATACCGAATGAACATTCTGTGTAACACATTAAACTCCCAAAAAATTTATAAAAAAATTTCAATAAAACAAGCCAAAAAGATTGGAAGTTTAACTGGGGGGCTTCAAGGAAGGATAGGGAAGGAACACTTAACAAACAGTGGAAAAATCATTAGCAAGAATGATGACGTCAGGCCCATGTCCCGAAAATGGGGAACATGAAATAATTTTTATAAAAATTATAAAGTTACAGCCCCGAATGTTTCAAACCATCGTTTCTTCCTTTCTTCATCCAGTTGTGTCCTTGAATCCACCAAATTAACCATTGATTTGTGTCTGGCATCATTAAAACTGAGATTTAAAAGTACAGATGTCAGTTTGTTGTTATCTGACTGAGGGCCAAACAAAGAATGATGTTGGCACCAATTCTGGTCACTTCCTGACGTTTGTGCATACGCAGAGAGTAAATGTATGGAGGGCCAGATAGGACTTTTAATTTTCGGTTTTGCATGCAAATTTTGGGGATGGGGGGGGGGGGGTAAAATTTGTGTTTGGCCCTAGATATTTCTGAGTTAGCACCAGTAAAGTCTGTGCCATTGGGTTATAGTATAAAAATAATGAAAATCTGTTCCGCACATATGTACGGAATGGAAATCATTAACACACAATTTTTAAAAAGAAGCAAAATTACAGTGGAACTTTCCACAAGTGCCCCACAATTATAATTTGAATCACCAGCAATAGCTAAAAATCATCCCCTGAGTTCCAATGTGTTCATCGATCATCAGAGTGGGGGATATAGAACAAGGAGATTGCCATGTATTTTCATTGTTTTAGTGCAGGAACTGATCTGGACAAAAATCAATCCGGATATCTGGATGGACAGATGACGGACGGACAACCCATTTACATAATACAACAGTTTTTTTCAAACAGGCGTATAAAAAAAATCCAAATCTGAATCACCATTTGGAAGTTTTTGCTTGAAAAGTATAAAATGTTATTTTTAGAACAAAATGGCTGATGAAGGCCATTTTTTATGGCTGTCAAAACCCAAAATATAATATCCTGTTCGTCCCCTCTGCACCAGGGTAGGATTTGTTTAAAATTTTGTTTAGCAGTTTTTTTCCTATCTCTTGAAATTGATTAGCAAGTGGGTGTAATTGTTTAACTTTGGCAGTTTTCATTTATGATGGTTCCACCCTCAAAAATACTAAAATAAGTCAACAATTACATGTATAATTAAATCATGTTTCAATCAACCAAATAAAATAAAACAAACTAACATAGCAATATCACACTCACTGGGACATGAACTTTAAAGACTCCACTAGTCTATATAATGAACAACACACCAGACTTTCCCCTTCCTGGCAGGCATCATGCTGATTGTGCCCCCTACATATTACCTGCCAGTCTCCCACCCAAACTAAAAAAAATAGGCAAAAACTAACGGGGAAATGGGGAACAGCAGTGTATGAAATTTCTCCATGTTAATGTAATAACCACTGGGCACAATACAGATAATTAAAACCTGAACACTTGGGTGAGAAGGTTGCATGTTCCAGTTACAGATTATTAAAGAGCTTTATTTTTACACCGAAACTTAACAAGAAAATACAGCAGTGCTGTGCAAAAAAGACGTTGATAATATGCCAATGCAGTTTTACTGAAAAGACCATCTTTAAAATAATAAGACTGGGTATCACAAATGTAGTCATGTAAAACATTATGTTGAGGAAAAATCTGAGGAATAATTAATTTAAACATAAACAGATCAATTTGAAAACAAATCAAAATATATTTGATTCTCGATCAATATATTGTGGAAAACAATGAAGATGGGGGTTTTTATTTATTTATTTTTAAAATTTTTTTAGTATCTTTCTTCAGTAAATATGCAGTTTTCAGAAACTTGTGCATGAGGAATATAGAACATTCTAGTGCTCTGGAAACAAAAGTTTTGCTGACAATTGTTAGGCCAAAAATGAAAGGGAATAAGCCGTTTTTTTCAAAGAATGCATCTGAAATTACAGAAAAAAACATGACATGAAGAGCAAATATAAAGATTATCTTGTATGCAAATCACGTAGTCTTGATAATTTCTTTAAGCACACACCATATATTTTTTTTCATTCGCTTTTTCAACAGCACTGAACGTTCTGAATACGACTGACATTTTCCGTAAATACGATCAGTTCTATTGGGGTTTTCTATCAATAACCTCAGAGTACACATCGAACGTAAGAAAATTAACTCGTTACATGGTGTCTGGACGATTCGGACCATGTACGATTCGGACCAGATTTTTATAAAGGTCGTTTCGGCCCAGATCTATTGACGATTCGGACCATATTTCTGGCCAATTCGGACCAGATTATTGGACGATTCGGACCATGTTTGTGGACGATTCGGACCAGGTTTCTGGGCGATTTGCCCAACAGACACGCAAACTACACAAGCCGGCACAGACATACACACTTCACAAGACAGCACAGACTTGTCTTCTGAATTAAATAGGCCTAGGGCTTTATGTGCCAATTTCAGTGAGCCATTTTCATTAATTTCACTGAAAAAAATACCGACGTACCAGTATTGTTTGTAGTTATCACAACAGATAATTCTGCGAGTAATTATGAAACAACTAATCCTGTGCTTCTGGGTCATGTCAGGGAAGAGGAAAAAAGATGCGACATCAACATTGACCTGCCTGTTTTTATTTGAAATGCATTTTGGGTCCGTATACCGAATTTGGTCAAAATCGGCCCAGTAGTTGGCTCGTTGCTAAGGGGCGCTCTCGTTGCTGGGGAAGTCACGTGGCATCAACATTGACTGTCTGTCTTCATTTGCAATGCATTTTGGGTCCGTATACTGAATTTGGTCAAAGTCCGCCCAGTAGTTAGCCCGTTGCTAAGAGGGAGCTCTGGTTGCTAGGGAAGTCACGTGACGTCAACATTGACCTGTATGTTTTTATTTGCAATGCATTTTGGATCCGTATACCAAATTTGGTCAAAATCGGCCCAGTAGTTAGCCCGTTGCTAAGGTGGCGCTCTGGTTGCTAGGGAAGTCACATGAAGTCAACATTGATCTGTCTGTTTTCATTTGCAATGCATTTTGGGTCCGTATACCGAATTTTGTCAAAATCGGCCCAGTAGTTAGCCCGTTGCTAAGGGGGTGCTCTGGTTGTCAGGGAAGTCACGAGACGTAAACTTTGATCTGTCTGTTTTCATTTGCAAAGCATTTTGGGTCCGTATACCGAATTTGGTAAAAATCGGCCCAGTAGTTAGCCCGTTGCTAAGGGGGCGTTCTGGTTGCTAGGGAAGTCACGTGGCGTCAACATTTATCTGTCTGTTTTCATTTGCAATGCATTTTGGGTCCGTATACCGAATTTGGTCAAAATCGGCCCAGTAGTTAGCCTGTTGCGAAGTGCGCGCTCTGATTGCTGAGGAAGTCACGAGACGTCAACATTGATCTGTCTGTTTTTATTTGCGTTACATTTTGGGTCCGTATACCGAATTTGGTAAAAATCGGTCCAGTAGTTAGCCCGTTGCTAAGGGGACGCTCTGGTTGCTAGGGAAATCACATGGTGACACAGCTGACCTGTCGGTTTTCGTTTGCAATGCATGTTGGGTCCATGTATCAAAATTGGTCAAAATTGGCCCAGTAGTTTGCCCGTTGCTAGGGGCGTGCTTTACTTGCTATGGACGTCACGTGACATAATCAGTGGCCCATTAACCTCACACTCCCCCCCCCCACACCCCAGTATATTAAGGGTCCCTTGACCCAATGAGGGTGAAAGCAATGGTGGAGAGCCATCACTTGTTCTCGCGTCCGAGTATCCTTGAAAAAATGTAATCTCATTTGTCCCCGGTTCCTTTGGGAAAAATCCCTAAAAGTTTAATCAGCCAGAGTCATTCTCGTGAAGTCTCATCACGATAACTACTTCCTCCGTTAAAAAAAGTGTGAAATTAGTATAAAGGACTCACGAGTTTCGACGTCGGCTTTGCCTCCGTCTCAACTCGGGCGCCTCTGGCGCCTTCGTCCTTTATAAAAAATTTATAGTAATTTATATATTTTTTATACTTACCAATGACCCAGACATAGCTGGTGCTAACTCTTAAAAATATAGGGCCAAACACAAATTTTGCCCCCCAATCCCCAAAATTTGCATCTAAAACCAAAGAAAACATGTCCTGAATGGCCCTCCATACTTCACCTCTACTGTGCATGCGCAGTGTCAAGGACGTCCCGAAATTGGCGCCATTAATCATTCTTACTATCAGTGCCTGGTAAGCGCTATGTCCTCAGCGGGGAGGTATGAGTTCCCAACTCCTGGGAGGGCCATCCCCATCTGGGTCATTGGTAAGTATAAAAAATATATAAATTACTATAAATTTTTTAAGATTTTTATACTGTACCAATGACCCATACATAGCTGAATAGTAAAAAGGCTGGAGGGCCCAGGACACAGAGGAAAATCCAATAAGCTCAACTATATAAAATAGAGTCATCTCCTGGAGGAGAAAAGGAGAAATAGGCTTCACATGTATCTTTCTTATTTATGACAAATTAGAAAGACACAATACCTTCTATAATTGAGCATCATAACATCCATGTTCTCTATTAATATCCAGTATAATTCTAATACTAATTATTTTTAAAGTAAGCCAATAAATAAAGTTAGTCCAAAGAATTGAGACTCTTTATACTCATTTAAAAGTGTCCGAGGATAGTATAATAACATCCGTTTGACACATGACATATTCAAATGCTATACTTTAAAACTATGACATGAATGAATTTAAAAACATAACTTTCACTTAAGAAACCATCCCAGTAACAGCTCAGAATTACTAACTCCGGAGGAGGTATCCCCTTGTTTTCATAATAAAACAGGTGACCCAAGGGAACACCCTCCCCCCCCCCCCCCTTTTCTTGCCCTGGGTCAAATAGCCCAGAGCGAAGAGGGCAGCAGGATGGAGTCACTGCCGGAACATAAAGCCTACATAGCTATAGTTGCAATTGTTAAGTGATCGACTTTCTGAGCAGCTGATAATGGACCTAAATAATGCAGGTGTCCAGAAATGGATACAATATTTCTGAGATAAAAATTCGTGAATGTGGATGGCTGAGACCAATATGCAGCCTACTTAATCTATAATAGCAAAACTATACGTCAGCCCAAGATGTAGAAGAACTCTTACTTCAGTCTCGCCGTCTTAGACACAAAGGAACTCTCGGTAAGCCCAGTTCTGCCAATAAACAATTATTTCCTAGAATTCACAAAAGGCAGAATAGAGCATTGCGGACAAGAAACTAGACTAGCATGTTGATAGCAAGCTTATATATATAGCGTCGTTCAATAATTTGAATGTTCTAAAGACATTATTGGACTGCGTCGGCAACTCAAGGACAATGTCCCTGAACCGATCCAAAACTCCGTGTCCAATGACGCTATTAGTCTCTTATCCAGCATCGCAGCAATGTAGTCCGACGGAACAACCTCTGGAAGATAATGCCGGAAGAAATGTATGGCAGCTTCTGTTGTTCCGAAAGGGAAAGCTCGAAATCATCCGAATCCCTTTCGCCATCCGACCCTATGAAATATTCGGTCGTCCATACCTGATGCAACAGCGGAGCGCACCGACCCAGTGCCGTCGGATTATTCCTGATCCGACCGAGAATCTGTCGTTTGCTGGGATGCTACGATAAGCTGTGCTATTTTGGATAGCATCTCCGTCACTGAGGCCTGTGGAGAAGCGGTCTTACGATGCATTGCCGCTGGAAGCTCCGTGTTCGATACCCCGTGCATACTTCTATTATGCGAGTGACCGGAGTGTGCAGGCCTCGTGTCCCTTGGCTACCGGATGGCGTGACCTGTTCGCCATGGAATCACTGAATGACGAAGCTGGCCGGATATTCGAGGTCGCGTAGCCAATGTGCAGTCGTGTGCGCTGCTGTGAGGATGAGGAAGTATTATCGACAGTCACTCGGACTGTCTATATAACGGAGCGTCCCGAGTGGCGGACATACGCTCCGAAGGTGAAATGTCTGTACCACAACATCCGGTCCCATATGTTGTTGCACGAGAGAGGGACCTCACTCGCTCGCCACCCGGACGGACCGGACGAGCTAGGAACCGGACTAACATGCTTCCTCCGATCTCTCCTCTAATCCGTCGTCACTGGGTGTGTACTAAAGTCTATTATAGTGCTCGCATCACCCAAATCTCCTTCCTAGACTGCAACGGACGAACCCGACTGCCGAACCATTCAATGAATGGACGCTACACCGGGTGAGCTAGCGAATGTCAACTCCGTCGATCCTACTAGGGACCTCTTAGGCGATTGACGTAATCCATGAGCACTAATTGCTGCTAGCTCTTCATTAACTATGACGACAGAGGCACACTTTTGAAAGACATCTCAGTAATTTTGCGAACAAGAAACCAGACATGCTTGTACATAGCAAGCATATAAAAAATATATATAGCGTCGTTCAATAAATCGAACGTATCTGAGACATTATTGGACTGTGTCTGAACTGAGGGACGATGTCCCTGAACCGAACCAAAAATTTCTAAGTCCACCGACGCTATCAGTTTCTTATCCGGTATCGCAGCATTCTGGTCCGACGAAGAACCTCTAGAAGATGAAGTCGGATGACATGTACAGCAGCTTATGTTGTTCTGAAAGGGAAAGCTCGAAAACCTCCGAATCCCTTTCGGCATCCCGTGGGACCGTATAAAATTTTCGGACGTCCGCACCTGATGCTTCCGCGGAGCATCCCGTCCCAGCGTCGTCGGATATTACATTATGCGACAGAGATTCTGTCGTTGCTGGGATGCTGCAATAAGTTGTGCTATTTGGGATAGCACGTCCATCACCGAGGCCTGTGCAGAAGCGGTCTTACGATGCTTTGCCGCTGGAAGCTCTGTGTACGTTGACTCCCGCATACTTTCTTATGCGAACGTCCGGAGTCTCCAGGCCTCGTGTCCCTGGCTATCGGATGGCGTGACCTGGTCGCCGAGGATTCTCTGATTGGCGAAGTTGACTGGATATCGGAGGTCACGTAGCCAAGGTGCAGTCGTGTGCGCTGCCATGAGAATGAGGAAGCCTTATTGACGGTCTCTCCGGACTGTCTATATAACGGAGCGTCCCGAGCGGCGGACGTATGCTCCGAATGCGAGACATTTTGTACCGCAACATCTGGGGCCAGATGTTGATGTACGAGAGAGGGGCCTCTTTCGCTCGCAGCCCGGATGGGCCTGGACGAGCTATGAACCGGACTAAAAGGCTTCCTCCTTTCTCCCCTCTAATCCGCCGTCACTGGGTGTGCACTTGGTTATTTTATAGTGCTCGCATCACCCAAAACTCCTTTCTAGACCGCAACGGACAACCCGGCTGCCGAACCATTCGATGAATGGATGCTACACCGGGCGAGCTAGCGGACGTCAAAGGCCGTCGAACCTACTAGGGTCCTCTTAGGCAATTGACGTATTACATGAGCACTTTTCCGCTAGCTCTTCATTAATTGTGACGACGGAGGCACACTTTTTGGAAGACATCACGGATACATCACCCTGATCATGATCGTCTGAAATAGAGATTGATAAAGTAGAGTGACCCTGCGGGGAAAGGACCGGAATGGCCAATTCCCCACTAACATACCGTGACACACGCTTCCCATGTTGTCATCGAATCAACACATACAGAACAGGAGTTAGTGCGAGTACACTGACTACATTATACAATGATTATGAAAGTCAGAGGAAGATTTCCTCTTATTACAATTGAATAATATCCTTTCATTGTGAAAAGAAAACAAAGTCCTAGTACTCGCACCAACCCCTGACAATCAAAATACATAATAACAAGATCCATTAACATAGAAAAAATAATTGAATCAAAAACTTTTGAAAAAATATTTTTTCAGAACAGCCCAAGTTTCTGAAAAGTAACGTTGAGCCCCAATGGATCCCAAGCCTAAGAGTGGACAAAAATTCTAAAAATATTTTAAACAATTTATGCAACACTTACGAACAATAATAATGTATCTAGTTATGATTAAATTAACATCAAGATATTATTTCAAGAAATCCCCCCTCACACAGAGGGCTGTTGGAAATGTAAACAATAAGTGTAAAAACACTAGATCAAGACTCCAGGCACCCTGGCCCGAAATCAGTTACCAATAATACACTATCTGATGCAAAACAGAGACTTCCAGGGAAGAAACTGCAGAACATCAGATGGTAGATGTCAAATTTGAGATAAAAATAAACTAGAGGTGCTGTGAGTAAGCTCACAAAGTGATACCCCCCGCGCCTGGCAGAACAGAATTATATTGCTTCATGATTTAGGAGGAGTTGCGCTTATAAGGATGGACCAACGGACAGATGAATGGACAGGGTGATTCCTATATATCCCCCCCCCCCCACCACCACAAACTTTGTTTGCGGGGGGTATAAAAATTGAGAGGTGGGGGGGGGGGGGGGCAGAAATTTCTAATGAGGTAATCAAAAGCATTTCATTTAATCTAGAGAAGATAGATGTACTGTGAAAACAGTAGTTCCAGTTCTTCACCAACTCAAGCATGTCATGGCATTGTGAATGTCCCACAGCTTGTAGACTTCAGATAATTTAACAGCTATATAATCAAACTATCTTTTAAACTGACAACATATAAAGGTATTGTGAACACCCAACAAGTATATCATCATTAAAATAATTATATTTAAAATGTCAGAAAAAAAGCTATAAAGTTAATGAAAAAAAACACATGTTAATCCAAGTTCTCAGCAGATAATGGACACTCTTCAGTATCAGTAAATTATGAAACTAAAAGTCTTAAAAGTATTTATTTTTATTCTCTTTACAAAATACAGAACCTGAATCTAAAAATAAAACAACACACAAGTGTGGAGGGTGGGGTCAGGAATCAAGGATCAGAGTTGGTAGTTTTCCAAGTGTTTAACAAGCACCATAGGCATGAATGAAATAAAGGAACTGAAAATAAGCAGTCTGACATTTGCAGAATGAGGTCCCCAGAGGGTGAATTTACAGTGGGCCAATTTATCCTCTGGGTACCTCTTTCTGTTTAGTTTTCAGACCCTGATTCAGTTTGAGGTTCAGAGGGTAAATTTAGTGATGCTACCCTGCTGTGCAGGGTAGCATCTGGGGACCTCATTTTGCAGATGACAGCATGCTTATTTTCTGGCTTGATAGAAAAGACTCCAACAAGGATCGATGATTTCTGCTTCCCACACTCTAACCCATTTGTGTTCTATATTTATAATATGATTAAGCCTGAATTAAGCTGATATTTTAACCCTTTAGGCCATGCAAAGTAGATCTTCTGTTTCTCAGGCCACTATTTGTGAAATTGCATGCGGGCGAGCGTTTTTTTATTTTATTTTTTATTTCAGTAATTACTTCTTAGCCATCAAAAGTTCATGTTCTTGGTTCAAGTTTTAGGCCTCATAATCTACAGAATAGCATGGGTGGTGGCATATTTCATCCCTTGAGTGTAAGAAGGCTTTGCAATGCTAAAGCATTGCAACGCCTTCTTGCACTCAAGAGACAAATTCATCAATTTTTTTAACTTGGGTAAAATATCTGACATAAACCATTTAATTTTAATTTTTTAAAGTTTAAATAGGTTATAAAAAGAGAGCATGCGGCAGCCAAAAGGACCATGTGGGAGGGCCTGAGAAACAGATTTTAGGCCCTACCTAATGAATCAGCCTGATCTGCTCACATAATTTACAAACCACATCATGTGACCACTCATTGGAACGTGCTCGTGATATGGTTTTGTTAATTTTACGACAAGCGTGGCATATGCCCCTGACTGTGTTATAACACCATGGTGGCCATATTGAATTGGCTAGTTGGACCAAAATCAAAAGGAAGCATTGTCTAATCATCCACAAGTAACCCCTAAAATTATGATTTGATCAAATAAGCATTTTTCAAATCCAACATGCAGTGAATACAATACAGAGGTAGAGAAAAACTTTCTAAGTCGAAAGAGAGAAAAGGGACCTTAACTCTGGGAAAAATTATTGGACGGAACCCGTTTCTTATGAATATCTGTTCCCCCATGTGGGTCTATCAGCATACCAAAGGAGATCCAAATCTGATTAATGGCTTTGAAATTACAATCCAAAATGTTTGTATGGACAAATGGGCAGATAGACGATCGGATGGATGGAGGTCTTCACTAGGTACTCCCAAAATCCTCCTTTGGAGGTTGGGCATAATAAATTTTGATATCGTGTGCATTGGGTAAAGGGTTAAGTGAAAAATATCAACTTCGGTGGCCTGTTTACTTTCTTACTTTACACTGTTTTGAGTTGAAGAATTTCATTCACATCATAAAGTCAATTAGATATATGATCATCAACTTGCATTCTTATGTGATGTTCTTACACATAGGTTGGATTACATGCATGGTGTATCTACTAAATTGGACAGAAAGTGATCACTTCAGATCCCTCTGAGCTTCACTCATATGAGCTAATAAAATAAAATCCTCCCTCCCTCCCTCACTGATTTGAAAAAAAAATTTCTGAGAATCAAAACTATTTTTTTTTTGCCTGAGGAACTTATTGATTTATTAATGGTTTTAAGGTCACATATTTATGCACAATGGCTAATCATGACCGTGACAGTTTTATGGGTGGAGGAAGCCAGAGTACCCGGAGAGGACCACTAAGCAATGACGAGCAGCTGCCAGCTCCTCAACATCGTAACTCCTCACTTCAGCACAGGCAGGGTTAGCATTGGTTGAAGACATGCATACCATCGACGTGCAGTACGCCTTAGTACACGGCATCATCGTGCCCCCACGCGGGCAATGGAGATGAAGTGTCTTGCCCAAGGACACAACGCGGTTGCCGCAGGTGGGATTAGAACCGAGGACCTCTCGGCTTGCAGTCTGCACCTCTACCTACTGAGCCATTGCGCTCCCGCCTGAGGAACTAGATTTCTATCATTCAGTTATATTCATTAGTCTGTCTAAACATGCAGGAATGGATTGAAGACTACAAGGTTTAACTTTTAACCCTTAAGTCCTCAGATTAATTTTAAAGTATTTATGGCCTTTTTCTGCTTTCATAGTTATTGATGACTTGGCAGTGGTTCTACATCACTGCTGGCTGCCTATACAGGCAGCCAGCAGTGATGTAGAACCACTGCCAGGGAAAATTCAGTCTACACACAAGAGTAATAAAAAAGATTACACAAGGGAGCACCTGCTTCAATGCAATATAAAAGTGGCGGTTTGGGGCTATATGGGGGCTTAAGGGTTAAGAGCTTAATTCAAAGGCTACATTTGTCAAGTCAGAATTTGATTCATAATTGTTATGCCTACTGAAAACCTGATGTAACATGTAAGCAAAATAATAAAACAAGGAAAAAAATGTAAAGAAAAAAATGTAAAGAGAAATTACCAGAATCTGCACCTGTAATTCAAACAATTTTATTTTTAACATTCCAAAATGCGTTCATCGGAAAATTTGGGTATGAGAATAATTTGTGTGAGTGACATCATCTATTAGCTCTTTATACCATGGTTACCTATACAGTGGAGCCCCCTTAATTGGATTTGTTAACTGAATAACCCTGTTAATTGAATATAATTTCCCAACACAAAACCATTTACCATACCTCCTGTACAAATTTGACCTGTTAATTGAACACAGATTATAGAGTAAACTCCTTTTAAATGAATAAAAAATCTTGTAACCTGTCAGAAAATTACCCTGACTCTCTCCAGTTTTCCTTTGTTTATACATCTATTTTGGCCTCAGCACATCCAATACAGGCATTTAATCTATTATATCTTGTTTGACAGAGCTCATGGAGCTCTGTCAAACAAGATATAATACAGTGGAACTACATCCAAGTTGACCTGAGGTGACCTCGCCTTGAATGCAATGTCTAAATTTATCACTCAATGCCTTGTGAAGAGAGAATTGAAACAGGCAATTATTTATTTCGTTTTTAAATAAGTTTACCTCAGAAGACACCAAATATTAACAAATATGCATTGCCTCATGTTAATAAAGCATCCATAACTCGAAATAGTATGTGATTATGTTATTAAAATGAAAAAGGCCTCATAATTTTCACATTTCATTTTCCATTTCATTTTGGTGACAAAATAAAAATTGTCACTAAATTGTCACTTAGTACCACCCACCATTGCTCATATCGACAAAAACAGAATCATACGTGTGAATATTGATTTATTCAACATTTCAACTCTTATTAATCTGATGAACATGGCATAAATAAAATATAACCATAGTAGCTTGGTGTACCAAATGTTCACCACTTGTGGTGAAGTGGTGTTAACCACATGCCAAAGTCTCATGGTTAACACCACTTCACCACTCGTGGTGAACATTTGGTACACCAAGCTGCTATGGGTATATTCTATATTTACCCAACACACTTTGAAGACAACACTATTAATACCTTTTTGCATTAAGAATGGTCACTCAAATGAAAGATAACAAGCACAGCTCTGGAAACAAAACAATGTATAAGGCCTAAAAAAGTTAAAAATCAGTTTCTCAGGTCCTCCCACAGCGTCCTTTTGACTGCCACATGCTCTCTTTTTATAACCAATGCACACATAAAAAAAATAAATCTGAATGGTTTATACCTGATATTTTACCCAAGTTAATAAAATTGATACATTTGTCCCTTGAGTTCAGCAAGGGCTTTGCAATACTTTAACATTGCAAAGCCTTCTTGCACTCAAGGAATGAAATACACCACCACCCATGCTATTCTGTATATTATGAGGCCTAAAACATAAAACAAACCAAGAACATGAACTTTTGATGGCAAAGATATAATAATTAGAAAAATAAAAAACTGCCCACCCGCATGAAATTTTACAAAAAATGGCCTGAGAAACAGAAGATCTACTTTGTGGGGCCTAAAGAAAAGTCATTAGCGAATCTCTAGAAACAAAAAGTGTACAAAAAAAAAAAAAAACATTTGGAAAACAATCATCAACAAAGTATACAATATTTGAAATAAATTAGGTGCAATGAATCTGTATTAGAAGACAAGTCCAACTTTAAAGACCTAAAGAGTCCTCTCAGTCTGAACAGTTCTACTCAGGGTTACAGCTTTTAGAGACAACAAGATAAATATAAAAGTAGAGAGAGAAAATATAATTATTATATGCTAGCCTGTGAATTATCACAAATTATCTAAAAGATATTTCTCGATATTCATCGACTTGATGGATAATGAGGAATATCCCTCAGTAGCTTCCTAAATCATGCTTTGGTGCATCACTTCGCCTTCAATACTGTTACAAGTGATTCAGTGCCAGCTTTACCAGCAGTACAAGAAGTTCATGCTATTGCAAGACGTTCTGATGATTTGATGACTGAAAAATCAGATGTATAATAATAATAAAATAATAAAGTAAATTAATTAGATATGTAGAAAGTGACTCTGAGAGTGATATTGATCCTTGAACTGGGTAACTTTTCAGAAAAACCTTGTTGATCAATTCGCCCAAGGTTTTTTGGGGGATGAGTCGGCACACTCAACTCCAAATTTCTTGTTGTAAATTGACATTTCAAATGTTCTAAAAATTAACATTAACCCTTTACCCAATGCAGACAATATCAAAATTTATTATTTTAAATATAATTTTTTCAAATTTTTCAAAAAAGTTCAACAAAACCATATCATGTGACCCCTCGTTGGAACGAGCTCGTTCCAACGAGGGGTCACATGATATGGTTTTGTTGAAATTTTTTGAAAAATAATATTTTTTCAACGACTGAATTAACATATTACGTGGGCAGATGTGGCCGATTCGTTGGGTAAAGGGTTAATGAAGAATATGAAAATATTCTCATTTGTAGTATTTTTAGCATTAAATTTCATCTGTGAGTTGAACAATTAGTTGGTTAAATTATCATCGGAAAGTGGGACTATTTTTTATGTTTGAGTGATTTGGCTAGTGGAAGCTTGAAAGAATGATCAGCTGATCTTCGTTACTGTTTTGAAATGTACGTGTTTGCAGTCATATTGGGTTGAATACTGCACAGTAAAATGGCACTTAGAATACAATAAAAACTACTCTATTTTAGTGAATATCTGGAATTATCACATGCATGTAGGCCTGAAAGTTTTATTTTTCTCTTGAGCAAGTGCACATGAAAAATAAAACTTTCAGGTCTACACTCACTCATATTTTCAGGTCCACATGAAAGATACAATTCCCGAAATTCACTAAAATGGCTTGGATATCCTCAATATATTATACCAATAAATGCCTTTAAGTACTTAATTTCATTCTCTTTACAAAATACAGAACCTGAATCTAAGTAGAGGTCCCAGACTGGTCTGTTCATACCCCCTGCAGCCCCTGCTGCCATGATTAATTTAGATGAAAAGGGGCACAACTCTGGCAAAAAAGACTGATCAAAACTATAATCGCAGATGCACAGGTTCCCATGATAGTGAACATACATACCAAGATTCAAAGGAATCAACCCATAAACATCTGAGAAAATCTACGGACAAAATTCAGGCATTCTACAAATGAAAAGGGGCATAACTCTTGGAAAAAGATTCATCAAAACTATAATAGCATGTGCATAGGTTCCCATGGTAGTGAACATCTATACCAAGTTTCAAAGGAATCGACCCATAAACATCTGAGAAAATCTCCATACAAAATTCTAGGCAATTCAGGCATTCTAAGATGAAATGGGGCATAACTCTGGCAAAAAAAAGTTTGATCAAAACTATAATCACAGGTGCACAGGTTCCCATGGAGGTGAACATTTGTACCAAGTTTCGAGCAGATTGGACCATAAATGTCTGAGAAAATCTCTGGACAAAATTATGTCTATGGACGGATGGATGGACAAATGGATGGTCAAGATGATTCCAGTATACCCTCCCTACAACAGGATCCGGGAGTATAAAAATAATATAGAATGCAACAAGTGTGGAGAGCAGGAGACATAGGTGACATATAGAGGATATGGAATGAGTGTTTTTCTCATATAATATTTATGAAACGAGTCTAAGAATTTTCTGTTTTGGCGAGCCTCTGGTGAGCTCAAACGGAAAATTCGGACGAGTTTCATAAATATTATATGAGAAAAACACTCATTTCATATTCTATTTATCATATGACACACACACGCACAAATTAGCCACTTAGTATGACTTTTTAACACATCACCTAACTTGAGTTGCAGACGGCACTTGGAAAAAACATCCTCGTGTAACTAAAAAAAAGTTTATTTTTTGCTTCCAAAACATAGGTTATGACCCCCCTCATTGGAACAAGCTCATCGAGCTTGTTCCAATGAGGGGGTCATAACCTATGTTTTGGAAGCAAAAAGTGAAAATATAAAAAATGAAAGTGTCAATGACACTGTAGCTCAACTTGTCAAGACATGTACATGTATAGTATGTGACACAGCAATGACAAAGATCTAGGTAATGACCTGATAACAAAGATACATATAAAGTACATAAATACTGACCGTAGCCTGTAACAAATGTATAGGTAAAGTATTGTAAAGGTGGGTGACAGTCAGATGCTAAACTAGAAAAGAAATCTTTGAGTCGCAGAGTGGGTCTGACTGAACCCCAAAATATTTGTTCTCATAGCACAGTGATAACAAAGGCACCCCAAAACACACTCATTCCTGTCCCAAGGTGAAAACAAAGGTACCCAAGAAGTTTCATGAAGATCAGTTCATTAATACGAGCTGTATAGAAGTTGTGACAAAAAACTGATTGGACCTAATTTCGGTACAAAATGGCCACTGGCAGCCATCTTGAATTTTGGACCGCACTCAGAAACACTCGTTCTCGTCCCAAGGTGATAACAAAGGTACCCAAGAAGTTTCGTGATGATCGGTTGATAAATACAACCTCTAGCCCGAGCCGTATTGACATGTGCACTTACAGTGTATAAGTAGCACTAAATAAATCAAAATTCATCTAATTTGCATAATTTCTGCACGAGAAAAAACCCGAACTGTATGTGATGTATTCCATTTTACTAAACATTCATACAAAACTTTATTCAAATCAGAACTTTCATACAGAAGTTCTGTACAAAAGACTGACTGCACTAATTTTGGTACAAAATGGCTGTGGTGGCCATCTTGAATTTCGGATCACACCCAAAAACACTCATTCTCATCCCACGGTGATAACAAAGATTCCCAAGAAGTTTCGTAAAGATCGGTTCATAAATACGGCTTCTAGTCTGAGCCGTATAGAAGTTGTGTACAAAAAACTGATTGGACCGAATTTCGGTACAAAATGGCTACTGGCAGCCATCTTGAATTTTGGACCGCACTCAGAAACACTCGTTCTCGCCCCAAAGTGATAACAGAGGTACCCAAGAAGTTTCGTGAAGATTGGTTGTTAAATACAGCCTCTAGCCTGAGCCGTATTGACATGTGTGTAAGTAGCACTGAAAAAATCAAAGTTCATCTAATTTGCATAATTTCTGCACGAGAAAAAACCCCGTATTATATGTGATGTATCCCATGGTACTAAACATTTACACAAAATTTTTTTCAAATCACCGCTTTCATATGGAAGTTTGGTGCAAAAATATGATTGCACCTAATTTTGAACAAAATGGCTGCCATTGGCCAACTTGAATTTCGGATCGGACCCAAAAACACTCGTTCTCGTCCCACGGTCATAACAAAGGTACCCAAGAAGTTTCATAAAGATCTGTTCATAAATACGGCCTCTAGCCCGAGCCATATTGAATTGCTGACGGACAGACAGACGACTGGCCATGGTATAAGCTCAAATTTGGCTTCGCCAAAGTTGAGCTAAAAATGAATGGTGTTTTTCTTGTAGGTAAAAGATTAATACAATATAACCCACCCTAAATAGGACAGCTACGTAAATTCCCCCACTGAAATTATGCAAATGTGACCCAGTTGTATTTTGTTTAGCCAATCAAATTGTCCAGTTTTGAAACTGACCAATGAAAGCTCACAACTCTAATTATGCAAATTAGGAAAATGTGGCCCAGTTATATTTTGTTCAGCCAATCCAATTGCCTAGTTTTGAAATTGACCAATGAAATTGACGAAAGGCTTTATTTATCACTGATTAATATGAAAACAAAATATCAAATGTTTTAAAGTAAACAAAACGGACGAGTCATATGATAAATATATGTAAGAAGTTTCATTAATTTATGTCACAGTGTGGAGAGATTATGGTCCAGCTAGCAAAAAATGCCACTAAGAAATGGCTTTACATGTATTAACATTTGATGCATAATTGTGGCCTTCACCTTGGGGTATGGAATGAAAATGTGTTGTGCTACGCACTGTGTAATGAAGAGATATGAGTGTTATAGGAAGTTTCATCAAGTTGTGTCAAGTTGCGAGGAAATTATAGTCCAGACATGGATGCCAGAGATGCAAAGCTGTGAGCTTGTCCTTGAAGTATTTAAGGTAAATTTGATGTGTGATGCATCAACAACTAATGATATGTACGGGCAAGAGGTTATATCTAGTTATGTGAAGAAGTAACAAAATTATGGTTCGGTCAGTTAAATGTCAGTAAGAAGGGTATTTTTAGCATTTGACGCTCAACTGTAACCTTGACTTTTGGATGTAGAATTTTAAATTTTTTTTTTAAATCTTCCACATTTACATTACAGTTCCAGTTTCTGTCTTGTAGAATGCACCAGGTTTTCAAATCCTCAATGGTATAGGCCCTTGGGAAAGGGCTAATGTCAAAAAACAAAAGTCCCCAAGGAGTATGCGGTGCTCATCTGACAACAGGCCATTGATCTTCATAAAGAGATTGAAATATTCTTTTAAAACAACCAATATTATTAAGGAGAGATGTTTTTAATGGATCCCAACTGCACATTGAAGAAGTGGTTTGAAAGACTTTTTTAGGGTTTTTTTTCCTATTACTCACAATGTAAAAATCTGAGGGTTCCATCGTACTCTAAATATCTCCCCAGTGGCTTCATATGAACAAACAATCAAGGGTTATGAAAAATTCTGCCCCTCCTAGAATGTGGGCAAAGACTGCCCCACAGTGTTCCTCAGTTTGGCATATTTTGGGGATCGTTTGACATTATCATTCCCTGCTAAGCCTATGCCTTGGGGGCGGGGTCTTTGAAACCGGTGACTTTCCAAGTGAAACACTGAAACTTGGACCACAGGAGGTGGTACTGGTATAGTAGGCAAGTCTGGAAATAAGGAATCTGTCATTTGCAGAATTAGGTTCCCCAGAGGGTGAATTTGCTGGTGCTATCCCATACAGTAGGGCTACAATCACATAATTCATCATTTATCCTCTGGGTGTATCTTTATCTTCAGGCCAAGGGCATCGATTCAGATTGAGGTTTACAGAGGGTAAATTTGATAATGGCAAAATTCACGCTCTGGGGACCTCATTCCACACATAACATTCTGCTAATTCAGACTTGATAGTAGGTTGCGAAGAAAATATTGCAGATGTTGTCTGCAAGTAATATTAATTACGTGAAGTGCTGGAGCACGAAAAAATGCTGCTGCATGAAAAGAAATTTTCTACATAAATTTCCTGAAGTGAAAATGTGACACTGAATCAAAAGGGATTTCTTGGAAAAGTACTACTGAAATCAATAGGTCATTGTTCCAGTGATTGTATGTCGACTTGGTTTGTGCATTGATTCAAATAGCAAAGTACAGAACCATGATATATGGCAACAAAATGAGCAAACTCACCATGCTTTATCTGGTTCTGTAAGATTTTGTGTTTCTAGAAAATCTCTCTGACTCATCCAATCATCACTCAAAAATTTTGACCTGAAAAGTTCATTAAAATTTAATAATATAAAAATAATACTTGCAATTAGAACGTGTACTTACTACTTTCAAAATTCAAATGATGTTAATCCTTTATCTAACACAGTTTTTTTAAAAAATAAATTAAATTTGGAAAAAATTCTCACAATTTTTCAATAAAACCATACAAATATGGATATCATCAGAACCGGCTCAATGAGCCAGTTCTCATGATATCCATATTTGTTTGGTTTTATTGAGACATTTGTAAGATATTTTAGGCGGTGGTAGGCTTATTTTCATCAATTTCCTGGCTGTTTTTGGCCGCTATGTTAGGGAAAGGGTTAAATAAATTCCAGGAAATATTTATTTATATTTATTTATTGGTGTTTAAGGTCACATAGTTATGCACAATCGCTAATCATGACCATGACAGTTTTATGGGTGGAGGAAGCCAGAGTACCCGGAGAGAACCACCGAACAACGACAAGCAGCTGCCAGCTTGCCAACATCGTAACTCCGCACAGCAGCACAGGCAGGGTTAGATTGGTTGAAGATGTGCGCACCATCGACGTGCAGTATGCCTCAGCACATGGCGTCAACGTGCCCTCATGTGGACAATGGGAGTTAAGTGCCTTGCCCAAGGACACAGCACGGGAGTCCAAATCGATCGCTCTGACGGTCACCCATCCGAGGGCTAACTGCTTAACTTCGGTGATCTGATGAGAACCGGTTACCGCAACGCAACTGCATTCCCAATTCCAGGAAAAGTAGATCAACTAATTACAATAAGATCTTAAGTCCTTTACCTGTCTAAAATAGATGTCACAACTTATTGGACACCAAAAAATTTTATTTTTTGCCTCAAAAACATAGGATACAACACATCATTGGAATGAGCTTGTTTAGCTCATTCCAATGAGGGGTTGTAAGCATGGGATTTGAGATAAAAAATGATAAAGAAATATAAAATTTAACTGGTATAGTGCTGGAAGCCCATATTTGGCCTTTATGCTGAAATACAGATATCACAGATTAAAGCATACATATGCTATGATTGTGCTTCATATTATCTTCAAGTGGAGTTATTTAGTGTATATAGATGTGCCCTCTTGCAATTTATGGGAGAGTGCCTATAGACACTCTCCCATTAATTGTAACAGGGTAAAGACATGTGAACAAATTTGAAGGCAAAAAATAATTTAGCACTCGGCCAGGTAATGGCAATTTTGTTGAATATCACAAGCCAGTGTTGGACCTTACATTTGGTAAAGGGTTAAAGGTCAAAAAAAGTTTTTACTTAATTTTTTCAACATTTAACCCTTTACCTAACATGAAAAGCAGACGACACTTGCAAAAAATATTCTTGAATAACTAATTTTTTTCATTTTTCGTCTCAAAAACATAGGTTATGACCCCTCGTTGGAACGAGCTCGATGAGCTCGTTCCAACGAGGGGTCATAACCTATGTTTTTGAGACGAAAAATGAAAATATAATGAAAATTAATTGCCGATTTTTGAGAATAGCGCTGGCGGTTTTGGCCGTTACGTTAGGTAAAGGGTTAAACCATAAACACATATTGCTTCTCTTCTGGACAGATTTCCAGAAGCGGTTATCATCAAAAGACGAATAAAGATACTATTTTTATGATATTCTTCTACTTTTGTTAATTCAATAATCAAAACAATAAGTTTATGTTTATTTCTTTATTTCTTGGTATTTAGAGTCACATATTTCAGAACAACGGCTAATCATGACCACAACATGGAGATAAAGTCAAATCTAGTAAATTGTTTATACCTATGTTGCCTCTTTTAGAGGACTTCCACCTCAAGCATTGGTAACTTAGACCTATTTCACAAATAAAACAGAGCATGTTTACCACAGTAAACAAGCACTGCTTTACTTGCCAGGGTTCCCACAGGGAGTTTATTATGTTAATTATGTGATCTCGTGATTAGGTCTATTACACAAAGTGCCTTCAGTGAGGTATCAGTTCAGTGTATAATGGAGGTGGTGTACAAGGTTTTCTGTAGGCAAATAAAATTCAAGGCTATTCAAAGCCATTTCACAACATATTTCAGAATTTCTCAAGGCCATACAATTGTCAAATTCAAGGATTTTCAAGGCCTTCACTTGTGCTAACTTGGACCCTCTGGTCATTACCTCCTCCCACTTCCCTTGAAGGGTAGTGAGAGGCGGGGTAATGACCAGAGGGTCCTAGATAGAACTACGCCTTCACAAATTCTGGCATATAAAACTACGTAGTTATGCTTACGTGCTTATTAATTTATTTATTGGAGCTTAATGACACTTTTGAGGTGGAGGAAACACTGAGATAGAGCTGGTCCGTTTAACCAAACCGAAACCAAAACTTGATTTTTAAATGGAAGCCCAAACCGAAAAGAGATTAAATACCATATATTTTCGGTTTTGCTTAACTTTTGAATATTCACATTTAGAATGTCAAAGGTTTTGTAGAATCAACAAAATGTCAGCTAAAATGCATAGTAGCATATATCAATATTTTGTAAGAAGCGACGATAAAAATGCCAATTGCTAATTATGCAATAAGTCAGTCGTCGCCCAGTATGGAAATACTGACAATCTACATCACCACATACAGAATCATCATGCCGAAGAGTATAACACACTTCTTGAAAAAGAATGGACTGTGACACCTTCAAAGCAATTTGGTGTCAAGGTAAGAGAAAAGTATCAATTTTTGGTTTTAGGGCTTGGGCAGCCATCAAGGCTGAATGATCGTGACCAAATGGGGACGTTCTCATCTAGACATTATTTGGAGTCATCCTACCAAGTTACAAGGAAATCCCTTCATAAATATGACCTGTAGACTGTGCTAAAGGTTTTCGGGCTTTGGGCCCCTGTAGTCATCACAGTTGCCCAATCGCGTCCAAAAGGGGATGTTCTCATCTAGACATTATATGAAGTTAACCTACCAGGTTACAATGAAATCCCTTCATAAATATCACCTGTATGTAGACTGTGCTAAAGGTTTTCGGGCTTCAGGCCACTGTAGCCGTCACAGTTGCCTAATGGTGTCCAAAAGGGGCTGTTCTCATCTAGACATTATATGAAGTCAAACCTACCAAGTTACAAGGAAATCCCTTCATAAATATGACCTGTAGACTGTGCTAAAGGTTTTCGGGCTTTGGGCCCCTGTAGTCATCACAGTTGCCCAATCGCGTCCAAAAGGGGATGTTCTCATCTAGACATTATATGAAGTTAACCTACCAGGTTACAATGAAATCCCTTCATAAATATCACCTGTATGTAGACTGTGCTAAAGGTTTTCGGGCTTCAGGCCACTGTAGCCGTCACAGTTGCCTAATGGTGTCCAAAAGGGGCTGTTCTCATCTAGACATTATATGAAGTCAAACCTACCAAGTTACAATGAAATCCCTTCATAAATATGAACTGAAGACTGTGCTCAAGGTTTTCAAGCTTTGGGCTCGGGCAGCCATCATGGTTGAATGATCGCAACCAAAAGGGGACATTCTCATCTGGGCATCATCTGGAGTGATCCTACGAAGTTACAATGAAATCCCTTCATAAATATGACCTGTAGACTGTGCTCAAGATTTTCGGGCTTCGGGCACCTGTAGCCATCACAGCTGACCAATCATGAACCAAAAGGGGATGTCATCATCTAGGCATTATATGGAGTCAACCTAACAAGTTACAATGAAATCCTTCCATAAATACGACCTATAGACTATGCTAAAGGTTTTTGGACTCGGACAGCCATCAAGGCTGAATGATCGCGACCAAAAGGGGACTTTCTCATCTAGACATTATTTGGAGTCATCCTACTAAGCTACAATGAAATCCCTTCAAAATTATGACCTGTAGACTGTTCTAAAGGTTTTCGGGCTTCGGGCCCCTGTAGCTGTCACAGTTGCCCAATCGTGTAGAAAAGGAGACGTTCTCATCTAGACATTATATAAAGTCAAACCTACCAAGTTACAATGAAATCCCTTCATAAATATGACCTGTAGACTGTGCTAAAGGTTTTCAAGCTTCGAGCTCAGGCAACCATAATGGTTGAATGATCGCAACCAAATGGGGACATTCTCATCTGGGCTTCATCTGGAGTGATCCTACGAAGTTACAATGAAAGCCCTTCATAAATATGACCTGTAGACTGTGCTCAACATTTTCAGGCTTCGAGCACCTGTAGCCATCACAGTTGACCACGACCAAAAGGGGATGTCATCATCTAGGCATTATATGGAGTCAACCTAACAGGTTATAATGAAATCCTTCCATAAATATGACCTTTTGCCTATGCGAAAGGTTTTTGGGCTCGGGAACCCATCAAGGCTGAATGATCACGATCAAAATGGGACGTTCTCATCTAGACATTATTTGGAGTCATCCTACCAAGTTACAATAAAATCCCTTCATAAATAAGACCTGTAGACTGTGCTGAAGGTTTTTGGGCTTCGGGCCCCTGTAGCCGTCACAGTTGCCCAATCAGGACCAAAAGGGGACTTTCTCATCTAGACATTATATGAAGTCAACCCACCAAGTTACAATGAAATTCCTCAATAAATATGACCTGTAGACTGTGCTAACGGTTTTCGGGTTTTGGGCTCGGGCAGTCGTCACGGTTGGCAGATCACGCCCAAATGGGGAAATTCTCATCTAGACATCATAAGGAGTCATCCTACAAAGTTACAATGAAATCCCTCCATATTAAACATGACCTGCAGACTGTGCTAAAAGTTTTTGGGTTTCGGGCTTGGGCAGCCATCATGGTTGACAGATCATGCCCAAAAGGGGACGTTCCTATCTAGGCATTATACAGAGGCATCCTACAAAGTTACAATGAAATCTCTTCATAAATACGACCTGTAGACTGTGCTAATGGTTTTCGGGTTTTGGTCTCGGGCAACCATACCGGTTGACTGACCGCAACCAAAAGGGGACGTTCTCATCTAGACATGAACCCAAACCTGCATATGAAATTTCGTGGCGATCAGACAAGAACTTTGGGGTGTAGCCCGTGCTAAAGGAAAATGTGAACAGACTCACAGACTAACAGACTTCCGCACGCGTGATGGCAATAGCTTATCTTGACTATGTCAAGTAAAGCTAAAAATGAAATCATTCGATTGAAGCATTTCCAAAAAAAGTCTGGAAAACTAAAGTGTGACTGACTGACAGACTGACGGATGGACAGAGTGCAAACCTATAGTCCCCTTCAGCATTGCCAGTAGGGGATTGGTAGGGGACTAATAAAAAGTTAGCCACACATACCTATAATACAAAGTCTTAATCGAAATTTAAAATTTGAAAAGGATGACAACTAAAAATCCAAAATATGCTTATACGCACAAAATGCAATTGGCTGTGTTTTATTTTTTTCGAAGTAATGGGAATTTTCAGAATTCCGCAAATACTCTCTGATAATGATAACTCAAGGAAGAATGGACATGGAAATCAGGTCAGGTGACCATCTTGTCGATAACCTCTACACTGCTTTGGAAATCAATGAGTGTGGGATTTGGAGTTAGCTCCTTTCTAGTACAAATGTCAACTTGTCCAGTTAGCTTATGAACTGGGTATCTGTCTTTCTGAAAGTAAAAGGCGTATTCTAAAGTTCTCAACTTCTCCTTGATTCTGGGCAGCTGCATTCTGAAATTCTGACCCTCTTCATTTATTTTCATGTCAGGCAATACATCAAAGGCATGAATGGAAATGAAAAACGAATCTGACATGACAGTTGAATCATAAATTATCCATCTCAATGGCATCTTTGCAACTGAATGTTTGGGAACCCTGTGAACCAAGGCTTGCATTTTAGAACTGCAACCACACTGATTGATAGGATTGGTGAAGTGATCGACCAGGCTAATTTTTGTTCATTGGGGCTGACTGATTTTTTTACATTTCAATGTGATTGACCTTATTTTATTTCCAAACAAACAAGATGAAAAGTACAGAAATAAACAAAGATTACACAATAATGATGAAAGGTATGAATTGGAAAATGGATCCAGTAGTTAGCCGATGCTTATATGAAAGGTGCATATTAAATTGATATTTCAAGGGTATTGTGTTATTTGATGATCTGTAATGTTATAATAAAGATTAATAATTCCAACCTTGTCCCAAGAGGGACGAGTGCCCCAATCCACCACAGCGACTGCACTTTAACATGGATTAGCCAATTAAGTAATGGAGTTTCCTTCAGAGCATTGCTTCGACTGTGAATTCTCCACTATAATTTTGCTTCAATTTACAAGTTTTTTTCCAAAAGGGTATGAATCCGAGTGATGTGTGCTGAGTTGTGAAAAATTGGTTAATGAAACACGTGTATGTGAGTTTAGTTCACAGCTCCAAACTTCGGTAAGTGTACTGTTACTATTAACTTTCCCAGTTTCCTCCCATCTTCCCCACCAGTTCGAAACAAAAGATGTTGGTTTGGTTTGTCGGTGTATCCAACACAAGTAGACTGGTGGAACACTTTATTATATTGTGTTCAGGCGTGTAGCTAGGATATCAAAGTTGTGGGAGGTTGTGCTGCAATTTCCTTGTCTCTGAGTCCAAATGTGTTGGATTCTCTTTCAATGGCACAAACATCTTACAAGAATAAATATTTAGATATTAAAATCTCTGGCCTGATGTTCCCTATACGGGTTAACATGAGGGGCATGACTGAAATTGGGGGGAGGGGGGCATGCGCCACCCCCCCCCCCCCCCCAAGCT
This sequence comes from Pictodentalium vernedei, assembly GCA_031216915.1. Lineage (NCBI taxonomy): Eukaryota > Metazoa > Mollusca > Scaphopoda > Dentaliida > Dentaliidae > Pictodentalium > Pictodentalium vernedei. The sequence continues at coordinate 51,328,462 of CM062288.1, read as the reverse complement.
ATGCCACTGATTGTGTTTGATACATGCATGGGGAGTGTGATGGCTTAGTAGGTAGAGATGCAGGCTGCAAGCCCAGAGATCCTCGGTTCGAATCCCATCTCCAGCAACTGCGTTGTGTCCTTGGGCAAGGCACTTAATCCTGATTGCCCACGTGGGGCCACGGTGGTGCTGTGTACTAAGGCATACTGCACGTCGATTGTGCACCTGTCTTCAACCAATGCTAACCCTGCTTGTGTGGAGTTAGTACGTTGGGGAGTCTGACAGTTGCTCGCCATTGCTTAGTGGTTCTCTCTGGGTACTCTGGCTTCCTCTACCTGTAAAACCGTCCGACATGAGGTGACCCTGGTTGTCAAAAAATGTCATTAATCCCCAATAAATAATTAAATAGATAGATACAGTTAAAACTAGAAGTCCTGTCACGAATAGTGCGCTTTTCTAGGCTTAATTGCGTGTTGGAAATGCGCGCAATTGCCATATCGAATGGCATCCACAGCACGGCAGGTTCTCCTAGTTATTCATAGCAAACACAAGCAATGTTTCTGCCAATGGACCTCCGGGTTACCCGGAGGTCCATTGGCTGAAACATTGCTTGTGCACAGGCCATATGTACAGAATTTGATAGTTTTACTTGGGTCATAACGCGTACATTAATGCGCATATCAACATGCTATTTGTGTGCATGTCATGACAGGACTTCTAGTTTTAACTGTACATGCATGGAAGAACAGTTCAGCTTCATATGTTATAGACAATCATGACTTCTCTTGTAAGATTGTTACATAAATAGGTCAAGCGCAATCAACAAAGGTGACTGTGTGGCTCTCTTTGTCATAGTTGATTGTTTGTTGATAGAAGACTGATGTTAATGATCATCTGTATTGAATGTCTTCTGACTTGATTTAGCATGGGCACTTTGAGGGAATGAGTGCAATAACAAAAACATTTTGGATGTTTTATCATTATGAACGTACATTATTTATTGAGCGATTAGTCCCATTGCCAAAAAATTATTTTTGTTTTATGATGTCGTTCGCCGCTTGACTCCTTGAGAATGATAAAATCAACAGATTGATGACAGGACCGATTGATCGGCCTTGTCAGATTATTTTTGCAACCAATTCCCAGGCCAGGGCCAATCAGCCTGGTAAAAATGCAAGCCCTGGTGTACATCTAATTACTCTAAAAACAGGCCTGATTTATCATCAATTGTTTTCTGGACCTATTGAGACCTCAACAAATTTCTTTTACAGAAATCCATTATGAGTCATACAGATCATAGTTGAAAACAGGCAAATTAGACAAGCTATGGTTGAATATTTACTACATCCATAAATGCTGTTTAAGTGTTTCTGTGTGCCTGATTGATTAGTGTCTTAAAAGGGTTCAAATGTTTTTGTAATACCAGGGTTCCCACTGATATCTGATAATCAAATCAGGCCTTAAAATTTGTCTTGATTCACGAGAATCAGTTTCAATTCTCACAAGCTCCTGTTGCGAGAATCAATTTTCAGTTCTTAAATATTTTGAATTTGAGAGTACTCTTATACCTCTGTGAGTGCAACATGTACATATGCCATAGTAAAAGGCAAACATCATAGTTTTTTAAGGGAGTTTATGCTTTAAGGACCCAGTTTCCATATGTCAAGTTTCTCATACAGGTGCATGTAGAACACATGTTACAACATACAGACTTTTGGTGGTCTGGCTGATGGAAATTACTGTATCGTGGCAGTGGTGTCTAGTGAAGTCTTGGCTGCCTATAAAGGCAGCCAAGACTTCAGTAGACACCACTGCTAAGTGATGTTTTGTTACCTTATTATGAGGGGGCAAATACAGTGCATTATCTTGGCTTTTTAAAGTCACTTTTAGAATCTACGACAAGAATCAAATGAACATTTTGCACGAATCAAAGTTGATTCTCATTGTTATCCTTGTGAGAATCATTTGCACGAATCAATTCGGATTTGCGCAAGAATTGTAAGCCCTGCAAATTCAAGCACTATTTAAGCACTCTTCAAGTACTCTGACAATGTTTTCAAGGATTAATATAATTTTCACATGAATTGACATACTGTTGCAGCAATTCTGATACAAATTAGTTGCAATTATAGCCTAATCTTAGCATGAGCCTGCATGCTGTAGAAAAGTATGGCATCCATAATCACACAGAGACATGAATTATTGTCATTTCCTGATTTTGTACCTATGTTACATCTCAAGATGATCAACAGTTTAAAACGGTGTTGAGCATCAACCAGTCATCAGCATAGGTGTTTGAATCTGCCTGAAGTATAGTTGCTCTGTTGGCCAATAATTGGCCAACTGAACAACTATACTTCAGGCAGACACAAATACCTATGAAGCTTATGACTGGTTGATGCTCAACATCATTCCACCATTCATTCGAACTAGATAATTCCAACATGGCAAAACAAAAATTTTGCATGATCTGACAATCTGGCGCAACCTGTTTTTCGTTTGCATTTTTCATTTTAGATAACCTTCACACGACCCAAACAGACATTTGCCTCAAATTGAAAGGCCTGATGAAACTAGGAACTCTGTCAAACAAGACTGAATATGTCAATTCCCAAATGCAATCAATTAGGCATGAATAAATTTGTGATAGACAAATCTGTGTGAAATATAACATGCTACTGTGCTGGAATAAAATGAAGTCAGTCTGCTACAAACAGAATAATCTTAAAGGTTCAATTCATTTCCAGTCTTGAGTGTAGAAACAAATAACTCATTTCATGAAATGATTTTTCCAAAAGTTAAAAAATTTATAGTAATTTATATATTTTTTATACTTACCAATGACACAGACATAGCTGGTGCTAACTCTTAAAATATAGGGCAAACACAAATTTTGCCCCCCAATCCCCAAAATTTGCATCTAAAACTAAAGAAAACATGTCCTGAAAGGCCCTCCACACTTCGCCCCTACTGCGCATGCGCAGTGTCAAGGACGTTCCGAAATTGGCGCCATTAATCATTCTAATAACCAGTGCCTGGTAAGCGCTATGTACTCAGCGGGGAGGCAAGAGTTCCCAACTCCTGGGAGGGCCATCCCCGTCTGGGTCATTGGTAAGTATAAAAAATATATAAATTACTATAAATTTTTTAACATTTTTATACTGTACCAATGACCCAGACATAGCTGAATAGTAAAAAGGCTGGAGAACCAAGGACATAGAGCAAAATGGAATACGCTCAATAAAATAAAATAGAGTCATCCCCTGTAGGGAAAAAGAAGTAATAGGCCTTACATGTATCTTTCTTATTTATGATAAATTAGAAAGATACAACCCCTTCCAAAATTGAGCTTCATACATCCATGTACTCTATTAATATCCAATATAATCCTTATACTAATAATTTTTAAAGTAAGCCAATAAATAAAGTAAGTCTAGAGAATAGAGACTCTTATACTCCTAAAAGTGTCTGAGGATTGCATAATCATGTCCGTTGACATATGCAATATTCAAAAGCTATACTTTAAAAACTAAGACTTGAATGAATTTTAAAAACCTAAACTTCTCACTAAACAACCATCCCAATAACAGCTCAGAATTACTAACTCCGGAGGAGGTATCCCCTTGTTTTCATAGTAAAACAGGTGACCCAAGGGAACACCCTCCCCCCCCCCCCCCCCTTTTTTCTTGCCCTGGGTCAAATAGCCCAGAGCGAAGAGGGCAGCCGAACGGAGACACTGCCGAAACAGACAGCCTACCTAGCTATAGTAGCAACTGTTAAGTAATGACATTCTGAGCAGTAGATAATAGACCTAACAAAAGAGGCCTCCAGAAATGGACTCGATATTTCTGAGATAAAATTCATGAATGTGGATGGCTGAGCGCAATGAGCGGCCTTCAAAAATCTATAATAGCGACACTATTAATGTAAGCCCAAGAAGTAGAAGAACTCTTACTTCATGAGCCGAAATCTAAAGCACAACTGCTAAGTCAATGATATACCATAAGCAGTACCGATAGTTAATAGAATCCATTAACAATAAAATGGAGCGTAACGTCCTTCTACAAGACATCAAAGACAGAAGAAGCTTACGCCCATAGTAATAAACAGATATCTGTTTATAAATACATAAACTGTACCCGGAAAGAGTAAAGGCCTATGCCCATACGAAGACGGAAGGACCTTAAAATAATAGGTTCCGGATAATAGGAGCCTAACTCTTATGCAACAATCCAACCTAAATAGTAACGGAAGTATTGATTCCGAAACTATGAAAGTGAAAATCATGCATCGATAGTGCATGAAACTCACTGACTCTACAGTAAAAGAGAAACCAACAGAATTACTGTCTAAAAGGTCAGAATTTGAAAACTACTGTTTCCAGAGGCTCAAATTATTACTTAGCTAAATAAGAACCGAAGTTAAAATCCGTATAGGAATTTAATCTAAAGATTCTAAGTCTATTTATCAAAAAGTTACTAACTGACTTAGATAAAGAGACAAAAGACTCAATTGTAAACTATCGTAGAGTGCATAGGTATGAGGTAACATAAACCTATAACCTAAATAATAACAGGCTGCAGTAGATCTTGTGAAACAAGTATACTAAAAAATAGCAATGAGTAGTATGGAGAGATCAACAATATGAACATAATGATCCCTACACCACGACGGAAGAGCCTCCACTTTAGCCGCATAGAATAGCGAAGAAGAGGATCTCCTATAGTAAGAAATCGCGTCCAAAGCTCGTCCAGTACAGTGCTTACAATGCAATACGGACCACACAACGGAATACATGAAGGTTGCGACCTTGCTGGTTGTGATAAAGATGACACGATTTACCCAGTGAAAAAGATCCTCACATAGAGGAAGATTTCACGTTAAGACCCACAGTAGACAAGAGAGTAAATTACTCATGATCTCTGTGAAGATAGAGATGCTATCAACAGAAAAGTATTGTGGTTGTTTATCTTAGCAATACCTGCTAAAACAACAGCGCCGGAGGATACGCGTATCCTATCATTCCGTCCTATAGATCAATAGAGCGTTAACAATATTAGCTCAGAGATCTGGACAAGCCAACACATACGTCTGCAATTGATTAGCCAGCTGTGTCATAAATAAATCATCATTGGGCGCTCCCATAGATAGCAAATCTGATTGAATACTTGTTTGTTGAGAGTCCATTCTGACAGCAACAAGCGACCCGTAAGAGAACGGGAGTCCGATAAAACAATCAGACGACCCGGAATATGACGGACCAAAACTGAACTTGGTGTACTATAACCAACAGACGGATTCTTTCCATTAAATTGAATAACGGAAACTAAAGAGTGCCTCCCTGGTTCCGGAGATACGCCACTACTGTCGAATTAAAGGACAGGAATTTGGGCATGCGTTTCTGAATAATGTTCATGCAATGACATAAAGCAAGCCTAAAAAACATTATTCCGCGGAAGAAAACTGAGTGCTAAAAGACTGCGGAACCCAAAGACCCTGGCACTTCGAATCCGTAGGGATCAGTATTATATCCCAATCTGTTTGACTGGCAACCGTCATAACAGCCACACTCGGGTCCGGCAACTGCGGCGGCACTCTCTGAGTCAACCACCGAATGTTTGCCCCAATCTGAATCTCTTGTAACACTAGATAGACAAGAGAACGTGTAAATCGAGCAATTCATGGATTGCCGAAAAGTTGCCGTCGAAGAGAAGCTCCTCCGAGAACGAAGCGACTCTGAGAGAGTTCTTAACCTTACTATCCACGCGTGTGGATGTAGCTAGGGCTGCGTCACGTCTAACTAACTCCAATCAGCCACTGAAGGGCGGAGTTATACGTGAACAAACTACTGCCCTCAAAAGAAATTACATTGAGAATAATATCCCGTAAATCTTTTCTTGAAGACGTAATGATAACGCCTCAGTAAGGCGGATTACGTATAATAAAGCGTCTAAGTTAAGTCTACTATACATAATGTCGTTCCCAACATTGAAATTGGAAAAGACATAAACGGCGAAAAAGAATATATGCAGTCTTTAATCACACCGTCTAGACGCATATGAACTCTCGGTATGCCCTGCTCTGCCAAAATAAACTATTTGTATAAATGATAAAATGGCAGAAATGAGCAACGCGGACAAGAAACTAAACTATCATGCTTAGTAGCAGGCTTGTATATATATATATATAGCGTCGAAAAATAAAACACATGTTGTAATGACAATATTGGACTGCGTCGGTAAGTCAGGGACAATGTCCCTGAACCGATCGAAAAATCCGAGTCCAATGACGCTATAAGTCTCTTATCCAAGATCGCAGCAATGAAGTCCGAAATAATAATCACTGGAAGATAATGCCAGAAGATATGAAAGGCATCTTCCGATACTACTAAAGGGAAAACTCGAAATCTTTCGAATCCCTTTCGCCATCCTGTCGGACCCTATAAAGCGTTCGGTCGTCCGTACCTGATGCAACCGCGGACCGCACCGACCCAGCGCCGTCGGATAATTCCTGATTCGACCGAGAAACTATCAATTGCTGGGATGCTGCGAAACAACTGTGCTAACTCGGATAGCACGTCCGTCACTGAGGCCTGAGGAGAAGCAGTCTTACGATGCATTGCCGCTGGAAGCTCCGTGATCGTTACCCCGTGCATACTACCAATATGCGAGCGAACGGAGTGTATAGGCCTCGTGTCCCTTGGCTACCGGATGGCGCGACCTATTCGCCGTGGAATCACTGAATGCCGAAACTGATCGGATACTCGAGGTCACGTAGCCAATGTGCGGTCGTGTGCCCTGCTGTGAGGATGAGGAAGCATTAAAGACAGTCTCTCGGACTGTCAATATAACGGAGCGTCCCGACCAACGGACATATGCTCCAAATGTAAAATATCTGAACCACAACATGCGGTCCCCTATGTTGTTGGGTGAGAGAGGGACCTCTCTCGCTCACAGCCCGGACGGACCTGGACAAGCCAGGAACCGGACTAACAGGCTTCCTCCGATCTGTCCTCAATCTGCCGTCACTGGGTGAGTACTAAAGTAATTAAAGTGCTCGCATCACCCAAATCTCCTTCCTAGACCGCAACGGACGAACCCGGCAGCCGAACCATTCGATGAATGTACGCTACACCGGGTGAGCTAGCGAATGTCACTCCGTAGGCGATAGACATATTCCATGAGCACTTTTTGCCGCTAACTCTTCATTAACTATGACGACAGAGGCACACTTTTGAAAGACATCTCCATAACTCTTCGAACAAGAAACCAGAAATGCTTGGTTAGCAAGCATAAAATAATAATATATATAGCGTCGTTCAATAATTCGAAAGTTTGTGTGACATTATTGGACTATGTCGGAACTGAGGGACGATGTCCCTGAACCGAACCAAAAATTTCTAAGTCCACCGACACTATCAGTTTCTTATCCGGCATCGCAGCATTCTGGTCCGACGAAAGAAGCTGTAGAAGACCAAGTCAGATGACATACACAACAGCATATGTTGTTCCGAAAGGGAAAGCTCGAAATCCTCCGAATCCCTTTCGGTATCCCGTCGGACCGGATGAAACTTTCGGACGTCCGTACCCGCTTCTGCGGAGCGTCCCGACCCAGCATCGTCGGATAAAATATATGCGACAGATTCAGTTGATGCTGGGATGCTGCGATAAACTGTGCTATTAAGGAAAGCACGTCCGTTCCCGAGGCCTGTGCAGTAGCGGTCTTACGATGCATTGCCGCCGGAAGCTCCGTGTACGTTGACTCCCGCACACTTCCTATGCGAACGTCCGGAGTCTGCAGGGCTCGTGTCCCTGGCTACCAGATGGTGTGACCTGGTCGCCGAAGAATCCTTGATCGGCGAAGCTGGTAATATATCGGCGGTCACGCAGCCAAGGTGCGGTCGTGTGCGCTGACGAGAAGAGGAAGCCTTAGCAGTCTCAGCGGACTGCCTATACAACGGAGCGTCCCGAGCGACGGACGTATGCTCCGCTTGCGACACATTTTGTACCACAACATCTGGGGCCAGATGTTGTTGAACGAGAGAGGGGCCTCTCTCGCTTGCCGTCCGGATGGACCGGAACGAGCTATGAACCGGACTAAAAGGCTTCCTGCGTTCTCCCTCCGATCCGCCGTCACTGGGTGTGCATTAGGTTAATTTATAGTGCTCGCATCACCCCAAAATTCCTTCTAGACCGCAACGGACGAACCCGGCTGCCGAACCATTCGGTGAATGGACGCTACACCGGGCGAGCTAGCGGACGTCAAAGGCCGTCGAACCTACTAGGGTCCTCTTAGGCAATTGGCGTATTTACATGAGCACTTTTCCGCTAGCCCTTCATTAATTGTGACGACGGAGGCACACTGTTGGAAGACATCACAGATACATCACCCTAATCTTGATCGTCTGAAATAGAAATTGATAAAGTAGAGTGACCCTGCGGGGAAAGGACCGGAGTGTCCAAATCCCCAACAACATACCGTGACATACGCTTCCCATATTGTCATCGAAATCATATGATACAGAACAGGAGTTAATGCGAGTACACTGACCACATATAGAATGATAATAAAGTCAGAGGAAGACTTCCTCTTAAAACAATTGATCAATATCCTTTCAATGTGAAAAGAAAACAAGTCCTGGTACTCGCACTAACCCCTGGCAATCAAAATACATAATAATAATATGATCCATTAATATAGAAAAAATAATTGAAATCAAAATATTTTGAAAAAATATTTTTTCAGAACAGCCCAAGTTTCTGAAAAGTAACGTTGAGCCCCAATGGATCCCAAGCCTAAGTGTGGACAAAAATTTTAAAAATATTTTAAACAATTTATTCAACACTTACGAACAATAATAATGTATCTAGTTATGATTAAAATAACATCAAGATATTATTTTTTAGAAATCCCCCCCTCACACAGAGGGCTGTTGTAAATGTAAACAATGAGTGTAAAAACACTAAAATAAGACTCCAGGCACCCAGGCCCGAAATCAGTTACCAAAAATACACTATCTGATGCAAAACAGAGACTTCCAGGGAAGAAACTGCAGAACATCAGATGGTAGATGCAGAACACAACGCCTAACCACCCGTAGGTGAAGACGTAAACATGGGGAAAGAACAGAATTCATTCTGTTATTCAGCTAAAACTCCCAAGAAAATTTAGTAATAATAATTACAAAAACTATGCCAAAAGCATGGGAGAATAGCAAGGGGGAACTTAAAGGACAGGGAGAGAGGAAAACACTTAAAAAACAGTGTAACTAAATAATCAGAATGACAACAAAATGGCTGCTGCCTTGAAAATAGGTAACTTAACATAATTTCATTAAAAAAATTTTAAGTTACAGCCCTGATAATATTCTGTCACACATTCTTTTCCTCTCCTCCTTCTCTATCCTCCTTAGAATCACCATTTCACTAATATTTATGTGTCTGGCATCATTTAAACTGAGATTTATAAGCACAAAGATCAGTCAGATGTTAACTGATGAAGGGCCAAACTTAGAATGATTAATGGCGCCAATTTCGGAACGTCCTTGACACTGCGCATGCGCAGTAGGGGCGAAGTGTGGAGGGCCTTTCAGGACATGTTTTCTTTAGTTTTAGATGCAAATTTTGGGGATTGGGGGGCAAAATTTGTGTTTGGCCCTATATTTTAAGAGTTAGCACCAGCTATGTCTGGGTCATTGGTACAGTATAAAAATATATGTTTATATCTCTTTTAATTATTGATCTTGTTTTATGATCTTCTTGTAATTTCTCCAAAAAGTTAAATGTGTGGAACTGAAATAAAAGCATATTTGTTGTATTTAGTAATGTTTAGGTCCCACAAATTAGATCTTCTTTTTCTCAGGACATTTTTTGTAAAATCGCATGTGCGCGGGCGTATTTTTATTTTATTTTTTATTTTTGTAATTATTTCTTTGCCATCAAAATTTCTGAGTTCATGTTCTCGGCTTGTTTTATGTTTTAGGCGTCACCATCTACAGAATAGCATGGGTATGGAGAATTTCAGCATTACAAAGCCTTCTTGCACTCAAAGGACAAATTTATCAATTTTATTAACTTGGGTAAAATATCAGACATAAACCATTTAATTTTTATTTTTATATGTTAGCACTGATTATAAAAAGAGAGAATGCGGCAACCAAAAGGACCATGCGGGAGGGCCTGGGAAACAGATTTTTAGCTGTTTTAGGCCTTATGTATTTAGTTTAACTTTTAACCCACTGAGTATTTTTTAAAATATTTTAATCAAATTTAAAATAAAGCAGCCATCACTAGATTTGATGAAAAAAAGAAAACAAGCATTATGTGATAGGAGAGTTCAAGTTCCCACCACTTCCTATGCTGCTTTACTTCCATTCTGAAAAATTTTGTTTTGATTGATTTGCCCAAGTAAATGAGTCGCCATTCCAGAAAATATTTCTGTGGAGACTGACCATATTTACGGTTCTGAAAAGGTGCAATATCTTGATTTGATTCAAGATTTGATATCCTCTGCTTGATTGAATTCAGAATTCGATTCTATCAGAAATTTGTGAGTCGCAAGAACCTACAGCAGGGATAATATAAAATGACTGTAATTTGAAGGCTAAATGATGAAAATGAAATCACCGAGTATGTTACGCAGATTCACGGTGACAAAAATAATGTAGATAACTGACGAGGTTCAGAGCCAACATTAAGCATCTGTATTGGCTGGCAATACTGCACTCTTCAACATACATTCGACTGGGCAAAACCCCTAAAAGAGGAAATCTCTGGCTGTTCAAGGTATAGATGTAAGGCCGGGATCCAGAAAGTGGTGGTGGAGAGTGGCACCTAATTCTTCCTAAAAACGTGTTTGCAAGTCCTAGTCTCATTTTATGTGATGCTGATGTAAGGTCCATAGAGAGCAATGACAGTGCTTTCCAGTCTGTAGCCAAAGACTTGGCTAAATTAACAAGAGGCCCCACGTGGCCTTAATCGCTCACCTGACAAAGTGACTCTAAGAAGTATTTTAGGTCACCTTCACCATGTCATGCCTCATCAACATTAACTGGTTGAGTGATAGATTTTGTTTGAAGTTCAACATTTGTTACCTAAAATTAGTTTTATTTAAAATCGTTGGTGTGTGGCCAATCTCCAATGATTTTTAATAAAGCAAATTTATCTCTGCAGACAAACTGGTTTAGCATGAAGCACAAACAAGGAATGTGAAGAGATAGCCTTGGACATCTCTCCCCAACTGTGGATATCTTCCATGTGCTACATGTATATATTTGCATGCAAGAAAACAAAAATTTTCACAAATTTTCCAAAATATTAGTTTTTTTTATCATCATTGAAACAAGCTCAAACAGCTTATTCCAATAGGGGTATGGGAAGATCAGGTATATTTTTGAGACAGAAATGTGAATATATAAATAATGGTGTTTTTTTGTGAATGATGCTGGAGAATTTTGCGTAAAGATATGGTAAATGGTTTGTTCTAGATACAGAATGATGCAAAAGTATTTAAATTTGATTAGGCAAGTTGTTCCTATAATGCATTTAAAAATTGAAGTAACTGTTTTTTTGCTGACAAACTTTTAGATGTGTGTGTCTGTGTTTGTGTGTGTGTGTGTGTGTGTGTGTGTGTGTGTGTGTTTGTGTGTGTGTGTGTGTGTGTGGGGGGGGGGGGGGTAAGAGTGTTCTTGCAAACAAAATTCCTGAATAAATGGAAAATTTTATTTTTTGTGTGAAAGACATAGTGCGTGAATGTTGATTGGAACAAGCTTAGAGAGCTCATTTTAATGTGAAGTCATAAAGCTGTGTTTTACGTATGAAATTCTGGAATAACTAAAAAAATTGCTTTTTTGACTCAAAAAGCATGGTGTGCGACCTCTCATTGGAATGAGCTCAAAAAGCTCATTCCAATGGGGTATTTACAAGCGATAAGTACATGTATGTTTAAGAGACAAAAATTAAAATTTGAATAGCGATTTTTGCGAAGAATGCTGACAAGTTTTGGCAGTTATGCTGGTAAAAAGGTAAGATATGCAAAGTGGTTGTTTTTTAGAGGCAACATTTAATTAAGGGGAATTAACCCTTGATTACTGAGGTAACTTCTAAAAGTACTGAAATTTCATGAAGCAATGTGAATAACAGACAACAGTTGCCTAAAAATTTCATGAATAACTAAAATTTTTATTCCTTTGTCTCGAAAACATGGCATATGACCTTTGTTGGAATGAGCTGAATGCGTGTGTTCCAATGAGGGGTCATAAAATTTGAACGGAGATTTGTGTGAATAATGCATTAGTACTGCTAGATTTGGGTAAACGGTTCACCCTGGATACCACCCCTTCTATAGTAGATCTTTTCTGCAAATTTTGTCTAAGATTCTATCAACTTAACAAATAAATACGTTCATGAATCACAATCAGATCCACCCCACAATGTTGCATACCAAATATCAAAAGATTCTGCCTGCTGGATCTGGAGAAGAAGATTTTTTAAGAAATATGCCTGAAATGCACTAAGTTAAAATTTGGGCTCCTATACGGAGCTCAAATATAAACCCAGGGGGCCGATTTGAACAAACTTGAATCAGATCCACCCCACAATGTTGCTTACCAAATATGAAAAGATTCTGAAGCTGGATCTGGAGAAGAAGATTTTTTAAGAAATTTGCCTGAAATGCACTAAGTTCGAATTCGAGCTTCTATAGTGAGCCCAAATATGAAACTAGGAAGCCGATTTGAACAAACTTGAATCAGATCCACCCCACAATGTTGCATACCAAATATCAAAAGATTCCGCCTGCTGGATCTGGAGAAGAAGATTTTTTAATAAATTTGCCCGAAATGCACTAAGTGCGAATTCGGGCTTCTATATTAAGCCCAAATATGAATCCAGGGGGCCGATTTGAACAAACTTGAATCAGATCCACCCCGCAATGTTGCATACCAAATATCAAAAGATTCTGCCTGCTGGATCTGGAGAAGAACATTTTTTAAGAAATTTGCCTGAAATGCACTAAGTTTGAATTCGAGCTTCTATAGTGAGCCCAAATATGAATCCAGGGGGCCGATTTGAACAAACTTGAATCAGATCCACCCCGCAATGTTGCATACCAAATATCAAAAGATTCTGCCTGCTGGATCTGGAGAAGATGATTTTTTAAGAAATTTGCCTGAAATGCACTAAGTTCGAATTCGAGCTTCTATAGTGAGCCCAAATATGAATCTAGGAAGCCGATTTGAACAAACTTGAATCAGATCCACCCCACAATGTTGCATACCAAATATCAAAAAATTCTGCCTGCTGGATCTGGAGAAGAAGATTTTTTAATAAATTTGCCCGAAATGCACTAAGTCCGAATTCGCGCTTCTATATTAAGCCCAAATATGAATCCAGGGGGCCGATTTGAACAAACTTGAATCAGATCCACCCCGCAATGTTGCATACCAAATATCAAAAGATTCTGCCTGCTGGATCTGGAGAAGAAGATTTTTGAAGAAATTTGCCCGAAATGCACTAAGTTTGAATTCGAGCTTCTATAGTGAGCCCAAATATGAATCCAGGGGGCCGATTTGAACAAACTTGAATCAGATCCACCCCGCAATGTTGCATACCAAATATCAAAAGATTCTGCCTGCTGGATCTGGAGAAGATGATTTTTTAAGAAATTTGCCTGAAATGCACTAAGTTCGAATTCGAGCTTCTATAGTAAGCTCAAATATGAATCTAGGGAGCCGATTTAAACAAATTTGCATCAGATCCATCCCACAATATTGCATACCAAATATCAAAAGATTCTGCCTGCTGGATCTGGAGAAGAACATTTTTTAAGAAATTTGCCTGAAATGCACTAAGTTCGAATTCGAGCTTCTATAGTGAGCCCAAATATGAATCTAGGAAGCCGATTTGAACAAACTTGAATCAGATCCACCCCACAATGTTGCATACCAAATATCAAAAGATTCTGCCTGCTGGATCTGGAGAAGAAGATTTTTTAATAAATTTGCTTGAAATGCACTAAGTTCAAATTTGGGCTCCTATACTGAGCCCAAATATAAACCCAGGGGGCCGATTTGAACAAACTTGAATCAGATCCACCCCGCAATGTTGCTTACCAAATATGAAAAGATTCTGCCTGCTGGATCTGGAGAAGAAGATTTTTTAAGAAATTTGCATGAAATGCACTAAGTTCAAATTCGAGCTTCTATAGTGAGCCCAAATATGAATCTAGGAAGCCGATTTGAACAAACTTGAATCAGATCCACCCCACAATGTTGCATACCAAATATCAAAAGATTCTGCCTTCTGGATCTGGAGAAGAAGATTTTTGAAGAAATTTGCCTAAATGCACTAAGTTCGAAATCGGGCTCCTATACTGAGCCCAAATATGAACCCAGGGGGCCGATTTGAACAAACTTGAATCAGATCCACCCTACAATGTTGCATACCAAATATCAAAAGATTCTGCCTGCTGGATCTGGAGAAGAAAATTTTTTAAGAAATTTGCCTGAAATGCACTAAGTTCGAAATCGGGCTCCTATACTGAGCCCAAATATTAACCCAGGGGGCCGATTTGAACAATCTTGAATCAGATCCACCCCACAATGTTGCTTACCAAATATGAAAAGATTCTGCCTGCTGGATCTGGAGAAGAAGATTTTTTAAGAAATTTGCCTGAAATGCACTAAGTTCGAAATCGGGCTCCTATACTGAGCCCAAATATGAACCCAGGGGGCCGATTTGAACAAACTTGAATCAGATCCACCCTACAATGTTGCATACCAAATATCAAAAGATTCTGCCTGCTGGATCTGGAGAAGAAGATTTTTTAATGTTTTTCCCATTGCCTACAGTGTTAAAAAGTGCTGACTCAGCACTTTTTCAAAGTCCCGAAACTGTACCCTATGATAAAACCGATGGCAATTTTTTTTTACCAATCCTTTCTGTTGGTCCTAAGGAAGCTGCACACCAAATAAAAATTCTCAGTGCCGTGCAGTTTTGGAGATATGGGCGTTTTAAATTTTTTCTATTTTTAGCTCCTGCGGTTCCCACGGGGCTGCGGGAAAATTTTTTTTTGCATAAATCAAGTACTCATGACCCAATAAGCCCTCACATAAAATTTGGTTCAAATCAGCCTCTCGGTTTGGAAAATAGAAATTTTGGGCGGGGCAAAAAATTTTGCCCCTCTCATAACAACGCCAAGTATAGCCCCACAAACTTCTCTTGAACAAATCTGAGTCTACACCTCAAAAGGAAGCTGCACACCAAATATCAAGTCTCTGCTACTGCTGGTTCATGAGAAGAAGATTTCCAAAGATTGTGGTGCCCCTTGGGGGCGTGGCACCACCCAGGAGGAGGGGCAACTTCATTTGAACAAATCTGAATTGGCATTAGGTAATAAACATTTAGCCAACATTTGAATAAAATTGGGCTAGTGGTTTAGGAGGAGAAGTCGATAATGTAAAGTTAACGCCGGACGGACGACGACGGACGACGGACACCGGACGACGGACGACGGACGCCGGACAGAAAGTGATTAGTAAAGCTCCCCTTGAGCTTCGCTCAGGTGAGATAATAAGATCTGGTGCCATGGTAAATGGAAGGGATTTTTTGGCCAGAAATCCAAACACCATTGCCTCACTGTTCACTACTAGGTTACCAACTGGTATTGCCGCAGGTTTTGAAGAGGTTGGGCCTGGTGGTCGACAGTTCTTGAACATTAGATGTATGCCATATGGTGCACATGTAGATTCCGATTTTCCAACTGTTGGACCAAGAATACCAGGAAGTAAATAATTTGCCACAACGATTTTCTTTTCAAACTGGTGTTTTTTATCCTTGATATGGTCAGTTAGTGCTGGTTTACCACGAATGCCACATTTTATTTCAAGGTCACACAACTTACAGTACACTTTCCTGTCCAAACAAATTTTGCATAAAATGTTCAGCAACAAATTCTTCATCAACTTTCACTTCCAACCAGGACCATTTCTTCTATCCATTCTTCAACCCCTTTTCATCTATAAGTGATTCGTTATCTGGTTCAGTTATATTGGATTTCATTTTCAGTATTCAACAATTATTTTTTTGAAAATTTCCAAAACTATCACTCAATTAGTCAATACGCCTTTGTTTTTAAAACGTGGTTGGCACCTTCGAATTACCTAGTCGGAGTACTCCTAATGGGTATAAATTATTGTCAAAGTTAAAAAATTTATAGTAATTTATATATTTTTTATACTTACCAATGACCCAGACATAGCTGGTGCTAACTCTTAAAATATAGGGCCAAACACAAATTTTGCCCCCCAATCCCCAAAATTTGCATCTAAAACTAAAGAAAACATGTCCTGAGAGGCCCTCCACACTTCGCCCCTACTGCGCATGCGCAGTGTCAAGGACGTTCCGAAATTGGCGCCATTTATCATTCTAATAACCAGTGCCTGGTAAGCGCTATGTACTCAGCGGGGAGGCAAGAGTTCCCAACTCCTGGGAGGGCCATCCCCGTCTGGGTCATTGGTAAGTATAAAAAATATATAAATTACTATAAATTTTTTAACATTTTTATACTGTACCAATGACCCAGACATAGCTGAATAGTAAAAAGGCTGGAGGGCCAAGGACATAGAGCAAAATGGAATACGCTCAATAAAATAAAATAGAGTCATCCCCTGTAGGGAAAAGAAGTAATAGGCCTTACATGTATCTTTCTTATTTATGATAAATTAGAAAGATACAACACCTTCCAAAAATTGAGCTTCATACATCCATGTACTCTATAAATATCCAATAATCCTTATACTAATAATTTTTAAAGTAAGCCAATAATAAAGTAAGTCTAGAGAATAGAGACTCTTATACTCCTAAAAGTGAGTGAGAATTGCATAATCATGTCCGTTGACATATGCAATATTCAAAAGCTATACTTTAAAAACTAAGACTTGAATGAATTTTATAAACTTAAACTTCTCACTAAACAACCATCCCAATAACAGCTCAGAATTACTAACTCCGGAGGAGGTATCCCCTTGTTTTCATAGTAAAAACAGGTGACCCAAGGGAACACCCTCCCCCCCCCCCCCTTTTTCTTGCCCTGGGTCAAATAGCCCAGAGCGAAGAGGGCAGCCGAACGGAGACACTGCCGAAACAGACAGCCTACCTAGCTATAGTAGCAACTGTTAAGTGAATGACATTCTGAGCAGTAGATAATAGACCTAACAATAGAGGCCTCCAGAAATGGACTCGATATTTCTGAGATAAAATTCATGAATGGATGGCTGAGCGCAATGAGCAGCCTTCAAAAAATCTATAATAGCAACACTATTAATGTAAGCCCAAGAAGTAGAAGAACTCTTACTTCATGAGCCGAAATCTTAAGCACAACTGCTAAGCCAATGATATACCATAAGCAGTACGCTAGTTAATAGAATCCATTAACAATAAAATGGAGCGTAACGTCCTTCTACTAGACATCAAAGACAGAAGAAGCTTACGCCCTTGTAATAAACAGATATCTGTTTATAAATACATAAACTGTACCCGGAAAGAGTAAAGGCCTATGCCCATACGAAGACGGAAGGACCTTAAAATAATAGGTTCCGGATAATAGGAGCCTAACTCTTATGCAACAATCCAACCTAAATAGTAACGGAAGTATTGATTCCGAAACTATGAAAGTGAAAATCATCCATCGATAGTGCATGAAACTCACTGACTCTACAGTAAAAGAGAAACCAACAGAATTACTGTCTAAAAGGTCAGAATTTGAAAACTACTGTTTCCAGAGGCTCAAATGATTACTTAGCTAAATAAGAACCTGAAGTTAAAATCCGTATAGGAATTTAATCTAAAGATTCTAAGTCTATTTATCAAAAAGTTACTAACTGACTTAGATAAAGAGACAAAAGACTCAATTGTAAACTATCGTAGAGTGCATAGGTATGAGGTAACATAAACCTAAACAGGCTGCAGTAGATCTTGTGAAACAAGTATACTAAAAAATAGCAATGAGTAGTATGGAGGGATCAACCATATGAACATAATGATCCCTACACCACGACGGAAGAGCCTCCACTTTAGCCGCATAGAATAGCGAAGAAGAGGATCTCCTATAGTAAGAAATCGCGTCCAAAGCTCGTCCAGTACAGTGCTTACAATGCAATACGGACCACACAACGGAATACATGAAGGTTGCGACCTTGCTGGTTGTGATAAAGATGACACGATTTACCCAGTGAAAAAAGATCCTCACATAGAGGAAGATTTCACGTTAAGATCCACAGTAGACAAGAGAGTAAATTACTCATGATCTCTGTGAAGATAGAGATGCTATCAACAGAAATGTATTGTGGATGTTTATCTTAGCAATACCTGCTAAAAACAACAGCGCCGGAGGATACGCGTATCCTATCATTCCGTCCTATAGATCAATAGAGCGTTAACAGTATTAGCTCAGAGATCTGGACAAGCCAACACATACGTCTGCAATTGATTAGCCAGCTGTGTCATAAATAAAACATCATTGGGCGCTCCCATAGATAGCAAATCTGATTGAATACTTGTTTGTTGAGAGTCCATTCTGACAGCAACAAGCGACCCGTAAGAGAACGGGAGTGCGATAAAACAATCAGACGACCCAGAATATGACGGACCAAAACTGAACTTGGTGTACTATAACCAACAGACGGATTCTTTCCATTAAATTGAATAACAGAAACGAAAGAGTGCCTCCCTGGTTCCGGAGATACGCCACTACTGTCGAATTAAAGGACAGGAATTTGGGCATGCGTTTCTGAATAATGTTCATGCAATGACATAAAGCAAGCCTAAAAAACATTATTCCGCGTAAGTTAACTGATAGCTAAAAGACTGCGGAACCCAAAGACCCTGGCACTTCGAATCCGTAGGGATCAGTATATATCCCAATCTGTTTGACTGGCAACCGTCATAACAGCCACACTCGGGTCCGGCAACTGCGGCGGCACTCTCTGAGTCAACCATCGAATGTTTGCCCCAGTCTGAATCTCTTGTAACACTAGATAGACAAGAGAATGTATAAATCAAGCAATTCATGGATTGCCGGAAAGTTGCCGTCGAAGAGAAGCTCCTCCGAGAACGAAGCGACTCTGAGAGAGTTCTTAACCTACTATCCACGCGTGGATGTAGCTAGGGCTGCATCACGTCTAACCAACTCCAATCAGCCACTGAAGGGCGGAGTTATACGTGAACAAACTACTGCCCTCAAAAGAAATTACATTGAGAATAATATCCCGTAAATCTTTTCTTGAAGACGTAATGATAACGCCTCAGTAAGGCGGATTACGTATAATAAAGCGTCTAAGTTAAGTCTACTATACATAATGTCGTTCCCAACATTGAAATTGGAAAAGACATAAACGGTGAAAAAGAATATATGCAGTCTTTAATCACACCGTCTAGACGCATATGAACTCTCGGTATGCCCTGCTCTGCCAAAATAAACTATATGTAAAAAAGATAAAATGGCAGAAATGAGCCACGCGGACAAGAAACTAAACTATCATGCTTAGTAGCAGGCTTGTATATATATATAATATATATAGCGTCGAAAAATAAAACACATGTTGTAATGACAATATTGGACTGCGTCGGTAAGTCAGGGACAAAGTCCCTGTACCGATCGAAAAATCCGAGTCCAATGACGCTATAAGTCTCTTATCCAAGATCGCAGCAATGAAGTCCGAAAAATAATCACTGGAAGAAATGCCAGAAGATATGAAAGGCATCTTCCGATACTACTAAAGGGAAAACTCGAAATCTTTCGAATCCCTTTCGCCATCCTGTCGGACCCTATAAAGCATTCGGTCGTCCGTAGCTTGATGCAACCGCGGACCGCACCGACCCAGCGCCGTCGGATAATTCCTGATTCGACCGAGAAACCGTCAATTGCTGGGATGCTGCGAAACAACTGTGCTAACTCGGATAGCACGTCCGTCACTGAGGCTTGAGGAGCAGCGGTCTTACGATGCATTGCCGCAGGAAGCTCCGAGATCGTTACCCCGTGCATACTTCCAATATGCGAGCGAACGGAGTGTATAGGCCTCGTGTCCCTTGGCTACCGGATGGCGCGACCTATTCGCTGTGGAATCACTGAATGCCGAAACTGATCGGATACTCGAGGTCACGTAGCCAATGTGCGGTCGTGTGCCCTGCTGTGAGGATGAGGAAGCATTAAAGACAGTCTCTCGGACTGTCAATATAACGGAGCGTCCCGAGCAACGGACATATGCTCCGAATGTAAAATATCTGAACCACAACATGCGGTCCCCTATGTTGTTGGCTTCCTCCGATCTGTCCTCAATCTGCCGTCACTGGGTGAGTACTAAAGTAATTAAAGTGCTCGCATCACCCAAATCTCCTTCCTAGACCGCAACGGACGAACCCGGCAGCCGAACCATTCGATGAATGTACGCTACACCGGGTGAGCTAGCGAATGTCACTCCGTAAGCGATAGACATATTCCATGAGCACTTATTGCCGCTAACTCTTCATTAACTATGACGACAGAGGCACACTTTTGAAAGACATCTCCATAACTCTTCGAACAAGAAACCAGAAATGCTTGGATAGCAAGCATAAAATAATAATATATAGCGTCGTTCAATAATTCGAAAGTTTGTGTGACATTATTGGACTATGTCGGAACTGAGGGACGATGTCCCTGAACCGAACCAAAAATTTCTAAGTCCACCGACGCTATCAGTTTCTTATCCGGCATCGCAGCATATGTTGTTCCGAAAGGGAAAGCTTGAAATCCACCGAATCCCTTTCGGTATCCCGTCGGACTGGATGAAACTTTCGGACGTCCGTACCCGCTTCCGCGGAGCGTCCCGACCCAGCATCGTCGGATAAAATATATGCGACAGATTCAGTTGATGCTGGGATGCTGCGATAAACTGTGCTATTAAGGAAAGCACGTCCGTTCCCGAGGCCTGTGCAGTAGCGGACTTACGATGCATTGCCGCTGGAAGCTCCGTGTACGTTGACTCCCGCATACTTCCTATGCGAACGTCCGGAGTCTGCAGGCCTCGAGTCCCCGGCTACCGACCCAGCGCTGTCGGATAATTCTCGATCCGACACCGTTTCTGCCGGCTGCTGGGATGCTGCGATAAGCTGTGCTATGTGCACAAGAATGTCCGGCGTCGAGACCTGCGGAGGCGCAGTCTATCGCTGCTTCGCCGAGGGCAGCTCCGCATCAGATGGCTCCCGCATACTTTTCCTATGCGAACGTCCGGAGTCCATCGGTCTCGAATCCCTGGCTGCCGGATGGTGTGACCTGGTCGCCGAAGAATCCTTGATCGGCGAAGCTGGTAATATATCGGCGGTCACGCAGCCAAGGTGCGGTCGTGTGCGCTGACGAGAAGAGGAAGCCTTAGCAGTCTCAGCGGACTGCCTATACAACGGAGCGTCCCGAGCGACGGACGTATGCTCCGCTAACGACACATTTGTACCACAACATCTGGGGCCAGATGTTGTTGAACGAGAGAGGGGCCTCTCTCGCTTGCCGTCCGGATGGACCGGAACGAGCTATGAACCGGACTAAAAGGCTTCCTCCGTTCTCCCTCCGATCCGCCGTCACTGGGTGTGCATTAAGTTAATTTTATAGTGCTCGCATCACCCCAAAATTCCTTCTAGACCGCAACGGACGAACCCGGCTGCCGAACCATTCGGTGAATGGACGCTACACCGGGCGAGCTAGCGGACGTCAAAGGCCGTCGAACCTACTAGGGTCCTCTTAGGCAATTGGCGTATTACATGAGCACTTTTCCGCTAGCCCTTCATTAATTGTGACGACGGAGGCACACTGTTGGAAGACATCACAGATACATCACCCTAATCTTGATCGTCTGAAATAGAAATTGATAAAGTAGAGTGACCCTGCGGGGAAAGGACCGGAGTGTCCAAATCCCCAACAACATACCGTGACATACGCTTCCCATATTGTCATCGAAATCATACGATACAGAACCGGAGTTAATGCGAGTACACTGACCACATATAGAATGATAATAAGGTCAGAGGAAGACTTCCTCTTAAAACAATTGATCAATATCCTTTCAATGTGAAAAGAAAACAAGTCCTGGTACTCGCACTAACCCCTGGCAATCAAAATACATAATAATAATATGATCCATTAATATAGAAAAAATAATTGAAATCAAAATATTTTGAAAAAATATTTTTTCAGAACAGCCCAAGTTTCTGAAAAGTAACGTTGAGCCCCAATGGATCCCAAGCCTAAGTGTGGACAAAAATTTTAAAAATATTTTAAACAATTTATTCAACACTTACGAACAATAATATTGTATCTAGTTATGATTGAAATAACATAAAGATATTATTATTTAGAAATCCCCCCCTCACACAGAGGGCTGTAGTAAATGTAAACAATGAGTGTAAAAACACTAAAATAAGACTCCAGGCACCCAGGCCCGAAATCAGTTACCAAAAATACACCATCTGATGCAAAACAGAGACTTCCAGGGAAGAAACTGCAGAACATCAGATGGTAGATGCAGAACACAACGCCTAACCACCCGTAGGTGAAGACGTAAACATGGGGAAAAAACAGAATTCATTCTGTTATTCAGCTAAACTCCCAAGAAATTTTAGTAATAATAATTACAGAAATTATGCCAAAAGCATGGGAGAATAGCAAGGGGGAACTTAAAGGACAGGGAGAGAGGAAAAACACTTGAAAAAACAGTGTAACTAAATAATCAGAATGACAACAAAATGGCTGCTGCCTTGAAAATAGGTAACTTAACATAATTTCATTAAAAAATTTTAAGTTACAGCCCTGATAATATTCTGTCACACATTCTTTTCCTCTCCTCCTTTTCTATCCTCCTTAGAATCACCATTTCACTAATATTTATGTGTCTGGCATCATTTAAACTGAGATTTAAAAGCACAAAGATCAGTCAGATGTTAACTGATGAAGGGCCAAACTTAGAATGATAAATGGCGCCAATTTCGGAACGTCCTTGACACTGCGCATGCGCAGTAGGGGCGAAGTGTGGAGGGCCTCTCAGGACATGTTTTCTTTAGTTTTAGATGCAAATTTTGGGGATTGGGGGGCAAAATTTGTGTTTGGCCCTATATTTTAAGAGTTAGCACCAGCTATGTCTGGGTCATTGGTACAGTATAAAAATATGGTCACACAAACTTAGCCCCAGGAAAATTTGGCTCACATTTCCTCGATTTTACCAAAAAAAATTTTTCATTCACCCCAAAATGTTGAAGAGCAGGCATCCGCAGATCTGCGGAAATTTCTCATAACATATGTTTCAACCCTTACTTTACGATGACATCAATTTGGATGCCAAGTTTAATCACAAATTGAATGCCAAGCTTATGAAACTTCAGAAATTCCTCCCTTTCATCCTTAAGTGCTCATACAGCCACAAACTGTCACTTTTATATTGCTTTGAAACAGTTGATCACAAGTATATTCTTCCTTGAGAACTTCACCTACAGGCTCCATTTGTATTGACAATGTTTTACAGCATTGTTGGTTGCCAACAACAATGTAGAAATGCTGTTTAGTCATCTGCGGCTGTGCACTTACATATTTTTTAGATATGCCTAAAAAAGTTAAAAATCTGTTTCTCAGGCCCTCCCACATCGGGCTTTTGGCTGCCGCATGCTCTCTTTTTATAACCAATGAAAACTTTAAAAAATAAAAATTAAATGGTTTATGTCTGATATTTTACCCAAGTTAATAAAATCGATAAATTTTGCCCCTTGAGTGAAACAAGGCTTTGCAATGCCTTAGCATTGCAAATCCTTCTTGAACTCAAGGGGCAAAATACACCACCACCCATGCTATACTGTAGATTATGAGGCCTAAAACATAAAACAATCCGAGAAAATGAACTTTTGATGACCAAAAATAATTACAAAATAAAAAATAAAATAAAAAACGCCCGCCCACATTTACAAAAAATGGCCTGAGAAACAGATCTACTTTGTGGGACCATATTAACGTAAAATTTTAACTGAAGATTTACTGGTTAAAACCACATTACTCTTTTTTTCCTCAATTTTATCATGAGGGATGGAGGTTATTTTTTAGTTTATTCACAAAACAGTTTTGAAAATGCCGCTCAGGATCACAGATCCAATGTCGAGTTGTGACCTTGACCTTTGATCTGGTGAGTCCAAGGTCAATAGGGTTCTTCCTCGCACCAAGGCCAACACACCTATAAAGTTTCATGACTCTAGGTTGAACCACTATCAAGTTCTCATCCGGAAACCAATTGTTGCGATATGCTATGTTCAAGGTCACTGTGACCTTGACCTTTGACCTGGTGAGTCCAACATCAATAGGGTTCTTCCTCGCACCAAGGCCAACACGCCTGTAAAGTTTCATGGCTCTAGGTTGAACCACTATCAAGTTATCATCCGGAAACCAATTGTTGCGATATACTATGTTCAAGGTCACTGTGACCTTGACCTTTGACCTGGTGAGTCCAACATCAATAGGGTTCTTCCTCGCACCAAGGCCAACACGCCTGTAAAGTTTCATGGCTCTAGGTTGAACCACTATCAAGTTATCATCCGGAAACCAATTGTTGCGATATACTATGTTCAAGGTCACTGTGACCATGACCTTTGACCTGGTGAGTCCAAGATCAATAGGGTTCTTCCTCGCACCAAGGCCAACATACCCATGAAGTTTCATGACTCTAGGTTGAACCACTATCAAGTTATCATCCGGAAACCAATTGTTGCGATATACTATGTTCAAGGTCACTGTGACCTTGACCTTTGACCTGGTGAGTCCAAGATCAATAGGGTTCTTCCTCGCACCAAGGCCAACACACCTATAAAGTTTCATGACTCTAGGTTGAAGCACTATCAAGTTATCATCCGGAAACCAATTGTTGCGATATACTATGTTCAAGGTCACTGTGACCTTGACCTTTGACCTGGTGAGTCCAACATCAATAGGGTTCTTCCCCGCACCAAGGCCAACACACCTATGAAGTTTCATGACTCTAGGTTGAACCACTATCAAGTTATCATCCGGAAACCAATTGTTGCGATATACTATGTTAAAGGTCACTGTGACCTTGACCTTTGACGTAGCGAGTCCAAAATCAATAGGGTTCTTCCCCTCACCAAGGCCAATCTACCTTTGAAGTTTCATGAATGTGAGTTGAACCATTATCAAGTTATCATCCGGAAACCAATTGTTTAAGATTTACTATGTTCAAGGTCACTGTGACCTTGACCTTCGACGTAGCATGTCCAAAATCAATAGGGTTCTTCCTCCCACCAAGACCAACCTATGTATGAAGTTTAATGAATGTGAGTTGAACCACTATCAAGTTATCATCCGGAAACCAATTGTTTACGCCCGCCCGCCCGCCCGCCCGCCCGCCCGCCCGCCCGCCCGCCATTCACCAAACTATAAGTCGAGTTTGACTTCGTCACAACTCGACTAAAAATAGTTGGAATTAACTACTTACACTATTATGTGGCAAACCAATATTTTCAGCAGTAAATATTTTCCATAATGTAGTTGAAAATCTAACCAACTATATCTTGTTTGACAGAGCTATGTGAGCGCTGTCATACAAGGTATAGTTGGGTAAATACTTGTCTGACATGTGCAAAATAGTGTCATAGAAGAGATTTCCAGGTGAAAAGAAATGGTGATGAGGCAGATTTTCAATGACGAGGGAGATGCCTGAAAAACAATAATGTTTTTTTTAAAAGCCGGAGTAATGCATTTTTTTTTCCCCAAAATAACACGAAAATAGATCATTCAGGTGCAGTTGGTGGGCCACAGGCCAAGAAACTAACAAAAAATAATTTCAAAGAATCCACATTCATCTGAGCATAGGTATGACAAATGATCACCAAAGATGTACTTGCATATAATTTCTGATGGAATCTGGCAGAACTGCAACACATCGTTGTCCTTCCTTCAGACCAAAGTCTTTTATAGCTTGGATGGCACAATACACTGATGCACCGCTACTACCACCTGAAAGAATATAGTTATTTATTTATTGGTGTTTAAAGTCATTTACAGCATCTATGGTTATACCTTGACTGCAACATAGGTACGAAGTCAAGTTTATGCCAAATAAATAAAAATATTTAAGAATTAACTGTTGTTTCTGTTCAGGATATGCGATATAAACCAAAAGTTCTCCACACAAGCTTCATAACACGATTAGCGAGTTATGATTAGGCCTAAAAAAATAAAAAAATCTGTTTCTCAGGCCCTCCCGCATGTTCCTTTTGGCTGCCGCATGCTCTCTTTTTATAACCAATTTAAACTTAAAAAAACATCAAAATTAAATGGTTTATGTCTGATATTTTTCCCAAGTTAAAAAAATTGATGAATTTGTCCCTTGAGTGCAAGAAGGCTTTGCACTCAATGGATGAAATACAACATCACCCATGCTATTTTGTAGATTATGAGGCCTAAAACTTGAACCAAGAACATGAACTTTTGATGGCTAAGAAATAATTACTGAAATAAAAAATAAAATAAAAAACCGCTTGCCCGCATGCAATTTCCCAAATAATAGCCTGAGAAACAGAAGATCTACTTTGTGTGGCCTTAAGCTTGTGCAGAGAATTTTGGGTTTATATCGCACAACCCGAACAGAAACAACAGTTACTTCTTATAATTTAAAAGAGAGATTGGAAACGATAAATAAAGTGTATAATCACCATTTATTTGAATGAAAATGATAAATTTAAAGTAATTTGTATATTTTTTATACTTACCAATGGCCCAGACTAGCAGACTAGCTGGTGCAAACTCCAAGTTATCAAGGGCCAAACGCAAATTTTGAACCCCCCAAAATTTTCTTGCAAAACCGAAAATTAAAAGTCCTATCTGGTCCTCCATACTTCTACCTTCTGTGCATGTGCAGTTGTCAGTAAGTGACCGGAATTGGCACCAACACCATTATTTGTAGAAGAACGTACTACATAAAAACTCAGCGGGGAGGTATGAGTGCCCACTCATGGGAGGGCCATACCCGTCTAGGCCATTGGTAAGTATAAAAAATATACAAATTACTTTAAATTTATCATATTTTCATACTACAAACCAATGGCCCAGACTAGCTGAATCATAAAAAGGTGGAGGGCCTAGGACTTCAGAATTAGCAGACCAACATAGTTCCTAAGCCTGCAATCCAAGGTGTAAGGAAATTGAATTTAAAAGAAATTACATGTATACAATAATAGAGAAGACATATCATAAACAAGGAGCCAAATTCAAGTAATTCCGTATTCTTACCATGAATGACTATGCTAATTGGATGTAACGAGTTCCCAGCTTTAAGTCTAGTGTGGACTAAGCCCCAAAAATTAGGATGGCATAATCGAAAGTGAGAGGTTAACCCCCACAAACATACACCATATACAATAATAAACAAGCTGTATCCAGGATCAGATATAATCTACAGACAAAACAGCTTCACTCATAGTTACACACTTATCAAGCCAGAGATTTAAAAAATCACCCCCCTCCACCTTTTTTGAAAGAATCTTTCATATCGAACCCCCCTGACCCACATTACATGAATCGTTCTTGTGTTAGTCATCAAATAGTATAGAAACCGCAAGACTGCCTCACATCTGACAGACTCCATAATGCCACGAAGAACGGAGAGGGACGTGATGAACAAATACACCGTATTTACATAATAACTCCCACCAAAACATGCCGGTTGGAAGAGAATTATCTCCTCTAACAAACGGTATCATGTCCAATAGGACAACGAACTCAGCCTAGTTGAAGCAGCTAAAGGTCTTCCTATACGTGAAGACCATTAAAAGCTAACTGAAGCCCTAGAATCTCACTGAGGAGACTTCCAATGCTAGCCATGGCTTATTAGTCTTCATGTCCATGAAGACAGATATATCAGAGTAAGTTGCGACACTGAAGGTTCGTTTAACGGAGGCTTACAAATATTGTCGTGCAAAGTAGGAAATGAAGAGCCGCTATATTATCAGCCCTAAATTCCCAAAGAGACCACAGTCTCAAGAGATATAAATTCAGTTATGTCACTGCATAACAACTGAAAAAATTTCGCTCATGATTCTAGCTAGGCTACTAAGGTGTAAACAAAAAGACTCAAGTCTATGACACTTAGGAAACAACAAACCAAAAAGCCCATTACCTTTTTTGGATTGATTCCCAAAAGACAGAGGACAGAGCCTAACTAACATAGCTAGAAGTCTTCTTCTCTGTGAAGACAGATATCTCGGTGTAACTAGTGACCTAACCATCGTCACGCAAGTTGGGAATGTCAATCCGTTATTCTAAGAGCTGTAATTCCCAAAAGACCGCTGTAACCGTACATAAGGCTACTATGGTGTCAACAAAGACATAAACTGTCTTGAAGCCAAGAATATCTCAGCCTATCTATGCACTATCCGTCCGGATTCAGGACGAGAAACAGGTGATAATAAAAAACAGGAGAATAATTTCGACGACGTCTAATGCTTTTCTTCAATAGGAGAGCTTGTACCTCCAGAAGGAAAGCCTCTCTTGGAAGATTTGTCTCACAAGTATTTCTTATAAGTGGGGCTTGCTTGGGCTGATAGCCACAGGCATGCTGAGACTACATACTCATCCACTAATCATCCGCAATTTATCCACTTTTGCGAGTATGATAACCTACCGCCAAGTGGAAAGCAACCAAAATCTATTCTCAACGACCTCAACTGTTCCCATCAATAGGAGAGTCTTTACCTCCACTAGGAGTGACTCTCTTTGGAAGGAACTTCCGTGACTGACGTCCAGTTTCTGGTGAAGCTGATAACCTTCCATCAACTGGCAAGCAATAGAGGTCACGTCCATCACCTGTATGACTTACGATGCTTACAGGAGGAGAAACTACGTCCTCCTCACGAAGAAGCTGTCTCGTCGACCTCAATTGTTTCCTTCAAGAAGAGAGCCTTAACCTCAACTAGGAGCGACTCTCTTCGAAAGGAACTTCCGTGATTAACATCCAGTTTCTCATGAAGATAACTTTCCATTAATCATCGGCCTCGGGTGGGGGGGATCAGACCTATGCCCCTTTCCTGAGTCGCTATAATGACGACTGCCAGAGTAAATATAAGAGGGTTATTGTACCCTCGCGAGAAATTCTGTTGATGCTTTCTTAGAAGC
The DNA here is from genome assembly GCA_031216915.1 of Pictodentalium vernedei. Classification (NCBI taxonomy): domain Eukaryota; kingdom Metazoa; phylum Mollusca; class Scaphopoda; order Dentaliida; family Dentaliidae; genus Pictodentalium; species Pictodentalium vernedei. Next base: position 51,299,296 of record CM062288.1, on the reverse strand, counting down.
AGAACGGCCTCGCTTACCCCAGTCTGCTGAAGTGTGTAGATGAGACAGTGACTTCAATAGCAGAGCACTGGAAGCTTTTTTGTAGCCTGCTCATATATCAACACAAGCTTGTCATCAAATAGTATATTTCGGGTAACCGGAGCGACTCATAGAGCTTTTCACCTTGTCATCTGTATGTGGTGACGACGCAATGGCAGCATCACGTCTTACCAACTCCAAATTTCACTGTCCGTGCAGAGTTGTACGTGCCATTCATGACTTCCCTGGAAAGAACTCTCAGCAAGAAACCACATCCTCATATTTCTTTCCATTGAGATGTTGCGCCATAGCTCTGGTAAGGTGATCTGCTTATGACATTGCGCCCAGATTAGCTCTTTTCAATGAAATAGCACATTCCATCATTTCCGAGCATATATTAAATGATGCAGGTAGGGACATATTTTCATTGCCGGCCTGCTCATTTAAACGCAGACTTATATTGAGATGGAACAATATTCTTAAGCGCTTAAAATTCTTCATAGTCTTAAAGTGTCCTTCTGTGAGGGATGGAGACTCACACTCTGTATCCCTCTCACTATCCATATGTTCCATCCGCAAATATGGTCAACTCAATCTGACTGAATGGATGACTGGCCTAACGCAGCACTGTCTGACAGCTCACCATCAGAATCTGTTAAACGGGAGTACCAGTTTCAAATGACTATCTGTCAACCCGAACCTGCGTAGTCAGATAGCTAGTCTGTGGTCAACGTGCTTCATTAATGAAGCAAGGGAATATGCCATAGCTGCCTCTGAAACCAGCTGCAGTGTGGAAGGAGTGGCCTGAACTGCAAGCGTGAATGGGCGTCCAAACTCACTAAAGTTTCTCGCACCAAAAACAGTCGACCCCAACTGCTGATGGGAAGAAGGTTCTCCAGCTCGCAGTCTGCTCCAGACCTCGCCGAGCATTCCGTTAGAAACTTGTAGGCATCTATCCTTTAACATGCATATCCATGGAAGAAGAGGAAGCCGAAACCACAGCCGACACTGGTTGAAGTGCGGAAGAACCATCCCGACTCATCACATAGAACGGATGCTCCTCCTCATTGAAGTTTCTTACAACACAAAACAGTCGTCCCCGACTATTAACGGGACGAAAAAACTCTCTGCACTTGCGATCTGTCCCCAGATCTTGCAGAGTATCCCGCTTAGAAACTTCCAGACTAATCCTCTATCGTGCGCTTCCATGTAAGCAGAAGAAGCCATAACTGCTACCGACCCTGGCTGCAGTGTGGAAGGAAAGTTTGACGCGTGTTCTAACTCAATATGGTTTCTCACAACAGATAGTCGACCCCGACTGTTGACAGAACGAAGAGGGTTCTCCAAACAGAGATCTGACCCCAAATCTAGCCGACCGCCCCGTAGAGAAACTCTTGGGTTCTTCTACATGCACAATTGACAGGACCGACCCAGCACCGTCCAACAACTCAATACTGGAGTCTGTGGGAGGCTGCTCTTGCATTAGCTGGGATGCTGCTAATAGCTGCGCAACTGCGACAGCAAGTCTGTTCCCGAGGCTTGAGGAGCAGCAGTCTTCTGTTTTTTCCACTGCTTGCTGCTCCTGGGACAAAGATCAGGAGATAGATCTCTTCTCCAAACATCCTGTTGATTGATGCCTCGGATCGCTAGCTATAGGATGGTCCGACTTCAGGGGTGAAGAATGGCTCCGTCTTCGCGCAGCTGACTGGATATCTGAAGTCGGGTAGCTAGCCTGCAGTCATGTGTGCTTTAATAATGTAGCGGAGGAAGCCGTGATTGAAGCCGACCCCAGCTATATTTTTAAGTGCTCGCTCTACCTGCATCTACATCGAGCTAGCTGCTTGCAAGAGATTAAGAACACTAACTAGAGGCCTTATTCCTTGCAGATCATGAGCACTGCAGCTAGATCTATTTGCTCAATGGAGCACGATGACGGAAGCACACTTGGATGGGTGTCACAATATCATCACCATGTTCATGTTCCTCTGTAACAGAAATGGAAAAAATGAATTATAACACGGTGAGAGGTCTGGCCTATGAACCTCACCACCAAAAACGTACCGTGACACCCGTCTCGAACATTAGTAATCCCAGTAAACACAAGCATGACAAAAGTCCGCAGGAGTGCATCGATGGTTCGATATCACTCCTCCAAACTCCACAACAAAATATATAATTCAGATACATGAATAATAGCAAAGCAAAATTAAATTCAAAATATTTTTTGAAAAAATTTTGAAAAAAAATGACTAAGTTCCCAAAGGGAACATTAAAAGCCCAAGGGCATCCCGATAGAGCCTATGTGTGGACAAAATCCAAATTTTTTAGCTACACTACCGGAATAATAATCCATGTATCCTGCAGTAATTCTACAGTAATAGAATCAGGGTTCGACACTAACCCATGTCCGACCGACATTGTCTAGCAGATTTTGGTCCAGTCGTGCTGTTTCTCTGTCAAACTTGCCCGACTGGTCGTCCTCATTTTTCTAGGGCAATAACTGATTAATTGAATTTCTGTACTAACATGTGCATACAACAGTACATTACAATACAATGTACAGTGATGTGACATTATGTTGGACGTGGTCAGAGGCGTGGTCAATGCCATCTTGTCAGTTTTAATTAGAGTTATTACATGTTGCAAATTGAAAATTTGTTATGCAGAGAATGAAAGACAGTGTCGTAGGTGTGTCCAATATGTCAATCAGAGTGACGTCATCAAGTTTCAACTGTGTCAGTGTGACTGTCAGAGTGTGTGGGAAATTCCATTTGGAATCTGGAATATACTGTGAATTATCGTGATGTCTTGTGTGCAAATGGATTATAATAATATTCTCTTATGATTCGATAATTCACTGGGAAAATTAACTTCTCGAAATCTATTTGAACTGGAAACTTATGTGCACAGTTTTATTGGACTTGTACAAATCTCAGTCTTTACACAGTACTTTTTCTGGAAATGTGTGACGGCCAAAACCGAAAATGACAATTCCACGAAATGAGAAACAAAATGTCAAGGTGAGTGTTCTTAAATTTCTTTATGGACAAAATCAATGCATGATAATATTACATCTGGAAATAGGCGTGTTGACTTACTACTTACAAGACGTGCTTTTTGGGGGGAGCACGATACATCAGGAAATGGACGTGAAATGATAGTAACTACATGTATCGTTTCACGCTCATTTTCTGATGTTATATGTAGCGCACCCCACAAAAAGTGCACGCCTAAGTCCCAAAAGCTGCGAGCAACTAAATGCGCACCTGGGTTTTTTAAAATCAAAGGACTGTACCAGTAAGCAAAGTTGAGTTTACCGATAGTTTATAATAAAAAGAAATTGTGGTTCGATTGCAAAAGTTAAACGAATGTACGATATAATTTTTTTACCGTCGTGTCCCCGTTTTTCTCTAATTCCATGGACTGGGTCAGGGCAAGTACAAATCAGGTCCGGGCTAGTAATTTTTTAAGCGACGAGACCGACATGTCGGGTGCATAAAAACGTTAATGTCGAACCCTGAATAGAATATAAAATACTACCTACATATGAGGACGTTGTCAATGTATACAACGTCAACGAAAAAAATGGAAACAAGACATCAGGCACACAAAAAGGCCCAAAGTCAGAAACCAATTTAAATGCTACCAGATGCAAAGCTAGATCTTCATACAAATATAAAATATGCTGATGAAATCGTCATATGTGTACCCATACACGCAACTAGTAGAAAGCTGTATGACAGAGGGCCACCACGGATGACGACATTATGTACACCATACATGAGATGGGTACATATAGAAATGGAATGGAGGAGTAACTAATTTGATGGATAAAGGGTTAATATCTCCGGATCAAATTATCAGATTTACATAAAAAACTATACAGCACAGCACATCAGTAACCTGAATAAATATATAAAGTAACATGACAATCGGATTGATATTTTTTGAGTTATCTTATGCCAAAGGGATTGGAGGAATTTTCAATTTGAAGGTTAAAAGGTTATTATCTCAGGATTATATTATCAGATTTACACCAAAAACTATACAGCTCGGCACATCAGTAACCTGAACACACATATAAAGTAACTTGACAATCCAAGCAATATTTTTCAAGTTATCGAATGCCAAAGGGATTGGAGGAATTTTCAATTTGAAGGATAAAGGGTTAATATCTCAGGATCAAAATAACAGATTTACACCAAAAACTATACAGCTCAGCACATCAGTAACCTGAACACAAATATAAAGTAACTTGACAATCCAAGCAATATTTTTCAAGTTATCGAATGCCAAAGGGATTGATGGAATTTTCAATTTGAAAGATGAAGGGTTAATATCTCGGGATCAAATCATCAGATTTACACCAAAAACTAAACAGTTTGGCAAATCAGTAACCTGAACACAAATATAAAGTAACTAGACAATCCAAGCAATATTTTTCATGTTATCGAATGCCAAAGGGATTGGAGGAATTTTCAATTTGAAGGATAAAGGGTTAATATCTCAGGATCAAATTATCAGATTTACACCAAACACTATACAGCTCAGCACATCAGTAACCTGAACACAAATATAAAGTAACTTGACAATCCAAGCAATATTTTTCAAGTTATCGAATGCCAAAGAAATGGATACGGATGCCGGATGGACAGATGGACAGACAGCCAGACAGACAGATGGATGGACAGATGGACAGATGGATGGACAGACGGATGGACGAATGACGGATGGCCACCCCGGATGCCGGCATTATGTGTACCATACATAGTATGGGTACACATAAAAATGATACATTGGATAGAGGATGCAAGACTAAACGACCTGACACCTCTAGGGAGAGGACATAACCATGGGGATAAACAAAATAAATATTCTGTGATATATGTTAAACTCCCAAGAAATTTAAAAAAATTCAATAAACAATAGCCAAAAAGCTTAGGAGTTTAACAGGAAGGGTTCATGGAAGGATAGGGAAGGAATACTTAACAAACAGTGTAATAATCATTAGCAACAATGATGGCATCAGGCGTATGTCCCGAAATTGGGAAACATGAAATAATTTTATAATTATTATAAAGTTACAGCCCTGAAATCTAAAACCACCATTGAACACTTCCTTCATCCAATAACAGCCTTGAATCCACCAATTCTTGCATTGATTTGTGTCTGGCATCCTCAAATAAGGAGATTTTAAAGCACAGATGTCAGTTCATTGTAGCTGACTTCTGGGCCAAACAAAGAATGATGTTTGCACCAATTCCAGTCAGTTCCTGATGGCTGCACATTCGTGGAGAGTAAAAGTATAGACGACCAGATAGGACTTTTAATTTTTGGTATTGCAACCAAATTTCGGGGATTGGGGGGGGGGGGGGGGGTTCAAAATGTGTGTTTGGCCTTTCATAACCTTGAGTTTTCACCAGCTAGTCTGGGCCATTGGTTTGTAGTATAAAAATATAATTTATTTTTCCTTCAGTAAACACAACAGCCTGTGACAAATATAGGTCACATCAATCAAATCACAGAACGTTCTTTCACTGGTCAGCTTCAACTCTGTATTTTTAGATCATAATGCAACCTGTCCAAATTTACTTTTCAATGCTACCGCTGAAATTAAATGTACACTCTTTAATGTTGAATTGGAAATAAATCCAGAACACAATACAGTAGAATCCTCTTAATTGAATATCCATTTTGCCAGCGAAAATTATTCAATTAACAAGAGTATACAATTAACAGGGATTTGGTCAGTTTCCTGTGTTCTGGAGGTAAACTGAGCATTTATTCTATTATATCTTGTTTGACAGAGCTTATAGAGATCTGTCAAACAAGAATAATAGAATAAATTCCTGTATTGGATGTAGTGAGGCCAAAAAGGTTGATAAATAAGGGGAATTTGGTGCGTGTCACAGTAATTTTTTCGACATATTACAAAAATTTATATACAATTAACAGGAGTTTACTCTACAACCCATATGCAATTAACAGATCAAATTTGTACTAAAGGTATGGTAAATGGTTTTGTGTTTGAAAATTATATTAGATTAACAGGGATATACAAATAAGAGATATCTAATTAAGTGGGCTCCACTGTACATTGCTTGTTCTTGCTGAAAGATTGGGAAAAGTGACAGGTGTAGGTTTGCCCACCATGTGTGGAAATATAGATTGCTGGTTGTTGATTTCTGAGTGGCTTGGCTCTGCAGCTGCATGCATTGGCATTGAAATGTGAAGCTGGTTTTTCGAAGCACTGTGACTTGCAAAGGCTGCAAGTGTGTCAGTGATTTTCTGGTTTGGGGCAACTGATAATCATTAAGGCCACACAAAGTAGATCTTCTGTTTCTCAGGCCATTATTTGTAAAATTGCATGCAGGCGAGCGTTTTTTTATTTTATTTTTTTTTTCAGTAATTACTTCTTTGCCATCAAAAGTTCATGTTCTTGGTTCAAGTTTTAGGCCTCATAATCTACAGAATAGCATGTGTGGTGGTGTATTTCAACCCTTGAGTGCAAGAAGGCTTTGCAATGCTAAAGCATTGCAAAGCCTTCTTGCACTCAAGGGACAAATTCATCAATTTTTTCAACTTGGGTAAAATATCAGACATAAACCATTTAATTTTGATTTTTTTAAAGTTTAAATTGGTTACAAAAAGAGAGCATGCGGCAGCCAAAAGGACCATGCGGGAGGGCCTGAGAAACAGATTTTTTATTTTTTTAGGCCTAAAATCATGAGTTTTGTTTATCTGAAAGTGATACAAAGTTGTAATTTGTATCTTCATGTTGATGATTTTCTTCGTGACAATTAGGAAAACTGTCAGTCGCTGGTTTGTTTACTTTTTATTATTTACCGTACTTGAATGTAAATGATAACATCAACGGATGTACACAGAGATGCTGGGATAGATGGGTCCCATAAGAATTTGAAAGGTTATATATCAAATTTTTGGGTCTCTTAGTTTGTTTTCCTCAACTGTAATTCAGTTATTGTATTTTTTAATTAAGGCCACACAAAGTAGATGTTCTGTTTCTCAGGCCATGTTTTGTAAAATTGCATGCGGGCGGGCATTTTTTTATTTTATATTTTATTTTTGTAATTATTTCTTTGCCATCAAAAGTTCATATTCTTGGTTTATTTTATGTTTTAGGCTTCATAATCTACAGAATAGCAAGGGTGGTGGTGTATTTCGTCCCTTGGGTGCAACAAGGCTTTGCAATGCTAAGGCATTGCAAAGCCTTGTTGCACTCAAGGGACAAATTTATCAATTTTATTAACTTGTGTAAAATATCAGACATAAACCATTTAATTTTTATTTTTTCAAGTTTGCATTGGTCATAAAAAGAGAGCATGCGGTAGCCAAAAAGACCATGTGGGAGGGCCTGAGAAACAGATTTTTAATTTTATTAAGCCTAAAATAAAATAATATTTGTTACTCATCGAGTTAATTTTTAATTGACAATTAACGCATATTCAGCTGATAAGATGGGCAGAGCTTACTGGATATTTTCTGCTCAAATTTCCAAATAGTTTCAGTTACAGACGTGTCTTTAAAAGCATTGACCTGTGCGTCCATTCGGGCTATTCAATTTTGACAAATGTCACCTGGTACAGAATGAACCAATCTATTTATTTATTATTTATTAGTGTTTAAGGTCACATACTTATGCACAACGGCTAATCATGACCGTGACAGTTTTATGAGTGGAGGAAGCCGGAGTACCCGGAGAGAACCACCGAGCAGCTGCCAGCCCCCCAACATCATAACTCCACACTGCAGCACAGGCTGGGTTAGATTGTTGAAGACAAGTGCACCATCGACATGCAGTATGCCTTAGTACATGGCGTCATCGTACCCCCATGTGGACAAACGGGGTTATGTGCCTTGCCCATGAATGAACCAATTATATGTTGGGAGAGTAAAACTGATAAAATTATTTGGATCTTGGGCAATTAATTTTTTCAAATCAATGAGGAAGGAAGGCGTTTATTTTTAATTTTTTGTTGTTTTTAACTTGCTGAGTTCTGACAGCCCAAACCTGGGCTAAATTCCCTGTGCAGGTACTAAAACTTAAAAATTTCATATTCTACAGATGTGGTTCACATTATCTTCGAACTGAATTTATTTCATCTGTATGGATTTACCTTGTTACAATTCATGGGAGATATAGGCATTCTCCCATGAACTGAAACAAGGCAAAGACAACAAATTTTGATAACCAAGAAACTTTTAGCACTTTAGGAACATCAAATACATTAATTTATTTATTTATTAATTTATTGTCACATGGCTAATCATGACAGCAACATGGATACTGAGTCAAAACAAGCCGATTGTTTATAGATCACCTCCACCCCAGGCTTTGGGGACAGGTCATATTTTAACAGTAAAACAGGGCATGGTTACCACAGTAAACAAGCACTGCTTACTTTCTCAGGTTTCTCACAGGGAATCAAATATATTTGCATCCACCAATGTTTATGCAATTGTTTTGACAAATAAATACCATCCACACTGTATTTAAGTTTTTTGAAAGACACTGAAAGCCAATTCACTCTGATACTATAATTTCAATGAGGGAGGAGGCTATCAAAATTTATTATTTTAATTATTGTTTTTTAAATTTTTTTCAAAAGATTTCAACAAACAAGCCGAGACCAATACCGGGTCTCAACATGCGTCGCTGCATGCAATTGAATCGGCAAACAGGAAGTGGCTGCATGGCAGATCTGAAAATCAGGCTCCAGATGAAATATAAAATCAATCACTTGCATAGAAGCCAAGAAAAGTTTGACGAAAAATTTCAATGTTCAGTGGGTACAGTAAAATTTCTAAGTATCGGCAAACAGGAAGTGGCTGCACGGCAGATCTGAAAATTGCTTACACGATACAACTCATCATTATGAAGCAGCGGACCAAATATAAAATCATTCCCTTTCATAGAAGCCAAGAAAACCTTGGCAGAAAAAGTGTTTCGGATGGACGAACAGAGTCGAGCGGTTACTAGACCTGCTCTGCCGCTGGCGACGCAGGTAAAAACCATATCATGTGATGCCACATTGGAGAGGGTCACATGTGCTTTTGTTGAAATTTTTTGAAAATTATGTTTTTTTCAACAGCTTAACCCCTTAGGGGCTTAATTCTGACTTTGATCACATTTTTCGCAATAGAACAGGTGCCCTTAACTCACAAGTTATTTTCTAAACACTTTGGCAGTTGTTTTTAGGCAAGTCTTGGCTGCCTGTATATGCATTCAAGACTCGCCAAAAAACAGCAGCAAAGTCACAGGATGTAGACTGCCAAAGTGTAGCAAAAACAAGTAAAAATCTCTAGGCCATTAACTGGTATAGTGCTAAATTATTTTTGGCAACCAAAATTTGTTCACATGTATTTGTCATGTTACAATTTATAGGAGAGCACTCTCCCATAAACTGTAGCAAGGCAAATCCTAAAGGACTAAATAATATCACTTCAAAGATAATATGAAGCACAACCCCTGAATTCGAAGCTTTCAGTTGCAGTATTTATTTATTTATTTATTGGTGTTTAAGGTCATATATTTCTGCACAATGGCTAATCATAACCACAACAGTTTTATGGGTGGAGGAAGCTGGAGTCCCCCGAGAGAACCACCGAGCAATGGCAAGCAACTGTCAGCTCCCCAACATACTAACTCCACACAAGTCAAGTGTACCATTGATGTGCAGTACGCCTTAGTACACAATGCCCCCCTGCTCCCACTTGGGCAATGGGGGTGAAGTGTCTTGCCAAAGGACACAACGCAGTTGCCGTGGGTGGGATTCGAACCGAGGACCTCTCAGCTTGCAGCCTGCATCTTTACCTACTGAACCACCATGCTCCCTTCAGCTGCAGTACTAGCACTTCAGATTAAAGCCCAAATATGGGCTTCCAGTACTCTACCAGTTAAGGGTTAAATTGAAAATTACATGGGCAGATACAGCCAATTCGTTAGGTAAAGGGTGAAACAAATTGGTGAATAACATGCAAAATTCATTATAAAGTAAATATTATAACATACCGCAAAGAAGTCCTTCTTCTCTTATTAATCTTCTTGCCATGATAAAAGAATCTTTATCAACTGATTTATACCATTTATCTACAAACTAAACAAACAGATTTACTTATTTATTTATTTATTTATTTATTTATTTATTGGGGTTTAACGACACTAGAGGTGGGTCGGTGGTGACTTTTCAAGTCAGTGTCAGTATTTTTTAAGAAGTAAAACCATGGTTGCAGTGCGGTTATCGGCAGTGGAACAGGCCAAGTTCATTCATCAAATTTTGGTTGATTTTGCAAACTTGCTTACCCAGTGCAGTGTGCAAACAATATCGAAACGTTGTCAGTCCTTGAGAAAGATAAATTAATAGAACTGAAAAGAATGTTTGGCTTATTGATGTGTACTGTTAAGTTCAAATTACGCACAAATTTGTAGAGTTCAGGTTGAGTTTTAACTTTCAATTCGGCGAAAATGCAGACTTTCCATTGAACGTCTTTCCATTCCAGGAAAATTGAAGAAGTTATAAAACAATGGGAAATTTAATATTATTCAAAGTGAATTTGGAAAGTGTCTATTATGGGAAAATGTATTCTGCTGTGTATGCAATGAATTTCCTTAACAATCTGTTTTTTTTTTCTCCTGAGTAAATATATTTTTAAATTTAGACTGAAAATACTCACAATGCATTGTCCTATTAAAAATATGGGGAGGGAGAAGGTAAAATGTTCCCAATAATGTTTTGCTGACATTTCGGCCTCTCTTTAAACCCAAACATCTCCGAGTCAGAAATCTGGTGAAATTGTGTTCATGGAGTCATTGGAAACAATGTCAAACAGTAACCCCTGGACTTTTAGCTCATTCTGCCATTGTTAAATATCAAAACTATAAAGATGAGGAATAGAGAACAGATTTTACCTGCACCGATAATGTTGGCATTTTCAAATTAATGTGATGCGGGGTTTTTCGGTGGTGGTCCAAAACTGAAACTGCACCGAAAATACCGACCCAGCTCTAAATGACACTTTCAACAGCCAGAGTCACCTCCAGTTGGAAAGTTTTACGGGTGGAGCAAGCTGGAGTACCCGGAGAGAACCACAGAGCAGTGGCGAGCAACTGTCAGACTCCCAACGTACTAACTCCACACAAGCAGGGTTAGCATTGGTTGAAGACAAATGCACCATCAACGTGTTTAGTACACAATACCACCATGCCCCAACATGGGCAATGGGGTGAAGTGTCTTGCCCATGGACATAACGCAGTTGCCGCAGGTGGGATTCGAACCGAGGACCTCTCGGCTTGCAGCCTGCATCTCCACCTACTGAGCCACCATGCTCCCAAATAAACAGATGAAGGGACTCTTTATTGACACTTGTGAAAAAATTCTGGAATAAGGCCTCAGAAAGTAGATTTCCTGTTTCTCCGGCCATTTTTTATAAAATTGCATGTGGGTGGGCAGTTTTTCATTTCAGTTTTTATTTTTGTAATTATTTCTTTGCCATCAAAAGTTCATGTTTTCAGTTTCTCAGGCCATTTTTTTATAAAATTGCATGTGGGCGGGCCATTTTTTATGTTCTACAGTAAAACTCACTTAGAACAAAGTCGGATATAATGAATAGCCAGCTATAGCAAAATTTCTTCAAATCCCTAGCAAAATATTTCTTAATTCATACTAATTATATTCACTTAAGGCGAAGCTGGTTATAGTGAACTATCAGCTGTTACAAAGTTAATTTTAATCCCTGGCTATACTCAGTTACATCAGATAAAGCGAATTTCATTTATGCCATTGCTATAAATTGATTTTCACATGGGAGGCCAGTATGTTTGCTTTGAGGCAAAAAAGGGGATTAGCATCCGTACTGGGATTACTGTTTACATAAGTGACACTACTCATGCTTGACTTAATAAAACCAGAAGATCATGTGTTGAAGGCAAACAGATTTGTTTATGCCGCTTGGTGAGAGGTCATCAAAAAGTCTGTCATGAAATGTATCCAACAGCTGGATCGAATAAAGAAATTTCATGTTTAAACAGGTAGGGAAGATGACCTGCCCATAGCCAGCCTCAGGGGTGGTACATTGCACATTACACTTTTGTTTAAGTGGAGACAGAGATTGGGAAATTTATGATTGGAAAAAGGGAAAAATCATGCCCAAATGCCATTTGGATAGGGTTCCATATTCGGCCCCTGTAGAGACCCAAAAGAATGCCTGCACTTGAGATGAAATTAAATTTAGATAAGTCTGGTAAACAATGAAAATAAAGAGAATAAAACAATATGCTTGAGTATCTGCAGTCTCTGTAAGACCCCCTCAGTCAGTCCAATGATAACCCTAGGTTGGGATCCACAGGGGTAACCTGGAAATGGCTTATGGGTCATCAGAGCTGTAGGTTTTTAAATTTCTTGTTCGGTTTCGGTTTTGATTTTTCAGGTGGAGTAAAACCTCGGTTCGGTTCGGTTTTCGGTTTGTTCATGAGGCCAAGTAAAATTCAATAAAACTCATTCTTATGTCCAGAGTCATAACTGAATGGTAGTGAAATTGAATGAAACTCAATGAATGCCCGAAATAAGCTATAATACATGAAGAATCAGGAAGGCCAATATAATAATTACCTAAACATACAGAACTTTTATTGTGCTTGGCCATTTTTCGAGGTCTGACACCTACACGCAACTTGAGGAAAGCTGCAAACACAACTAAGCTGAAATGTCGGAAATCCACAGAATGTAGCCTTCCCAGAGTAGTGGGAGTACCCAGACACTGCCATTGGCAGTGTCTGGGTACTCCCACTACTCTGGAATGGCTACATTCTGTGAATTTCTGCAGCAAGAGAGTATTTAATAAAAAACGAAAAACCTCAGAGGATGTTGATGTTGACGGTTTCGGTTTTTTAAAAAAACTAAAAACCTCAGTTCGGTTTCGGTTAACCTACAGCTCTATGGGTCACAGAGAGCACTGTGTCTGTAATGTGAACAAACAGAAGTTTACAGATCAAAGAGACTGAAATAGATGAAAAATACATAACCTCTGACATAATAAAAAGATACAAATGAAAACTTAACCCTTTACCCAACGCAGACGATTTCAAAATTTATTATTTTAAATATCATTTTCCAAAAAATTTAAACAAAACCATATCATGTGAGCCCTCTTTGGAACGAGCTCAATGAGCTCGTTTCAAAGAGGGGTCACATGATATGGTTTTGTTGAAATGATTTCAAAATTTATTATTTTAAATATTTTTAAAATTTTTTTAAAAAATTTCAACAAAACCATGAGCTCGTTCCAAAGAATGGGTCACATGATATGGTTTTGTTGAAACTTTTCGAAATATAATATTTTTTCAGCTGCTGAATTTGTATATTACGCGGACGGATGTGGGTGATTCGTTGGGTAAAGGGTTAAGGTGATCTTGCTGTTTGTGGTTGTGTTAACAATCGGAATGCAGAAAACTGACCAAATCCGTGTTAACCCTTTACCCAATCAATCAACAACATCTGCCCACATAATTTACAAAATGAGCCATTGGAAAACATTTATTTTTCAAAAAATTTCAACAAAACTATATCATGTAACCCCTCATTGGAATGAGCTCATTCCAATGAGGATTTATTTGATATGGTGTTGCTGAATTTTTTTTTTAAATTTGAAAATTTTATATATAAAATAAAAAATTTTGATATTGTCTGCATTGGGTAAAGGGTTAATTGAATATGCCTATTAACTGGTAGAGTGCTGGAAGCCCATATTTGGGCTTTATTCTGAAGTGCCGGTACCACAATTTAAAGGCTTCATATTCTGTGGATGTGCTTCATATTATCTTTGAAGTGATATTATTTTATCTGTTAGGATTTGCCTTGTTACAATTTATGGGAGAGTGCCCACTGGCACTCTCCCATAAATTGTTGCAAGGCAAACATGCACAAACAATTTTTAAGGACCAAAAATAATTTAGCACTCTACCAGTTAATGGAATAATTCTCGCTGGCACAGAGGCTATTCAATCAACAGGGTTCCATTAAAATCTGCTCTCCATCCACTCTAATACCAACCTGCCTCTCACATACTGTTGGAAGGAAATCATAGCCTGTTCCCTCCACTTCATAAGAAGTTATATCTGTTTTATTAAGAGAATCAGGTTCAGCAATAATAGAACCATAAGGATCGACACCAATAATCTGGAAACGAAACAAGAAAAAATCCACAATAAACAGAGTTTCAAGTCAGGAATCAAGTTGAGCATCATGCATGGTCTGAAAATGGCCGATCAGAAGAAAAAAGTCATAGTGAGACAGAGACCAATACTATAGATAATTCTCAATGTGTTACCTGGCAAAGTTCATCACCAAGATATAGCCTCAGCTGCTTATTTATTGGGGTTTCTTAACACTTTCAACAGCCACCTCGTGTCAGACAGTTTTACAGATGGAGGAAGCTGGAGTACCTGGAGAGTATTTGTTTATTTATTTATTTATTTATTTATTTATTTATTTATTTAATGGTGTTTAAGGTCACATACCTCTGCACAATGGCTAATCATGACCATGACAGTTTTACGGGTGGAGGAAGCCGGAGTACCCGGAGAGAACCACCGAGCAATGGCGAGCAACTGTCAGCTCACCAACATACTAACTCCACACAAGCAGGGTTAGCATTGGTTGAAGATAAGTGCACCATCGACGTGCAGTATGCCTTAGTACACAGCACCACCGTGCCCCCACGTGGGCAATGGCGGTGAAGTGTCTTGCCCAAGGACACAACATGGTTGTCGCAGGTGGGATTCGAACCGAGGACCTCTCGGCTTGCAGCCTGCACCTCTACCCACTGAGCCACCGTGCCCCCCCCACCTGGAGAGTACTATTGAGCAATGGAAAGTAACTGTCAAGACTCCCCAATGTACTAACTCCGCACAAGTAGGGTGAGCATTGTTACAGTACTCCTCAGTTCACCAGACCACCATGTCCCCACATGGGCAATCAGGATTGAGAGCCTTGCCCACAGTTAACCCTGGCAGTGGTCGAACCTTAAATCTTTCGGTTTGAAGTAGGGCTGTCACGATTTTTAAATTTAGGAATCGATTAATCATCGCAAATAATCGATAATAATAGATTAATCGTACCTACATGTAGATGACCCCCCCCCCCCCCCCACCCCTCTCCCTCTCTTTGAAGTCGATAAAAATGAAGTTCAAGTCAGCTGACCTACCTCAAGTAAACAACGAAGACGATCAACTTTTAGGTACATTCAAAGCTTTGATGTTCTGAACTTTTGAACAGTCAGTGTAATAATCAAGACCGGTCGGTAGTTGCGATCTTCACAACTGCCGACCAGTCTTGATTATTACACTGATGGTTCAAAGATTCAGAACATCAAAGCTTTGATGAATGTACCTGGAAGACAAATGCTTCCAACGGCTTCTTGGGGTTTAACATCGATGTTCTTAACTTAATACCTTTAGAAACAATAGTTTTTTCATCAAATTTTCTTTTAATTATTAAACATCTAAAACGGGATACAATTTACCGATTATTCGACAATGAAAAATACTAATCGATTTCGTCGTGACCGATCAACAATCGATTAATCGATTGATCGTGACAGCCCTAGTTTGAAGTTCAATGCAGTAACCATTGAGCCGCCACACTCCCACTTTATCTGCTGATGTGGTATTAACTTATAGAGTGCTGAATTATTTTTGGTGGTCAAAATTTGTTCACAAGTGTTTTCCTTGTTACAATTTATGGGAGAGTGCCTGCAGGCACTCTCCCATAAATTATAACAAGGCAAATTCTTTCAGATTAAACAGTTTCACTTCCAAGATAATGTGAAGCAGGTCCACAGAATGTGAAGTGTTTAAACTGCAATACCGCACTTCAGAAAAAGCCTAAATATGGAAGCTAGTGTTTATGGTTTGTTGAAGATATGTCATCTGTATACTATAAAATTAAAACAGTGTAAAAGTAGTTTCAATATGATTTATGCTGCAATAAAGGCTATACATGTCTAAGGGAATAAATTGTATGAACAGAAAATAACACATAAATGTGTTTAAGGACTACACTGTAATGTAGATTTTATTACTTCAATCATTTTGGATAATGTACAGTGTAGCCAAACAGATAATTCACTAACATTACTGTTAATTACAGTAGTGGGGAGTTTAGAAGGGAAAACTAGCCTTACAAGAGCAAAGTGGGCGGCATAAATAAAGTGCCAACAAAACCGATATAGGATAAGATGGGGAAGCAAAACCCATACTGATCAAAGTCAGGACCCCAATGGATGGGTTGAGGTGGGAGGGATTTTTGATGCTTGTCACCTCAACGTTTTGTCAGTGAATGCATCACAAAACAAGATTATCATGTGACCAGAATTCCCTGTAAAATCTCATTTGCCATGACAGCAGCGTGCAAATGGAACTATCCTTTCTAAAACATGATTGAACATTGGGAATCAGTGAAACAAATTGAGCACCACTGACCCCAAGTTGATTTGGAATAAACATTATATAACCCATTAACCCCCAATTGTACTTCAGTGAACCAGAGAAATTTATTGCTGCATAAAGTCAACCATCATTTTTCTGGTTTTGTATTTTCAAAAAAAAAAGGAGAAAACATGTATGTGCTCAAATTTTGTCTACCAAAAAAAAATAATTTAGTACTCTACCAGTTAACAGGGTCCATTGACTTGGGGGAAACACACATTTTTTGTGCCTTACTCTGAAACACTTGGTTATTTATTTATTTATTGGTGTTTAAGGTCACATATTTTTGCACAATGGCTTATCATGACCACAACATGAGTATCAACTCAAGAACAGGGGTGAGCGTTAATAAGACATGTTGCCCATTTTAGAGAGGATTTGCACCTCCCAAGCATCGGTGACTGGGTCCTATTTTACCAGTAAAACAGAACCGGTTTACCGCAGTGGAAGGTACTGCTTCACTTCCCGGGGTCCCGTGGGGGGAAACACTTGGTTCCGTCACCTGACAATATGAAATCTTGTCAACTATAAACAGTACGGAAAGAGGGGATGAATATTAAAACAACAAAGAACAGACACTAGAGCTGAAACGGTTAACCGATTAATCGATTAATCAATGATCAATATCTTGACCGATCCAAAAAGTAATTGATCGATTAACCATTACTTTTGAACTACTGTATTATATGGGTTAACAAAGGAACAAACTTGCTCCAAAACAGGTAAACATTGTCACACTGACTCACATCAATTATATGAGACAGAGTACAGCACGCAAGTTACTTGCTGACATACTTGTTTACTTGCATGATCATCATACTGTATTAGCAGCTGGAAATGGTCATTCTTTACCCTTTACCCATAGCGGGTAGCAGAGGATACTTGCAAAATTAATTCATGAATTACTAAAAATTTTCAATTTTTGTGTCAAAAACATAGTTTATGACCCCTCATTGGAACGTGCTCAATGAGCTCATTCCAATAGGAGTCATAAGATATGTTCTTGAGACAAAAATTGAAAACATAATAAATTTGGATGGAGATTTTGTATATAGGCCTAGTCAGTTTTGTTTGTTATTTGGGGTAAAGGGTTCAAGCTATAAACCATCAACGATAAACCATGGCAATTATTCAGATATCTATTTGGACAAGTGATTAATTGGTTAACCAAGGTTAATCCAAGTGATTAATCAATCAAGAAAAACTCTTAACCATTTCAGCTCTAACAGATACTCCACCCAACACATACAGTTAAAACTAGAAGTCCTGTCATGAAATGCGCACAAATAGCACGTTGATATGCGCGTTAATGTACGCATTATGGCCCAAGTAAAACTATCAAATTCTGAACATATGGCATGTGCACAAGCAATGTTTCAGCCAATGGACCTCCGGGTAACCCGGAGGTCCATTGGCAGAAACATTGCATGTGTTTGCTATGAGTAACCAGGATAACCTGCCGTGCTTTGGATGCCATTCGATATGGCAATTGCGCGCAATTCCAACACGCAATTAAGCCTAGATAAGCGCACTATTTGTGACAGGACTTCTAGTTTTAACTGTATATGTGCAGTTTCTATATGAAATTAAATTAAAGCACTATCAAATGAGCAACCACTTTGGGTCAAAACTAATCTTGTACAACTGGATTTTTGGAATGTCTCTCATCAATGACATGAAAGCCATTATGCTGTGACTGTTATCACAGTGTAACAGCTTTCATATCATCAAAGGAAAGTCAAGTATGAAAAGTAGTAACACTGTATCAATTTAACAACCACGGTACTTGTTTTTTTCACAAATAACTAAAATATGTTCCAAATAGTCCATTTGTACTGCCCCCCCCCCAAAAAATATGGATATCAACGTATTTATTTTTCACAGATATCAAAGAAAAATCTTTAAAAAGCGATCCGAGATTACAAGGCATCGAAAAATTGAAAACCTTCCGAGAATTTTTGTTGTTGTTGAGCAATGTTTTATTTATAGAACAATTATTTTCTCCACCCTCCCTCATTAAATGACAGCAGGTTAGGCACCTTTCTGTATGTGGCCAATGAACATTCCAATAATCCAGTTGTATAGGTACTACAGGTATTCATAACCAGTCTATTGATGTGTATGGTTGTGTAGTCCGCCATGAGATCAAACTGTTAAACAATCACTATCCCCAACCTATCCGGGAGGTAGCTTGGGGATATTGTTTGTTCCACTCTTTGGACTCACTTATCACACAATGATCTATATGAATAGCAAGACATGACTGTACTTACTTTTTCACCAATATTTGGCATGCCTAATAATAAAGTACAGTGGAGCCCCTTAATTGGATATCTCTTAACTGGTAGAGTGCTAGAAGCCACTATCAGGGCTTTAATATGAACAGCAGGTACCCCAGCCTCAACGTCTCATATTCTGTGGATGTACTTCATAATACCTTAGAAGTGAAATTACTTAGTGTATATGGGTATGCCTTGTTACTATTTATGGGAGAGTGCCACTTGGCACTCTCCCATAAATTGTAACAAGGCAAAGACACAAAAACGAATTTTGATGACCAAAAATAACTTAGCACTCTACCAGTTAATTGTATATCCCTGTTAATTGAATATAATTTTCAAACACAAAACCATTTACCATACCTTCAGTACAAATTTGGTCTGTTAATTGCATATGGGTAGTAGAGTAAACTCCTGTTAATTGTATATAAATTTTTTTAATATGTCGAAAAAATTACTGTGACACGCACCAAGTTCCCCTTATTT
Source organism: Pictodentalium vernedei (assembly GCA_031216915.1). Classification (NCBI taxonomy): domain Eukaryota; kingdom Metazoa; phylum Mollusca; class Scaphopoda; order Dentaliida; family Dentaliidae; genus Pictodentalium; species Pictodentalium vernedei. The sequence goes on along the minus strand of CM062288.1, from coordinate 51,280,008 downwards.
ATCAACCTTTTGGACTCACTGCATCCAATACAGGCATTTATTCTATTATATCTTGTTTGACAGAGCTCTATGAGCTCTGTCAAACAAGATATAATAGAATAAATGCTCAGTTTACTGCCAGAACACAGGAAACTGACCAAATCCCTGTTAATTGTATACTCCTGTTAACTGAAAAATTTTCACTGGCAAAGTGGATATTCAATTAAGAGGATTCTACTGTATTAGAGCAATAGGTGACATATAGGTCCCTCGGGCAGGGTGCATACATTAAGGTTATTTTTATTATATTGTTATCGTTATAACTCCTTGCATGCTGTCGGCAGATATTCCTGCCAAGGACAGAATTTATCTTGTCACTAAAATAAGTATAATTCTGGCACATTAATCAAATTTTTCACTGATAAATTCAACAGATTCTTTCTCAAATGATTTCCTGAGTTAATCTGGATGAATTTTTCACCAAATCTAGTCATCTAGTTTTACAACAGCCATGATTAGATCTGATGAAAAATATCTTGAAAATGCTCAGCGGGTTAAGAGTTAAATATTGCACATGTCACATTAATAAAGATATACAAACGAACAAAAACCAGGTACAATCCAAGTGGTCTGAAAGCTATGATGTTACATGTAAAATGTGACCAATTCCAGAAAACTTGCTCTAAAGCTATATAACATATAACAAATCCATAATTACATAAATAGAGGATATCTAGAGTTTTTGAGTGGATACCGAAAATTATCTCATGAGTGACCGAGACAAATGTTTATTTTTCGTGAGTGCTCGCGCGAGTGAAAATGACCATTTGTCTCGGTCACAAGTGAGATAATCTTCAGTATCCACTCAAAAACACTAGATTTTCTTTCTATTATACGCATTTTATAAGAATCTGATAATTCCACTCGTTTCAACCTTGAATTGATGCATGAAAGTAAACATCGCCTTGAATCATTGATGCGTGGAAGTGATTTGATCAATAATCGGAACAAACAGAATCTGGCAAATCTGATTCAGCTGGCAGGTTCCTGTCCAAACATGGCCTGAAAGTCCTTAATATAAGTTTATGGTTTGGTACGTCCTTTCAAAGGACGTACCAAACCAAAAACTTAAAGTACAGACTTTCAAGCCATGTTTGGACTAGCGGGTTTCATGCATCAGTTCAAGGCGAATACATGTTGAATTATTGCTGGAAATGATCAGTATCCACTCAAAAGCACTGCATGTTCTTTTCATTAAACGTTTCTAAAACTAACTGATCATTTCCAGTGATAATTTAACTCTTATTCACCTTAAGCTTGAAGTGATGCTTTGAAAGCTGCCATTTTGATTGATACCGTGAAGGTGAAAATTTCTATATCTTCACAGTGGGGGGATACGATTTCTATCTTTCCACAATTTCTCCGATAATCTATCGTTAGAGTATAATCAAATCTTCTTATGATACCTTGCAAGATGGACATCTTTCTTTTATCTTTCTAGCTATGCCTGTTAAGGTGCCACCTGTTCCAGTACCCAACACAACCATATCAATTTTATCTATAAATAAAATAATATAACAAATTAAGAATATGTGGTTTTTTGAGTGGATACCCTAATTATTTTATGAGTGACTAGCAGGTGATACATAAATTGTCAATGCACGACCTGTTGTGGCTAGGGCTGTCACGATTAATCGATTGCTGATCGTTCATGGTGAAATCGATTAGTATTTTTCGTTGTCGAATAATCAGTAAATTATATCCCGTTTTAGACGTTTAATAATTAAAAGAAAATATGTTGAAAAAACTATTGTTTCTAAAGGTAAAGAAATTAGTTATTCAAGAATTATTTTTGCAAGTGTTGTCTGCTTTTCATGTTAGGTAAAGGGTTAACAACAAGCACCAATTCTTTCTCAGCCAATATTTGATATTATCTGACTATAGGACAATACTAGATGTTGGTACAACAAGAAGACACCTTTTCCACAATGATCAGACTGTTAACCCTTTGGAAGCCTGAATAAATTTGGACCTAACTATATCACACCGAAGTCCACACAAGTCTAAAAGCTAATCATTGATTGCAGCTATAAAAAAAATTTGTTTCGCAGGCACTTTTTCCTCAATTTTATGATGAGGGAGGGAGGCTTTTTTCCTGTTTGTTTATTCACAAAACAGTTCTGAAAATAGCCGAAATCAGAAATTCAACCATACACTAATATGTAGCAAACAAATGTTTTCAGTGAAAATTTCCCATAATGTCATTGAAAGTTTAACCAACTATATCCTTTTTGAGTTATGTCAGCCATGTCAAACAAGGAATAGTTGGTTAAATATTTGTCCGACATGTGCAAGATAGTATCATAGAAGAGATTTCCAGGTGAAAACAAAGGTGATGAGGCAGATTTTCTATGACGAGGGAGGTGCCTGAGAAACAAGAAGTTTGTTTTGATAGCTTACAAGAAAGCACTGTCAGAGTAGTTTGAACATTGTCTGAGGGACGCTTACAAATGCTCATTAGGTACCTGTTCTGAGACCACGATATTAGCCAATGCCAGAATTTGGATCTGCAGAGTTAAAACTTAATACCATCATTAATCATCAATCATCAGGAATTTCAGAAAGCTATAAAAATTGAATTTTAATTTTCTCCAATCACTCTTGTTTTTTTCTTGTATAACTATGAATTTTGCCAACAATATCTTGTTTCACAGAGCTGACAAGGTATATTTGGTTAAACACCAAATTGCATTATGGGAAATATTTGCTGCTGAAAACTTCAGCATTTTAACATCAGAGTGCAGTTATTTATTTATTTATTGGGGTTTAAGGTCACATACTTATGCACAATGGCTAATCGTGACCGTGACAGTTTTTCAGGTGGAGGAAGCCGGAGTACCCGGAGAGAACCACTGAGCAACGACGAGCAACTGTCAGCTCCTCAACATTCTAACTCTGTTCAAGTTCTGCTCAAGCAGGGTTACAGCGGTTGAAAACATGTGCAGTATGCCTTAGTATGCGGCATCTTCGTGCCCCCATGTAGGCAACCGGAATAAAGTGCCTTGCCCAAGGATACAACGAGGGTCGTCCCGGATGGGGATCGAACTCGGGACATCTTGCATAGAAGTCCAACAGTCTACCAGACACTGTGCTCCCTATCAGAGTGCAGAGGGTTAATACTGAGTTAAAAGCTCTAAATACAAATCTGTGCCTGAAGATAATAGAACTTACCATCACATGACTGCAGTATCTCCTCTCCAGTGCCATCATAATGTGCTAATGGGTTGCCTGGGTTACGATACTAAAAAAAAAAGAAATTAACAAAAAATTCTACCTGAATGCTGATGAGATAATTAATAAACTCTTTATAAATACTTCATAAATTTGGTCAAATTCTGTTATATTTTACACTATTTGTTATATTTTTACACTATCTGACCCCTCACCTATCATTGTGCATCCTCTACTTAACACAAATCTTCCCTCACTACATGGAGGCATTCACCCAAATTGATCTGACCAACAGATCCTTCAGTAATATTACAAACTTAATATTGAAGATTCTTCCTAACAGGTCTATGACATTTAATGAAGGTGTCAATGACACTGTAGCTCAACTTGTCAAGACAAAGACATGTACATGTATAGTACGTGACACAGCAATGACAAACATCTAGGTAATGACCTGATAACAAAGGTACATATAAAATATTGTAACGGTCTGTACATAAATACTGATTGTTGCCTGTAACAAATGTATAGGTAAAGTATTGTAAAGGTGGGTGACAGTCAGATGCTAAACTAGAAAAGAAATCTTTGAGTCGCAGAGTGGGTCTGATTGAACCCCAAAATATTTGTTCTCATAGCACAGTGATAACAAAGGCACCCCAAAACACACTTATTCCTGTCCCAAGGTGAAAACAAAGGTACCCAAGAAGTTTCGTGAAGATCAGTTCACAAATATGAGCTGTGTAGAAGTTGTGACAAAAAACTGATTGGACCTAATTTTGGTAAAAAATGGCCACTGGCAGCCATCTTGAATTTTGGACCGCACCCTGAAACACTCGTTCTCGTCCCAAGGTGATAACAAAGGTACCCAAGAAGTTTTGTGAAGATCGGTTCATAAATACAGCCTCTAGCCCGAGCCGTATTGACATGTGCACTTACAGTGTATAAGTAGCACTGAATAAATCAAAGTTCATCTAATTTGCATAATTTCTGCACGAGAAAAAAACCCGTACTATATGTGATGTATTCCATGTTACTAAACATTCATACAAAAATTTATTCAAATCAAAACTTTCATACAGAAGTTCTGTACAAAAGACTGATTGCACTAATTCTGGTACAAAATGACTGCTGGTGGCCATCTTAAATTTCTGACCACACCCAAAAATACTCGTACTCATCCCACGGTGATAACAAAGGTACCCAAGAAGTTTCGTAAAGATCGGTTCATAAATACGGCCTCTAGCCTGAGCCGTATAGAAGTTGTGTACAAAAAACTGATTAGACCTAATTTCGGTACAAAATGGCCACTGGCAGCCATCTTGAATTTTGGACCGCACCCAGAAACACTCGTTCTCATCCCAAGGTGATAACAAAGGTACCCAAGACGTTTCGTGAAGATAGGTTCATAAATACAGACTCTAGCCCGAGCCGTATTGACATGTGTACTTACTGTGTGTAAGTAGCACTGAAAAAATCAAAGTTCATCTAATTTGCATAATTTCTGCACGAGAAAAAAACCTGCATTATATGTGATGTATCCCATGGTACTAAACATTCACACAAAAAATTATTCAAATCGGCGCTTTCATATGGAAGTTCTGTGCAAAAATCTGATTGCACCAAATTTTGTACAAAATGGCTGCCATCGGCCATCTTGAATTTTGGACCGGACCCAAAAACACTCGTTCTCATCCCACGGTGATAACAAAGGTACCCAAGGAGTTTCGTAAAGATCGGTTCATAAATACGGCCTCTAGCCCGAGCCGTATTGGCATTTGCACTAACAGTGCTGAAAGTAACACCAAAAAACATCAAAGTTAGTCTAATTTGCAGAATTTACGCACGAGAAAAAAACCCGTATTATATGTGATGCATCCCATGGTACTAAACATCCATACAAAAAATTATTCAAATCAGAGCTTTCATATGGAAGTTCTGTACAAAATCAGATTTCTGCATCGTCGGTACAAAATGGTGGCTGGCATCCATCTTGAATTTTGGACCGCACCCAAAAACACTCGTTCTCGTCCCACGGTCATAACAAAGGTACCCAAGAAGTTTCGTCAAGATTGGTTCATAAATACGGCCTCTAGCCCAAGCCGTATCCAATTGTTGACGGACAGACGGACGACGGGCCATGGCATAAGCTCAAATTTGGATTTGCCAACGTTGAGCTAAACATCATACAAGTAACAACCTCTTAATATCGGAATACTCTTATAAGAATAATATAAATTTCGCATACTAACCATGTCATATCTGTGATATGATAGTTCTACAACTTACAAGTTGATGTTGAAAGTTGAAATGTAAGAATAACAAGCACAACAGCAAATTTTATTATTCATTTTATGAATTATGATTGTGAAAATATTGTATCCATTTCGCGATATACACCATAACATTAGGCCTAAAAAAAAATAAAAATCTGTTTCTCAGGCCCTCCCGCATGGTCCTTTTGGCTGCCGCATGCTCTCTTTTTATAACCAATGTAAACTTAAAAAAAATCAAAATCAAATGGGTTATGTCTGATATTTTACCCAAGTTAAAAAAATTGATAAATTTATTTAGCATTGCAAAGCATTCTTGCTCTCAAGGGACAAAATACGCCACCACCCATGCTATTCGGTAGATTATGAGGCCTAAAACATATACCAAGAACATGAACTTTTGATGGCAAAGAAAGAATTGCAGAAAAAAAAAATAATAATAAAACGCTCGCCCGCATGCAATTTTATAAATAATGGCCTGAGAAACAAAAGATCTACTTTGTGTGGCCTTATAGAAAATATCATGCTAATACAGTACGAATATCATCATAATAAGGTGCAAATATGGCATTATTAACAAAAGAATATCACCTAACATTTCACTTTTTTATTGGGTGTACTGTACAGTAAGCCAAAATATCTGACAAGAAGAGTGAGAGGTCTACTTATTTCTACAGGCACTCATCTCCAGTTATTTGTGGCAATAAACTAGACTGAAGCATGCCACTGCAGAGCATATGGACACAGGAGGTTGAAAAGCAAACTGTAATTTGTCTCTCTTACATGAGCTGTGTCTGTAAGACACATGATGCTCCTGCAAAGTGTGAAACTCCACAAAAAATTGACCAAGTTCAACAACCTGTAATTTTGTGAAATACTGAAGCAAATCAAAATCCTGAACAATATACACACCTGTGAAATAAAAAAAGTCCTAGCTTGAAAACTGAAAGAGGAGTTAGCCAGACAAACAATGTACCCTAGATGCAGATGGAGAGACAGCAGAGGGATAGATGGACAGACGTAAAACATATACCCCCCGACGATCCGTCGCTGGGCATAAAAAGCTGAGAGAAAATATCCATGGGGGTACTTTCTCTCAGCTTTTTCATTAAATTAAACATCAGTGGCAAATGTCCTCATTATTTCCATGGACGTGGAAAGGATTTAGAACTTAGGGCAAGAATGCAGAAGGGCATCAACACACTTATATATATATATATAATCAGTGGTGTCCCATGTGCCTAAGTGGCATGATAGGAATACAATAACATATTTAGCCCTATATTTAACCCTTAAAGGCCTAATTCTGACTTTAATCACTTTTTTTCTACAACAAAACAGGTGCCCCAACACACAATATTTGTGTAATCTTGCACGTTATATAGAAAGTACCTTTTGAGTTGTTTCAAGGCAAGTCTTGGCTGCCTATATAGGCAGCCATGACTTCTCTAGAAATAACTGTAAAGCCTTATTCTGACTTTTATCACTTTTTTCTGCAACAAAACAGGTGCCCAACACACAGTCTTTGTGTATTCTTACAAGTTACAGAAGTTACAAGTCTTGACTTGCCAAGAAACAACTGCAAAGCCACAGGATCAAAGTATAGCAAAAATGTATAACAATCTCCAGGCCCTAAACTGGTAAAGTGCTGAGTTTTTTCTGACAACAAATCAAAGCTCATCATATACTGCTCTATTACATTTAATTGGATATTGCCTTATAGGCACTATCCAATTAAATGTCAGAGAGCAAGGTACTGTATAAAAGTTAAAAAATTTATAGTAATTTCTATATTTTTTATACTTACCAATGACCCAGACATAGCTGGTGCTAACTCTTAAAATATAGGGCAAAACACAAATTTTGCCCCCCAATCCCCAAAATTTGCATCTAAAACCAAAGAAAACATGTCCTGAAAGGCCCTCCACACTTCGCCTCTACTGCGCATGCGCAGTGTCAAGGACGTTCCGAAATTGGCGCCATTAATCATTCTAATAACCAGCGCCTGGTAAGCGCTATGTACTCAGTGGGGAGGCAAGAGTTCCCAACTCCTGGGAGGGCCATCCCCGTCTGGGTCATTGGTAAGTATAAAAAATATAGAAATTACTATAAATTTTTTAACATTTTTATACTGCACCAATGACCCAGACATAGCTGAATAGTAAAAAGGCTGGAGGGCCAAGGACATAGAGCAAAATGGAATACGCTCAATAATATAAAATAGAGTCATCCCCTGTAGGGAAAAAGAAGTAATAGGCCTTACATGCATCTTTCTTATAAAAGAAGATAAATTAGAAAGATACAACACCTTCCAAAATTGAGCTTCATACATCCATGTACTCTATTAATATCCAATATAATCCTTATACTAATAATTTTTAAAGTAAGCCAATAAATAAAGTAAGTCTAGAGAATAGAGACTCTTATAGTCCTAAAAGTGTCTGAGGATTGCATAATCATGTCCGTTGACATATGCAATAATCAAAAGCTATACTTTAAAAACTAAGACTTGAATGAATTTTAAAACATAAACTTCTCACTAAATAACCATCCCAATAACAGCTCAGAATTACTAACTCCGGAGGAGGTATCCCCTTGTTTTCATAGTAAAACAGGTGACCCAAGGGAACACCCTCCCCCCCCCCCCCCTCTTTTTCTTGCCCTGGGTCAAATAGCCCAGAGCGAAGAGGGCAGCAGAACGGAGACACTGCCGAAACAGACAGCCTACCTAGCTATAGAAGCAACTGTTAAGTGAATAACATTCTGAGCAGTAGATAATAGACCTAACAATAGAGGCCTCCAGAAATGGACTCGATATTTCTGAGATAAAAATTCATGAATGTGGATGGCTGAGCGCAATGAGCAGCCTTCAAAAATCTATAATAGCGACACTATTAATGTAAGCCCAAGATGTAGAAGAACTCTTACTTCATGAGCCGAAATCTTAAGCACAACTGCTAAGTCAATGATATACCATAAGCAGTACCGATAGTTTATAGAATCCATTAACAATAGAATGGAGCGAAACGTCCTTCTACTAAGCATCAAAGACAGAAGAAGCTTACGCCCATAGTAATAAACAGATATCTGTTTATAAATACATAAACTCTACCCGGAAAGAGTAAAGGCCTAAGCCTGTACGAAGACGGAAGGACCTTAATAACAATAGGTTCCGGATATTAGGAGCCTAACTCTTATGCAAAAATCCAACCTAAATAGTAACGGAAGTAGTGATTCCGAAACTACGAAAGTGAAAATCATCCATCGATAGTGTATGAAACTCACTGACTCTACAGTAAAAGAGAAACCAACAGAATTACTGTCTAAAAGGTCAGAATTTGAAAACTACTGTTTCCAGAGGCTCAAATGATTACTTAGCTACATAAGAACCGAAGTTAAAATCCATATAGGAATTTAATCTAAAGATTCTAAGTCTATATATCAAAAAGTTACTAACTGACTTAGATAAAGAGACATAAGACTCAATTGTAAACTATCGTAGAGTGCATAGGTATGAGGTAACATAAACCTATAACCTTACTAATAACAGGCTGCAGTAGATCTTGTGAAACAAGTATACTAAAAAATTGCAATGAGTAGTATGGAGGGATCAACAATATGAACATAATGATCCCTACACCAACGACGGAAGAGCCTCCACTTTAGCCGCATAGAATAGCGAAGAAGAGGATCTCCTATAGTAAGAAATCGCGTCCAAAGCTCGTCCAGTACAATGCTTACAATGCAATATGGACCACACAACGGAATACATGAAGGTTGAGACCTTGCGGGTTGTGATAAAGATGACACGATTTACCCAGTGAAAAAAGATCCTCACATTGAGGAAGATTTCACGTTAAGACCCACAGTAGACAAGAGAGTAAATTACCCATGATCTCTGTGAAGATAGAGATGCTATCAACAGAAATGTATTGTGGTTGTTTATCTTAGCAATACCTGCTGAAACAACAGCGCCGGAGGATACGCGTATCCTATCAGTCCGTCCTATAGATCAATAGAGCGTTAACAACATTAGCTCAGAGATCTGGACAAGCCAACACATACGTCTGCAATTGATTAGCAAGCTGTGTCGTAAATAAATCATCATTGGGCGCTCCCATAGATAGCAAATCTGAATGAATACTTGTTTGTTGAGAGTCCATTATGACAGCAACAAGCGACCCGTAAGTGAACAGGAGTCCGGTAAAACAATCAGACGACCCGGAATATGACGGACCAAAACAGAACTTGGTGTACTATAACCAACAGACGGATTCTTTCCATTAAATTGAATAACGGAAACGAAAGAGTGCCTCCCTGGTTCCGGAGATACGCTACTACTGTCGAATTAACGGACAGGATTTGGGCATGCGTTTCTGAATAATGTTCATGCAATGACATAAAGCAAGCCTAAAAAACATTATTCCGCAGAAGAAAAATGGTTGCTAAGAGACTGTGGAACCCAAAGACCCTGGCACTTCGAATCTGTTGGGATCAGTATTATATCCCAATCTGTTTGACTGGCAACCGTCATAACAGCCACACTCGGGTCCGGCAACTGCGGTGGCACTCTCTGAGTCAACCACCGAATGTTTGCCCCAGTCTGAATCTCTTGTAACACTAGATAGACAAGAGAACGTGTAAATCGAGCAATTCATGGATTGCTGAAAAGTTGCCGTCGAAGAGAAGCTCCTCCGAGAACGAAGCGACTCTGAGAGAGTTCTTAACCTTACTATCCACACGTATGGATGTAGCTAGGGCTGCGTCACGTCTAACCAACTCCAATCAGCCACTGAAGGGCGGAGTTATACGTGAACAAACTACTGCCCTCAAAAGAAATTACATTGAGAATAATATCCCGTAAATCTTTTCTTGAAAACGTAATGATAACACCTCAGTAAGGCGGATTACGTATGATAAAGCGTCTAAGTTAAGTCTACTATACATCACGTCGTTTCCAACATTGAAGTTGGAAAAGACATAAACGGCGAAAAAGAATATTTCCAGTCTTTAACCACACCGTCTAGACGCATATGAACTCTCGGTATGCCCTGCTCTGCCAAAATAAACTAATCGTATAAATGATAAAACGGCAGAAATGAGCAACGCGGACAAGAAACTAAACTATCATGCTTGGTAGCAGACTTGTATGCATATATAGCGTCGAAAAATAAAACACATGTTGTAATGACATTATTGGACTGCGTCGGTAAGTCAGGGACAATGTCCCTGAACCGATCGAAAAATCCGAGTCCAATGACGCTATAAGTCTCTTATCCAAGATCGCAGCAATGAAGTCCGAAATAACAATCACTGGAAGATAATGCCAGAAGATATGAAAGGCAGCTTCCGATACTACTAAAGGGAAAACTCGAAATCTTTCGAATCCCATTCGCCATCCTGTCGGACCCTATAAAGCGTTCGGTCGTCCATACCTGATGCAACCGCGGACCGCACCGACCCAGCGCCGTCGGATAATTCCTGATTCGACCAAGAAACTGTCAATTGCTGGGATGCTGCGAAACAACTGTGCTAACTCGGATAGCACGTCCGTCACTGAGGCCTGAGGAGAAGCGGTCCTACAATGCATTGCCGCTGGAAGCTCCGTGATCGTTACCCCGTGCATACTACCAATATGCGAGCGAACGGAGTGTATAGGCCTCGTGTCCCTTGGCTACCAGATGGCGCAACCTATTCGCCGTGGAATCACTGAATGACGAAACTGATCGGATACTCGAGGTCACGTAGCCAATGTGTGGTCGAGTGCCCTGCTGTTAGGATGAGGAAGCATTAAGGACAGTCTCTCGGACTGTCAATATAACGGAGCGTCCCGACCGACAGACATATGCTCCGAATGTAAAATATCTGAACCACAACATGCGGTCCCCTATGTTGTTGGACGAGAGAGGGACCTCTCTCGCTCACAGCCCGGACGGACCTGGACAAGCCAGGAACAGGACTAACAGGCTTCCTCCGATCTGTCCTCAATCTGCCGTCACTGGGTGAATACTAAAGTAATTAAAGTGCTCGCATCACCCAAATCTCCTTCCCAGACCGCAACGGACGAACCCGGCAGCCGAACCATTCGATGAATGTACGCTACACCGGGTGAGCTAGCGAATGTCACTCTGTAGGCGATAGACATATTCCATGAGCACTTATTGCCGCTAGCTCTTCATTAACTATGACGACAGAGGCACACTTTTGAAAGACATCTCCGTAACTTTGCGAACAAGAAACCAGAAATGCTTGGTTATAGCAAGCATATAATAATAATATATAGCGTCGTTCAATAATTCGAAAGTTTGCGTGACATTATTGGACTATGTCGGAACTGAGGCACGATGTCCCTGAACCGAACAAAAAATTTCTAAGTCCACCGACGCTATCAGTTTCTTAACCGGCATCGCAGCATTCTGGTCCGACGAAAGAAGCTGTAGAAGACCAAGTCAGATGACATACACAACAGCATATGTTGTTCCGAAAGGGAAAGCTCGAAATCCTCCAAATCCCTTTCGGTATCCCGTCGGACCGGATGAAATTTTCGGACGTCCGTACCCGCTTCCACAGAGCGTCCCGACCCAGCATCGTCGGATAAAAAATATGCGACAGATTCAGTTGATGCTGGGATGCTGCGATAAACTGTGCTATTTAGGAAAGCACGTCCGTTCCCGAGGCCTGTGCAGTAGCGGTCTTACGATGCATTGCCGCCGAAAGCTCCGTGTACGTTGACTCCCGCACACTTCCTATGCGAACGTCCGGAGTCTGCAGGCCTCGTGTCCCTGGCTACCGGATGGTGTGACCTGGTCGCCGATGAATCTCTGACTGGCGAAGCTGACTGGATATCCGTGGTCACGTAGCCAAGAGCGGTCGTGTGCGCAACTATGAGAATGAGGAAGCCTTATTGACAGTCTACTCCGGACTGACTATATGTCGGAGAGTCCCGAGCGACGGACGTATGCTCCGAATGCGAAACATTTTGTACCACAACATCTGGGGCCAGATGTTGTGAACGAGAGAGGGGCCTCTCTCGCTTGCCGTCCGGATGGACCGGAACGAGCTATGAACCGGACTAAAAGGCTTCCTCCATTCTCCCTCCGATCCGCCGTCACTGGGTGTGCATTAGGTTGATTTATAGTGCTCGCATCACCCCAAAATTCCTTCTAGACCGCAACGGACGAACCCGGCTGCCGAACCATTCGGTGAATGGATGCTACACCGGGCGAGCTAGCGGACGTCAAAGGCCGTCAAACCTACTAGGGTCCTCTTAGGCAATTGGCGTATTTACATGAGCACTTTTCCGCTAGCCCTTCATTAATTGTGACAACGGAGGCACACTGTTGGAAGACATCACAGATACATCACCCTAATCTTGATCGTCTGAAATAGAAATTGATAAAGTAGAGTGACCTTGCGGGGAAAGGACAGGAGTGTCCAATTCCCCAATAACATACCGTGACATACGCTTCCCATATTGTCATCGAAATCATACGATACAGAACAGGAGTTAATGCGAGTACACTGACCACATATAGAATGATTATAAAGTCAGAGGAAGACTTCCTCTTATTACAATTGATCAATATCCTTTCAATGAGAAAAGAAAACAAGTCCTGGTACTCGCACTAACCCCTGGCAATCAAAAAACATAATAATAATATGATCCATTAATATAGAAAAAATAATTGAAATCAAAATATTTTGAAAAAATATTTTTTCAGAACAGCCCAAGTTTCTGAAAAGTAACGTTGAGCCCCAATGGATCCCAAGCCTAAGTGTGGACAAAAATTTTAAAAATATTTTAAACAATTTATTCAACACTTACGAACAATAATAATGTATCTAGTTATGATTAAAAAAATGCCGCTCAGGATCACAGATCCAATGTCGAGTTGTGACCTTGACCTTTGACCAGGCAAGTCCAAGGTCAATAGGGTTCTTCCTCGCACCAAGGCCAACACACCTATGAAGTTTCATGACTCTAGGTTGAACCACTATCAAGTTCTCATCCGGAAACCAATTGTTGCGATATACTATGTTCAAGGTCACTGTGACCTTGACCTTTGACCTGGTGAGTCCAACATAAATAGGGTTCTTCCTCGCACCAAGGCCAACACGCCTGTAAAGTTTCATGGCTCTAGGTTGAACCACTATCAAGATATCATCCGGAAACCAATTGTTGCGATATACTATGTTCAAGGTCACTGTGACCTTGACCTTTGACCAGGTGAGTCCAACATCAATAGGGTTCTTCCTCGCACCAAGGCCAACACGTCTGTAAAGTTTCATGACTCTAGGTTGAACCACTATCAAGTTATCATCTGGAAACCAATTGTTGTGATATACTATGTTCAAGGTCACTGTGACCTTGACCTTTGACGTAGCATGTCCAAAATCAATAGGGTTCTTCCTCCCACCAAGACCAACCTATGTATGAAGTTTAATGAATGTGAGTTGAACCACTATCAAGTTATCATCCGGAAACCAATTGTTGCGATATACTATGTTCAAGGTCACTGTGACCTTGACCTTTGACCTGGTGAGTCCAAGATCAATAGGGTTCTTCCTCGCACCAAGGCCAACACACCTATAAAGTTTCATGACTCCAGGTTGAACCACTATCAAGTTATCATCCGGAAACCAATTGTTGCGATATACTATGTTCAAGGTCACTGTGACCTTGACCTTTGACCTGGTGAGTCCAAGATCAATAGGGTTCTTCCTCGCACCAAGGCCAACACACCTATAAAGTTTCATGACTCTAGGTTGAACCACTATCAAGTTATCATCCGGAAACCAATTGTTGCGATATACTATGTTCAAGGTCACTGTGACCTTGACCTTTGACCTGGTGAGTCCAAGATCAATAGGGTTCTTCCTCGCACCAAGGCCAACACACCTATAAAGTTTCATGACTCTAGGTTGAACCACTATCAAGTTATCATCCGGAAACCAATTGTTGCGATATACTATGTTAAAGGTCACTGTGACCTTGACCTTTGACGTAGCGAGTCCAAAATCAATAGGGTTCTTCCCCTCACCAAGGCCAATCTACCTATGAAGTTTCATGAATGTGAGTTGAACCATTATCAAGTTATCATCCGGAAACCAATTGTTTAAGATTTACTATGTTCAAGGTCACTGTGACCTTGACCTTCGACATAGCATGTCCAAAATCAATAGGGTTCTTCCTCCCACCAAGACCAACCTATGTATGAAGTTTAATGAATGTGAGTTGAACCACTATCAAGTTATCATCCGGAAACCAATTGTTTACGCCCGCCCGCCCGCCCGCCCGCCCGCCCGCCCGCCCGCCATTCACCAAACTATAAGTCGAGTTTGACTTCGTCACAACTCGACTAATAACAACAAGATATTATTTTCCAGAAATCCCCCCCTCACACAGAGGGCTGTTGAAAATGTAAACAATGAGTGTAAAAACACTAAAATAAGACTCCAGGCACCCAGGCCCGAAATCAGTTACCAAAAATACACTATCTGATGCAAAACAGAGACTTCCAGGGAAGAAACTACAGAACATCAGATGGTAGATGCAGAACACAACGCCTAACCACCCGTAGGTGAAGACGTAAACATGGGGAAAAGAAACAGAATTCATTCTGTTATTCAGCTAAAACTCCCAAGAAAATTTAGTAATAATAATTACAAAAACTATGCCAAAAGCATGGGAGAATAGCAAGGGGGGACTTAAAGGACAGGGAGAGAGGAAAACACTTAAAAAACAGTGTAACTAATTAATCAGAATGACAACAAAATGGCTGCTGCCTCGAAAATAGGTAACTTAACATAATTTCATTAAAAAATTTTAAGTTACAGCCCTGATAATATTCTGTCACACATTTTTTTCCTCTCCTCCTTCTCTATCCTCCTTAGAATCACCATTTCACTAATATTTATGTGTCTGGCATCATTTAAACTGAGATTTACAAGCACAAAGATCAGTCAGATGTTAACTGATGAAGGGCCAAACTTAGAATGATTAATGGTGCCAATTTCGGAACGTCCTTGACACTGCGCATGCGCAGTAGAGGCGAAGTGTGGAGGGCCTTTCAGGACATGTTTTCTTTGGTTTTAGATGCAAATTTTGGGGATTGGGGGGCAAAATTTGTGTTTGGCCCTATATTTTAAGAGTTAGCACCAGCTATGTCTGGGTCATTGGTACAGTATAAAAATAATCTGATTCATATCAGGGACAATAAAGGCTTCCTCAGGCAGAATGTAGCTGCAGACAGTTATTGCCTGTCACTTTTAGTAAAGCCCAAAATAGGGCTTCCAGCACTCTACCAGTTGACCCTTTGAACCCTGGTGGTATCTTCTATTTCAGTTTAATGGCAGCAATTGGAACAGTCCATATTCATTATTTGGGGAAAGACTAATTATTATTTTCAATGTGCAGCCTTGTGGCCTTGGTCTACACCACACATTCAGTTTGCAGCCATCCAACTTTAACCCTTTACCCAACAAATCGGCTACAGTTAAAACTAGAAGTCCTGTCCCGAACTGTGCGCTTATCAAGGCTTAATTGCGCGTAGGAATTGCGCGTAATTGCTATATCGAATGGCATCCATTGCACGGCAGGTTCCCCTGGTTACTCATAGCAAACAAGACATTTTTCCACCTGGTGGAGGATTTTATACAATATGGAGCAAACCTAGAGGTATGACTGTCCCAGATGGGCCTGTCAATACCCCTGCCGCCATATTCTAAGATGAAAAGGTGCAAAACTCTGGCAAAAAAGGTACAATCAAAACTATAATTGCAGGTGCACAGGTTCCCATGGTAGTGAACATTCATGCCAAGTTCCAAAGGAATCGACCCATAAACCTTGAGACAAAAATTATGTCTACAGACGGATGGATGGATGGACGGACAGACAGACTGATGGATGGATGGACAGGCAGAGGGAAGGATGGATGGGCAGATGCATGGACAAGGTGATTCCAGTAACCCTCCCCCCAGAGTTGTGGGTGGGTGGGAGGGGTATAAAAATGCGCACTTGTCTCTACTCCAAAGGACGTAGAAGAGATACGTCATATGAGCAAGAGTGAAATAAAACTTCTGAGTCACTACAGTTGATCATTGGGGACCTCTACTCCACTCAAACCCTTTGTGTAAGAGATCTCTGGGGTAGCAATGTTTGTAAAAACTCAAACAACTCTTGGCATCAGAACAGATACAGCTGTATGGAAAACTTATTATTCCAGACGATATAATAATTAATAAAACGATTTTTGGAGGAAACTGTTCTTTACTGATGGCCAAACCAAAATGGTTACAAGCCAAATTACTCCGGGCAGATTAGAGTAAATTTACTTGTCCATATCTGGGTTCATGAGAAGATTTTTTCAAATTTATGGCATTTTCCACCACCCCTCCCCATGGGGGTGGAGCAACTTGATTGAATAAAATCAGAATGCGATGTCATAATAAACAATCACCTCAAACTTCAATGAAATCGGTTCAGGAGTTTGGGAGGAAAAGTTGTGAACACCATGTTTATGGCTGACAGACAGATGGATGACAGACAGACGATGGACAGAGAGTGATCACGACACACTACAGCTCACCCAGACTTTCAGTCAGGTGAGCTACCGGTAAAAAGCAGAATATTCTAGAAATGGAAGAAAAGTAGTTTCGACAGCAGAATTGGTTTGTAATTCACAGTGTATTCATGAAGTGCAAGAAATATAACTGTATTCTCCATAATATGTATGGCCATGACATGTACATTTGGGAAGAGGTTAAAGGTCAAAGAAAGAACAGTTAAAGAGGAGACACTTGGTGGGATTTTGAAAATATCCTAACAATTCTGAAAAATTTCTGATTCAGCAGGATTCAAATCAAATCAAATCATTATGCCAATTTTGATTCAAATCAAATCTGAAAGCTTTGATGAACGTTATGAACAGGTATGGGGAAAGCGCTAGGAAGCAATTAATTTTCAAAAATTTAATTTCAAAGCATTGATGGGCGTTATGAATATGTATAGGGAAAGCAGTAAGAAAGCAATTAATTTACTTTTTTTCTTATTAAAATAAAAACAGACAAGGTCCCCTAAAGTAGATCACTGTTTCTCAGGTCATTTTTTGTAAAACTGCATGTGGGCGGGCAGTTTTTTTATTTTTTTTATTTTTGTAATTATTTCTTTACCATCAAAACTTCATGTTCTTGGTTTGTTTTATGTTTTAGGGCTCATAATCTACAGAATAGTATGGGTGGGGTGCATTTTGTCCCTTGAGTGCACGAAGGCTTTGCAATGCTAAAGCACTGAAAGCCTTGTTGCACTCAAAGGACAAATTTATCAATTTTATTCACTTGGGTAAAATATCAGACATAAACCATTTAATATTTATTTTTTTTTAAGTTTGCATTGGTGATTAAAAGAGAGCATGCTACAACCAAAGGACCAGATGGAAGGGCCCAAGAAACAGATT
Source organism: Pictodentalium vernedei (assembly GCA_031216915.1). Classification (NCBI taxonomy): domain Eukaryota; kingdom Metazoa; phylum Mollusca; class Scaphopoda; order Dentaliida; family Dentaliidae; genus Pictodentalium; species Pictodentalium vernedei. Next base: position 51,262,073 of record CM062288.1, on the reverse strand, counting down.
TTTTTACTTTTTCGGGCCTAAGTCATGTATTTTGTTATGTTTAGATTAATATTTAAGGGTAACATATACAGAGAAAAACATATACAGGAATAGGAAAAGACCCCCCCCCCCCCCCCCCCTGTTACAGTCCGTGGAGAGTGGATTGTAACTAAATCACCTGCGGAGTGGAGTTATCACTCAAGCTATAACTTTCAAATTGTGTACATCTCGACAAAAAACACAAGTAATGTTTCTTTCAGCCAAAGGACCTCTGGGTTTAACCCAGAGGTCCATTGGCTGAAACTTTGCTTGTGCTGGTTATGCTTTGTAACAAATTTGCAATTATTGCTTGGGTGGAATCTCCACTCTGCAGGTGATTTAGTGATAATACACTCTCCACGTACTGTACATACATTTTCAAACTGTGTCTGCAAAAAATGAAGTATTTGTTTTGTGTGGCCTAAGAAATAAAAATGGCATACCTGGTCTAGAATGTGAGAGTTTGGAATTTCCTCCATCAGTCGTCTGGCAACACTAATATGTGATTCAGGAGAGTCAAATGCAGCAGAGGTTGGGGTTCTGACAATTTCTGCACCTAAAGCCCTCAGGACATCAACCTACAAAGAAACATATGTTATATTAATATTTATTTGAATTTGAGGTCACATGTTTCTGTACAATGGTTAACTGTGACTGCAACATGGATATAAAGTCAAGTCCAGCCAATCGTTCACACTCATTTCAGAAGACTTTCATTTTAGAAGACTTCCACCCCCAGGCACTGGTTACCAGGCCCAATTGTACTAGTAAAATAAAGCTTGTTTACCACAGTAACAATGTGCAATGCCACCGGTATCCCCTGCCAAGAAGTGGTTTACGAAAAAGGGGAATTCTAAGATGAAAAAAGTGGAAAAAGGCCCATAACTCTAGAAACAAAAATGGACAAAACCTGTTCCTCATGAATATCCTTTCCCCCAGGGTGGTCTATCAGCATACCAAAGATCATTTAAATCCCACATCCACTGATTGATATGAAGGTCGAAAGCTGTTATGGACAGATTGACAAATGGATGGGCAGATTGACGTACGGACAAACAGAACTCATTCCATATCCCCCACAAACTTCATTTTGGTGGGGGATAAAAAGCACTGCCTCAGATCATAAAACTTCATTTTGGTGGGGGATAAAAAGCACTGTCATTAGATCATACAATGACAATACACAATGCAGCAAGGCCTCACTGCCCTTGCTACATTGTGTATAGTCATTGTATGATCTAATGACAATACACAATGCAGCAAGGGCAATGTTACATCTTGGCATTCGCTTATATTCAATCTTGATACAGTCGATCCAATACCTAGGAACAGTCCTTGAAACATGACATATAATTATCTAAATCACCTCATGTTATGAAAATATTTGTTGGTGAGTTTAATTGTACAAATAGAAGTTAACTGGTTGAGTTTTAGAAGCCACTACAAATACAAAGCCAATACTCAATTACAAATCACCCTAAACCGTAAAAAACCAAGTCCATCCCCCCCCCCCCCCCCCCCCACACTGCCAAACATGAGTTTCAAGTCATTTATCTTTGTCGATATTGAATTAATAAATATCTTATCTCCATTAACTCTTTCCCTAACATGAAAAGCAGACAACACATGGAAAAAGAAATTCTTCAATAACTAATTTTTTGTCTCAAAAACATAGGTTATGACCCCTCATTGGAAAGAGCTCAACGATGAAAAAATAATGAAAATTAATTGGCAATTTTTTAGAATAGTGCTGGCCATTTTTGGCCGTTATATTGGGTAAAGGGATGAACCATAGCACCAATGCAACAGGCCACCAACTGTGTCATTGGGACACTAATCAGTAATGGCCCACACTTTATGATAAACGCTGGGTAAAACTTTTCCAGTAGTCATGGATCTTCTTCAAGACTTACCATAGGCATAGGGATATATGTGGGCTTCTATCCCTATACTGCACCAATACATACCGCCCTAGTACTATACAAGGTCTGTAGTACCCAGTTACATAACCCTTGAAATCCCATTCTAATACCATATCCGATAGTTGTGAACCACTGTGGTTTTATTTGTACAGTCGTACAGGCTGACGGTTGCACAGATGACGAAACTTCTAAATCATTTTCTTAAGTTGCACACTCGTAACATGAAGGGGCTAGGGGCAGGCAAAACACCCCCAAATCACCTTTATTTGCACCCAGGGATTTTTTTTTTTTTTTTTTTTGGGGGGGGGGGGGGATTGTGGCTTTAACTGACCACAAAAACACCATTTTGAAAATTTCTGCTGTAGCATTTTCTGATAAGAAGAGCTCTTTGACGAGATCCTTACCCTCACCCTCCACCCTAACTACATAACTTCTGCAATAGTAAATCCGTATAAGAAGGGATCTTTTGTCCCATCTCTTTCCTTCAAAAACACAATCAATCAGATTACTGACATATCATTAGTTTGTTTATTGAGGCCAGGTTACGACGCTTTCGAAGGCCAGGGTCATATCGTGCCGAGCAGGTTTACGGCTGACGAAAGCCAGCGTGCCCAGAGAGAACCATCATGCAGTGACAAGTAACTGCTGGATTCTTCTCCAACTTACTAACCCAACACAAGCCAGATGAGAATTGGCTGGATGCACGGGTGCCATCAACGTGTCATACGCCTAACCACACTTTGTAGCTGTGCCCCTATGTGAGCAGTTAGGACTAAGTGACTTGTTCAATGTTACAACGCAAGTGGCATGGACCACTTTTGAACCTTCGACCCCTCAGTCGCATGTCGAACGTGCTAGTCAGTGAGCCACCGCGCTCTCCAATTTGATGGTTTTAATAGATTACTGTAACAGATCATTAATTGGTTAAAACTGATTACTTGATCTTTTATAACAGATTATTAGTTGGTTATAACACATTATTGATCTGTTAAATCAAATAATGAATCGGTTATAAAAATTTATTAATCAGTTACAGTAAAACCTGTCTTGAGAGACCACTGTCTTGAGAGACCGCCTGTCTTGAGAGACCACAATTGCCAGGCACCGACTGGTTTTACTCTATAATGGACCTGCTATGGGAGACCACGTGTCTTGAGAGACCACCTGTCTTGAGAGACCACTGTGACCTGGTACCAACTTGTATTTTTATGCCATAATGGACCTGTCTTGAGAGACCGCCCCTTGGAAGACTGAAACCATGACAAAAACTTTTTACCCATTCTGGAATTGGAAAATCCATTGTGGTTATACTAACATAATTAAAAGTATTAAAAGCTCTTAATTGGGTTTCAATTGCTAATTCATTACAGACTGAGATGTTTTTATAAGACCCCTGTGAAAAGATTAGGATTAGGATTATTGCTGAACAAACAATTTCATACATACCTGAAATGTGACAGATAGGAATAAAAATAAATTTGTGTTGAAAATCTTTTTGTAACAAATTGAAATGGACTGTTATAAAAATTATAAAAATAAATTAGCGTTGAAAATCTTCAATGAAGATTTTCAACACTAATTTATTTTTATAATTTTTATAACAGTCCATTTCAATTTGTTACAAAAACTTCATAAAAAAGAACTACAAAGTAATTACAAAAATCCATTCTTCTCCATTTCTGAATTTTGTGGTTGGTTATTCACTGACTTGAGAAAAACTGAAACCTGTTATGAGAGACCACCTGTCTTGAGAGACCACTTTTGTGTGGCCCAAAGGGCGGTCTCTCAAGACAGGTTCTACTAATATGCTAGAGTTGAAAACAAATTTCAACCTCTTGCTTTGTGGTGTGCAAAACCTTATATTGCATTGCGCATGTCCAGAATAATGTTTATTCCTCCTCATGAGGTGGATTAACAGAATGCATTCCGAATAGTATTCCAGAATACCTACACTTGGAACAAAACGATACAAATCATATTCTGCCTTATCTGCGCATGTCCAGAATAACACTAGTATTCTCGAATGGCCCATGGAAACGAACGCTATATTTTGTGGTTGACAAAGTCCAAAAAGGGGTCATAACTCAGATAAAAATTATCACACCACACTCAAAATCAAACCTGTCTAGTATATTGTCTACACACCTATTAACTGAAGTTAACATCTGGAAACCAATATCAACATGTCTTCTTAGTCGGAAAAGTGCAATAACTCTGCAAAAAAATATCAGACCAAACCGACTATCAATCCCTAACTGTATTATGTGATTATAAACCTGTGGATAAAACTTTGTTTCATTTCATTCAGTCAAACTAAAGTTATCATCCGCAAAACATGTTCAGGACAGATGTCCGTCCATCCATCTTGCCATCAGTCCAGCCGTCCGTTCGGATGGAAAAGGTAACAAGTAATGGCCCTCGCCAAATTGGTGGGGGGCATACAATCACTCTGAAGACTATTTATTTATTGGTGTTTAAGGTCACATATTTCTGCACAATGGCTAATCATGACCTCGACAGTTTTACGGGTGGAGGAAGCCGGAGTACCCGGAGAGAACCACCAAGCAATGGCGAGCAACTGTCAGCTCCCCAACATACCAACTCCATACAAGCAGGGTTAGCATTGGTTGAAGACAGGTGCACCATTGACGTGCAGTACGCCTTAGTACACAATGTCACCGTGCCCCCATGGGGGCAATAGGGGTTAAGTGTCTTGCCCAAGAACACAACGCGGTTGCCGCAGGTGGGATTCGAACCGAGGACCTCTCGGCTTGTAGCCTGCACCTCTACCTACTGAGCCACCGCACCCCCATCACTCTGAAGACATAGTATAATGGTGAATTGTAGTTATGGCAACAGAAAAAACCAGCAGCATTCAAAATAAATGCTCAGCAAAAGCACGATTTAAAGCTAGTGAGAAGAATATGATTTTCTTCAACACAGGGTATGTTTCAGTAGACTACTCTGCTTGACTTTGTTAAAAGTGGGCATGTGTAGTCATATAGAGGATATAGAATGAATGTTTTTCTCATATAATATTTATGAAACGAGTCTAAGAATTTTCCGTTTGGGCGAGCCTCTGGTTAAAGACATGCACACCATCGACATGCTTTACGCCTTAGTACACAGCGTCAATCAGTCGCTGAAACGGTCACCCATCCAACTACAAACCGTGCTCGATGTTGCTTAACTTCGGTGATCTGACGAGAAACTGGTACATTTAAATGCTGTTTAACATTATATCTTTGTGGTACAATGGAGCCCATTTAATTAGATATCTCTTTACTGAATAACCCTGTTAATCCTTTACCCAACGTAACAGCCAAAACCGGCCAGCGCTGTTCACAAAAATCGCCAATTAATTTTCATTATTTTTAAATTTTTTTTCTCAAAAACATAAGTTATGACCCCTCATAGGAATGAGCTCATCAAGCTCGTTCCGTCATAACCTATGTTTTTCTCTCATAAGTTATGACCCCTCATTGGAATGAGCTCATCGAGCTAGTTCCAATGAGGGGTCATAAACTATGTTTTTGAGACAAAAAATGAAAAGAATTAGTTATTCAAGAATTTTTTTTTGAAAGTGTTGTCTGCTTTTCATGTTAGGTAAAGGGTTAATTGAATATAATTTCCCATACAAAACCACTTATCATACCTCCAGTACAAATTTGACCTGTTAATTGAATATAGGTTATAGAGTAAACTCCTGTTAATTGAATAAAAAAAACCCGATAGTTTCACCGATCCAATGTTGAGTTGTGACAGCACAAAAGTGGGTTTGATCATTATCAACTTATCGTCTGAAAACCAATTGTTTACAATTTACTATGTGAAGGGTCACTGTGACCTTGACCTTTGACCTAGTGATTCCAAAATAAATAGGGCTCTTTCTTGCACCAATGCCAACCTACCTATGAAGTTTCATGAATGTAGGTGGAATTGTCAAATTATCATCTGGAAACAAATTGTTTACGATTTATTACATTCAAGGTCACTGTGACCTTAGCCTTTGACCTAGTGAGTCCAAAATAAATAGGGGTCTTCCACTCACCTAGGCCAACCTACCTATGAAGTTTCATGAATGTGGGTCAAACCATTATCAAGTTATCATCTGGAAACCAATTGTTTATAATGTTGAAGGTCACTGTGACCTTGACCTTCACCTAGCGAGTTCAAAATAAACAGGTTTCTTCCTCTCACCAATGCCATCCAAACTCATAAGTTTCATGAACATGGGCCAAACCATAATCAAGTTATCATCTGGAAACCAATTGTTTTGATTTACTATGTTCAGGGTCACTGTGACCTTGACCTTTGACCTAGTGATTCCAAAATAAATAGGGTTCTTCCTCTCATGAAGGCCAAACTACATATGAAGTTTCATGAATGTGGGTTGAACCGGCATTCAAGCTATCATCCGGGAAACCAATTGTTTGGAATTTACTATGTTCAAGGTTACTGTGACCTTGACCTTTGACCAAGCAAGTCCAAAATTAATAGAGTTCTTCCTCTCACCGATACCAGCCTACCTATGAAGTTTCATGAACATGGGGTTGAAACATTATCAAGTTATCATCCAGAAACCAATTGTTTCTGCCCGCCCACCATTCATCAAACTATAAGTCGAGTTTGACTTCGTCACAACTCGACTAAAAAATCTTGTAACCAGTCAGCAAATTACCATGGATCTCCTCAGTTTTCCTTTGTTTATAGGCCTATTTGGTCTCAATTCATCCAATACAGGCATTTAATCGATTAATCTTGTTTGACAGAGCTCATGGAGCTCTGTCAAACAAGATATAATAGAATAAATGCTAAGCTTATCTCTAGAATACAGGAAAGTAACACAACCCCTGTTAATTGAATACTCCTGTTAACTGAATAATTTTCATTGACTCGTCAATTGACACGGTTTCACTGCTACTAAAAATAGCACTTTTGGGGTTTCTGAATACCATTAGTACTGTTTATCACAGCCAAGTCTGGAAGTAAGTAATCTGTCATTTGCAGAATGAGGTCCCCAGAGGGTAAATTTGCTGATGCTATCCAATACAGTGAGCTAGAATCCCCCAGTTTATCCTCTGCAGACTTGTCATTTTGAGGCCGCAGTCACCTGCCTGAGTTCAAAATTCCGTGGACAGTTAACGTCCGTCTAACCCCGATTTTCTGCGGCCCATTAATTCAGTCGAAGGCACCACAAAATAGTCCGCCTCAAACGGCAATTTTCACGATTGAAGAAGGTACATGTAACAAAAGCGCAGTTTGAGAAGTTTGTAGTGTGTCATCAACTCAGTCATCCAGAGAAGTAAATAACTTTCCAAATATACATTACGTGACGACATTCATCATAAATTACACAAACCATGTACAGTACGCGGAGAGCGTATTATCACTAAATCACCTGCAGAGTGGAGATTCCACCCAAACAATAACTGCAAATTTGTTGCAAAGCATAACAAGCACAGGCAAAGTTTCAACCAATGGACCTCCGGGTTAAAGGTCAATTGGCCGAAACATTGCTTGTGTTTTTTGGCCATATGAATAAAATTTTAAAGTTATAGTTTGGGTGATAACTCTACTCAGTGGGTGATTTAGTTACAATCCACTCTCCATGCACTGTACCTTAACCCCCTGCACACTGATGTCGAAATATCTAAAGTTCAAGGTGCAAATTTTTCCCATAATGCAACTAGAAATTTAACCAATTCAATCTTGTTTGACTGAGCTCATTGAGCTCTGTCAAACAAGATTGAATTGGTAAAATTCCAAGTTGCATTACGGGAAAAATGGCTACTTGAAATTTGGATATTTTAACATCAGAGTGAAGGGAGTTAAAATGATATTAGTTGTCTACCCATCAGGCTGAAACAAAATAGCCCCCGCAAATCATAAATGACACTCCTGGGGTCATTTTATGTGAACCCAAAATGTCCCTCCTGTGGTGAATTGAGGAGAAACCTTTAAGTGGCCCTCCTGCAATTTTCAAAATGACAGCTTGCCTCTGGGTATCTCTTTCTGTTTAGGCCTGAGAATTTGATTCAGATTGAGGTTCACAGAGGGTAAATTTAGTAATGCCACCCTGCTGTGCAGGGTAGCATCACCAAATTTACCCTCTGGGAACCTCATTCTGCAGATGACTGTGTGCTCATTTCCAGGCTTGATCACAGTTGAACCAAATCGGGTAGAAATCTTTGCCTGTGAATGAGGAAGAGCCCTTTTGATTGAGTGGTTAGTCATGAGCAGAAGTTAAGCTGGGAATCAAGTGTTACCCATCAAAAAATATCCATCAGTTTGGCCACATATCTGAATCATGGTTTTCAAATGAACCATTTAGACTTATGTAGATGGTTTCAGGAACTTAAAAAATGAAAAAATTTATAGTAATTTATATATTTTTTATACCTACCAATGACCCAGACTAGCTAGCTGGTGCTAACCCAAAAATATCTAGGGCCAAACACAAATTTTGCCCCCCCAATCTCCAAAATTTGCATGCAAAACCGAAAATTAGACGTCCTATCTGGCCCTCCATACATTTACCCTCCGCGCTTTCGCAGACGCCAGGAAGTCACCTTCATTCTTTGTAACAAGATTATAATATAATAATTCAATGGGGAGGTATGAGTGCCCAGTACTGCCCACTCATGGGGAGGGGCCACTCCCGCCTGGGCCATTGGTAAGTATAAAAAAATATATAAATTACTATAAATTTTTCATATTTTTATACTGAATACCAATGGCCCAGACTAGCTGAATCGTAAAAAGGTGGAGGGCCAAGAACTTCCAAAATAGTAGATCAACATAGATCAAATCCTTCAATCCATGATGAAGAAAATTAGAACAATTAGAATTTACATGTATGTCTCTTTATACCATAATAGAAGAGACATATCCTAATATGGATCCCCAATTATGTAAATCCTAAACCCGAGCATAAAATCATGCTGATTAGGATGTAACAAGCAAACAATTTTGAAGGCTAGTTCGGACTAAGCCCTAAAAATTAGAATGGCATATTGAGAATGAGAGAAAATTGCCCATAAACCTTCGCCAAACAATAATACTACAGCTGATCACCGAATATAGTACGGTCAAAACAGCTTCCTTAATAGTTAGCCAGAGAAGTGGACAAAATGACCCCCCCCCCCCCTTTTTTAACATATCTTCAAAAGAAAGAGGGGAGAGCTCTGGAATCAATAAGCAGAACCCAGAAACGATATAAATATCGATCAGGCACTCACAAATTAATTCATCAATAATAAATGGTGCTTAATGCCACTTCACAAGCCAAGGCTATAGCAATGATTTTGGTAAATAACAATATCCGCTACAAAATATGCACTGCAGATGGCTTATACAGGTACGACAAAATCAATGAAATAATAATATAACATATACATACAAAAGCGAGATACGATGAACAATCTCTGCAGAGAAAACTACGCTTCAAGATCATTCACAGAGGAGGCCTCTGTAATATTAAATCCGGTAAGGACACTCTCCAACGTGTACTATTTGGTATCTACAACTATAAACACGTGAGAATATGCGATTTGAGAACCGACAAAATAGAGACCAGGATCTAGAAATGGAGGTAGGCAAGATTAACCGGCTCCAACACTGACCGCCCACGAAATATATAATAATTTCAAGGTCCAAAAAAATGATAGCGTAATCACATATTGCGCGAGTGCATAAAAATCCAGCCTGTAATCATCTAAAAACCACTAAATAGTTATGTAGTCACCTATGAACTCAAATAGCAGCCATTATGATGATTTAATAAGTGCCTGTATATTAGAAATCAGACAATGAACACCGGAAACTAATGCAACAGAACTGCATATATGCCTATGAGGGCGCCATCCAACACAACCCAAACGAAAAGTATGTATGTATTAAAATATATATACACGACAGAGTGAGTGTTGGGGGGGGGGGGGGGGGGGGGGGAGGGGGGGAATTCGAATATATGCTGAAATCTCCTCACCCACATTAATAATCATTGCTGGTCCAGACATTAATAATATAGTGACCACAAAGCTCTTTCACATCTTACATACTCCGTAATGTCACCGAGCGTAGAGAATGACATGAAGAACAAAACTTCCCTTGAAGAAGAAAACCCTCTCGTGGGGAAGCTTCTGGCGAATGTTCAATAACAGACACCATAACCTCAATGAAATCAATAGAAACAAATGAACTGTAGGATACACATATCCTATCATTCATTCCCATGAAAATGGCTGAGCGTCAAATGTATGCGCTCAAATGTCTAATACTGGTGACACAAATAATGGAAACTATTATTCCTGCGTGCCGCAAACTTAACTATCCTGAATTGATCCTATATAAGATCATGTAATAGCCATACAGTTAGAATAAGCCCAACATGTAGCCAGCACTTTATTTCATGTGCTGAAATCTTAAGCACTGACTGCTGATTGGAAGATAAATTTACCTAAGCAGTACGAATAGCTAACTGACTTATTTAACAACAGACTGAACATAAACATCCCTTCTATTGGTAATTAATGACAAAAGAAGCGTTTCTTCTCTTCTGATAAACTCTGATCTGCGTCTATAAATACATGAACGGTAATAATTCAATGATGTAGCGTAAACAATGAGACATCATTTCTGAATATGTGGTTTCCAAGGACCCAGGGTCCCAAGATCCCTGCAAAGAAAGACCATCGGACTCAGGATTGTAACGCAATATATGAACTCACGTCCGTAATAATTGAGAAAACCGTTAATATATGCCCAAACTTGAACTTATGTCAAAAGATTCTCTAAAACAAGACAGGTCTAGAGCAAAAAACGTCTACCACTCCAGTTAAGAATAACTGGAGTGGACGTGTGAGTCAGGGACCAGCCTAGGGGGAATTTTAGGGAGACTTCAAGTCTCCCTCCAGAAAAAATAGGGAGACTGCAGAGTCATGTAGGGAGACTTCATAGGCAAGTGGGGAAAATTAAGAATATTCATGTACCATCCCCGCCGCCCCTTCATATTTTCAATTTGTGGTCCTCCATTAACGTACAAATAATCCAGGTCAAGTTGTCTATGATGCATCTGTGCCAGGTTAAAAAATCACAATGTAATTATTGTCTGAAAATCCCCCACTGCTACCTTCTCCTTCATGACCCCTCACCTCTTCTCCGTGCCAATCACCCATCACCCTCCTGTGGTTGCCTTTCAACAAAGTCTACTAAGCTAATAATTTCCTAAGTCTGAAAGTGTGAACAGGACCAGATGTAAGAAGGTTGCTTGGGAGGTACTTTGTTAGTTAATAAACAAAATACATTCTGGGGTCGGGTATTTTGTAAAAGAAATGTCATTCCGCATCATTTTTATGGCATTCCGGTGTCATTCCGCGTCATTTCATGTCATTCCGATGTTTAGGAGGACCCTTTTTCAAGATCGTCCACATGTACACTTGTGTCCTGTACAAAGCTTCTCTTGACATCACTAAAGCTTCTGTATCTGTATTTATACATAGCAGTAACCTATTTAGGCTTTTTCATGTGTTTCAATTCCATTCGTGTTTTTCTGGGAATAGACAGCCCAACAGTTAACAGTCGTCAGCAAATCGAAATGAAAATAATGTGTTATAAAATACGTCCGTTGTGTATACATTTTCGCCATCCTAAGCGACGTAACCTACTTTCAAACTGGGTTGTTTTGTTGAGTCGCGTAAGTCACTTATTTTTGTTTCGACACTTGAAGCTCCGACTGGAACGCAACAAAATAGAAATAAAAAAAATCCGCTGAAAGCGACAATGGACAATTGCTTGTCGTGTGATTTCAAATAAATGGACGTTTATTTGACGAATTAAAATGCCCATTTATCACACTCCAGCACATTCGATTTTTGAAAATACTCGTTTTCATGTAAACCTCGCATCACTCAGTTCAGCCTTTTCTCATTTTGGCCAATTTTTAGAGGGCGACTTGTAATCGCCCCGACTATTTTTCTAGGCGACTTTGGGCTTAGAAGGGCGACTTAATCGCCCTAGTCGCCCTCACGGCTGGTCCCTGGTGTGAGTAAGCGACCCATCGAAATAACATTCATAGCCGCTCTGCACAACCCCATCCGGCACATAAAATTTTCCGCTGATAATGCGTCAGATAACAGATAAAATCGAGCCAAACAGCTGGCTAATTCGCTCTGTGAAACAACAGATGAACCAGCCAGATGAAAATGAATTGTGGAATTCATGTATCCTATCATTAATCCCATGAGACATTATCTGGTCCACAATACAAGTGATCTAAAGAACTATACTCGCGACATTGCCGAACGCTCGCTTTTCAACTGAAAGATAATCATAAATAACCTAATTATCCAGTTCCAGTCAAAATCGGTCAGACCGAGCTCTATAAGAGCCTCGTGCCACCGGCTCAGGGGTGTCTGATCATTAACTCAACCAGACGTAAATCCCCTATCCAAGTGGCTGTATAGACAATCCAAAAGAAATATATAAGAGAGATACCTATACCTTCGCTATGAGCCCTTATAGATGAACTGAGTCTAGGACAACCTCTCCTCTCCTACTCTTTCTGTTGGTGTGGTTGATTAGACCCCAACTTAAAGAGTCAAGTATTGATGCTTTCTTGTAGCTTAATCCTACAATAATGAAAGCTTACCATCAAAGACTTAGGTATATCTATACCTCCACTATGAGTCCTTATAGACGATCTGAGTCTACAGTTAAAACTAGAAGTCCTGTCATGGAATGCGCACAAATAGCACGTTGATATGCGCGTTAATGTACGCGTTATCGCCCAAGTAAAGCTATCAAATTCTGTACATATGACCTGTGCACAAGCAATGTTTCAGCCAATGGACCTCCGGGTAACCCGGAGGTCCATTGGCAGAAACATTGCATGTGTTTGCTATGAGTAACTAGGAGAATCTGCCGTGCTCTGGATGCCATTCGATACGGCAATTGCGCGCAATTCCAACGCGCAATTAAGCCTAGATAAGCGCACTATTCGTGACAGGACTTCTAGTTTTAACTGTGGGACGACCTCTCCTACTCTTTCTGCTGGTGTTGGACAATTAGACCCCAACATAAAGAGTCGAATATTGATCCTTTCTTGTAGCTTAATCTTACATTACTGAAAGCTTACCATCAAAGACTAGAGTCTGGAAAACTAAAGCAACCTGTAGCAAGTTTTCCACCTAGTCAAATGTTAAAGATGAAGACGCAAGGCTTCGTCACATCAGAATAACTCCCACTTAACATTTGTTAAGACAGAGATATATATTATAATAGGTCTGGAAAGTGTGAAAGAGTGAGTGTTGGGGGGGGGGGGGGAGGGGGGAATTCGAATATATGCTGAAATCTCCTCACCCACATTAATAATCATTGCTGGTCCAGACATTAATAATATAGTGACCACAAAGCTCTTTCACATCTTACATACTCCGTAATGTCACCGAGCGTAGAGAATGACATGAAGAACAAAACTTCCCTTGAAGAAGAAAACCCTCTCGTGGGGAAGCTTCTGGCGAATGTTCAATAACAGACACCATAACCTCAATGAAATCAATAGAAACAAATGAACTGTAGGATACACATATCCTATCATTCATTCCCATGAAAATGGCTGAGCGTCAAATGTATGCGCTCAAATGCCTAATACTGGTGACACAAATAATGGAAACTATTATTCCTGCGTGCCGCAAACTTAACTATCCTGAATTGATCCTATATAAGATCATGTAATAGCCATACAGTTAGAATAAGCCCAACATGTAGCCAGCACTTTATTTCATGTGCTGAAATCTTAAGCACTGACTGCTGATTGGAAGATAAATTTACCTAAGCAGTACGAATAGCTAACTGACTTATTTAACAACAGACTGAACATAAACGTCCCTTCTATTGGTAATTAATGACAAAAGAAGCGTTTCTTCTCTTCTGATAAACTCTGATCTGCGTCTATAAATACATGAACGGTAATAATTCAATGATGTAGCGTAAACAATGAGACATCATTTCTGAATATGTGGTTTCCAAGGACCCAGGGTCCCAAGATCCCTGCAAAGAAAGACCATCGGACTCAGGATTGTAACGCAATATATGAACTCACGTCCGTAATAATTGAGAAAACCGTTAATATATGCCCAAACTTGAACTTATGTCAAAAGATTCTCTAAAACAAGACAGGTCTAGAGCAAAAAACGTCTACCACTCCAGTTAAGAATAACTGGAGTGGACGTGTGAGTAAGCGACCCATCGAAATAACATTCATAGCCGCTCTGCACAACCCCATCTGGCACATAAAATTTTCCGCTGATAATGCGTCAGATAACAGATAAAATCGAGCCAAACAGCTGGCTAATTCGCTCTGTGAAACAACAGATGAACCAGCCAGATGAAAATGAATTGTGGAATTCATGTATCCTATCATTAATCCCATGAGACATTATCTGGTCCACAATACAAGTGATCTAAAGAACTATACTCGCGACATTGCCGAACGCTCGCTTTTCAACTGAAAGATAATCATAAATAACCTAATTATCCAGTTCCAGTCAAAATCGGTCAGACCGAGCTCTATAAGAGCCTCGTGCCACCGGCTCAGGGGTGTCTGATCATTAACTCAACCAGACGTAAATCCCCTATCCAAGTGGCTGTATAGACAATCCAAAAGAAATATATAAGAGAGATACCTATACCTTCGCTATGAGCCCTTATAGATGAACTGAGTCTAGGACAACCTCTCCTCTCCTACTCTTTCTGTTGGTGTGGTTGATTAGACCCCAACTTAAAGAGTCAAGTATTGATGCTTTCTTGTAGCTTAATCCTACAATAATGAAAGCTTACCATCAAAGACTTAGGTATATCTATACCTCCACTATGAGTCCTTATAGACGATCTGAGTCTACAGTTAAAACTAGAAGTCCTGTCATGGAATGCGCACAAATAGCACGTTGATATGCACGTTAATGTACGCGTTATCGCCCAAGTAAAGCTATCAAATTCTGTACATATGACCTGTGCACAAGCAATGTTTCAGCCAATGGACCTCCGGGTAACCCGGAGGTCCATTGGCAGAAACATTGCATGTGTTTGCTATGAGTAACTAGGAGAACCTGCCGTGCTCTGGATGCCATTCGATATGGCAATTGCGCGCAATTCCAACGCGCAATTAAGCCTAGATAAGCGCACTATTCGTGACAGGACTTCTAGTTTTAACTGTGGGACGACCTCTCCTACTCTTTCTGCTGGTGTTGGACAATTAGACCCCAACATAAAGAGTCGAATATTGATCCTTTCTTGTAGCTTAATCTTACATTACTGAAAGCTTACCATCAAAGACTAGAGTCTGGAAAACTAAAGCAACCTGTAGCAAGTTTTCCACCTAGTCAAATGTTAAAGATGAAGACGCAAGGCTTCGTCACATCAGAATAACTCCCACTTAACATTTGTTAAGACAGAGATATATATTATAATAGGTCTGGAAAGTGTGAAAGAGTGAGTGTTGGGGGGGGGGGGGGGGGAGGGGGGAATTCGAATATATGCTGAAATCTCCTCACCCACATTAATAATCATTGCTGGTCCAGACATTAATAATATAGTGACCACAAAGCTCTTTCACATCTTACATACTCCGTAATGTCACCGAGCGTAGAGAATGACATGAAGAACAAAACTTCCCTTGAAGAAGAAAACCCTCTCGTGGGGAAGCTTCTGGCGAATGTTCAATAACAGACACCATAACCTCAATGAAATCAATAGAAACAAATGAACTGTAGGATACACATATCCTATCATCCATTCCCATGAAAATGGCTGAGCGTCAAATGTATGCGCTCAAATGCCTAATACTGGTGACACAAATAATGGAAACTATTATTCCTGCGTGCCGCAAACTTAACTATCCTGAACTGATCCTATATAAGATCATGTAATAGCCATACAGTTAGAATAAGCCCAACATGTAGCCAGCACTTTATTTCATGTGCTGAAATCTTAAGCACTGACTGCTGATTGGAAGATAAATTTACCTAAGCAGTACGAATAGCTAACAGACTTATTTAACAACAGACTGAACATAAACGTCCCTTCTATTGGTAATTAATGACAAAAGAAGCGTTTCTTCTCTTCTGATAAACTCTGATCTGCGTCTATAAATACATGAACGGTAATAATTCAATGATGTAGCGTAAACAATGAGACATCATTTCTGAATATGTGGTTTCCAAGGACCCAGGGTCCCAAGATCCCTGCAAAGAAAGACCATCGGACTCAGGATTGTAACGCAATATATGAACTCACGTCCGTAATAATTGAGAAAACCGTTAATATATGCCCAAACTTGAACTTATGTCAAAAGATTCTCTAAAACAAGACAGGTCTAGAGCAAAAAACGTCTACCACTCCAGTTAAGAATAACCGGAGTGGACGTGTGAGTAAGCGACCCATCGAAATAACATTCATAGCCGCTCTGCACAACCCCATCTGGCACATAAAATTTTCCGCTGATAATGCGTCAGATAACAGATAAAATCGAGCCAAACAGCTGGCTAATTCGCTCTGTGAAACAACAGATGAACCAGCCAGATGAAAATGAATTGTGGAATTCATGTATCCTATCATTAATCCCATGAGACATTATCTGGTCCACAATACAAGTGATCTAAAGAACTATACTCGCGACATTGCCGAACGCTCGCTTTTCAACTGAAAGATAATCATAAATAACCTAATTATCCAGTTCCAGTCAAAATCGGTCAGACCGAGCTCTATAAGAGCCTCGTGCCACCGGCTCAGGGGTGTCTGATCATTAACTCAACCAGACGTAAATCCCCTATCCAAGTGGCTGTATAGACAATCCAAAAGAAATATATAAGAGAGATACCTATACCTTCGCTATGAGCCCTTATAGATGAACTGAGTCTAGGACAACCTCTCCTCTCCTACTCTTTCTGTTGGTGTGGTTGATTAGACCCCAACTTAAAGAGTCAAGTATTGATGCTTTCTTGTAGCTTAATCCTACAATAATGAAAGCTTACCATCAAAGACTTAGGTATATCTATACCTCCACTATGAGTCCTTATAGACGATCTGAGTCTACAGTTAAAACTAGAAGTCCTGTCATGGAATGCGCACAAATAGCACGTTGATATGCGCGTTAATGTACGCGTTATCGCCCAAGTAAAGCTATCAAATTCTGTACATATGACCTGTGCACAAGCAATGTTTCAGCCAATGGACCTCCGGGTAACCCGGAGGTCCATTGGCAGAAACATTGCATGTGTTTGCTATGAGTAACTAGGAGAATCTGCCTTGCTCTGGATGCCATTCGATACGGCAATTGCGCGCAATTCCAACGCGCAATTAAGCCTAGATAAGCGCACTATTCGTGACAGGACTTCTAGTTTTAACTGTGGGACGACCTCTCCTACTCTTTCTGCTGGTGTTGGACAATTAGACCCCAACATAAAGAGTCGAATATTGATCCTTTCTTGTAGCTTAATCTTACATTACTGAAAGCTTACCATCAAAGACTAGAGTCTGGAAAACTAAAGCAACCTGTAGCAAGTTTTCCACCTAGTCAAATGTTAAAGATGAAGACGCAAGGCTTCGTCACATCAGAATAACTCCCACTTAACATTTGTTAAGACAGAGATATATATTATAATAGGTCTGGAAAGAATTTTTAAAAGGTACAAAAATTCCTTTCCATGAAGATGTTGAGTCACAGTACTTAAAACTGAAGTACATAAGACCATGAGTCTAAATTCACTCTGAATAAGAAATTATCTTCTCAACTGTGGCCGAGCGAGCAGGTAAATGATGAAGGTAAGGCTACAACTAAGATCTTAGTCTGCTCATTCAAAGCAGAGAAACTCTCAACACATCTTCCCCTGTTGTTTTTAAAATTATGTGAACAAACACAAACGGTTAAAAATACAGAAGATGATACGAAACCGTATTACTTTTTCCCGCAGGAAGTTAAATATGGTGTCGTCTACACAATTCAAGACCTGTGACACCCTTGTAGACTTAACCGAAAAGAGATCTTATTGTCCTGCTCTTTGTCCAGATGAAGTCAGCGCCTAACAATGCTAGCGGTATCTCATAATTTCTCGCAGCATTATGATACACTGAAACAAGTTCAAGGAAAACGATAATGTATAGTATCCATAACATCCAAGAGCTGTTCCGAAAGGGAAAATTATCCTCTTCCGTATCCTTTTCATCATTTGTCTAAATCAGTTAGAATCACGGTCACTGGCATCTGAACAGGCAGATGACTGGACCAATCAAGCACCATTCAACAGCTCAAGTTTTGAGACTGACGTTGAGTGCTTCTGCCTTAGCAGGAATACTGCGACTCGCTGCACAATTTGCGACAGCAAATCCGTTAAATAGGCCTGAGGAGCAGCAGTCATGAATTGCTTGTCCGCTCCTGGAACAGTGTGTCCAAGATGGCTATTACTGCGGATGTCCTGATGAATGAAGCCTCATCTCCTTGGCTACAAGATGGTGCGACTTTCTTCACAAAAGATGGATCCTTTGACGATGCAGACTAGATATCCTAAGTCACTTAGCCAAGGTGCGGTCGGGAGTGCTTGGTAAATGCTAAAAAAGCCAAACTGTAGCCGTCCCCGGCTAAGAATTGCACTAAGCGTACCCGATAATAGCTATGTACGTAAGCTCTGACTGCCCTTGTCTAATATCATTGAGCACTCTTCCACCAGCTCTGAATACAATGCACATGCGACACATCCGGTGTCCCGGTCCTCATATTCAATCTTAACTGCTTCACCGGCATCAGGAAACTGAAACCACCCATCACGGTTTATAGCCCTGTGCAATATAAGAGCACTTTGTCTGTTATGTAGAGGAAACCATAAGACTAGCCGACCCCGACTTCCAAAAGAAAAATTCCTTCCAAAAAAAAAAAAAAATTTTGAAAAAAAAGGAACGATGAGCCCAAAAAAGCCTAAGAGTGGACACAATTATAAAAATATGCTACAAAATTAACTACCACACTATCAGAATATTTAATGTTACTTACAAGTGTCATTCCTAAAAATAACAGGAAACTACCTGGAGCATTGTCAATGTAAACAAAAACCAGAAACAAGACCTCAGGCAACACAGCCCGAAGTCAGTAACAGAAACAAGACTATCTGATGTTAAGCAAGATCTTCATCAGAAGAAAAAACAATACATCGGATGAATGATGCACGACCAAAATGCCCAAACACCCCAAGGATGAGGACTTAACCATGGGGATGTTCATAATAAACTTCTAAGAAATTTTATAAACAATTTTTAATAAAACAAGCCAAAAAGTTTGGGAGCTTAACTGGGGAGATCGAGGGAAGGTAGGGAAGGAATACTAAATAAACAGTGGACAGATCATTATCAATCAATGATGACATCAGGCCCATGTCCCATAATTGGGGAACATGAACTAATTTTTATAAATATTATAAAATTACAGCCCTGAACGTTTCAAACCACCGTTTCTTCCTTCCTTCATCCAGTTCTGTGCTTGGATCCACCAATTTAACCATTGATTTGTGTCTGGCTTCATTATTAATTGAGATTTAAAAAGCACAAATGTCAGTTTGTTGTTATCTGACAAGGGCCAAACAAAGAATGATGTTGGCACCAGATTTGGTGACTTCCAGGCGTCTGCACACGCGTGGAGGGTAAATGTATGGAGGGCCAGATAGGACTTCTAATTTTCAGTTTTGCATGCATATTTTGGGTATTTGGGGGCAAAATTTGTATTTGGCCCTAGATATTTTGGGGTTAGCACCAGCTAGCTAGTCTGGGCCATTGGTATACAGTATACAAATATTATAAAGAACAGTGTTGTTTGGTTATTTTTGCTGTTGTTTTCATCTTTACAATGGCAGGTTAAGTTCCAATCATACCTGCAATTACTGAACATTAATACATTATAAGTTATTTCCGCCAACATGTATGGTATATGGAGATTTAATACCTGTCCAGATGTCGGTTTTTAAACAGTGAGCTGCAGGCGAGGTGTTTAAATGAGACATCCAGGTATTAAATCTCCATACACCATACATGTTGGCGGAAATAACATTTTTGTACTGTTTGAAACACAATACAACTTAGTGGAAATAAATTTCAGGATCCATTTCTCAGCTCTACAATCATTTGGACAAAATTCGTGATAATAATTTTGTTTTTATAATCACAGAAGACAACAGATAGAGTTACATAGCTTCGGTCATTAAGGAAACGAGTAAACAGTATTTTGTTGACATATCGTCGCCTGAGTTCCAATGTGTTCTATGTGCTTACTGGCACATAGAATACATTGGTACTCAGGAGATGAATTATTTGCTCTTATTTTATTTTTATGATTGTATTGTTGGAAATCGGATGATATTTGTGACTATTTTTGGGTTTTTTGGTTTGACTGTTGTAATGAGGCGAGCGGAAGTGAAAAGCTTTCATTGAAACCATATATCCCCGATGTTTCGCATGCGCTTATACCCTGGATGTTGCACGCTCTCATATACCTTGGATGCAGGGGTCAGCCGAGTGGGCGACTTGGGCGAAGAAGTCGCCTTGTCATTCCTCAAGTCGCCTTGGCTTACATTGGGGGCGAAATTCAAGTCGCCCTCCAAAACTTCCTTGGGAGACATGGCAGTTTACTGTATTTTTTTATGTTTTATTTTTTAAAAACACATGCTTCTGCATTCGCAAAAAAAAAAAAAAAGTAAACACGGCTGCTGTGGAAGTCCGTCACACGGCTATGAAAATAGCCTAAATTAGCCTAATTTTATATTTCTGAAAAGAATTGTAATGGCGTAGTCGTTTGAATAATTCGCCCCAACTGATAGCAACCAGCACAAAATGGCTCTTTAAAAACAAAGTGCCAGCCAAAACAACGAATCACACAAGAAATGCATCGAGTTAATAACAATTTATTAAAGTTAACCACCGTTTCAAAACAAAAAAAAAATGTATTGGAGACAGTTCGTCCATATCGAAATTGCTTGCGGTTACGCTCTGTTCCACTGAAAAATTGGTTGCATTGAAATTCGCCCCGCAATTTGCATTGAATGTTTTTCTTTGAAAACTTGTGAAGTTGTGTTGGAAGGGGGTTAAATGTAATAAAGCTACAATAGAAATCACAGGTATTTGGATGGATAAAAATGGGAGACCTTCAAAGCACCAATCGCACGTGTCAGTGTAAGATGGTTGGCAGACATTGTCAGTTTACTGAACAGTGTGTTATTACCCAGCGCAGCTGGGAAGGGAGACAACTGAAATATTTTATCATTTACCAAAGAAATAAATTAACTCAAATTGTTAATAATGCTTAATTTACGAAGGATATCGAAAACTTTTTTAACTACACTTTTCAACTCAGTTAGGGTATTCAGAAAACATGAATGACCCAGCTTCTTGTATGAACTTGAAATTTATTTTAAACACTTTAAATATTTTTTTTAAAAAGAATATACCTTCTCTTACAGAGAAGAACACTCTCACCAATGGGTCATACTAAATTTCAAATCCACTGCGTTGAGGCAAATACAAAATCAACTGCATGGTAACCTTAGTCATCACTGTTAGGCAAAGAGTTAGGGGGTATTCAGAAATCGTGAACGACGTGGGGGGGGGGTATGGGGGGATTTTAACCTACATTCTGTTATATACCAGCTGACTTAGTTTTGTGTGTGTATGTATGTTTGTATAACTTTTATTTATTTTTTTTCTCCACAATTGTGTCCTCTATGTTCATTTATTTTGTCACAATGTCATATAAGTTTTATGTTTTTTTCTGATTTCTCCTTCATGTCCACTGACTTCTCCCTCCTGGATCCTGACTTCTCCCTAAAATCTCTGGAGGGAGAAGTCACTTCTCCCTAAAATCAGCTGCCAGGCTGATCCCTGCTTGAATATTAGGCACACCCTTTGCCATGGTTTGTCCAAGGTATTCTGTCCAATCAAAAGACAGAATTTATCAGGATATAGGGACAAGAGGACTTAACCCCTTTTTACCCAATACACAGGATGCAAACATTTAGGATTTAAATTATTGTTTTTTCAAACTTTTCATAAAATTCCAACAAAACGAGTGTTGAAATGATTTGTCCACAAGTGCATGCCAATGCGATTAGTACTAAACAAATCTATTAACCAATTAGTGAATCACTCATCGACTGGCCGCGTGAATGTATTGTATAAAGAGATGAAGTTTCCACTTTGTGTTTCTTTAAGAAATCAATACCCCTCTGTTTTTAATGAAGTTTTTCTACATTGTCTAAACTCTGTTACGCACCTCGCAAGATCAAATGTATCGCACTGAAATATGCAGAATGACGAGATAAATAGGAAAGCGTACATAACATAATAAATTGTACTCAATTAACTGCATTCAGTGTGTTGTCTCTCAGTGAATTCAGTTATTATGGAAGAAAATGAGTTCCTATGGAACTATGACATCCTATGAATGGGGTGGATAAACAATAAGATTGACAGATATATACAGTCGCCATTTGAGCTTAGTTCAAATGCAGACAGAATCTAGTTGAACACGATAACAAGTTATATCACAACATGTGTGTGTGACTAATTGAGTATGGGATACAAAACAATTAGTTGCTGCTCAAATATTAACCCAGTGACTCTATTTGAACAAACTTAAATTTGACCCCCAAATAGATGTTGTTTACCAAATAAGCCTTACTCTGAAACACTTGGTTATTTATTTATTTATTGGTGTTTAAGGTTACAAATTTTTGCACAGTGGCTAATCATGACCTCAACATGAGTATCAACTAAAGACCAGGGGTGAGTTAATAAGCCATGTTACCTATTTTAGGCATTGGTGACAGGGTCCTATTTTGTCAGTAAAACAGAGACTGTTTACCCCAGCGAACAGGCACTGCTTCACTTTCCAGAGTTCCCGTGGGGAGGTGGATCTGAAGAAGACTTTTAAAGAAATTACTTCATATTGCACAAAGTTAAAATTCAGGCTCCATAGGCAGCCTAAATATTAACCCAGCGACTTAATTTGAACAAATTTGCATCTGACCCCCTTAGGATCCCATGAGGCCATCATGGTTGAACCACTCTTGTGTACTGATAACACATGCTAACCCTTTACGAAATACAGCTTTTTAATTTTTTAAACATAAACTGAATTTGATAATTTAGAAAAAAATAAACAATATTTACCAATAAAACCTTACAAATATGGCCATCCTTGGAACCAGATCATTGAGTTGGTTCCAATGACAGCCATATTTGGACAATTTTATTGACAAAGTGTCAGGATATTTCAGGTCATGTTAGCCTTCTATTGGTTA
The DNA here is from genome assembly GCA_031216915.1 of Pictodentalium vernedei. Classification (NCBI taxonomy): domain Eukaryota; kingdom Metazoa; phylum Mollusca; class Scaphopoda; order Dentaliida; family Dentaliidae; genus Pictodentalium; species Pictodentalium vernedei. The sequence goes on along the minus strand of CM062288.1, from coordinate 51,238,798 downwards.
ATTTGCTGCCGCTTTGCTAGGTAAAGAGGTAAATTGACTCAATTTGTTTCACGCGAATACTAGAATGCTAGGAGAGGTGCAGCAAGATCTATATGGATTCTTGCTGATTTTCTTGTGTGAATCAGTGCGTGAATCGATTCTCAGACTCTCGTCAGACCTCTGCAAGGATTTCTCTAAACCTGGGGAATATATGACATATAAAACAAACATTTTTGTCTAGAAACTGATTCCGACAAGATTTTATTTATTGTAAGAGTACAATGATCTTGAAGCTATCAACTTCAAATGAAATATGGTTCTTTTTCTTTCCATTTATGATTACTTTCTGCAAGTTGAGCTAAACTAATGTTATCAATTGGCAAAACATTAAGTTTTATTTTTAGTAGCAGCGACCGTGACCTTCAGTTGGCAAACCTAGACACAGTGCATGGGTTAATGGAAGAGGTCAAAACAATGAAACAAAAATCCAGTGTTTCACAACTAAAATTAATAATTCTACATGAAAGATGAATCTGAGTTATTGGCTTTTTCTCTTTGTTCAGACTCATCTTTCCCTACATGAAAGATAAGTGAGTTATTGGCTTTTTTTTCTCTATGTTCAATTAGGAAAGAAAACTGATAAAATCTCACCTTTTCCATACTCATTTTCTCAGGCATAACAATTATACAACGGTATCCCTTAACACAAGCAGCTAGTGCCAAACCAATTCCTAGAAAACAAAATAGAATTGGATTTTACAAGAAGAATTCATGCACTGACAAATTTTGAGTGCCAATAATAAAATTTATGTTTTTATGGAAAGATTTCCTGAAGGTAAGGACTAAAAAAAAAAGTTAAAAATCTGTTTCTCAGGCCCTCCCACATGGTCATTTTGGCTGGCAAATGCTCTCTTTTTATAACCAATGCAAACTTGAAAAAATAAATATTAAACGGTTTATGTCTGATATTTTATCCAAGTTAAAAAAACTGATAAATTTGTCCTTTAGCATTGCAAACCCTTGTTGCAATCAAAGGACGTATACACCACCACCCATGCTATTCTGCAGATAATGAGGCCTAAAACATAAAACAAACCAAGAATATAAACTTTTCATGGTAAAGAAATAATTACAAAAATAAAATAAACAAGAAGCCCCAGGGGGCCGGAGGGCACTCACCTGACATGGTAGTCTAAATATCAAACCAGGAACTTGACTTGAATAAGCTGCATACACCCCTCGTAAGAAAAGCATATACCAACTAGATGAAGCAATTGTGCCCACGCGATACACAGAATTTTCCTTCTATTTTCAGTTCCTGCAATTTTACATCCTAAATTTGAGATAAACGCATAAAAACAGATATTTTTTATTTTTGTTCGGAAATTTTCGAAGTCCCAAACAAAATATTTTCAGACTAATATTTTTTTTTCTTCTTCTTAAAATTGACCAAAACGCATAAAAAAACAAAAAACTAATTTCCGGATTTTGGCCCTAATTTTTTAAGTCCCACCCGAACTCCAAATTTTCAGGGTAAAAAAAAATTTTTTTTTTTGGCTTAAAATTTACCAAAATGCATAAAAACAAAAAAACTCATTTCCAGATTTTAGTCTAAAATTTTCAAAGTCCCACCCAGACACCAAATTTTCTGTGTAAAAAAAAATAAATTTTTTTGTCTTAAAATTGAACAAAACGCATAAAAAACCCAAAAACTAATTTCCAGATTTTGGGCCAAAAATTTCTAAGTCCCACCCGGCCCCCAAATTTTCAGTGTAAAAAAAAAAATATTTTTTTTGTCTTAAAATTGAACAAAATACAAAAAAACTAATTTCGGGTTTTGGTCCAAAATTTCTAAGTCCCACCCAGACCCCAAATTTTCAGTGTAAAAAAAACAAAACAAAAATTTGTCTTAAAATTGACCAAAATGAATGAAAAACAAAAAAACTTATTTCCAGATTTTGGTCAAAAATTTCTAAGTCCCATCGGGACCCCAAATTTTCAGTGTAAAAAGAAAAAAAAAATTTTTGTCTTAAAACTGACCGAAACACATAAAAAACAAAAAACTCATTTCCGGATTTTAGTAAAAAATTTCTGAGTCCGGATCAGGACCCCAAATTTTCAGCCTAAATATGAACCGAGGGACGAGGGACTTGGCTTGAACAAACTTGAATCTCCCCCCCCCCCTCCACTAATGATGCTTGCTGCATACCAAATATCAAAAGATTCTTATTTGTAGATCTGAAGAAGATTTTTAAAGAATATTCCTCATACTGCACTAATTTAAACATCTGGGCTCCCAAAGAGAGCCCAAATATGTACCCAGGGAATTGATTTCAATAAACATGTGAAACAATCTTTCAAAGATGTTATATGTGAAATTTGAAAGCTTTGGGGGCAGTGGTTTGGGAGAAAAGTAGTCTTAAATATGTTTCCCATTACCCACAGTGTTAAAAAATGCTGACTTTTTCAAAAGTCTCCAAAAATAACCCCATGATAAAACCGATAGCAATTTTTTTGACCATTCCATTCTGTTGGTCCTAAGGAAGCTTCACACCAAATAAGAATTCTCAGTGCCGTGTAGTTTTGGAGATATGGGTATTTTTTTTTTCTATTTTTAGCTCCTGCGGTTCCTATGGGGCGATGGGAAGAAATAAATGGGCATAAATTACGTACATATTACCCAATTAGCCCTCATATCAAATTTGGTTCAAATCTGCCTCTCGGGTTGGAAAATAGAAATTTTGGGTGGGGCAAAAATTCTTGCCCCTCCCATAACAACGGCAAATATAGCCCCACAAACTTCTCTTGAACAAATCTGAGTCTACACCTCAAAAGGAGGCTGCACAACTTATATCAAGTCTCTGCTACTGCTGGTTCATGAGAAGAAGATTTTTTAAGATTTAGGCAAACTTTTTGGGCATGGCCCTACCAAGGGGCGAGACAACTTGATTTGAAAAAAATCAAATTGCGATGTCATAAACTATTATCTCAAATATCAATTGAAATGGTTCAGCAGTTTGGGAGGAGACGACGCAAACAACATGTTCATGACAGACGACAGACAATGGATGATGGTGAGTGATCACTTTAGCTCTCCTGACTTAAAGTCAGGTGAGCTAAAAACTGCTCACCCCAAGGCAGAAAATAAGCAGACTTTCATCTATAAAATGAGGTCCCCAGAGGGTGAATTTAGTGATGCTACCCTGCACAGCAGGGTAGCATCACTAAATTTACCCTCTGTGAACCTCAATCTGAATCAGGGTCTCAAACCTAAACAGAACGAGGTACCCAGAGGATAAATTGACCCACTGTATGGGATAGCATGATCAAATTCACCCTCTGGGGACCTCCTTCTGCAAATGTCAGACAGCTTATTCTCAGACCTGGCTCACCCACATGCAATTTTACAGAAAATGGCCTGAGAAACAGCTGATCTACTTTGTGAGGCCTAATTCTTTGCACTACACCCATGGTACTGTAACCACAAGTGATCAGTGATCAATAGAGTCACATTGCAGTTCTGATCCAATTCATGACACAAAGGAAAACTACAGCAGTAAAAAATTGAGCCCTTTACCCAACAAACTGAAACATAGGAATTTTTGTTATTTTAATTTTTTTTTTTTTTTTTTTTTAAAATAGTTTAACAAAACCAGATCATGTAACCCCTCATTAGAATGATCTTGATGAGCTCATTCCAATGAGGGAGTCACATATGGTATGGTTGAAATTTTCTCTTTATTCAACTGCTAAATTTGTAAATTCCACAGGTAGATGCTGCAGATTCATTAGATAAAGGGTTAAACAATAATTTTATTTCATGTATCATGAAACTGGGTTTGGAAAACAGGCATAGTATATTTAACTCCTTCCATGCTGCCGACATATCTTCTTGCCCATGGTATGGAAATTCTTTCCCTTGAAATATGTATAATTTGGCCACATTTAACAAATTGTCCCCTGTAAATTGAATCAACTTCTTGACCAATGATTTCTGGAGTTAAATTTACATGAATTTTTTTTATAAAATCTAGTCATGGCTGCTGTGAAGCAACCATGACTAGATTTGATGAAAAATATTTTGAAAATACTCAGTGGGTTATTAACCCTTTACTTAACGTAACGGCCAAAACCGACCAGCGCTATTCTCAAAAATCGCTAATTAACTTTCATTATTTTATTCATTTTTTGTCTCAAAAACATAGGTTATGACCTCTCGTTGGAACGAGCTCGTTGAGCTCGTTCCAACGAGGGGTCATAACCTATGTTTTTGAGACAAAAAATGAAAAAAAAATATTTATTCAAGAATTATTTTTGCATGTGTCGTCTGCTTTTCAGGTTAGATAAAGGGTTAAGCACCTTAATCATGCAGTTAGATGTACATCAGTATGTACATAGAACATGTAAGGGAAGTTACACATTTAACCCTTTACCCAATGAATCGCCCGCATCTGCCTGCGAAATATGCAGATTCAGCAGCTGAAAAAATATTATTTTTCGAAAAATTTCAACAAAACCGTATCATGTGACCCCTCTTCGGAACGAGCTTGTTGAGCTCGTTCCAATGAGGATTCACATGATATGGTTTTGTTGAAATCTTTCAAAAAAAAAAAAAAAATGATATTTAAATTAAAAAATTTTGATATCGTCTGCGATGGGTAAAGGGTTAACAAAATGGATTGGTCAGCACAAGAAGAATCAATTCAGTTAAGTTTATAATGTGCAAAGCCCCAATAACAGCACACAATATTTTGAGGTAAAAGTAACTTTTAGTAATTGGCAGAGATTTGGGGTTCACATCGAGAGAGGACAAATTGTCATAATGTTGGCCTATTTACTGAATAATAGTTTAAACCTGTTTGTATACACAATGTATTCCTGAAAGGCAAGAAATATAACCGTATTCTCCCTAACAGATATGACCATTACATTTGGAAAAGGGCTAAAGGTCACAGCAAAGTTAAATCTAAGCCTACAATAGAACTCCAATGTAGGTGTTAATGAGATCTCTCAAGAGAACAAATTGTGATTAACTTATTGAGGTTTAACAACACATTTGACAGCAAAGGTCACCACGTGTCAAGAGATTTTTATGGGTGGAGGAAGCGGAGTACCCAGAGAGAACCACCGAGTAGTAATGAACAACTATTTATTTATTTATTTGGGGTTTAACACCACTTTCGACAGCCAGGGTCACCTTGTGGCGGAAATGTGCAAATGTCAGACAAACAACGTACTAACACCGTGCAAGCAGGGTTAACACTGGTTGAAGGCAAATGCACGAACGACATGCAGTGCACATTAGGACACAGTTCCATCATGTCACCACATGGTCAATTAGGATTAAGCAACTTGTCAAAGGACAAAATGCAGTTTCCGATGGTCAGGATCGAACCATGGAACTTTGGGTTCAAAATTCATCGCTCTAACCACTGAGCCACCACACTCTCAAACAAATAGTGTGAGTGTTCCAAAAATACTTGGGAATACCTCCAGACAACACCAGAAATTGATACTCCCCACCTCTCAAATATTTTTAGATCTTGTGCAGCTTCAGGTAAGATTTTGGTATGGAGAGTATTAATTTAACTTTTTCTCAATGCTTATTTTAATTCTGAGAGACTTTTGTAAAATATATTTGACAATTTTGAACAAGTACATGTTTCCTACGTATTCCAGCGAGGCGATGGAAAACAGATTCAGCTGTTTTCTTGGCAAGCTCCCTGGCACAAGTTGATAAACTGAAGAAATTACATTTAATAACCTTTTTTTTGCTATTTACCCTTTAACCCTTTACCTAACGAATCGCCCGCATCCGCCCGCGTAATATGCAAATTGAGCAGTTGAAAAAATTAAATTTTTCAAAATATTTCAACAAAACCATATCATGTGACCTCTCATTGGAACGAGCTCATTGAGCTCGTTCCAATGAGGGGTCACATGATATGGTTTTGTTGAAATTTTTTGAAAAATTTAAAAAAATTATATTTAAAATAATAAATTTTGAAATCGTCTGCGTTGGGTAAAGGGTTAACTAACGTATAGATCTACATCCACCAGCATAATTAGCAAATTAAGCACTTGCAAAAAGTTTTCAGGAACTTTCAACAAAATCATATCATGTTACCCCTCACAATAACGAGCTGAGGGAGCTCATTCCAACTCATAATTTTATTTGTGGCGTACATGCATAACAGCAAGAAACTGACAATAACTTAATATACTTAATGGTGACATAATAATGAAAGTGTCAATGACACTGTAGCTTAACTTGTGTGTTGTATTTGATGAAAAGGATAATGTTCAATTTTATGAAAGGATTATGAAATAAGACAAGAATTGTGATAATTGGGAATATGTTCATTTCTGGTCCTTGTATGCTATGTTTTTGATAAAAATAATATGAGGTGTACACTGTACTAAAGGGCTGAGGGGTGGGTTAATATGACCTCACAGTTAATGTATGTGGCCCTCACAGTTAACGTATATTAACGAAAGTTACCAAGTTACAGTGAAATTATTCCAAAACGAGTCATCCTATCAAGTTACATTGAAATCCCTTCATAAATATGGCCTGTAGACTGTGCTAAAGGTTTTCAGGCTTCAGGCCCCTGTAGCCGTCAGTTTTCCCAATTGCGTCCAAAGGGGACGTTCTCATCTAGACATTATATGAAGTCAACCTATCAAGTTACAATGAAATCCCTTCATAAATATGACATGTAGACTGTGCTGAAGGTTTTCGGGCTTTGGGCTCGGGCAGCCATCATGGTTAAATGATCGCAACCAAAAGGGGAATTCTCATCTGGGCATCATCTGGAGTGATCCTACAAAGTTACAATGAAATTCCTTCATAAATATGACCTGTTGACTGTGCTCAAGGTTTTTGGGCTTCGAGCCCCTGAAGCCGTCACAGTTGACCAATCACGACCAAAAGGGGATGTCATCATCTAGGCATTATATGGAGTCAAACTAACAGGTTACAATGAAATCCTTCCATAAATATGACCTATAGACTATGCTAAAGGTTTTGGGGTCTTGGGCTCAGGTAGCCATCAAGGCCGAATGATCGCGACCAAAAGGAGACATTCTCATCTAGACATTATTTGGAGTCATCCTACCAAGCTACAATGAAATCCCTTCATAATTATGACCAGTAGACTGTTCTAAAGGTTTTCGGGCTTCGGGCCCCTGTAGCCATCACAGTTGCCCAATCGTGTCCAAAAGGGGACGTTCTCATCTAGACATTATATGAAGTCAACCTACGAAGTTACAATGAAATCCTTTCATAAATATGACCTGTAGACTGTGCTAAAGGTATTCGGGCTCAGGCAACCATAATGGTTGAATGATCGCAACCAAAAGGAGACATTCTCATCTGGGCATCATCTGGAGTGATCCTACAAAGTTACAATGAAATCCCTTCATAAATATGACCTGCAGACAGCGCTCAAGATTTTCGGGCACATGAAACAGATTGTACTTCTGAAACGGAAAGTCAATAGATAAATTTGTTACTGCGTGTCTGATCACGTGGTACGGGTTTTTACCTACCCGAACCCCTTCGGCTTCATGGGATACCAAAACGAGTCATCCTACCAAGTTACAATGAAATCCCTTCATAAATATGACCTGTAGACTGTGCTAAAGGTTTTCGGGCTTTGGGCCCCTCTAGCTGTCACAGTTGCCCAATCAAGTCTAAAAGGGGACCTTCTCATCCAGACAATATATGAAGTCAACCTACGAAGTTACAATGAAATCCTTTCATAAATATGACCTGTAGACTGTGCTAAAGGTATTCGGGCTCAAGCAGCCATAATGGTTGAATGATCGCAACCAAAAGGGGACATTCTCATCTGGGCATCATCTGGAGTGATCCTACAAAGTTACAATGAAATCCCTTCATAAATATGACCTGCAGACGGTGCTCAAGATTTTTGGGCTTCGGACACCTGTAGCCATCACAGTTGGCCAATCATGACCAAAAGGGGATGTCATCTAGGCATTCTATGGAGTCAACCTAACAGGTTACAATGAAATCCTTCCATAAATATGACCTATAGACTATGCTAAAGGTCTTTGGGCTCGGGCAGCCATAAAGGCTGAATGATCATGACCAAAAGGGGACATTCTCATCTAGACATTATTTGGAGTCATCCTACCAAGCTACAATGAAATCCCTTCATAATTATGACCTGTAGAATGTTCTAAAGGTTTTCAGGCTTCGGGCCCCTGTAGCCGTCACAGTTGCCCAATCGTGTCCAAAAGAGGACGTTCTCATCTAGACACTATAAGAAGTCAACCTACCAAGTTACAATGAAAATCCTTCATAAATATGACCTGTTGACTGTGCTAAAGGTTTTCGGGCTTCGGGCTTGGGCAGCCCTCCTAGTTGAATGATCACAACCAAAGGGGACAATCTTATCTGGGCATCATCTGGAGTGATCCTACGAAGTTACAATGAAATCCCTTCATAAATATGACCTGTAGACTGTGCTCAAGGTTTTCGGGCTTTGGGCACCTGTAGCCATCACAGTTAACCAATCGCGACCAAAAGGGGATGTCATCATCTAGGCATTATATGGAGTCAACCTAACAGGTTACAATGAAATCCTTCCATAAATATGACCTTTTGCCTATGCTGAAGGTTTTTGGGCTCGGGCACCCATCAAGGCTGAATAATTGTGATCAAAATGGGACGTTCTCATCTAGACATTATTTGGAGTCATCCTACCAAGTTACAATGAAATCCCTTCATAAATATGACCTGTAGACTGTGCTAAAGGTTTTCGGGCTTTGGGCCCCTGTAGCTGTCACAGTTGCCCAATCAAGTCCAAAAGGGGACCTTCTCATCCAGACAATATATGAAGTCAACCCAACAAGTTACAATGAAATTCCTCAATAAATATGACCTGTAGACTGTACTAAAGGTTTTCGGATTTTGGGCTCGGGCAGTCGCCACGGTTGGCAGATCATGCCCAAATGGGGACATTTTCATCTATACATCATAAGGAGTCATCCTACCAAGTTATACTGAAATCCCACCATATTAAACATGACCTGCAGACTGTGCTAAAAGTGGGTTTCGGGCTTTGGCAGCCATCACGGTATGACGGATCATGCCCAAAAGGGGACGTTCTCATCTAGGCATTATACAGAGGCATCCTACCAAGTTACAATGAAATCCCTTCATAAATACCACCTGTAGAGTGTGCTAATGGTTTTTGGGTTTTGGGCTCGGGCAGCCATACCGGTTGCCCGATCGCGACCAAAAGGGGACATTCTCATCTAGACATGACCCCAAACCTGCATATGAAATTTTGTGACGATCAGACAATAACTGCGGGGTGTAGCCCGTGCTAAAGGAAAATGTGAACAGAATCACAGACTAACAGACTCACAGACTAACAGACTTCCGCACGCATGATGGCAATAGCTTATCTTGACTATGTCAAGTTAAGCTAATAAAAAACAGCCTCTAAACTAGATGAGAACGCACATCAAAGTTTCTTAACTGCTTCATCAACGGAGTGACTACCAAGTCGCTTCATTTTTCTGAATATTTCACGTGTGCAACAGACGATGTTCCAGATGAAGTGTTGTTTAAATTACAAACCGAATTACGGTTTGAACTGAGATGGAATGAGTTTATCTGGTTTATTGATTATTTATCCAGTGCCGTCGTGGATACATGAGATGTTTATTTACTAATGAACAAGGCAACTTTTAACGATCACAAGTTTAGTACATAAGCCTCTCGTGTTTCACAATGTAGGTTTTAGGCCATAGGTAGTGTCTATTGGAACATATACGTTATTGAGATGAATTGACGGTAACATGGTCATCACAATAACTTATATTATCTACTGACTAAAGTGAAATTTTTTATTTGACTGGTTGATAGATTCGTGGTATGTGACCATATTCACTGAAACCCACGATATGTCCGCCCAGCCACTCACAAATTTCCCATACCCAGTGGAAGCCTCGTTCCGAAATCTACAAATTGTCCATACATAATAATTTGTTTATACTAGTCATATCGGCATATTTTCACAAAAACTCTTTTGCACAAAAATTCCACAGAAACCTGTATGGCTCAACAATGGAAGATAAAAGATCTGATGCTGTGTGTGTTCACACATGAAACAGATTGTACTTCTGAAACGGAAAGTCAATAGATAAATTTGTTACTGCGTGTCTGATCACGTGGTACGGGTTTTTACCTACCCGAAGCCCTTCGGCCTCATGGGATACAGCTGGCTTCGGAAAAACCTGTACCACGTGATCAGACACGGTGTAACTAATGTTACCCAGTAAATACATTCATTCTATATACTCTAAATCTTAAACATTTATGGTACAGTAGGTGCCTACTACCTGTGATTATGTGTAGAGATATATACTGTTTTTAACATCTAACATTTATGGTACAGTAGGTGCCTACTACCTGTGATTATGTGTAGGGATATGAAAAAATTTAAAGTAATTTATATATTTTTTATACTTACCAATGGCCCAGGCTAGCTGGTGCTAACTCAAAAAATATTTAGGGTCAAACACAAATTCCCCCCCTCCCCCCAATCCCCAAAATTTGCTTGCAAAACCGAAAATTAGAAGTCCTATCTGGCCCTCCATACATTTACCCTCCGCACATGCACAGACGCCAGGAAGTCACTGAATCTGGTGCCAACATCATTCTTTGTAACAAGATTACAATATAATAATTCAGCGGGGGGGGGGGGGGGGGGGGGGGGGGGGGGGGGGGTATGAGTACCCAGTACTGCCCACTCATGGGAGGATCATTCCTGCCATTGGTAAGTATAAAAAATATATAAATTAATTTAATTTTTTTCATATTTTTATACTGTATACCAATGGCCCAGACTAGCTGAATAGTAAAAAGGTGGAGGGCCTAGAACTTCCGAAATAGTAGATCAACATAGATGAAATCCTTCAATCCATGATGAACAAATTAAAATAATTAGAATTTACATGTATGTCTCTTTATAACATAATAGAAGAGACATATCCTAATATGGATCCCAATTATGTAAATCCTAAACCTGAGCATGAAATCATGCTGATTAGGATGTAACAAGCAAACAATTTTGAAGGCTAGTCCGGACTAAGCCCTAAAAATTAGAATGGCATATTTGAGAATGAGAGAAAATTGCCCATAAACCTATGCCAAACAATAATACAACAGCCGATCGCCGAATACAGTACAGACAAAACAGCTTCCTTCATAGTTACATACCCAATAAGCCAGAGAAGTGGACAAAATGCCCCCCCCCTCCCCCTTTCGAACATATTTTCAAAAGAAAGAGGGGAGAGCTCTGAAATCAATAAGTGGCACCCAGAAACGATATAAATAAATATTGATCAGGCACTCAAAAATTAATTCATGAATAATTGTTGCTTAACGCCACTTCACAAGCCATGGCTATAGTGACAATTTTGGTGAATAAAATTATTCGCTACAAAATATGCACTGCAGACGGTGTATATAGGTACGACGAAATCAGTGAAATAATAATATAACATACACATACAAATGCGAGATACGATGAACAATCTCTGCAGAGAAAACACGCTTGAAAGATCATTCACAGGAGGCCTCTCTACAATTAAATCCGGTAAGAACACTCTCCAATGTGTACTATTTGGTATCTACAACTATAAACACGTGAGAATATGTGATTTGAGAACTGGCAAAATAGAGACCAGGATCTAGAAATGGAGGTAGGTATGATAAACCGGCTCCAACACAGACCGTTCACGAAATACATAATAATTTCAAGGTCCACTAAAGTGATAGCGTAATAAAATATTGCGCGAGAGCATTAAAATCCAGCCTGTAATCATCTAAAAACCACTAAATGGTTATGCAGTCACCTATGAACTCAAATAGCAGCAAATATGAAGATATAATATGTGCTTGTATATTAGAAATCAGAAACTAAACACCGGAAACTAATGCATCCGAACTGCGTATATGCCTATGAGGGCGCCATGCAACATGACCCAAGAGCATAGTATGTATGTATTAAGATATATAAACGGTGGAGGGTGGAGAGTGCGAATGTGGAGGAGGGGGGGGGGATTCGACTTCATGTCGAAACTCCTCACCCACATTACTTTATCATTGCTGGTCCAAACAGCAATAACATAGTAACCATAAAGCTCCCTCACGTCAGACATACTCCATTTTACCACTGAGAGCGGAGATTGACGTGAAAAAAAAACTTCCCTTGAAGAAGAAGACCCTCTCGTGGGGGAAGCTTCTGGCGAATGTTCAATAACAGACACTTTAACGTCAATGCAATCAATAGAAACAAATGGATAGAAGGATACACATATCCTATTATTCATTCCCCTGAAAACGGCTGAGCATCAAATGTATGCGTTCAAAAGCCGAATACTGGCGACCCAAATAATGGAAACTATTATTCCTGTGCGCCGCAAACTTAACTATCCTGAAGTGATCCAACATAAGACCAAGTAATAACCATACAGTTAGAATAAGCCCAAGATGCTGCCAGCGCTTACTTCATGCACTGAAATCTTAAGCACTGACTGCTGGTTGGAAGATAAATTTTCCTAGGCAGTATGAATAGCTGACTCCATCTAGCAATAGAATGAACCGAAATGTCCCTTGTATTGGAAATTAATGACAAAAGAAGTGTTTTTCTCTTCTGATAAACTCTGATCTGCATCTATAAATACATGATCGGTAATAATATGTGGTCTCCAAGAATCGAGGGTCCCAAGATCCCTGAATAGAGAGACCATCGGAGTCAGGATTGTAACCCAATATATGAACTCACATCTGTCATAATTGAGAAAACCAATAAATATAAGCCCAAACTTGACCTTATGTTAAAAGATTCTCTAAAAAAAACAGGTCTAGAGCGAAAAACGTCTACCAGTCCAGTTAAGAATAACTGGAGGGGACACGTGCGTAAGCGACCCATCGAAATAACATTCATAGCCGCTCTGCACAACCTCATCCGACGCATAAAATTTCCACTGTTAATGCGTCAGATAAAAGATAAAAGAGAGCCAAACAACTGGCTAATTCACTCTGTGAAACAACAGACGAACCAGTCTGTTGAAAATGAATTGTAGGATACATGTATCTTACCATTCATCCCATGAGACATTATCTAGTTCATAATTCAAGTGATCTAAAGAACTATACTCGCTATATCGCCGAACGCCCGCTTTTTGACTGAAAGATTATCATAAATAACTTAATTATCCAGCTCCTGTCAAAATCGGTCGGACCGAGCTCTATAACAGCCTCAAGCCACCGGCTCAGGGGTGTCTGATCAGTAAACTCAAACAGATCTAAACCCCCATCCAAGTGGCTGTATAGACAATCCGTAAAGTAATATATAGGAGGGATACCTATACCTTCGCTATGAGTATGAGTCCTAATAGACGATCTGAGTCTAGGACTACCTTTCCTACTCTTTCTGCTGGTGATGGTCGATTAGACCCCAACTTAAAGAGTCAAGTATAATGCTATCAAAGACTTAGTGTCTGGAAAACTAAAGCGACCTGCAGCAAGTTTTCCACCTAGTCAAATGTTAAAGATGACGACGCAAGGCTTCGTCACATCAGAATACCTCCCACTTAACATTTGTTAAGACAGAGATATATATTATAATAGGTCTGGAAAGAATTTTAAAAGGTACAAACGTCCACAAAATTCCTTTCCAATTAGACATTGCATCACAGTACTTAAAAATGAAGTACATAAAAGACTGTGAGTCTAAATTCGCTCTGAATAAGAAATTATCTTCTCAATTGTGTCTGAGTGAACAGGAAATGATGAAGTTAAGGCTACAACTAAGATCTTAGCCTGCTCATTCAATGCAGAGAAACTCTCAACACATCTTCCCCGGTCGTTTTAAATGTATGTGAACAAAAAATGGTTAAAAATAAAGAAGATGATAATAAGAAACCGTATTATTTCTTCCCCCAGGAAGTTAAATATGGCGTCGTCTACATAATCAAAGACCTGTGACACCCGTGTAGACTTAACCGGAAAGAGATCTTATTATACTGCTCTTTGTCCGGATGAAGTCAACATCTAACAACGCTAGTGGTTTCTCACAATTACTCGCAGCATTGTGATTCACTGGAACAAGTTCAAGGAAACGATTAATGCATAGTATCCATGACATCCATGAGTTGTTCCGAAAGGGAAAGTTATTCTCCTCCATATCCCTTACATCAATCGTCTAAATCATTTAGAATCATGGTCAGCGGCATCTGAACAGGCCTATGACTGGATTGATCAAGCACCATTCAACGGCTCAAGTTATGAGACTGACGTTGAGTGCTTCTGCCTTAGAAAGAATACTGCGATGAGCTGTGGAATTTGCGACAGCAAGTCCATTACAGAGGTTTGAGGAGCAGCGGTCATGAATTGCTTGTCCAACAGCTGCTCCTGGAACAGTGAGTCCGAGATGGCTCTTACTGCGGACGTCCCGATGAATGAAGCCTCATCTCCTTGGCTACTAGATGGTGTGACTTTCTTCACACTAGATGGACCTTTTGACAATGCAGATTAGATTCCTAAGTCACTTTAGCCAAGGTGCGGTCGGGAGTGCTTGGTAGACGCTGAAGAAGCCAAACTGTAGCCATCCCCGGCTAAGAATTGAACTAAGTGTACCGGACAATAGCTATGGACATAAGCTCTGACTGAAGCAAGTTCCCACCAACAACACCTGGCCCCAGATGTTGTTAAAAGAGAGAGAGAGAGGTCTCCCTCTTGCTCGCAGTGCGGGGAGACCAAACCGAGCGTACCTCAGAACTTGCCGGCTTCTTCCTTCCATCAATGCAGGGTGAGCATGATTGGATTTAATAGTGCTCACTACACACTTATTCTCTCTTGACTGCTACGGACATACCCGGTGTCACACTTCCCATATTTTGAGTAACGATCCGCCAGTTGAGCTAGCTGGAGACAAGGAGGCGTAAACCCTAGTTCAAAGGCCTAGCCCTTGTCTTATATCATTGAGCACTTATGCCACTAGCTCTGAATATAATGCACATGCGACACATCCAGTGACACTGTCCTCATATCCAATCTTAACCGTTTCACCGGTGTCAGGGAACTGAAACCACTCATCGCGGTTTATAGCCCTGTGCAATATAAAGAGTACTTTATCCGTATGTAAAGGAAGCCGTAAGACTAGCTGACCCCGGCTGTCTATTAGATGGGACGTCCCGGACAGGAGGCATGGACATAAACTCCGACTGACGCAAGTTCCTGCCAACAACATTTGTCCCCAGATGATGCTGTAAGAGAGAGAGACCTCTCTCTTGCTCGCGGTCCTGGCTGACCTGGACGAGCGTACCTCAGAACTTGCAGGCTTCCTCCTTCCATCCTCGCTGGGTGAGTCTGGTTGCATATTATAGTGCTCGCTCCACTCTATATCATCTACTAGCCCGGAGCGGACACACCCGGCGTCGCAATTCTCAGAGGCCTGAGAAACCGCTTCATCGGTCGAGCTAGCTGGCGACAACGGACTTTGTGCGGCCATGTGTGCTTTTCGAACGTAGAGGAAGCTTTAAGACTAGCCGACTCAAGCAGCCTATTAGAAGGAGCGTCCCGGACATGAAGGCAAGAACGTAAGCTCCGACACAAGTTCCTACCAACAATCTCTGACCCCAGATGTTGTTATAAGAGAGAGGGACCTCAGAACTTGTCTGCTTCCTCCTTCCTGTGCATCCTCCTTTCTGTCGTCGCAGGGTGAGCATGTTAGTATTTTTATAGTGCTCGCTACACCCTTATTCCTCTTCTCGAATGCAAACCGGCGTCACACCACCTTCGACGTGATAGATCTGCCAGTTGAGCTAGCTGGAGACAAGGGACGTAAACCTTAGTTGAAAAGCCTAGCCCTTGTCTTATATCATTGAGCACTTTTCCGCTAGCTCTAATAGTATAATGCGACAACGGAGCACACTCCCTGACAGCGTCCCAAAACCACACCATGTTCTTGTTCCTCAGTAAATAGAAACTAAAAAACTATCGAGACATTTTTGGCAAGAGGACCAGCAGTGTCTCCTCACCGCGATAGGACCGATAGTGTCCACTCGACTAACGCAAACTAAGACACCCGTCATCAACATTTTCAAAACCTGACACATGGAGCAAGAATTAGTGTTAGTACATCAACTATACACAATACAATGACCATGTAAATAGAGGAAACGCTTCCTCTATTTGCCCAACTATCAGATAAATATTATATCTAAAATCTAACATAGGTCAATTGTACTACCATCAAATCTACATAAATATAAGATAACATTAAAGAACAATCGATGAAATAAATACATCCAAAAGAAAAATTCCTTCAAAAAATAAAACTAGATGGTGTCACTTGTGTGCAAAGCACACGATAGTGTATCCCCGCATTTGCATCCTTGATTTGTATGAAAGCATGATACAAAGATGAAATCTATTATATGACACACTAAAATCATATTAAGTGGCACAGGTGACACAGCTTCGTGTGCACCTACAGACTCCACTGCAACATTTGAGCATGGTTTTAGCGTTTTGAATTACATACATGTACCCTGGGAGCCTTTTGCCGGAAACAGTCTAAAAAAACATGAAAGTGGCAATGGTGGCACAGCCACATGGCACCCCAAAAATCCGAAACCTTCGTGCACATCTACACACCCTACTGCAACATTTGAGCATAGTTTTTTAGCATTTCAAATTACATACTCTAGGAGCTTTTTGCCGGAAACGGTTTAAGAAAACACGAAAGCAAAACGGTGGCACCTGAAAAATCTGAAACCTTTGTATCATCTACAGACCCTACTGCAACATTTGAGCATGGTTTTAGCTTTTCGAATTACATACTCTAGGAGCCTTTCGTCAGAAACGGTCTAAGAAAACATGAAAGTGGCAACAGTGGCACAGCAACGTGGCACCTGAAAAATCCGAAACCTTCATGCGTATCTACAGACCCTACTGCAACATTTGAGCATGGTTTTAGCAGTTCGAATTACATACCCTAGGAGCCTTTCACCAGAAACGGTCTAAGAAAACACGAAAGTGGCAACGGTGGCACAGCAACGTGAACCCCAAAAAATCTGAAACCTTCGTGCACATCTACAGACCCTACTGCAACATCTGAGCATGCTTTTAGCATTTCGAATTATATACCCTAGGAGCCTTTTACTGGAAATGGTCTAAGAAAACATGAAAGTGGCAACAGTGGCACAGCCACGTGACACCTGAAAAATCCAAAACCTTCTTGCATATCTACAGACCCTACTGCAACATCTGAGTATGCTTTTAGCATTTCGAATTACATACTCTAGGAGCCTTTCGCCAGAAACGGGCTAAGAAAACACGAAGATGGCAACAGTGGCGCAGCCACGTGGCAGCTGAAAAATCTGAAACCTTCGTGCACATCTACAGACCCCACTGCAACATTTGAGCATGGTTTTAGCATTTCAAATTACATACCCTAGGAGCCTTTCGCCGGAAACGGTCTAAGAAAACACAAAAGTGGCAACGGTGGCACAGCCATGTGGCACCTGAAAAAAACGAAACCTTCATGCACATCTACAGATCCTACCGCAACGTTTGAGCATGGTTTTAGCATTTCGAATTACATACCCTAGGAGCCTTTCGCCGGAAACGGTCTAAGAAAACACGAAAGTGGCAACGGTGGTACAGCCACATGGCACCTGAAAAATCTTAAACCTTCGTGCACATCTACAGATCATTTAGCAACACCCTAGTGCAGTTATAGAACTCTGAATTACACAGGTTGGGATTATTCGAAAGAAAAAAGCGCATTTTTCAAGAGGCTCCACAAAACTTTAAAAGTGGTATTTTTGGATTGCACAGACCCTATTGAACAACTGTAGAAAGTTACAACATTTCGAATTACAAAATCGGACGTATGGACGTACAGATGGAGATCACGACAATATCCCCGCATTTTTTAAAATGCGGGGATAATAATTTTCTGAAAATTTTTTTCTTATATAAGAGCCCAAGTTCCTAAAGGGAACGATGATCCCAAAAAAGCCTAAGTGTGGACAAAATTATAATAATATGTCATAAAATTAACTACCACACTATCAGGATATTTAATGTTACTTACATCTGTTGTTACTTAAAAATAAAAGGAAACTACCTAGAGTAAAGTTAATGTAAACAACTTCAAAATCAGAAACAAGACCCCAGGCAACACGGCCCTAAGTCAGTAACAGAAACAAGGCTATCCGATGTAAAGCAAGATCTTCATCAGAAGAAAAAACGATATATCAGATAAATGATGCATGACCAAAAAGCCTAAACACCCTAAGGGTGAGGAGATAACCCTGGGGATGTATAGAACATCTTCTGTATAATATGTTAAACTCCTTAGAAATTTTATGAAAAAATTTCAATAAAACAAGCCAAAAAGCTTGGAAGCTTAACTGGTGGGGAGCAAGGGAAGGAAGGGAAGGAATACTAAACAAACAGTGGACAGATCATTATCAATGAATGATGACGTTAGGCCCATGTCCCGTAATTGGGGAACATGAACTAATTTTAATAAATATTATAAAATTACAGCCCTGAACGTTTCAAACCACCGTTTCTTCCTTCCTTCATCCAGTTCTGTCCTTGGATCCACCAATTTAACCATTGATTTGTGTCTGGCATCATTATTAATTGAGATTTAAAACGCACAAATGTCAGTTTGTTGTTATCTGACAATGGCCAAACAAAGAATGATGTTGGCGCCAGATTCGGTGACTTCCTGGCATCTGCGCATGCGTGGGGAGTAAATGTATGGAGGGCCAGATAGGCCTTCTAATTTTCAGTTTTGCATGCAAATTTTGGGGATTGGGGTGGGGGGCAAAATTTGTGTTTGGCCCTAAATATTTTTCAGTTAGCACCAGCTAGTCTGGGTCATTGGTATACAGTATAAAAATATATACTGTTGTTAACATCTAATATTTATGGTGTAGAAGGTGTCTACTACCTGTGATTATGTGTAGGGATATATACTGCTGTCAACATCTAACATTTATGGTGTAGTATGTGTCTACTACCTGTGATTATGTGCAGGGGTATATACTGCTGTCAACATCTAATATTTATGGTATAGTATGTGTCTACTATTTGTGATTATGTGTAGGGATATATAGTGTTGTTAACATCTAACATTTTTGGTATAGTAGGTGTCTACTACCTGTGATTATGTGTAGGGATATATACTGCTGTCAACATCTAACATTTATGGTACAGTAGGTGTCTACTACCTGTGATTATGTGTACGGATATATACTGTTGTTAACATCTAACATTTATGGTATAGTAGGTGTCTACTACATGTGATTATGTGTAGGGTTATATACTGCTGTCAACATCTAAATGTGTAGGGATATATACTGCTGTCAACATCTAACATTTATGGTATAGTAGGTGTCTAGTACCTGTGATTATGTGTAGGGATATATACTGCTGTCAACATCTAACATTTTAGGTATAGTAGGTGTTTACTACCTGTGATTATGTGTAGGGAAAATACTGCTGTCAACATCTAACATTTATGGTATAGTAGGTGTCTACTACCTGTGATTTTGTGTCGGAGTATATACTGCTGTCAACATCTAACATTTTTGGTATAGTAGGTGTCTAGTACCTGTGGTTATGTGTAGGGATATATGCTGCTGTCAACATCTACCATTTATGGTATAGTAGGTGTCTAGTACCTGTGGTTATGTGTAGGGATATATACTGTTATTAACATCTAACATTTATGGTATAGTAGGTGTCTACTACCTGTGATTATATGTAGGGATATATACTGCTGTCAACATCTAACATTTTTGGTATAGTAGGTGTCTACTACCTGTGATTATGTGTAGGGATATATGCTGCTGTCAACATCTACCATTTATGGTATAGTAGGTGTCTAGTACCTGTGGTTATGTGTAGGGATATATACTGTTATTAACATCTAACATTTATGGTATAGTAGGTGTCTACTACCTGTGATTATATGTAGGGATATATACTGCTGTCAACATCTAACATTTATGGTATAGTAGGTGTCTACTACCTGTGATTATGTGTAGGGATATATGCTGCTGTCAACATCTACCATTTATGGTATAGTAGGTGTCTAGTACCTGTGGTTATGTGTAGGGATATATACTGCTGTCAACATCTAACATTTTTGGTATAGTAGGTGTCTACTACCTGTGATTATGTGTCGGGATATATGCTGCTGTCAACATCTAACATTTATGGTATAGTAGGTGTCTAGTACCTGTGGTTATGTGTAGGGATATATACTGCTGTCAACATCTAACATTTTTGGTATAGTAGGTGTCTACTACCTGTGATTATGTGTAGGGATATATACTGCTGTCAACATCTGACATTTATCGTATAGTTGGTGTCTACTACCTTTGATTATATGTAGGGATATATCCAGCTGTCAACATCTAACATTTATGGTATAGTAGGTGTCTACTACCTGTGTTTACATGTAGGGATATATACTGCTGTCAACATCTAACATTTATGGTATAGTAGGTGCCTATGTACTGTTGTGATTATGTGTAGGGATATATACTGCTGTCAACATCTAACATTTATGGTATAGTAGGTGTCTATTACCTGTGATTATGTGTAAGGATATATGCTGCTGTCAACATCTAACATTTATGGTATAGTAGGTGTCTACTACCTGTGATTATGTGTAAGGATATATACTGCTGTCAACATCTGACATTTATCGTATAGTTGGTGTCTACTACCTTTGATTACGTGTAGGGATATATCCAGCTGTCAACATCTAACATTTATGGTATAGTAGGTGTCTACTACCTGTGATTATGTGCAGGGATATATACTGCTGTCAACATCTAACATTTATGGTATAGTAGGTGTCTACTACCTGTGATTATGTGCAGGGATATATACTGCTGTCAACATCTAACATTTATGGTATAGTAGGTGTCTACTACCTGTGATTATGTGCAGGGATATATACTACTGTCAACATCTAACATTTATAGTATAGTAGGTGTCTACTACCTGTGATTATGTGTAGGAATATATACTGCTGTCAACATCTAACATTTATGGTACAGTAGGTGTCAACAACCTGTGATTATGTGTAGGGATATATACTGTTGTTAACATCTAACATTTATGGTATAATAGGTGCCTACTACCTGTGATTATGTGTAGGGATATATGCTGCTGTCAACATCTAACATTTATGGTATAGTAGGTGTCTAGTACCTGTGGTTATGTGTAGGGATATATACTGCTGTCAACATCTAACATTTTTGGTATAGTAGGTGTCTACTACCTGTGATTATGTGTAGGGATATATACTGCTGTCAATATATAACATTCATGGTATAGTAGGTGTCTACTACCTGTGATTACGTGTAGGGATATATAGTGCTGTCAACATCTAACATTTATGGTATAGTAGGTGCCTATGTACTGCTTGATTATGTGTAGGGATATATACTGCTGTCAACATCTAACATTTATGGTATAGTAGGTGCCTACTACCTGTGATTATGTGCAGGGATATATACTGCTGTCAACATCTAACATTTATGGTATAGTAGGTGTCTACTACCTGTGATTATGTGCAGGGATATATACTACTGTCAACATCTAACATTTATGGTATAATAGGTGCCTACTACCTGTGATTATGTGTAGGGGTATATACTGCTGTCAACATCTAACATTTATGGAACAGTAGGTGTCTACTGCCTGTGGTTATGTGTAGGGATATATCCTGCTGTCAACATCTAACATTTATGGTATAGTAGGTGTCTACTATCTGTGATTATGTGTAGGGGTATATACTGCTGTCAACATCTAACATTTATGGTACAGTAGGTGTCTACTACCTGTGATTATGTGTAGGGATATATACTGTTGTTAACATCTAACTGCAACTTAACTTAGTGCAGTTGTCTGCAAAGCTCATACAGTTTACACACTGAGAATGGCCTAAATACAGTTGGTAATGAAATTATGTTTATATAGCAACATCTCTGATCAACTCATTCATATAGTTAATGTTCTGAATAGGACATCAGACACAGTTGATACTGTAAATATGCATTTAGAGCAACATTTTGACCCCACCTTCAGTATAGCATTAGATACAGTTGATTCTGTAAATATGTGTACATGGCAACACCGCAACCCTCAGGGACCAGATGATAGCATATCAACTATTACCCACTAATTCCAGTTATCTTGCACACTCCAGATATATACTGTTGTTCACATTTATCAAGTATTCATATAATTAATGCTTTGAGTAGGACATCAGACCCAGGTGATACCCTAAGTATGTGTTTATGGCAACACCTTGACCCTAATGGGATTCAGATGTTGGCATATTTACATTTACATAGTAGCTAACCATTCAGCACACTACATCTTATACATGCATATGTGTGGTATATTAACTACCTACTACCTGTGATCATGTGTTGGAATATATTTTTGTTATTAACCTGTTACTGAGCTTCAACAGCAACTTACAGTTAAAACTAGAAGTCCTGTCATGAAATGCACACAAATAGCACATTGATATGCGCGTTAATGTACGTGTTATGGCCCAAGTAAAGCTATCAAATTCTGTACATATGGCCTGTGCACAAGCAATGTTTCAGCCAATGGACCTCCGGGTAGCCCGGAGGTCCATTGACAGAAACATTGCATGTGTTTGCTATGAGTAACCAGAACCTGCTGTGCTTTGGATGCTATTCGATATAGCAATTGCGCGCAATTCCAACGCACAATTAAGCCTAGATAAGCGCACTATTCGTGACAGGACTTCTAGTTTTAACTGTAAACCAATGTTGCTGGTAAAAGAATGTGGTACATTAGATACAGTTGATTCTGTAAATATGTGCATGTGGCAACATCTTGACCACTTGGGGTTAGGACGTTGGCATATCCACATTAACCCACTAAAAACAGTTATACTGCACACTCCAAGTATATATTGTTGCTCGCAGTTATCAACAACTTCACCCAATAGTTGGCAAATCAGGTCCACATGTAGATGGGGTCACAATGAGTCCATTCATTCTACTTTTACCCTATAGTTCGCAATGTATATAGTTTATACGTTGAGTATGGCATAAAATAGAGTTGATACTATAAGTGTGTGTGTATGCCAACATCTAGACCCGTTCAGGCCTAGATAATAATATAATAGAAAAATTAATAATAACAATAAGAATAATTTTCAGCCTAAAATCCACAAAATGTGTTCTTTGGCTTTACACACAAAAAAGGGAAATGATTTCTTATCTACATATTGGTGCAGAAAGCTTGTTTGTAGAGACGCCTTTTCAAACCAGCTTTACCCAACGCAGACGATTTCAAAATTTATTATTTTAAATATCATTTTTTAATTTTCTTCAAAAATTGTCAACAAAATCATATCATGTGACCCCTCTCTGGAGCGAGCTTGTTCCAAAGAGGGGTCACATGTTATGGGTTTGTTAAATTTTTCAAAAAATAATATTTTTTCAGCTGCTAAATTTCCAGATTACGTGGGCGGATGCGGGCGATTCGTTAGGTAAAGGGTTAAAGAAATTTCCTCATATTGCACTAAGTTAAACTTCAGGGTCTCAATCTGAACAGACCTGAATCCGCGTTCCCCTCTCATCCCCCCCCCCCCCCCCCACCCCGCACTAAGCTAAACTTCTGGCTTTTGATCTGAACAGTCCTGAATCTGACCCTCCAAGCCCCCCTCCCACGAGGCGTTATATACCAAATATGAAACAATTCTGACTGGTGGATCTGGAAAAGAAGATTTTTAAAGAAATTCTCTTGTACTGCCTTATGTTAAAATTCAGGCTACCATAGGGAACCCAAATATAAAATCAGGGAATTGATTTGAGCGATTTGAACAATTTTGAATCTGGCCCCCCCCCCCCCCCCCCACCACCCCTATAAAGATGTTGCATACCAAATATGAAATGATTCTGACTGGTGAATGTGAAGAAGAAGATTTTTGAAGTTATTTATTTATTTATTTATTGGTGTTTAAGGTCACATACTTATGCACAATGGATAATCGTGACCGTGACAGTTTGACGGGTGGAGGAAGCCGGAGTACCCGGAGAGAACCACCGAGCAACGACGAGCAGCACCGCAGCACAGGCAGGGTTAGATTGGTTGAAGACATGCGCACCATCGACGTGCAGTACGCCTCAGTACACAGCGTCATCGTGCCCCCATGTAGGCAATTGGGGTGAAGTGTCTTGCCCAAGGACACAACGCGGTTGCCGCAGGTGGGATTCGAACCGAGGACCTCTCGGCTTGCAGCCTGCACCTCTACCAACTGAGCCACCGCGCCCCGCGATTTTTGAAGTTAAACTTTGGGCTCCAATATAGAGCCCAAATACTAACCCAGTGACCCAATTTGAACAAACTTGAATATGACCCTCCAGGAAATGTTGTATACCAAATATAAAATCTGATGAAGATTTTTAAAGAAATTTCCTCATATTGCACTAAGTTAAAACTCAAGCTCCCACAGGGAGCCCAAATATTAAACAAGGAACCTGATTTGAACAAACTTGAATCTGACTCCCCGAGAGATGTGATATACTAAATATAAGAAGACTTTAACTGATGGTTCTGGAGAAGAAGTTTTTTTTAATTTTGGAAAACAATTTATGGGTGCTATCAGAGCAATGCCTGTTGTGGTGCCCCCTGTGGGCGTGGCATCTTTATTTAAACAAACTTGAATTTACATATGATAAGGAACATGCATATCAAATTTGGTTCAATTTAGTCCAGTGGTTTATGAGAAGAAGTTGAAAATGTAAAGTTCATGCCGGAGGGACGAAAGGCAGAGATGACGGACGGCGGACAGAAAGTGATCAATTAAGCTCCCCTGACTTTCAGACAGGTGAGCTAATAATGAGTTTTGATATCTTGTGTGTTGGATAAAGGGTTAAAAAAACATTTTTATGCTGCTCCTATTGTGTAAAACACCTGAAATTATAACAAGAGGGGCAATGCAAACCGTGTTCCAATGCCACTGACACTCCAAAAATTATCCAAGTCAAAAAAGTGAAAAAGGACCATAACTCTTGAAAAAATGTGTGGAAGAAACTCACGCTATACAGGTATCGTTCCCCCATGATGCTCTATAACAACACCAAATATCATTCAAATTGGAGTAACAGTGGCCAGGATACAAGGGAAAATGTTGGTATGGATGGATGGATGAATGGACAGATGAACAGACGGATGGGCGGAGGTCTCCACTAGATACCCTTTTCAAGTCGGGGCATAATAATGGAAGCATTCTTTTCGGAAACAATAACATGACAGATTATGTAGCTTTTCAAAATGTAGAGCATATTGGTACAGTACAGTCGCTGTGTACTGGTCATAATCCACACATGGGTTGTGATGTCCAGGCATGTGTTTACAAGGTAATAATAATTGTCAACAGCAAAAAGTTGTACCCAGTGCTTCATTAATTAAATTTTTGCTTATTCCTATAATTATTGTTTGAAATCTAAATTTATTGCATCCATAAAATATTGCACACCCATGGAAGTGACCAGGCCATGGTGGCCATACAGAATGTACCAATATTGCATTCTGATTAAAAATTAAAAAATTTATAGTAATTTATATATTTTTTATACTTACCAATGACCCAGACATAGCTGCTGGTGCTAACTCTAAAAAATCCAGGGCCAAACACAAATTTTGCTCCCCAATCCCCAAA
The DNA here is from genome assembly GCA_031216915.1 of Pictodentalium vernedei. Lineage (NCBI taxonomy): Eukaryota > Metazoa > Mollusca > Scaphopoda > Dentaliida > Dentaliidae > Pictodentalium > Pictodentalium vernedei. The sequence continues at coordinate 51,213,023 of CM062288.1, read as the reverse complement.
ATTTGCATCTAAAACCAAAAGAAATCATGTCCTAAAGGACCTCCATACTTTGCCCTTACTGCGCATGCGCAGTGTCAAGGACGTTCCGAAATTGGCGCCAATTATCATTCTTACTGGCAGTGCCAGGTCAGCGCTATGTACTCAGTGGGGAGGTAAGTGTTTCCAACTCCTGGGAGGGCCATCCCCGTCTGGGTCATTGGTAAGTATAAAAAATATATAAATTACTATAAATTTTTTAACATTTTTATACTGTACCAATGACCCAGACATAGCTGAATAGTAAAAAGGCTGGAGGGCCTAGGACATAGAGGAAAATCCAATAAGCTCAACTATATAATATAGAGTCAACCCCTCAAGGAGAAAAGGAGTATTAGGCTTTACATGTATCTTTCTTATTTTATGTTAAATTAGAAAGATACAATACCCTCATAATTGAGCACAATAACATTCATGTTCTCTATTAACATCCAGTATAACCCTTATACTAATTATTTTTAAAGTAAGCCAATAAATAAAGTTAGTCCAGAGAATTGAGACTCTTTATATTCTTTAAAAGTGTCCGAGGATTGTATATTAACGCCCGTTTGACACTTTACATATACAAATGCTTCACACCGAGCTACACTTTAAAAATATGACATGAATGAATTTTTAACATTAATATTACACTTTAAAACCATCCCGGAAACGACTCAGAAATACTGTCTTCGGAGGAGGCATTCCCTTGCTTTTCACTATAAAGCAGGTGACCTAAGGGAACACCCTCCCCCCCCTTCCCCTTGCCCTGGGTCAAATAGCCCAGAGCGAAGAGGGCAGCCGGACGGAGTCACTGCCGGAACAGAAAGCCTGCATAACTATAGTTCCAACTGTTTAGTGGACAACCTTCTGAGCAACAGATAACGGACCTAAACAATGCAGGTCTCCAGAAATGGACTCAATATTTCTGAGATAAAAATTCGTAAATGTGGATGGCTGAGACCAATAAGCAGCCTTCATTAAATCTGTAATAGCAATACTATTAGCGTAAGCCCAAGAAGTAGAAAGAGCTCTTACTTCATGAGCCGAAATCTTAAGCACAGACTGCTGAGAAGAAGATAAATTTTCATAAGCAGTACGGATAGTTAATTGAATCCATCTAGCAATAGAATGGACTGAAATGTCCTTTCTATTAGGCATCAGAGACAGAAAGAAACGTTTTCGTCCCTTTCTGATAAACTGAGATCTCTGTTTATAGATACGTAATGCTCTAACAGGACAGAGTAAAGGCCTACGCCCGTCTGAAGATGGAAGAGCCTTAATAACAATCGGATATTTATTAGAAGCCTGATTCTTAGCTAAAAATCCCACATTAGTAGTGAAGGTGACAGTGTTCCCGACACTACGATAGTGAGAATCATCCAACGACAGTGCATGAAGCTCACTGACTCTTCTAGCAGAAGAGAAAGCTAAGAGAAAAGCTGTCTTATAAGACAAGAATTTGAAATCTACTGTCCCAAGAGGTTCAAATGGCTTTTCCTTCAGTTTAAGAAGAACCCAAGCTAAATTCCACTTAGGAATTAACCTAAGAGTTCTGGGTCTATTTATCGAGAAGTTTCTAACTAACTTAGATAAAGAGACATTAGATCCAATTTGTAAACTATCATGATGTGCATAGGTATCAGATAACATAGACCTATAACCCTTAATAGTAACAGGCTGCAGTTTGATTTCGTCAAACAAGTATACTAGAAAGTTTGCAATGTCTGGTATGGAGGGATCAAAAATATCAACAGAATGATCCCTACACCAACGACGAAAAACCTTCCACTTAGCCGCATAGTTTAGCGAAGAGGAGGTCCTCCTACAGTTAGAAATCGCGTCCACTGCTCGTCCTGTAAAGTGCTTGCCATGCAAGAAGGACCGCACAACGGAAAAACGTGAAGGTTGAGACCTTGCGGGTTGTGATGGAGTTGACGTGATTTCCCCTGCGAAAGAAGATCCTCCCGTGGAGGAAGCTTTCGCGGTAGGTCCCACAACAGACACCTGAGTAGATTTATCCACGGTCTCTGTGGAGACAGAGATGCTACCAACAGAATCTTGCATTGAGATTGTTTTATCTTTAGCAATACTTGCTGAATTAACGGCGCTGGAGGATACGCATATCCTATCATTCCGTCCCAAGGGATCGACAGAGCGTCTACTGCAAATGCTCTTGGATCCGGACACGGAGACACATACGTCTGCAACTGATTGTTGAGATGTGTCGCAAATAAGTCTATCATTGGCCATTCCCATTGGTAGCAAATCTGATTGAATACTTGTTTGTTGAGAGTCCACTCCGACGGCAACAAGCGACCCTTTCGTGAAAGGGAGTCTGCTAGTACGTTCAGACGACCCGGTATATGACGGACCGGAAGAAGAACCTGATGTTCTAGAGCAAACAGAAGGATTCTTTCCGTTAGATTGAACAACGGAATTGAATGAGTGCCTCCCTGATTCCATATATACGCCACTACTGTCGTATTGTCGGATAGGATTTGGACATGAGCATTGTGAATAATGTCCATCCAATGACGTAACGCAAGCCAAATTGACATCATTTCCTTGATGTTTATGTGCTTGCCCAGGAATTGCGGATCTCAAAGACCCTGGCATCTCGAATCCGTTGGGATCAATGATGCACCCCAACCTGTTTGACTGGCATCCGTCATAATGGTAAAACTCGGATCCGGCAACTGCAGCAGAACTCCCTGAGTTAACCACTGAATGTTTGCCCAAGTCTGAATCTCTTGTTTCACTTGATCTGACAAGAGAACGTCTATGTCGAGCGAATGAATTTTCACACTCCAATACTGAGTCAAGAAAATTTGGAGAGGAGGCGTGCGTAACCGCCCCATCGGAATGAGATCCGCAGCGGCTCCGCACAGACCTATCAGTCTCATGAACTCCCTCGCTGTGACTTTGTCTGCGTGCAGACAATAGCGAGCGTAACAACTGACTAATTTCGCTCTGGTTAACGGCAGACGAACGAGATTGTTGTGCGTCTCGAAGCTCATTCCCAGATGTGTGAATGACTTGGACGGCACCAGGTCCGACTTCTCCTCGTTTATTATAAAACCGAGACGTCGGAGCAATAGAAGCAGATTCTGCACATCGTTCTGAAGCGTTAACTCATTGCCGTACCTCTGAAGAATGTCTTCCAGGTAGGCCGACGTTACCGCAGACGAATGAGCTCGGAAATACATCATTACCGAGTTCATTACCCGAGTGAAAGCCCAGGGTGCTAGATTCAATCCGAAGCACATCGCCCGGAATTGATACACCACCCCTAGGACTGCGAAGCGTAGATACTTTCTGAATGTCTGATGTACCATGACGTGAAAGTACGCATCTTTGAGATCTATGCTTGTTGCATAATCGTTCACCCGAATACTCGCTCTGACCGATCGAATCGTCTCCATATAAAACTTCAGAGCGACGATCAGCTTGTTCATCCAGCTCAAATCTATGACTGGACGGAACGAGCTGTCTGGTTTCGGAACCAGAAACAGATGGCTGTAGAATCCCGGTGTCCCCTGGTTTTCTACGACCTCTACCGCGTTCTTCATTAAAAGAGACTGCACCTCTGATAACAGAGCGTCTCTTTTCTGTGGATTTGACGGAAGTTGAGTCCATTTTGGACTTCGAGTTAATGGAGGCTTTCGTTTGAAGGATATCTTTAGACCTTTCGAAATCACCCCTCTCACCCAAGGGTCGTCCGTAATCGACGCCCACTCTTGTGAAAAACTCGACAATCTTCCGCCAACCGGCACACGATAGAAGTTGAAGCCATCACCTCCTGGACCTGCGAGGCCTGCGGTAGGAGAAACCACGTCCTCCACGACCCGCACCTCGTCTCGTCGACCTCGGGGCGTCCGACCGGTTGTCCCGGCCGGAAGGACGTCCCGAACGTGAGTCGCTGCCTTGACGGTCTCTTGAATAAGGCCAAGACGACGCACCGGAACCTCTATAGGAACCTCTCTTGGGCGCATTAGACCCAGAAGTGCCTGTCTTACTCTTATCTGCCGTGTCCGACTTCTTAGAAGCAGATTTGAACAGCAGAGAATCCGAAGCTTTCTTAGTAATTTTATCGTAAATTGCAGAAAGCTTGCTGTCGAAGAGAAGTTCTCCGGAGACCGAAGCGACTCTGAGAGAGTTCTTCACCTTACTATCCATGAGTGTGGATGTAGCTAGGGCTGCGTCATGTCTAACCAACTCCAAGTTTGCCACTGAAAGGGCGGAGTTACACGTGGAATAAGCTACTGCCCTTGAAAGAAGTCTTAATGAGGATTGTATATCCTGAAATTCTTTCCCTTGAAGGCGCAGTGATAACGCCTTAGTAAGGTGGTCTGCATAAGATAAAGCATCTAAACTGGCTCTGTTAGGTGAAATAGTCGTCTCCAACACCGCGGTTGGAATAGACGCAGACGACGGTAATGATAATTCTAAGTCTTCCGCCTCGTCGTCCATACGCAGAGGAACTCTCGGGATACTCTGTCCTGCCATATCGAATTTATTCCTTGCATTAATGAAAGGCAGGTTGACAGTATTGGCGGACAAGAAACCCGCTTTTCCTGTTTTGGAAGCAAGTTTGAATATAGCGCCGTTCGATAATTCAAATGTTCTTGCAACATTATTGGACTGAGACGGAAACTCGGGAGCGATGTCCCTGAACCGCTCAAAGAAATCAGAGTCCAATGACGCTATAATTCTCTTGTCCGGAACCGCAGCAGTCTGGCCCGACGGAACAACTTGAGGAAGAAAGTGCCGGATGAAGTCCATGGCAGCTTTATGTTGTTCCGAAAGGGATAGCTCCAAGTCATCAGTATCCCTTTCACCATCCGGTCGGACCTCATGACGCTCCTGGTCGTCCGCCCCCGATGCTTCGGCGGAGCGTACCGACCCAGCGCCGTCGGATAATTCCCGATCTGACACCGTTTCTGTCGGTTGCTGCGATGCTGCGATAAGTTGTGCTATTTGAACAAGCACGTCCGACATCGAGGCCTGCGGAGGCGCAGTCTTTAGCTGCTTCGCCGAGGGCAGCTCCGCATCTGGTGATTCCCGCATACTCTTCCTATGCGAACGTCCGGAGTCCACAGGCCTCGTGTCTCTGGCTACCGGATGGCGTGACCTGGTTGCCGAAGAATCCCTGATCGGCGAAGCTGGTAAAATATCGGCGGTCACGTAGCCAAGGTACGGTCGTGTGCGCTGATGAGAGGAAGAAGCCTGAGCAGTCTCCGCGGACTGCCTATACAACAGAGCGTCCTGAACGACGGACGTGTGCTCCGCTTGCGACACATTTTGTACCACAACATCTGGTCCCAGATGTTGTTGTACGAGAGAGGGGCCTGTCTCGCTCGCGGCCCGGCTGGACCTGGACGAGCTAGGAACCGGACTCGAAGGCTTCTTCCGATCTCTCCTACTATCCGCCGTCACTGGGTGTGCACGTTGAATGTTTATAGTGCTCGCATCACCCAACATTTCCTCCTGGGCCGCATCGGACGAACCCGGCTGCCGAACCATTCGGTGAATGGACGCTACACCGGGTGAGCTAGCGGACGACATTTGTCTTATCTCCATGAGCACTTTTGCCGCTGGCTCTGTATTCATTTGTGACGACGGAAGCGCACTTGCGGAAGATAACATGGAAACATCACCCTGTTCTTGTTCCTCTGAAATAGAAACTGATAGAGTAGAGTGACCCTGCGGAGAAAGAGCCGGCATAGCCCTTTCTCCACTAACAACATATCGTGACACACGTTTCCAATGTTTGTCATCCCAATACTGACATATAGAACAGGGATTAGTGCGAGAACACTGACTACAATTAATACAATGATCATGAAAGTCAGAGGAAGATTTCTTCCTATTACAATTTGAACAATATCCTTTTATTGTGAAAAGTCAACAACAAGTCCTAGTACTCGCACAAACCCCTAACACAAAGATACATAATAACATGATCTATTAATAATGAAAAAACAATTGAAAATCAAAATAATTTTTGAAAAATATTTTTTCAGCGAAGCCCAAGTTTCTGAAAAGTAAAGTTGAGCCCCAATGGATCCCAAGGCTAAGTGTGGTCAAAAATTTTAAAATTATATTAAATAATTAATGCAACACTTATGGATAATAATAATGTATCTTATAGTGAGATAAACTACTCCAAAGGCAAACAGCCCCCCTCAAAAGAGACTGTTGCCAATGTAAACAAAAAGTGTAAAAACACCAGAAAACATGACTCCAGGCACTGACAATACTGGCCCGAAATCAGTCATCAAAATTACACTCTATCTGATGCAAGACAGAGACTCCCAGGGGAGAATCTGCAGAACATCAGATGGAAGATGCAGAACACAACGTTTATACACCCATGGGTGAAAACGTAACTATGGGGAAAATAACAGAATTCATTCTGTAACCAAGCTAACTCTCCCAAGAGAATTTAGAAATGATCTTTCTCAAAAATATGCCAAAAGCATGGGAGAATAGCAAGGGGGGACTTAGAAGACCAGGGGAGAGGAAACACTGAATAAGCAGTGCAACTTTATAGCAAGAATGACAACAACAGGCCCATGCCTCGAAAATAGGCAACTTAACATAATTTCATAAAAATTTTTGAGTACAGCCCTGATTATTTTTTGTCACTCCTTTTTCCTCTCCTCCTTCTATATCCTCCTTAGAATCACCATTTCTCCAATAATTACGTGTCTGGCATCCTTTAAACTGAGATTTACAAGCACAAAGATCAGTGAGATGTTGACTGATGAAGGGCCAAACAGAGAATGATAATTGGCGCCAATTTCAGAACGTCCTTGACACTGTGCATGCGCAGTAAGGGCAAAGTATGGAGGTCCTTTAGGACATGATTTCTTTTGGTTTTAGATGCAAATTTTGGGGATTGGGGGGCAAAATTTGTGTTTGGCCCTGGATTTTTTAGAGTTAGCACCAGCAGCTATGTCTGGGTCATTGGTACAGTATAAAAATATCAATATATTCTAACCCTTTACCTAATTATGTTACAGACATATCTCCTCATCGCTATTCACAAACATCAGCACTCAAATTTTATTATTGTTTTCTATTTCTGATTCAAAAACTTAGCTTATACCCTCAATGGAATGATCTCACTGAGCTCATTTCAATGAAGGGTCATAAGCTGTGTTTTTAGACAACAAAAAAATATTTACTTTGGCAAGTGTCGTATCTAAGCATGTTAGGAAAAGGCTTAATTCTTACACATTTCTTAGCAGGAGCACTGCCTGCCATATCTGTGAGTGAATACGTTGTTGGATAACCACATAAAAATTTTCTCCCACAGTACAGCTGCCATGGACTTGTCACTTTCCACAGGTGGGCAATATTTCCATGGAGAGAATAATATATCAAAAATTTACAATCCTGTGCTTCATTAATTAAAACTTTCCTGATGATGATTTTTATAACCTGGTAAATGCTTGCGTGGACAATACTGCCCATGTGTGGATAATGACCAGTCTATGGCAACTGTACTTTAACAAGAAAAATTGGATTTTTAGAAGTAATGTACACACAATTAGGGCTGTCACGATCAATCGATTAATCGATTGTTGATCGGTCACGGCGAAATCGGTTAATATTTTTCGTTGTCGAATAATCGGTAAATTGTATCCCGTTTTAGATGTTTAACAATTAAAAGAAAATTTGATGAAAAAACTATTGTTTCTAAAGGTATTGAGTTAAGAACATTGATGTTAAACCCCAAGAAGCCGTTGGAAGCATTTGTATTCCAGGTACATTCATCAAAGCTTTGATGTTCTGAATCTTTGAACCGTCAGTGTAATAATCAAGACTGGTCAGCAGTTGCGAAGATCGCAACTGCCGACCGCTCTTGATTATTACACTGACGGTTCAAAAGTTCAGAAGATCAAAGCTTTGAATGTAACTAAAAGAGGATCGTCTTCGCTGTTTACTTGAGGTAGGTCAACTGACTTGAACTTCATTTTTATCAACTTCAAATAGAGGGAGAGGGGTGGGGGCACCTAGGTACGATTAATCGATTATTATCGATTATTTGCGACGATTAATCGATTCCTAAATTTAAAAATCATGACAGCCCTACACACAATACCTGTGTTCCCTGAAGTTGGTTCAATTAGAACATCTCCTGGCTTCAAATGTCCCTGAGCTTCAGCATCTTCTATCATTCTCAGTCCTATTCTGTCTTTCACACTTCCCCCAGCATTGAAAAACTCACATTTTGCCACTGAAAAATAATAATCTGCTATTATCCCTTCACTAATGTACAGAATCATGATCACAAAATAGTGATTAACCAATATTCGGAAATGGCATCTGACATTGGGCAATTTTAAGCCATCGGCTGACCATCCGTAGAGGTATTTAAACATGGGACCATGCTGATGGTTACATGGAACACCACTGGAAGACGAACGAAATGGTTTCAAGCGCCGAAGGCGCACAGGGACGGTTTGGGGGTCAAGCCCCTTTCGACCCTCTTTAACTGTATAAGTTTTTGGCTTGTCTGGATGTGGAAAAGGAGGGAAGGAGTTAAGGTAGTCAGTGGCGTCTGTGTCTCCTGCGGTTTTTCTTGGGAGGATGAGGATGCGTCGGCGAGATAGTTGTAGGTGGTGTTGTTGGATCAGGGGGAAGAGTAGGCTCTTCTTTGGCGGTGTATGGCCTGATCCTTGCTGCTGTTTCTTGAGAACTGTTGGAATGTCCGATAATCATTTTGAGTATTGTCCTGATCATTTGGGATGAGGTACCTGCTTCTAGTTGATTGTTGTTCGTCTCCTGGAGTGTGGCAAGGACGTCGGTTCTGTATTAGTATCAAAATCCACTGTCAAGTGAATTGTTCACTTGCGCACCTGGATACTCCAGGTGGTAGCAAGGGCGGCCTTCACTTTGATCAGTGTTTCTTGAATGACTAATGGTAGCTCCATTGTTCTCTAGATGTTTACACCTCGGAGTCCAAGGTGTGAAATCAAGTCCAAGGTGCGAAATGAGTCCACTGGATCAAAATTGTTTGTATTTACATTTGATTAACAATCTCACATGAGCAGTAACAAATTTAATAAGTTGCCACAATGATTGGTAGAAATCAAGATTGGCCTAATCTCATTGATTGGTCTGATCTTTCCCTTGATTGCTGCTCATGACACACATCCCATGTCTTGTGTGTTGACTCAATGAAATACAACATCACTCAAAACAAGTTAACCCTGTCCAATGCATTCTTAAACAAACTACTCCTTTTGGTTGTTACTATCTGACATCGTCACTCACAATCGGCAGAATGTGTGCTCAACTAATCGGCAAGCAGATGATGGTTGCAAATCCTTATCTGTTATTCACTATCACAAAAGTTTTTTTAGCTGATTCATGTGAAAACAAGCCATTAATTGAAAGCAGAATATGTTTTCATTTTTGGAATTCACTTTTTAAAAAAAGTTAAAAAATTTATAGTAATTTATATATTTTTTATACTTACCAATGATCCAGACATAGCTGGTGCTAACTCTTAAAATATAGGGCCAAACACAAATTTTGCCCCCCAATCCCCAAAATTTGCATCTAAAACCAAAGAAAACATGTCCTGAATGGCCCTCCACACTTCACCTCTACTGCGCATGCGCAGTGTCAAGGACGTTCCGAAATTGGCGCCATTAATCATTCTAATAACCAGCGCCTGGTAAGCGCTATGTACTCAGCAGGGAGGTAAGAGTTCCCAACTCCTGGGAGGGCCATCCCCGTCTGGGTCATTGGTAAGTATAAAAAATATATAAATTACTATAAATTTTTTAACATTTTTATACTGTACCAATGACCCAGACATAGCTGAATAGTAAAAAGGCTGGAGGGCCAAGGACATAGAGCAAGATGGAATACGCTCAATAATATAAAATAGAGTCATCCCCTCTAGGGAAAAAGAAGTATTAGGCCTTACATGTATCTTTCTTATTTATGATAAATTAGAAAGATACAACACCTTCCAAAATTGAGCATCATACATCCATGTACTCTATTAATATCTAGTATAATCCTTATACTAATAATTTTTAAAGTAAGCCAATAAATAAAGTAAGTCTAGAGAATAGAGACTCTTTATACTCCTTAAAAGTGTCTGAGAATTGTATAATAATGTCCGTTGACACGTGCTATATTCAAAAGCTATACTTTAAAAACTAAGACCTGAATGAATTTTTAAAACATAAACTTCTCACTAAACAACCATCCCAATAACAGATCAGAATTACTAACTCCGGAGGAGGTATCCTCTTGTTTTCATAGTAAAACAGGTGACCCAAGGGAACACCCTCCCCCCCCCCCCCCCCTTTTTCTTGCCCTGGGTCAAATAGCCCAGAGCGAAGAGGGCAGCAGAACGGAGTCACTGCCGAAACAGAGAGCCTACCTAGCTATAGTAGCAACTGTTAAGTGAATGACATTCTGAGCAGTAGATAATAGACATAGACCTAACAATAGAGGCCTCCAGAAATGGACTCAATATTTCTGAGATAAAAATTCATGAATGTGGATGGCTGAGCGCAATGAGCAGCCTTCAAAAATCTATAATAGCGACACTATTAATGTAAGCCCAAGATGTAGAAGAACTCTTACTTCAAGAGCCGAAATCTCAAACACAACTGCTGAGTCAATGATATACCATAAGCAGTATCGATAGTTAATTGAATCCATTAGCAATAGAATGGAGCGTAACGTCCTTCTATTAGGCATCAAAGACAGAAGAAGCTTACGCCCGTAGTAATAAACAGATATCTGTTTATAAATACATAAACTCTAACCGGACAGAGTAAAGGCCTATGCCCGTACGAAGACGGAAGGACCTTAATAACAATAGGTTCCGGATATTAATTAGGAGCCTGACTCTCATGCAAAAATCCAACCTAAATAGTAAAGGAAGTAGTGATTCCGAAACTACGAAAGTGAAAATCATCCACCGATAGTGCATGAAACTCACTGACTCTTCAGTAAAAGAGAAGCCAACAGAATTACTGTCTAAAAGGTCAGAATTTGAAAACTACTGTTTCCAGAGGCTCAAATGATTACTTAGTTAAATAAGAACCGAAGTTAAATTCCATATAGGAATTTAATCTAATGATTCTAAGTCTATTTATCGAAAAGTTACTAACTGACTTAGATAAAGAGACATAAGACTCAATTGTAAACTATCATAGAGTGCATAGGAATGAGGTAACATGAACCTATAACCCTAATAATAACAGGCTGCAGTAGATCTTGTCAAACAAGTATACTAAAAAGTTGCAATGACTAGTATGGAGGGATCAACAATATCAACATAGTGATCCCTACAACAACGACGGAAGAGCCTCCACTTTAACCGCATAGTATAGCGAAGAAGAGGTTCTCCTATAGTAAGAAATCGCGTCCAAAGCTCGTCCAGTACAATGCTTACAATGCAATAAGGATCACACAATGGAATACGTGAAGGTTGAGACCTTGCGGGTTGTGATAAAGATGACACGATTTTACCCAGCGAAAAAAGATCCTCTCATGGAGGAAGATTTCGCGTTAAGTCCCACAGTAGACATCAGAGTAGATTTACCCACGGTCTCTGTGAAGACAGAGATGCTATCAACAGAAATGTATTGTGGTTGTTTATCTTAGCAATACTTGCTGAAACAACAGCGCAGGAGGATACGCATATCCTATCATTCCGTCCTATTAGATCAATAGAGCGTTAACAACATAAGCTCAGAGATCCGGACAAGCAAACACATACGTCTGCAATTGACAAGCAAGTTGTGTCGTAAATAAATTATCATTGGGCGCTCCCATTGATAGCAAATTTGATTGAATACTTGTTTGTTGAGAGTCCATTCTGACGGCAACAAGCGACCCATAAGTGAACGGGCGTCCGGTAATACAATCAGACGACCCGGAATATGACGGACCGAAGCAGAACTTGGTGTACTATAACAAACAGAAGGATTCTTTCCATTAAATTGAATAACGGAAAGGAATGAGTGCCTCCCTGGTTCCGGAGATACGCCACTACTGTCGAATTAACGGCCAGGATTTGGACCTGCGTTTCTGAATAATGTTCAACCAATGACATAAAGCAAGCCTAAAAAAAACATCATTCCGTGGAAGATAAGTGCTTGCTTAGAGACTGCGGAACCCAAAGACCCTGGCACTTCGAATCCGTTGGGATCAATATTATATCCCAACCTGTTTGACTGGCAACCGTCATAATTATAAAACTCGGATCCAGCAACTGCAGTGGCACTCTCTGAGTCAACCACCGAGTATGATAAAGCATGTAAGTTAAGTCTAATAAACATCATTGTCGTTTCCAACATTGTGGTTGGAAAAGACATAGACGGCGAAACAGATTATTTCCAGTCTTTAACCACGCCGTCTAGACGCATATGAACTCTCGGTATGCCCTGTTCTGCCAAAATAAATCTTTCGTATAAATGATAAAAGGCAGAAATGAGCATTGCGGACAAGAAACTAAAGTATCATGCTTGGTAGCAGGCTTATATATATATATAGCGTCGATAAATAATACACATGTTCTAATGACATTATTGGACTGTGTCGGTAAGTCAGGGACAATGTCCCTGAACCGATCCAAAATTCCATGTCCAATGAGGCTATAAGTCTCTTATCCAACATCGCAGCAATGTAGTCCGACATAACAATCACTGGAAGATAATGCCGGAAGATATGTATGGCAGCTTCCGATGCTACGAAAGGGAAAACTCGAAATCTTTCGAATCCCTTTCGCCATCCTGTCGGACCCTATAAAGCGTTCGGTCGTCCGTACCTGATACAACCGCGGACCGCACCGACCCAGCGCCATCAGATAATTCCTGATTCGACCAAGAAACTGTCGATTGCTGGGATGCTGCGAAAAAACTGTGCTAACTCGGATAGCACGTCCGTCACTGAGGCCTGTGGAGAAGCGGTCGTACGATGCATTGCCGCTGGAAGCTCCGTGATCGTTACCCCGTGCATACTACTAATATGCGAGCGAACGGAGTGTATAGGCCTCATGTCCCTTGGCTACCGGATGGCGTGACCTGTTCGCCGTGGAATCACTGAATGACGAAACTGATCGGATACTCGAGGTCACGTAGCCAATGTGCGGTCGTGTGCACTGCTGTGAGGATGAGGAAGCATTATCGACAGTCTCTCGGACTGTCAATATAACGGAGCGTCCCAAGCGACGGACATATGCTCCGAATGTAAAATATCTGAACCACAACATGCGGTCCCCTATGTTGTTGGACGAGAGAGGGACCTCTCTCTCTCTCGCTCACAGCCCGGACGGACCTGGACAAGCCAGGAACCGGACTAACAGGCTTCCTCCGATCTGTCCTCAATCCGCCGTCACTGGGTGAGTACTGAAGTAATTATAGTGCTCGCATCACCCAAATCTCCTTCCTAGACCGCAACGGACGAACCCGGCAGCCGAACCATTCGATGAATGTACGCTACACCGGGTGAGCTAGCGAATGTCACTCCGTCGATTCTACAAGGGACCTCTTAGGCGATAGACATATTCCATGAGCACTTATTGCCGCTAGCTCTTCATTAACTATGACGACAGAGGCACACTTTGAAAGACATCTCCGTAACTTTGCGAACAAGAAACCAGAAATGCTTGGTAATAGCAAGCATATAATAATAAATATATAGCATCGTTCAATAATTCGAAAGTTTGTGTGACATTATTGGACTATGTCGGAACCGAGGGACGAAGTCCTTGAACCGAACCAAAAATTTCTAAGTCCACCGACGCTATCAGTTTCTTATCCGGCATCGCAGCATTCTGGTCCGACGAAAGAACCTGTAGAAGATCAAGTCAGATGACATACACAACAGCATATGTTGTTCCGAAAGGGAAAGCTCGAAATCCTCCGAATCCCTTTCGGTATCCCGTCGAACCGGATGAAATTTTCGGACATCCGTACGCGCTTCCGCGGAGCGTCCCAACCCAGCATCGTCAGATAAAACATTATGCGACAGATTCAGTTGTTGCTTGGATGCTGTGATAAGCTGTGCTATTTAGGATAGCACGTCCGTCCCCGAGGCCTGTGCAGTAGCGGTCTTACGATGCATTGCCGCTGGAAGCTCCGTGTACGTTGACTCCCGCACACTTTCCTATGCGAACGTCCGGAGTCTGCAGGCCTCGTGTCCCTAGCTACCGGATGGTGTGACCTGGTCGCCGATGATTCTCTGACTGGCGAAGCTGACTGGATATCCGAGGTCACGTAGCGAAGAGCGGTCGTGTGCGCTACCATGAGAATGAGGAAGCCTTATTGACAGTCTCTCCGGACTGACTATATGTCGGAGCGTCCCGAGCGGCGGACGTATGCTCCGAATGCGAAACATTTTGTACCACAACATCTGGGGCCAGATGTTGTTGTACGCGAGAGGGGCCTCTCTCGCTCGCCGTCCGGATGGACCAGAACGAGCTATGAACCGGACTAAAAGGCTTCCTCCGTTCTCCCTCTAATCCGCCGTCACTGGGTGTGCATTTGGTTGATTTATAGTGCTCGCATCACCCCAAAACTCCTTCTAGACCACAACGGACGAACCCGGCTGCAAAACCATTCGATGAATGGACGCTACTCCGGGCGAGCTAGCGGAGGTCAAAGGCCGTCGAACCTACTAGGGTCCTCTTAGGCAATTGGCGTATTTACATGAGCACTTTTCCGCTAGCCCTTCATTAATTGTGACGACGGAGGCACACTGTTGGAAGACATCACAGATACATCACCCTAATCTTGATCATCTGAAATAGAAATTGATAAAGTAGAGTGACCCTGCGGGGAAAGAACCGGAATGTCCAATTCCCCACTAACATACCGTGACATACGCTTCCCATGTTGTCATCGAAATCATCAGATACAGAACAGGAGTTAATGCGAGTACACTGACCACATATAGAATGATTATGAAGTCAGAGGAAGACTTCCTCTTATTACAATTGATCAAAATCCTTTCAATGTGAAAAGAAAACAAAGTCCTGGTACTCGCACCAACCCCTGACAATCAAAATACATAATAATAATATGATCCATTAACATAGAAAAAATAACTGAAATCAAAATATTTTGAAAAAATATTTTTTCAGAACAGCCCAAGTTTCTGAAAAGTAACGTTGAGCCCCAATGGATCCCAAGCCTAAGTGTGGACAAAAATTTTTTAAATATTTTAAACAATTTATGCAACACTTACGAACAATAATAATGTATCTAGTTATGATTAAATTAACATCAAGATATAATTTTCAAGAAATCCCCACTCACACAGAGGGCTGTTGTAAATGTAAACAATGAGTGTAAAAACACTAAAATAAGACTCCAGGCACCCAGGCCCGAAATCAGTTACCAAAACTACACTATCTGATGCAAAACAGAGACTTCCAGGGAAGAAACTGCAGAACATCAGATGGTAGATGCAGAACACAACGCCTAACCACCCATAGGTGAAGACGTAAACATGGGGAAAAGAACAGAATTCATTCTGTTATTCAGCTAAACTCCCAAGAAATTTTAGTAATAATAATTACAGAAACTATGCCAAAAGCATGGGAGAATAGCAAGAGGGGACTTAAAGGAAAGGGAGAGAGGAAAACAGTGAAAAATCAGTGTAACTGAATAACAATAATGACAACAAAATGGCTGCTGCCTCGAAAATAGGTAACTTGACATAATTTCATTAAAAAATTTTAAGTTACAGCCCTGATAATATTCTGTCACACATTTTTCCTCTCCTCCTTCTCTATCCTCCTTAGAATCACCATTTCACTAATATTTATGTGCCTGGCATCATTTAAACTGAGATTTACAAGCACAAAGATCAGTCAGATGTTAACTGATGAAGGGCCAAACTTAGAATGATTAATGGCACCAATTTCGGAACGTCCTTGACACTGCGCATGCGCAGTAGAGGTGAAGTGTGGAGGGCCATTCAGGACATGTTTTCTTCGGTTTTAGATACAAATTTTGGGGATTGGGGGGCAAAATTTGTGTTTGGCCCTATATTTTAAGAGTTAGCACCAGCTATGTCTGGGTCATTGGTACAGTATAAAAATATACACAGTGCAGTATAAGTATTTCTATTCGTTCTTTGAATCCTGCACCCTATGTAACATTTAACAAATTAATACCTTTTTTTTTACAGCCTCAGTAAGTGTACATTTTCATGTAGTGTGTGATTTGGCAGTTACCAATTTTTTACAACAGGGTTCATACACTTCTAAGGGAGAAAAATTCCATAACTTTTCCAAAACTTTTCAAGGACTTTCCACACATTTCCAAGACCACCGTCGAGAAACTTTCCATACCTTTTCCATACCCCAGTGTCCATAAAATTTCGGCTTTTAAAACATCAGACTTGATAACAGAAGATATTATCATGGATGCGTCACTATTATTATTGCTTGCACATTCAGTTTTTTTCGTTTGATAGCTCATAAAAGAGTTGACTGTTTTTCTTGGATGTAGTTGCCTCCAAATGTTTTTTTTCCGTTCGAATGACTGACAAGTGCAGCTTCTCCCATATTGGCAATGTCAATCGATTTCGCACATGGAATGCATCTGGGTTTCAGTTTATTAACATCTTTTTGTATCCAGCCACAAAACTTTGATTCCGATAGCCACTTTTCTCTGAAGATACAATTGCAAGGCATGTTTTGCGATATATTTACAGATTTGCAAAAATGAGGTCATCCGCCGGTGTTTCTAAAGTGCCTTGATACGTTACATCCGTTGGTGTTTCTAAAATGTCCCGATAAATGCAAATAAAGACCGGCCAAATAGCAGATGTTCGTGAATTCCGACAACACATCGAGATTTTCATTTTTTTTTTGAAACAATATTCGGATTTTCGAAACAAATGATCGATTCCATAACTTTTCCATACACACCTCTTCTGTGTTCAGTTTTCTCCAAGACTTTTTCCAAACCAGCTCAAAAAAGGTGCCGTTTTCCAGACTTTTCCAGGGTATGGAATTTTTTTTCTAATTTCCAAAACTTTTCCAGGAGTCCAGACCCGCGTGCGAACCCTGTACAACCAGTGTGACTAACCCTGTGCATTGCAATCTCATTGGAATAAATTGTGGAAAGTTTTTTTTAGTGAATTCCAAAAATGAAAACATATTCTATTTTCAATTAATAAGCTTGTTTGAAATAGAATTTCAACAGTCACGTGTGGGAAACATGATTTTCTCTGAAGAAAGTGAAGAACACACCTTTATCTTGAACACACCAACAGTTCACTGGAAGAGGAAACCATTTCCATGACACACAAAATCTGGACAAGTGGGGTTTTTTTTGCGATTATGATGTTCATTCACAGGCACTGATTTTAAAGAGGGCTGAGGTTTTTATCTTTAGGCCAAAAAAATAAATAACCCGGGTTCTCAGGCACCAAAAAGACTGCTGCATCATTTTTTTTTTACATTTTTGGTCCCCGGATAATATTTTAGGAGCACCGGCACATTTTAGTAGCACCGGCGCATTTTAGTAGCACCACTGACACTATTAAGCTAATTTCTTGTCACATGTTTTCAATGCAATTTCTGATTATTTTTAGTTGACGTCCCAGTACAAAAGTGATTGTTTTGAAAGTTATGAACTGTTTGCAATATGATTGAATCTGTTTTAGTTACATTTGGCTGGAAGATTTTATTGAATTGGACTGTGATTAACAGTGTTCAGTGATTCAAATGCACCAGCGAGTCAGAGATGAAAACAAATTTGAAGTTGAACCAGTGATTCATTTGAAGGAGACACCAATATGCTTTGTTGGATAATCGATGGGTTCTAATATAGACCTCATATTTTTTTCATATTATCGTATCTAAAGGCTCATAAAAAGGAAGAATACAGAAGATTTCAAGCATCAACATTAATACATGTACAGTGGAGCCCACTTAATTGGATCTCTCTTAATTGTATATCCCTGTTAATTGAATATAATTTTCAAACACAAAACCATTTACCATACCCTCAGTACAAATTTGATCTGTTAATTGCATTTGGATTGTGGAGTAAACTCCTGTTAATTGTATATAAATTTTTGTAATATGTCAAAAAAACTACTGTGACATGCACCAAATTCCCCTTATTTATCAACCATCAACCTTTTGGCCTCACTACATCCAATACAGGCATTTATTCTATTATATCTTGTTTGACAGAGCTCAGTGTATCTCCAGAACACAGGAAACTGACCAAATCCCTGTTAATTGTATACTCCTGTTAATTGAATAATTTTCACTGGCAAAATGGATATTCAATTGAGAGGATTCTACTGTATTGTATATTCACAAATTTCGATGATAAAATTATTTTCTCCAGTGTTACTAAATCAATCTGAAAAAAAAAAAAAAACCTCCCTCCCTTGTCTAATGTTTCAGCCAAAAATGCCTGAGAACACGTTGTTTTTTTTATTAATGGCCTTAAGGGTAGACATTTTTCTTATCGTCTGTGAAGCATTTTTTATCAACTGTTTTAATTCACCATGTGGTGGTCTCGAACCACCCCCAACCCCCCTTTAAAAAGAAAAAAGTTCACTATAACCCCCACCCCTCCCACCCAGTGCAAACTTCACATAATATACATCCCTAAAATGTTCTCGAATATAGGCCTATATATATGCTACTAAGCCTCAGTTTTGCCCTAACAGCACTGATTTTGAAAACTGTCCGTCCCCCAGATGAAAACTGAACCCCCACATAATGGCTTTCTGCATATCATGCTGCTCCCCCCCCCCCCCCCACCCAAAAAAATGATGGCTAAGTACCCCTTACTATAGAATCATAGCTATGCGTCTGCCAAGAGGCCAGTAATTACACAAAATTTCAGGGATTTTTCCTGGTATTCCCGGAGAATCAACATGTTTGCTATCGGCTCATACTGGGGTTAAAGTGTTTAACAAGAGTACTTACTGCTTTGAAAGCATTCCAGTTGGAATGATCAAGTAGGCAACTCTTTCCTCATAGTAAAAGCCGTAGAAAGGAATTGTAATGCCTGCATAAATGCTTCCCTGGACTTGGGTGTCCTACAGAAATTGCCCTTTAGGATGTTTGATCATGTTGCTATATCAACGTTTGTCACTGCGACATCTAGCCTCAACAGAGTGTGAATAATCCTGCTTTGATGACAGCTGTGACAAGATGATTTTTTGAGTCAGGATGGTGGGTTGGTGAACTTTGATGATGTTGGGGCAGCTGTGAAAGGGACAATCTTCAGAGATCCCATCAGATTATGTATCGACCATTGATGAAGTTTTTAACCCTTTGTCCAATTTTTCTAAATCAAAAGAGTAAAAACAGAAAAGTTTTCTAAGTCGAAAGAGTGAAAAGGGGCCATAACTCTGGGAAATATTAGTGGATGCAACCCGTTCATTGTTCATATCTGCTGAACCATATACAGGTCTATCAGCATACAAAGGAAGGAAGGAAGGAAGGAAGGAAGGGTGGGTGGGTGGGTGGGTGGGTGGATGGATGGATGGATGGATGGATGGATGGATGGATGGATGGAGGGCTTCGCTAGACACCCATACCAGAAAATAAGTGGTCAGACAAGGACAATGTTAGATGCCAAAAGGCCAATGTCAGACTGAGGTTTAAAATCATCAGTCAAAATGTCTGATGCCAAAAGTATCAAAGAAGTTCAGTGATCAGAACATCATGCATGTTGGAAATCATGTAAATAACTAGCAAGCCTAAAATTAATGATTATTGTGATTTCTGGCCCTGGCATGTTGGGAAGTGTGAACAAAGTGACTGCACAGCTCATCAGTATTAACAGCATGTGAAGGAATATGATTTGATATAGCTACACATGAATCCAAATTATGTATGAAGGGTAATTCAGTTCCAATTCAGAATGAAACCAATCATACCTTGTTTTGGCAGGGCTCAAGGTATGGTTTGATGAATTCTGAGCAACTTTAAGATGAAGGTACATGTACACTCAAAACGCATTATTTCAAATACTCAAACTCCATTTTGTAATATGACAGATATCATTCTTAAATGACAGACATGATTTATTTGGTGTCTGACATTTTGTCTGGAAGCGCAATGAAAATTATTTTCTGGCTTGTAGACACCCCCGAATCCTCCTTTGGAGATCAAGGGTATATGGATGGATGGATGGATGGATGGATGGATGGATGGATGGATGGATGGATGGATGGATGGCTTCACCAGACCCTCCTGAATCCTCCTTTGGAGATCAGGGGTACACTTGGTGCTGGATGGATGGATGGATGGATGGATGGATGGATGGATGGATGGATGGATGGATGGATGGCTTTGCCAGACACTCCTGAATCCTCCTTTGGAGATCAGGGGTATATTCGATGATGGGTGTATGGATGGATGGATGGATGGATGGATGGATGGATGGATGGATGGATGGATGGATGGATGGATGGAGGGCTTCGCTAGACATCCCTGAATCCTCCTTTGGAGATCAGGGGTATACTCGGTAATGGATGGATGGATGGATGGATGGATGGATGGATGGATGGATGGATGGATGGATGGCTTCACTCCTTTGGAGATCCGGGGTATACTCGGTGCTGGACTGATGAAGCATACGTAGAGAAAAAACTGCAACTCTGGTGAAAAATATGTGGGCAACATGCAGTCTCTTGGTAAACCCAGATTACATCTTGACAGTTGTTCTAAGCAAGTCTCGACTGCCTATACAGGCAACCAAGACCTGCTTAGAAACAACCGCAATGTCATGAACTGCAGACTATCAAGAGTTAGTATTTATTTATTTATTTATTTATTTATTTATTTATTTATTTATATATTTATTTATTTATTTATTGGTGTTTAAGGTCACATATTTCTACACAATGGCTAACCATGACGTGACAGTTTTACGGGTGGAGGAAGCCGGAGTACCAGGAGAGTAGCAATGGCGAGCAACTGTCAGCTCTCCAACATACCAACTCCACACAAGCAGAGTTAGCATTGGTTGAAGACAGGTGAACCATCGACATGAAATACGCCTTAGTACACAACGTCACCATGCCCCCACATGGGCAATGGGGGTGCAGTGTCTTGCCCAAGGACACAATGCGGTTGCCGCAGGTGGGATTCGAACCGAGGACCTCTCGGCTTGCAGCCTGCACCTCTACCAACTGAGTCACCAAGCCACCGAAGAGTTAGTATAAAATATGTAGGACTCTAAGAGTTCAGTTACTCCTGAAGAAATTGAACAAAGATGGAATAAAAAAATAAACTGTTCAAACTATCTATTGTGATTTGGGAACATTACTTTAATTTGGGGACACCTGTTACTGTTGGAATTCAAACACCTGTACACATCTACTTACACATTTCACACTTTATGTTCTCTTTCTCTGGAATCCTGTTGAGTTTCACTAAAGGTGTATTACCAATATTGTCAAGTACTGATTTTAAAATTTTTGGTCTTGGAATACTGAAATTACGAAAGAAACAAACATTGTACTTATACTCTGAATAAATAACAGAATGATCTATAGGCACTCTCTCATAAACTGTGACAAGGCAAATCTATAATAACAGAATGATCAATAGGCACTCTCTCATAAACTGTGACAAGGCAAATCTATAATAACAGAATGATCTATAGGCACTCTCTCAAAAACTGTGACAAGGCAAATCTATAATAACAGAATGATCTATAGGCACTCTCTCATAAACTGTGACAAGGCAAATCTATAATAACAGAATGATCTATAGGCACTCTCTCATAAACTGTGACAAGGCAAATCTATAATAACAGAATGATCTATAGGCACTCTCTCATAAACTGTGACAAGGCAAATCTATAATAACAGAATGATCTATAGGCACTCTTTCATAAACTGTAACAAGGCAAATCTATAATAACAGAATGATCTATAGGCACTCTCTCATAAACTGTGACAAGGCAAATCTATAATAACAGAATGATCTATAGGCACTCTCTCATAAACTGTGACAAGGCAAATCTATAATAACAGAATGATCTATAGGCACTCTCTCATAAACTGTGACAAGGCAAATCTATAATAACAGAATGATCTATAGGCACTCTCTCATAAACTGTGGCAAGGCAAATCTATAACAAAACGATCTATAGGCACTCTCTCATAAACTGTGACAAGGCAAATCTATAATAACAGAATGATCTATAGGCACTCTCTCATAAACTGTGACAAGGCAAATCTATAACAGAACGATCTATAGGCACTCTCTCATAAACTGTGACAAGGCAAATCTATAATAACAGAATGATCTATAGGCACTCTCTCATAAACTGTGACAAGGCAAATCTATAATAACAGAATGATCTATAGGCACTCTCTCATAAACTGTGGCAAGGCAAATCTATAACAAAACGATCTATAGGCACTCTCTCATAAACTGTGACAAGGCAAATCTATAATAACAGAATGATCTATAGGCACTCTCTCATAAACTGTGACAAGGCAAATCTATAATAACAGAATGATCTATAGGCACTCTCTCATAAACTGTGACAAGGCAAATCTATAATAACAGAATGATCTATAGGCACTCTCTCATAAACTGTGACAATGCAAATCTATAATAACAGAATGATCTATAGGCATTCTCTCATAAACTGTGACAAGGCAAATCTATAACAGAATGATCTAAAGGCACTCTCTCATAAACTGTGACAAGGCAAATCTATAACAGAATGATCTATAGGCACTCTCTCATAAACTGTGACAAGGCAAATCTATAACAGAATGATCTATAGGCACTCTCTCATAAACTGTGACAAGGCAAATCTATAATAACAGAATGATCTATAGGCACTCTCTCATAAACTGTGACAAGGCAAATCTATAATAACAGAATGATCTATAGGCACTCTCTCATAAACTGTGACAAGGCAAATCTATAATAACAGAATGATCTATAGGCACTCTCTCATAAACTGTGACAAGGCAAATCTATAATAGAATGATCTAAAGGCACTCTCTCATAAACTGTGACAAGGCAAATCTATAACAGAATGATCTATAGGCACTCTCTCATAAACTGTGGCAAGGCAAATCTATAATAACAGAATGATCTATAGGCACTCTCTCATCAACTGTGGTAAGGCAAATCTATAACAGAACGATCTATAGGCACTCTCTCATAAACTGTGACAAGGCAAATCTATAACAGAATGATCTATAGGCAGTCTCTCATAAACTGTGGCAAGGCAAATCTATAATAACAGAATGATCTATAGGCACTCTCTCATAAACTGTGGCAAGGCAAATCTATAAAAGAATGATCTATAGGCACTCTCTCATAAACTGTAACAAGGCAAATCTATAATAACAGAATGATCTATAGGCACTCTCTCATAAACTGTGACAAGGCAAATCTATAATAACAGAATGATCTATAGGCACTCTCTCATAAACTGTAACAAGGCAAATCTATAATAACAGAATGATCTAAAGGCACTCTCTCATCAACTGTGACAAGGCAAATCTATAATAACAGAATGATCTATAGGCACTCTCTCATAAACTGTGACAAGGCAAATCTATAATAACAGAATGATCTATAGGCACTCTCTCATAAACTGTGACAAGGCAAATCTATAATAACAGAATGATCTATAGGCACTCTCTCATAAACTGTGACAAGGCAAATCTATAATAACAGAATGATCTATAGGCACTCTCTCATAAACTGTGACAAGGCAAATCTATAATAACAGAATGATCTATAGGCACTCTCTCATGAACTGTAACAAGGCAAATCTATAATAACAGAATGATCTATAGGCACTCTCTCATAAACTGTGACAAGGCAAATCTATAATAACAGAATGATCTATAGGCACTCTCTCATAAACTGTGACAAGGCAAATCTATAATAACAGAATGATCTATAGGCACTCTCTCATAAACTGTGACAAGGCAAATCTATAATAACAGAATGATCTACAGGCACTCTCTCATAAACTGTGGCAAGGCAAATCTATAACAAAACGATCTATAGGCACTCTCTCATAAACTGTGACAAGGCAAATCTATAATAACAGAATGATCTATAGGCACTCTCTCATAAACTGTGACAAGGCAAATCTATAACAGAACGATCTATAGGCACTCTCTCATAAACTGTGACAAGGCAAATCTATAATAACAGAATGATCTATAGGCACTCTCTCATAAACTGTGACAAGGCAAATCTATAATAACAGAATGATCTATAGGCACTCTGTCATAAACTGTGGCAAGGCAAATCTATAACAAAACGATCTATAGGCACTCTCTCATAAACTGTGACAAGGCAAATCTATAATAACAGAATGATCTATAGGCACTCTCTCATAAACTGTGACAAGGCAAATCTATAAAAACAGAATGATCTATAGGCACTCTCTCATAAACTGTGACAAGGCAAATCTATAATAACAGAATGATCTATAGGCACTCTCTCATAAACTGTGACAATGCAAATCTATAATAACAGAATGATCTATAGGCATTCTCTCATAAACTGTGACAAGGCAAATCTATAACAGAATGATCTAAAGGCACTCTCTCATAAACTGTGACAAGGCAAATCTATAACAGAATGATCTATAGGCACTCTCTCATAAACTGTGACAAGGCAAATCTATAACAGAATGATCTATAGGCACTCTCTCATAAACTGTGACAAGGCAAATCTATAATAACAGAATGATCTATAGGCACTCTCTCATAAACTGTGACAAGGCAAATCTATAATAACAGAATGATCTATAGGCACTCTCTCATAAACTGTGACAAGGCAAATCTAGAATAACAGAATGATCTATAGGCACTCTCTCAAAAACTGTGACAAGGCAAATCTATAATAGAATGATCTAAAGGCACTCTCTCATAAACTGTGACAAGGCAAATCTATAACAGAATGATCTATAGGCACTCTCTCATAAACTGTGGCAAGGCAAATCTATAATAACAGAATGATCTATAGGCACTCTCTCATCAACTGTGGTAAGGCAAATCTATAACAGAACGATCTATAGGCACTCTCTCATAAACTGTGACAAGGCAAATCTATAACAGAATGATCTATAGGCACTCTCTCATAAACTGTGGCAAGGCAAATCTATAATAACAGAATGATCTATAGGCACTCTCTCATAAACTGTGGAAAGCAAATCTATAAAAGAATGATCTATAGGCACTCTCTCATAAACTGTAACAAGGCAAATCTATAATAACAGAATGATCTATAGGCACTCTCTCATAAACTGTGACAAGGCAAATCTATAATAACAGAATGATCTATAGGCACTCTCTCATAAACTGTAACAAGGCAAATCTATAATAACAGAATGATCTAAAGGCACTCTCTCATAAACTGTGACAAGGCAAATCTATAATAACAGAATGATCTATAGGCACTCTCTCATAAACTGTAACAAGGCAAATCTATAATAACAGAATGATCTAAAGGCACTCTTTCATAAACTGTGACAAGGCAAATCTATAATAACAGAATGATCTAAAGGCACTCTCTCATAAACTGTAACAAGGCAAATCTATAATAACAGAATGATCTATAGGCACTCTCTCATCAACTGTGACAAGGCAAATCTATAATAACAGAATGATCTATAGGCACTCTCTCATAAACTGTGACAAGGCAAATCTATAATAACAGAATGATCTATAGGCACTCTCTCATAAACTGTGACAAGGCAAATCTATAATAGAATGATCTAAAGGCACTCTCTCATAAACTGTGACAAGGCAAATCTATAACAGAATGATCTATAGGCACTCTCTCATAAACTGTGGCAAGGCAAATCTATAATAACAGAATGATCTATAGGCACTCTCTCATCAACTGTGGTAAGGCAAATCTATAACAGAACGATCTATAGGCACTCTCTCATAAACTGTGACAAGGCAAATCTATAACAGAATGATCTATAGGCACTCTCTCATAAACTGTGGCAAGGCAAATCTATAATAACAGAATGATCTATAGGCACTCTCTCATAAACTGTGGCAAGGCAAATCTATAAAAGAATGATCTATAGGCACTCTCTCATAAACTGTAACAAGGCAAATCTATAATAACAGAATGATCTATAGGCACTCTCTCATAAACTGTGACAAGGCAAATCTATAATAACAGAATGATCTATAGGCACTCTCTCATAAACTGTAACAAGGCAAATCTATAATAACAGAATGATCTAAAGGCACTCTCTCATAAACTGTGACAAGGCAAATCTATAATAACAGAATGATCTATAGGCACTCTCTCATAAACTGTAACAAGGCAAATCTATAATAACAGAATGATCTAAAGGCACTCTTTCATAAACTGTGACAAGGCAAATCTATAATAACAGAATGATCTAAAGGCACTCTCTCATAAACTGTAACAAGGCAAATCTATAATAACAGAATGATCTATAGGCACTCTCTCATCAACTGTAACAAGGCAAATCTATAATAACAGAATGATCTATAGGCACTCTCTCATAAACTGTGACAAGGCAAATCTATAATAACAGAATGATCTATAGGCACTCTCTCATAAACTGTGACAAGGCAAATCTATAATAACAGAATGATCGATAGGCACTCTCTCATAAACTGTGACAAGGCAAATCTATAATAACAGAATGATCTATAGGCACTCTCTCATAAACTGTGACAAGGCAAATCTATAATAACAGAATGATCTATAGGCACTCTCTCATAAACTGTGGCAAGGCAAATCTATAACAAAACGATCTATAGGCACTCTCTCATAAACTGTGACAAGGCAAATCTATAACAGAATGATCTATAGGCACTCTCTCATAAACTGTGACAAGGCAAATCTATAATAACAGAATGATCTATAGGCACTCTCTCATAAACTGTGGCAAGGCAAATCTATAACAGAACGATCTATAGGCACCCTCTCATAAACTGTGACAAGGCAAATCTATAACAGAATGATCTATAGGCACTCTCTCATAAACTGTGGCAAGGCAAATCTATAATAACAGAATGATCTATAGGCACTCTCTCATAAACTGTGGCAAGGCAAATCTATAAAAGAATGATCTATAGGCACTCTCTCATAAACTGTAACAAGGCAAATCTATAATAACAGAATGATCTATAGGCACTCTCTCATAAACTGTGACAAGGCAAATCTATAATAACAGAATGATCTATAGGCACTCTCTCATAAACTGTAACAAGGCAAATCTATAATAACAGAATGATCTAAAGGCACTCTCTCATAAACTGTGACAAGGCAAATCTATAATAACAGAATGATCTAAAGGCACTCTCTCATAAACTGTGACAAGGCAAATCTATAATAACAGAATGATCTATAGGCACTCTCTCGTGAACTGTAACAAGGCAAATCTATAATAACAGAATGATCTATAGGCACTCTCTCATGAACTGTAACAAGGCAAACCTATAATAACAGAATGATCTAAAGGCACTCTCTCATAAACTGTGACAAGGCAAATCTATAATAACAGAATGATCTATAGGCACTCTCTCATAAACTGTGGCAAGGCAAATCTATAATAACAAAATGGTCTATAGGCACTCTCTCATAAACTGTAACAAGGCAAATCTATAATAACAGAATGATCTATAGGCACTCTCTCATAAACTGTGACAAGGCAAATCTATAATAACAGAATGATCTATAGGCACTCTCTCATAAACTGTAACAAGGCAAATCTATAATAACAGAATGATCTAAAGGCACTCTTTCATAAACTGTGACAAGGCAAATCTATAATAACAGAATGATCTAAAGGCACTCTCTCATAAACTGTAACAAGGCAAATCTATAATAACAGAATGATCTATAGGCACTCTCTCATAAACTGTAACAAGGCAAATCTATAATAACAGAATGATCTAAAGGCACTCTCTCATAAACTGTGACAAGGCAAATCTATAATAACAGAATGATCTATAGGCACTCTCTCATAAACTGTGACAAGGCAAATCTATAGTAACAGAATGATCTATAGGCACTCTCTCATAAACTGTGACAAGGCAAGTCTATAATAACAGAACGATCTATAGGCACTCTCTCATAAACTGTGGCAAGGCAAATTTATAATAACAGAATGATCTATAGGCACTCTCTCATAAACTGTAACAAGGCAAATCTATAATAACACAATGATCTAAAGGCACTCTCTCATAAACTGTGGCAAGGCAAATCTATAATAACAGAATGATCTAAAGGCACTCTCTCATAAACTGTGACAAGGCAAATATATAATAACAGAATGATCTATAGGCACTCTCTCATAAACTGCAACAAGGCAAATCTATAAAAGAATGATCTATAGGCACTCTCTCATAAACTGTAACAAGGCAAATCTATAATAACAGAACGATCTATAGGCACTCTCTCATAAACTGTGACAAGGCAAATCTATAATAACAGAATGATCTATAGGCACTCTCTCATAAACTGTGACAAGGCAAATCTATAATAACAGAATGATCTAAAGGCACTCTCTCATAAACTGTAACAAGGCAAATCTATAATAACAGAATGATTTAAAGGCACTCTCTCATAAACTGTGACAAGGCAAATCTATAAAAGAATGATCTATAGGCACTCTCTCATAAACTGTGACAAGGCAAATCTATAATAACAGAATGATCTAGAGGCACTCTCTCATAAACTGTGACAAGGCAAATCTATAAAAGAATGATCTATAGGCACTCTCTCATAAACTGTGACAAGGCAAATCTATAATAACAGAATGATCTAGAGGCACTCTCTCATAAACTGTGACAAGGCAAATCTATAATAACAGAATGATCTAAAGGCACTCTCTCATAAACTGTGACAAGGCAAATCTATAATAACAGAATGATCTATAGGCACTCTCTCATAAACTGTAACAAGGCAAATCTATAATAACAGAATGATCTACAGGCACTCTCTCATAAACTCTGACAAGGCAAATCTATAATAACAGAATGATCTATAGGCACTCTCTCATAAACTGTGGCAAGGCAAATCTATAATAACAGAATGATCTATAGGCACTCTCTCATAAACTGTGGCAAGGCAAATCTATAATAACAGAATGATCTATAGGCACTCTCTCATAAACTGTGACAAGGCAAATCTATAATAACAGAAGGATCTATTGGCACTCTCTCATAAACTGTGACAAGGCAAATCTATAATAACAGAATGATCTATAGGCACTCTCTCATAAACTGTGACAAGGCAAATCTATAAAAGAATGATCTATAGGCACTCTCTCATAAACTGTAACAAGGCAAATCTATAATAACAGAATGATCTAAAGCACTCTCTCATAAACTGTGACAAGGCAAATCTATAAAAGAATGATCTATAGGCACTCTCCCATAAACTGTAACAAGGCAAATCTATAATAACAGAATGATCTATAGGCACTCTCTCATAAACTGTGACAAGGCAAATCTATAATAACTGAATGATCTATAGGCACTCTCTCATAAACTGTAACAAGGCAAATCTATAATAACAGAATGATCTATAGGCACTCTCTCATAAACTGTAACAAGGCAAATCTATAATAACAGAATGATCTAAAGGCACTCTCTCATAAACTGTGACAAGGCAAATCTATAATAACAGAATGATCTAAAGGCACTCTCTCATAAACTGTGACAAGGCAAATCTATAATAACAGAATGATCTATAGGCACTCTCTCGTGAACTGTAACAAGGCAAATCTATAATAACAGAATGATCTATAGGCACTCTCTCATGAACTGTAACAAGGCAAACCTATAATAACAGAATGATCTAAAGGCACTCTCTCATAAACTGTGACAAGGCAAATCTATAATAACAGAATGATCTATAGGCACTCTCTCATAAACTGTGGCAAGGCAAATCTATAATAACAAAATGGTCTATAGGCACTCTCTCATAAACTGTAACAAGGCAAATCTATAATAACAGAATGATCTATAGGCACTCTCTCATAAACTGTGACAAGGCAAATCTATAATAACAGAATGATCTATAGGCACTCTCTCATAAACTGTAACAAGGCAAATCTATAATAACAGAATGATCTAAAGGCACTCTTTCATAAACTGTGACAAGGCAAATCTATAATAACAGAATGATCTAAAGGCACTCTCTCATAAACTGTAACAAGGCAAATCTATAATAACAGAATGATCTATAGGCACTCTCTCATAAACTGTAACAAGGCAAATCTATAATAACAGAATGATCTAAAGGCACTCTCTCATAAACTGTGACAAGGCAAATCTATAATAACAGAATGATCTATAGGCACTCTCTCATAAACTGTGACAAGGCAAATCTATAGTAACAGAATGATCTATAGGCACTCTCTCATAAACTGTGACAAGGCAAGTCTATAATAACAGAACGATCTATAGGCACTCTCTCATAAACTGTGGCAAGGCAAATTTATAATAACAGAATGATCTATAGGCACTCTCTCATAAACTGTAGCAAGGCAAATCTATAATAACACAATGATCTAAAGGCACTCTCTCATAAACTGTGGCAAGGCAAATCTATAATAACAGAATGATCTAAAGGCACTCTCTCATAAACTGTGACAAGGCAAATCTATAATAACAGAATGATCTATAGGAACTCTCTCATAAACTGCAACAAGGCAAATCTATAAAAGAATGATCTATAGGCACTCTCTCATAAACTGTAACAAGGCAAATCTATAAGAACAGAACGATCTATAGGCACTCTCTCATAAACTGTGACAAGGCAAATCTATAATAACAGAATGATCTATAGGCACTCTCTCATAAACTGTGACAAGGCAAATCTATAATAACAGAATGATCTATAGGCACTCTCTCATAAACTGTGACAAGGCAAATCTATAATAACAGAATGATCTATAGGCACTCTCTCATAAACTGTGACAAGGCAAATCTATAATAACAGAATGATCTATAGGCACTCTCTCATAAACTGTAACAAGGCAAATCTATAATAACAGAATGATCTAAAGGCACTCTCTCATAAACTGTGACAAGGCAAATCTATAATAACAGAATGATCTATAGGCACTCTCTCATAAACTGTGACAAGGCAAATCTATAGTAACAGAATGATCTATAGGCACTCTCTCATAAACTGTGACAAGGCAAGTCTATAATAACAGAACGATCTATAGGCACTCTCTCATAAACTGTGGCAAGGCAAATTTATAATAACAGAATGATCTATAGGCACTCTCTCATAAACTGTAACAAGGCAAATCTATAATAACACAATGATCTAAAGGCACTCTCTCATAAACTGTGGCAAGGCAAATCTATAATAACAGAATGATCTAAAGGCACTCTCTCATAAACTGTGACAAGGCAAATCTATAATAACAGAATGATCTATAGGCACTCTCTCATAAACTGCAACAAGGCAAATCTATAAAAGAATGATCTATAGGCACTCTCTCATAAACTGTAACAAGGCAAATCTATAAGAACAGAACGATCTATAGGCACTCTCTCATAAACTGTGACAAGGCAAATCTATAATAACAGAATGATCTATAGGCACTCTCTCATAAACTGTGACAAGGCAAATCTAGAATAACAGAATGATCTAAAGGCACTCTCTCATAAACTGTAACAAGGCAAATCTATAATAACAGAATGATCTAAAGGCACTCTCTCATAAACTGTGACAAGGCAAATCTATAAAAGAATGATCTATAGGCACTCTCTCATAAACTGTGACAAGGCAAATCTATAATAACAGAATGATCTAGAGGCACTCTCTCATAAACTGTGACAAGGCAAATCTATAAAAGAATGATCTATAGGCACTCTCTCATAAACTGTGACAAGGCAAATCTATAATAACAGAATGATCTAGAGGCACTCTCTCATAAACTGTGACAAGGCAAATCTATAATAACAGAATGATCTATAGGCACTCTCTCATAAACTGTAACAAGGCAAATCTATAATAACAGAATGATCTACAGGCACTCTCTCATAAACTGTGACAAGGCAAATCTATAATAACAGAATGATCTAGAGGCACTCTCTCATAAACTGTGACAAGGCAAATCTATAATAACAGAATGATCTATAGGCACTCTCTCATAAACTGTAACAAGGCAAATCTATAATAACAGAATGATCTACAGGCACTCTCTCATAAACTCTGACAAGGCAAATCTATAATAACAGAATGATGTATAGGCACTCTCTCATAAACTGTGGCAAGGCAAATCTATAATAACAGAATGATCTATAGGCACTCTCTCATAAACTGTGGCAAGGCAAATCTATAATAACAGAATGATCTATAGGCACTCTCTCATAAACTGTGACAAGGCAAATCTATAATAACAGAAGGATCTATTGGCACTCTCTCATAAACTGTGACAAGGCAAATCTATAATAACAGAATGATCTATAGGCACTCTCTCATAAACTGTGACAAGGCAAATCTATAAAAGAATGATCTATAGGCACTCTCTCATAAACTGTAACAAGGCAAATCTATAATAACAGAATGATCTAAAGCACTCTCTCATAAACTGTGACAAGGCAAATCTATAAAAGAATGATCTATAGGCACTCTCCCATAAACTGTAACAAGGCAAATCTACAATAACAGAATGATCTATAGGCACTCTCTCATAAACTGTGACAAGGCAAATCTATAATAACTGAATGATCTATAGGCACTCTCTCATAAACTGTAACAAGGCAAATCTATAATAACAGAATGATCTATAGGCAATCTCTCATAAACTGTGACAAGGCAAATCTATAATAACAGAATGATCTATAGGCACTCTCTCATAAACTGTGGCAAGGCAAATCTATAATAACAGAATGATCTATAGGCACTCTCTCATAAACTGTGACAAGGCAAATCTATAATAACAGAAGGATCTATTGGCACTCTCTCATAAACTGTGACAAGGCAAATCTATAATAACAGAATGATCTATAGGCACTCTCTCATAAACTGTGGCAAGGCAAATCTATAATAACAGAATGATCTATAGGCACTCTCTCATAAACTGTGGCAAGGCAAATCTATAAAAGAATGATCTATAGGCACTCTCTCATCAACTGTAACAAGGCAAATCTATAATAACAGAATGATCTATAGGCACTCTCTCATAAACTGTGACAAGGCAAATCTATAATAACAGAATGATCTATAGGCACTCTCTCATAAACTGTGACAAGGCAAATCTATAATAGAATGATCTATAGGCAATCTCTCATAAACTGTGGCAAGGCAAATCTATAACAGAACAATCTATAGGCACTCTCTCATAAACTGTGACAAGGCAAATCTATAACAGAATGATCTATAGGCACTCTCTCATAAACTGTGGCAAGGCAAATCTATAATAACAGAATGATCTATAGGCACTCTCTCATAAACTGTGGCAAGGCAAATCTATAAAAGAATGATCTATAGGCACTCTCTCATAAACTGTAACAAGGCAAATCTATAATAACAGAATGATCTATAGGCACTCTCTCATAAACTGGGACAAGGCAAATCTATAATAACAGAATGATCTATAGGCACTCTCTCATAAACTGTAACAAGGCAAATCTATAATAACAGAATGATCTAAAGGCACTCTCTCATAAACTGTGACAAGGCAAATCTATAATAACAGAATGATCTAAAGGCACTCTCTCATAAACTGTGACAAGGCAAATCTATAATAACAGAATGATCTATAGGCACTCTCTCATAAACTGTAACAAGGCAAATCTATAATAACAGAATGATCTATAGGCAATCTCTCATAAACTGTAACAAGGCAAATCTATAATAACAGAATGATCTAAAGGCACTCTCTCATAAACTGTGACAAGGCAAATCTATAATAACAGAATGATCTATAGGCACTCTCTCATAAACTGTGGCAAGGCAAATCTATAAAAGAATGATCTATAGGCACTCTCTCATCAACTGTAACAAGGCAAATCTATAATAACAGAATGATCTATAGGCACTCTCTCATAAACTGTGACAAGGCAAATCTATAATAACAGAATGATCTATAGGCACTCTCTCATAAACTGTGACAAGGCAAATCTATAATAACAGAATGATCTAAAGGCACTCTCTCATAAACTGTAACAAGGCAAATCTATAATAACAGAATGATCTAAAGGCAATCTCTCATAAACTGTGACAAGGCAAATCTATAAAAGAATGATCTATAGGCACTCTCTCATAAACTGTGACAAGGCAAATCTATAATAACAGAATGATCTAGAGGCACTCTCTCATAAACTGTGACAAGGCAAATCTATAAAAGAATGATCTATAGGCACTCTCTCATAAACTGTGACAAGGCAAATCTATAATAACAGAATGATCTAGAGGCACTCTCTCATAAACTGTGACAAGGCAAATCTATAATAACAGAATGATCTAAAGGCACTCTCTCATAAACTGTGACAAGGCAAATCTATAATAACAGAATGATCTATAGGCACTCTCTCATAAACTGTAACAAGGCAAATCTATAATAACAGAATGATCTACAGGCACTCTCTCATAAACTCTGACAAGGCAAATCTATAATAACAGAATGATCTATAGGCACTATCTCATAAACTGTGGCAAGGCAAATCTATAATAACAGAATGATCTATAGGCACTCTCTCATAAACTGTGGCAAGGCAAATCTATAATAACAGAATGATCTATAGGCACTCTCTCATAAACTGTGACAAGGCAAATCTATAATAACAGAAGGATCTATTGGCACTCTCTCATAAACTGTGACAAGGCAAATCTATAATAACAGAATGATCTATAGGCACTCTCTCATCAACTGTGACAAGGCAAATCTATAAAAGAATGATCTATAGGCACTCTCTCATAAACTGTAACAAGGCAAATCTATAATAACAGAATGATCTAAAGCACTCTCTCATAAACTGTGACAAGGCAACTCTATAAAAGAATGATCTAAAGGCACTCTCCCATAAACTGTAACAAGGCAAATCTATAATAACAGAATGATCTATAGGCACTCTCTCATAAACTGTGACAAGGCAAATCTATAATAACTGAATGATCTATAGGCACTCTCTCATAAACTGTAACAAGGCAAATCTATAATAACAGAATGATCTATAGGCAATCTCTCATAAACTGTGACAAGGCAAATCTATAATAACAGAATGATCTATAGGCACTCTCTCATAAACTGTGGCAAGGCAAATCTATAATAACAGAATGATCTATAGGCACTCTCTCATAAACTGTGACAAGGCAAATCTATAATAACAGAAGGATCTATTGGCACTCTCTCATAAACTGTGACAAGGCAAATCTATAATAACAGAATGATCTATAGGCACTCTCTCATAAACTGTGGCAAGGCAAATCTATAATAACAGAATGATCTATAGGCACTCTCTCATAAACTGTGGCAAGGCAAATCTATAAAAGAATGATCTATAGGCACTCTCTCATCAACTGTAACAAGGCAAATCTATAATAACAGAATGATCTATAGGCACTCTCTCATAAACTGTGACAAGGCAAATCTATAATAACAGAATGATCTATAGGCACTCTCTCATAAACTGTGACAAGGCAAATCTATAATAGAATGATCTATAGGCACTCTCTCATAAACTGTGGCAAGGCAAATCTATAACAGAACGATCTATAGGCACTCTCTCATAAACTGTGACAAGGCAAATCTATAACAGAATGATCTATAGGCACTCTCTCATAAACTGTGGCAAGGCAAATCTATAATAACAGAATGATCTATAGGCACTCTCTCATAAACTGTGGCAAGGCAAATCTATAAAAGAATGATCTATAGGCACTCTCTCATAAACTGTAACAAGGCAAATCTATAATAACAGAATGATCTATAGGCACTCTCTCATAAACTGTGACAAGGCAAATCTATAATAACAGAATGATCAATAGGCACTCTCTCATAAACTGTAACAAGGCAAATCTATAATAACAGAATGATCTAAAGGCACTCTCTCATAAACTGTGACAAGGCAAATCTATAATAACAGAATGATCTAAAGGCACTCTCTCATAAACTGTGACAAGGCAAATCTATAATAACAGAATGATCTATAGGCACTCTCTCATAAACTGTAACAAGGCAAATCTATAATAACAGAATGATCTATAGGCAATCTCTCATAAACTGTAACAAGGCAAATCTATAATAACAGAATGATCTAAAGGCACTCTCTCATAAACTGTGACAAGGCAAATCTATAATAACAGAATGATCTATAGGCACTCTCTCATAAACTGTGGCAAGGCAAATCTATAATAACAAAATGATCTATAGGCACTCTCTCATAAACTGTAACAAGGCAAATCTATAATAACAGAATGATCTAAAGGCACTCTCTCATAAACTGTGACAAGGCAAATCTATAATAACAGAATGATCTATAGGCACTCTCTCATAAACTGTAACAAGGCAAATCTATAATAACAGAATGATCTAAACGCACTCTTTCATAAACTGTG
Organism: Pictodentalium vernedei; assembly: GCA_031216915.1. Lineage (NCBI taxonomy): Eukaryota > Metazoa > Mollusca > Scaphopoda > Dentaliida > Dentaliidae > Pictodentalium > Pictodentalium vernedei. Next base: position 51,176,452 of record CM062288.1, on the reverse strand, counting down.
ACAAGGCAAATCTATAATAACAGAATGATCTAAAGGCACTCTCTCATAAACTGTAACAAGGCAAATCTATAATAACAGAATGATCTATAGGCACTCTCTCATAAACTGTAACAAGGCAAATCTATAATAACAGAATGATCTATAGGCACTCTCTCATAAACTGTGACAAGGCAAATCTATAATAACAGAATGATCTATAGGTACTCTCTCATAAACTGTGACAAGGCAAATCTATAATAACAGAATGATCTATAGGCACTCTCTCATAAACTGTGACAAGGCAAATCTATAATAACAGAATGATCTATAGGCACTCTCTCATAAAGTGTGACAAGGCAAATCTATAATAACAGAATGATCTATAGGCACTCTCTCATAAACTGTGACAAGGCAAATCTATAATAACAGAATGATCTATAGGCACTCTCTCATAAACTGTGACAAGGCAAATCTATAATAACAGAATGATCTATAGGCACTCTCTCATAAACTGTGACAAGGCAAATCTATAATAACAGAATGATCTATAGGCACTCTCTCATAAACTGTGACAAGGCAAATCTATAATAACAGAATGATCTAAAGGCACTCTCTCATAAACTGTGACAAGGCAAATCTATAATAACAGAATGATCTATAGGCACTCTCTCATAAACTGTGACAAGGCAAATCTATAATAACAGAATGATCTATAGGCACTCTCTCATAAACTGTGGCAAGGCAAATCTATAACAAAACGATCTATAGGAACTCTCTCATAAACTGTGACAAGGCAAATCTATAACAGAATGATCTATAGGCACTCTCTCATAAACTGTGACAAGGCAAATCTATAATAACAGAATGATCTATAGGCACTCTCTCATAAACTGTGGCAAGGCAAATCTATAACAGAACGATCTATAGGCACCCTCTCATAAACTGTGACAAGGCAAATCTATAACAGAATGATCTATAGGCACTCTCTCATAAACTGTGGCAAGGCAAATCTATAATAACAGAATGATCTATAGGCACTCTCTCATAAACTGTGGCAAGGCAAATCTATAAAAGAATGATCTATAGGCACTCTCTCATAAACTGTAACAAGGCAAATCTATAATAACAGAATGATCTAAAGGCACTCTCTCATAAACTGTGACAAGGCAAATCTATAATAACAGAATGATCTAAAGGCACTCTCTCATAAACTGTGACAAGGCAAATCTATAATAACAGAATGATCTATAGGCACTCTCTCGTGAATTGTAACAAGGCAAATCTATAATAACAGAATGATCTATAGGCACTCTCTCGTAAACTGTAAAAAGGCAAACCTATAATAACAGAATGATCTAAAGGCACTCTCTCATAAACTGTGACAAAGCAAATCTATAATAACAGAATGATCTATAGGCACTCTCTCATAAACTGTGGCAAGGCAAATCTATAATAACAAAATGATCTATAGGCACTCTCTCATAAACTGTAACAAGGCAAATCTATAATAACAGAATGATCTAAAGGCACTCTCTCATAAACTGTGACAAGGCAAATCTATAATAACAGAATGATCTATAGGCACTCTCTCATAAACTGTGACAAGGCAAATCTATAATAACAGAATGATCTAAAGGCACTCTTTCATAAACTGTGACAAGGCAAATCTATAATAACAGAATGATCTAAAGGCACTCTCTCATCAACTGTAACAAGGCAAATCTATAATAACAGAATGATCTATAGGCACTCTCTCATAAACTGTAACAAGGCAAATCTATAATAACAGAATGATCTAAAGGCACTCTCTCATAAACTGTGACAAGGCAAATCTATAATAACAGAATGATCTATAGGCACTCTCTCATAAACTGTGACAAGGCAAATCTATAATAACAGAATGATCTATAGGCACTCTCTCATAAACTGTGACAAGGCAAGTCTATAATAACAGAACGATCTATAGGCACTCTCTCATAAACTGTGGCAAGGCAAATTTATAATAACAGAATGATCTATAGGCACTCTCTCATAAACTGTAACAAGGCAAATCTATAATAACACAATGATCTAAAGGCACTCTCTCATAAACTGTGGCAAGGCAAATCTATAATAACAGAATGATCTAAAGGCACTCTCTCATAAACTGTGACAAGGCAAATCTATAATAACAGAATGATCTATAGGCACTCTCTCATAAACTGTAACAAGGCAAATCTATAAAAGAATGATCTATAGGCACTCTCTCATAAACTGTAACAAGGCAAATCTATAATAACAGAACGATCTATAGGCACTCTCTCATAAACTGTGACAAGGCAAATCTATAATAACAGAATGATCTAAAGGCACTCTCTCATAAACTGTAACAAGGCAAATCTATAATAACAGAACGATCTATAGGCACTCTCTCATAAACTGTGACAAGGCAAATCTATAATAACAGAATGATCTATAGGCACTCTCTCATAAACTGTGACAAGGCAAATCTTTAATAACAGAATGAACTAAAGGCACTCGCTCATAAACTGTAACAAGGCAAATCTATAATAACAGAATGATCTAAAGGCACTCTCTCATAAACTGTGACAAGGCAAATCTATAAAAGAATGATCTATAGGCACTCTCTCATAAACTGTGACAAGGCAAATCTATAATAACAGAATGATCTAGAGGCACTCTCTCATAAACTGTGACAAGGCAAATCTATAAAAGAATGATCTATAGGCACTCTCTCATAAACTGTGACAAGGCAAATCTATAATAACAGAATGATCTAGAGGCACTCTCTCATAAACTGTGACAAGGAAAATCTATAATAACAGAATGATCTAAAGGCACTCTCTCATAAACTGTGACAAGGCAAATCTATAATAACAGAATGATCTATAGGCACTCTCTCATAAACTGTAACAAGGCAAATCTATAATAACAGAATGATCTACAGGCACTCTCTCATAAACTCTGACAAGGCAAATCTATAATAACAGAATGATCTATAGGCACTCTCTCATAAACTGTGGCAAGGCAAATCTATAATAACAGAATGATCTATAGGCACTCTCTCAAAAACTGTGACAAGGCAAATCTATAATAACAGAAGGATCTATTGGCACTCTCTCATAAACTGTGACAAGGCAAATCTATAATAACAGAATGATCTATAGGCACTCTCTCATAAACTGTGACAAGGCAAATCTATAAAAGAATGATCTATAGGCACCTCTCATAAACTGTAACAAGGCAAATCTATAATAACAGAATGATCTAAAGCACTCTCTCATAAACTGTGACAAGGCAAATCTATAAAAGAATGATCTATAGGCACTCTCCCATAAACTGTAACAAGGCAAATCTATAATAACAGAATGATCTATAGGCACTCTCTCATAAACTGTGACAAGGCAAATCTATAATAACTGAATGATCTATAGGCACTCTCTCATAAACTGTAACAAGGCAAATCTATAATAACAGAATGATCTATAGGCAATCTCTCATAAACTGTGACAAGGCAAATCTATAATAACAGAATGATCTAAAGGCACTCTCTCATAAACTGTGGCAAGGCAAATCTATAATAACAGAATGATCTATAGGCACTCTCTCATAAACTGTAACAAGGCAAATCTATAATAACAGAATGATCTATAGGCAATCTCTCATAAACTGTAACAAGGCAAATCTATAATAACAGAATGATCTAAAGGCACTCTCTCATAAACTGTGACAAGGCAAATCTATAATAACAGAATGATCTATAGGCACTCTCTCATAAACTGTGGCAAGGCAAATCTATAAAAGAATGATCTATAGGCACTCTCTCATCAACTGTAACAAGGCAAATCTATAATAACAGAATGATCTATAGGCACTCTCTCATAAACTGTGACAAGGCAAATCTATAATAACAGAATGATCTATAGGCACTCTCTCATAAACTGTGACAAGGCAAATCTATAATAACAGAATGATCTAAAGGCACTCTCTCATAAACTGTAACAAGGCAAATCTATAATAACAGAATGATCTAAAGGCACTCTCTCATAAACTGTGACAAGGCAAATCTATAAAAGAATGATCTATAGGCACTCTCTCATAAACTGTGACAAGGCAAATCTATAATAACAGAATGATCTAGAGGCACTCTCTCATAAACTGTGACAAGGCAAATCTATAAAAGAATGATCTATAGGCACTCTCTCATAAACTGTGACAAGGCAAATCTATAATAACAGAATGATCTAGAGGAACTCTCTCATAAACTGTGACAAGGCAAATCTATAATAACAGAATGATCTAAAGGCACTCTCTCATAAACTGTGACAAGGCAAATCTATAATAACAGAATGATCTATAGGCACTCTCTCATAAACTGTAACAAGGCAAATCTATAATAACAGAATGATCTACAGGCACTCTCTCATAAACTCTGACAAGGCAAATCTATAATAACAGAATGATCTATAGGCACTCTCTCATAAACTGTGGCAAGGCAAATCTATAATAACAGAATGATCTATAGGCACTCTCTCATAAACTGTGGCAAGGCAAATCTATAATAACAGAATGATCTATAGGCACTCTCTCATAAACTGTGACAAGGCAAATCTATAATAACAGAAGGATCTATTGGCACTCTCTCATAAACTGTGACAAGGCAAATCTATAATAACAGAATGATCTATAGGCACTCTCTCATAACCTGTGACAAGGCAAATCTATAAAAGAATGATCTATAGGCACTCTCTCATAAACTGTAACAAGGCAAATCTATAATAACAGAATGATCTAAAGCACTCTCTCATAAACTGTGACAAGGCAAATCTATAAAAGAATGATCTATAGGCACTCTCCCATAAACTGTAACAAGGCAAATCTATAATAACAGAATGATCTATAGGCACTCTCTCATAAACTGTGACAAGGCAAATCTATAATAACTGAATGATCTATAGGCACTCTCTCATAAACTGTAACAAGGCAAATCTATAATAACAGAATGATCTATAGGCAATCTCTCATAAACTGTGACAAGGCAAATCTATAATAACAGAATGATCTACAGGCACTCTCTCATAAACTGTGGCAAGGCAAATCTATAATAACAGAATGATCTATAGGCACTCTCTCATAAACTGTGACAAGGCAAATCTATAATAACAGAAGGATTTATTGGCACTCTCTCATAAACTGTGACAAGGCAAATCTATAATAACAGAATGATCTATAGGCACTCTCTCATAAACTGTGGCAAGGCAAATCTATAATAACAGAATGATCTATAGGCACTCTCTCATAAACTGTGGCAAGGCAAATCTATAAAAGAATGATCTATAGGCACTCTCTCATCAACTGTACCAAGGCAAATCTATAATAACAGAATGATCTATAGGCACTCTCTCATAAACTGTGACAAGGCAAATCTATAATAACAGAATGATCTATAGGCACTCTCTCATAAACTGTGACAAGGCAAATCTATAATAGAATGATCTATAGGCACTCTCTCATAAACAGTGGCAAGGCAAATCTATAACAGAACGATCTATAGGCACTCTCTCATCAACTGTGACAAGGCAAATCTATAACAGAATGATCTATAGGCACTCTCTCATAAACTGTGGCAAGGCAAATCTATAATAACAGAATGATCTATAGGCACTCTCTCATAAACTGTGGCAAGGCAAATCTATAAAAGAATGATCTATAGGCACTCTCTCATAAACTGTAACAAGGCAAATCTATTATAACAGAATGATCTATAGGCACTCTCTCATAAACTGTGACAAGGCAAATCTATAATAACAGAATGATCTATAGGCACTCTCTCATAAACTGTGACAAGGCAAATCTATAATAACAGAATGATCTATAGGCACTCTCTCATAAACTGTAACAAGGCAAATCTATAATAACAGAATGATCTATAGGCAATCTCTCATAAACTGTAACAAGGCAAATCTATAATAACAGAATGATCTAAAGGCACTCTCTCATAAACTGTGACAAGGCAAATCTATAATAACAGAATGACCTATAGGCACTCTCTCATAAACTGTGGCAAGGCAAATCTATAATAACAAAATGATCTATAGGCACTCTCTCATAAACTGTAACAAGGCAAATCTATAATAACAGAATGATCTAAAGGCACTCTCTCATAAACTGTGACAAGGCAAATCTATAATAACAGAATGATCTATAGGCACTCTCTCATAAACTGTAACAAGGCAAATCTATAATAACAGAATGATCTAAAGGCACTCTTTCATAAACTGTGACAAGGCAAATCTATAATAACAGAATGATCTAAAGGCACTCTCTCATAAACTGTAACAAGGCAAATCTATAATAACAGAATGATCTATAGGCAGTCTCTCATAAACTGTAACAAGGCAAATCTATAATAACAGAATGATCTATAGGCACTCTCTCATAAACTGTGACAAGGCAAATCTATAATAACAGAATGATCTATAGGTACTCTCTCATAAACTGTGACAAGGCAAATCTATAATAACAGAATGATCTATAGGCACTCTCTCATAAACTGTGACAAGGCAAATCTATAATAACAGAATGATCTATAGGCACTCTCTCATAAACTGTGACAAGGCAAATCTATAATAACAGAATGATCTATAGGCACTCTCTCATAAACTGTGACAAGGCAAATCTATAATAACAGAATGATCTATAGGCACTCTCTCATAAACTGTGACAAGGCAAATCTATAATAACAGAATGATCTATAGGCACTCTCTCATAAACTGTGACAAGGCAAATCTATAATAACAGAATGATCTATAGGCACTCTCTCATAAACTGTGACAAGGCAAATCTATAATAACAGAATGATCTATAGGCACTCTCTCATAAACTGTGACAAGGCAAATCTATAATAACAGAATGATCTATAGGCACTCTCTCATAAACTGTGACAAGGCAAATCTATAATAACAGAATGATCTATAGGCACTCTCTCATAAACTGTGGCAAGGCAAATCTATAACAAAACGATCTATAGGCACTCTCTCATAAACTGTGACAAGGCAAATCTATAACAGAATGATCTATAGGCACTCTCTCATAAACTGTGACAAGGCAAATCTATAATAACAGAATGATCTATAGGCACTCTCTCATAAACTGTGGCAAGGCAAATCTATAACAGAACGATCTATAGCCACCCTCTCATAAACAGTGACAAGGCAAATCTATAACAGAATGATCTATAGGCACTCTCTCATAAACTGTGGCAAGGCAAATCTATAATAACAGAATGATCTATAGGCACTCTCTCATAAACTGTGGCAAGGCAAATCTATAAAAGAATGATCTATAGGCACTCTCTCATCAACTGTAACAAGGCAAATCTATAATAACAGAATGATCTATAGGCACTCTCTCATAAACTGTGACAAGGCAAATCTATAATAACAGAATGATCTATAGGCACTCTCTCATAAACTGTAACAAGGCAAATCTATAATAACAGAATGATCTAAAGGCACTCTCTCATAAACTGTGACAAGGCAAATCTATAATAACAGAATGATCTAAAGGCACTCTCTCATAAACTGTGACAAGGCAAATCTATAATAACAGAATGATCTATAGGCACTCTCTCGTGAATTGTAACAAGGCAAATCTATAATAACAGAATGATCTATAGGCACTCTCTCGTAAACTGTAAAAAGGCAAACCTATAATAACAGAATGATCTAAAGGCACTCTCTCATAAACTGTGACAAGGCAAATCTATAATAACAGAATGATCTATAGGCACTCTCTCATAAACTGTGGCAAGGCAAATCTATAATAACAAAATGATCTATAGGCACTCTCTCATAAACTGTAACAAGGCAAATCTATAATAACAGAATGATCTAAAGGCACTCTCTCATAAACTGTGACAAGGCAAATCTATAATAACAGAATGATCTATAGGCACTCTCTCATAAACTGTGACAAGGCAAATCTATAATAACAGAATGATCTAAAGGCACTCTTTCATAAACTGTGACAAGGCAAATCTATAATAACAGAATGATCTAAAGGCACTCTCTCATAAACTGTAACAAGGCAAATCTATAATAACAGAATGATCTATAGGCACTCTCTCATAAACTGTAACAAGGCAAATCTATAATAACAGAATGATCTAAAGGCACTCTCTCATAAACTGTGACAAGGCAAATCTATAATAACAGAATGATCTATAGGCACTCTCTCATAAACTGTGACAAGGCAAATCTATAATAACAGAATGATCTATAGGCACTCTCTCATAAACTGTGACAAGGCAAGTCTATAATAACAGAACGATCTATAGGCACTCTCTCATAAACTGTGGCAAGGCAAATTTATAATAACAGAATGATCTATAGGCACTCTCTCATAAACTGTAACAAGGCAAATCTATAATAACACAATGATCTAAAGGCACTCTCTCATAAACTGTGGCAAGGCAAATCTATAATAACAGAATGATCTAAAGGCACTCTCTCATAAACTGTGACAAGGCAAATCTATAATAACAGAATGATCTATAGGCACTCTCTCATAAACTGTAACAAGGCAAATCTATAAAAGAATGATCTATAGGCACTCTCTCATAAACTGTAACAAGGCAAATCTATAATAACAGAACGATCTATAGGCACTCTCTCATAAACTGTGACAAGGCAAATCTATAATAACAGAATGATCTATAGGCACTCTCTCATAAACTGTGACAAGGCAAATCTATAATAACAGAATGATCTAAAGGCACTCTCTCATAAACTGTAACAAGGCAAATCTATAATAACAGAATGATCTAAAGGCACTCTCTCATAAACTGTGACAAGGCAAATCTATAAAAGAATGATCTATAGGCACTCTCTCATAAACTGTGACAAGGCAAATCTATAATAACAGAATGATCTAGAGGCACTCTCTCATAAACTGTGACAAGGCAAATCTATAAAAGAATGATCTATAGGCACTCTCTCATAAACTGTGACAAGGCAAATCTATAATAACAGAATGATCTAGAGGCACTCTCTCATAAACTGTGACAAGGCAAATCTATAATAACAGAATGATCTAAAGGCACTCTCTCATAAACTGTGACAAGGCAAATCTATAATAACAGAATGATCTATAGGCACTCTCTCATAAACTGTAACAAGGCAAATCTATAAAAACAGAATGATCTACAGGCACTCTCTCATAAACTCTGACAAGGCAAATCTATAATAACAGAATGATCTATAGGCACTCTCTCATAAACTGTGGCAAGGCAAATCTATAATAACAGAATGATCTATAGGCACTCTCTCATAAACTGTGGCAAGGCAAATCTATAATAACAGAATGATCTACATGCACTCTCTCATAAACTGTGACAAGGCAAATCTATAATAACAGAAGGATCTATTGGCACTCTCTCATAAACTGTGACAAGGCAAATCTATAATAACAGAATGATCTATAGGCACTCTCTCATAAACTGTGGCAAGGCAAATCTATAATAACAGAATGATCTAAAGGCACTCTCTCATAAACTGTGACAAGGCAAATCTATAATAACAGAATGATCTAAAGGCACTCTCTCATAAACTGTGACAAGGCAAATCTATAATAACAGAATGATCTATAGGCACTCTCTCGTGAACTGTAACAAGGCAAATCTATAATAACAGAATGATCTATAGGCACTCTCTCGTAAACTGTAAAAAGGCAAACCTATAATAACAGAATGATCTAAAGGCACTCTCTCATAAACTGTGACAAGGCAAATCTATAATAACAGAATGATCTATAGGCACTCTCTCATAAACTGTGGCAAGGCAAATCTATAATAACAAAATGATCTATAGGCACTCTCTCATAAACTGTAACAAGGCAAATCTATAATAACAGAATGATCTAAAGGCACTCTCTCATAAACTGTGACAAGGCAAATCTATAATAACAGAATGATCTATAGGCACTCTCTCATAAACTGTGACAAGGCAAATCTATAATAACAGAATGATCTAAAGGCACTCTTTCATAAACTGTGACAAGGCAAATCTATAATAACAGAATGATCTAAAGGCACTCTCTCATAAACTGTAACAAGGCAAATCTATAATAACAGAATGATCTATAGGCACTCTCTCATAAACTGTAACAAGGCAAATCTATAATAACAGAATGATCTAAAGGCACTCTCTCATAAACTGTGACAAGGCAAATCTATAATAACAGAATGATCTATAGGCACTCTCTCATAAACTGTGACAAGGCAAATCTATAATAACAGAATGATCTATAGGCACTCTCTCATAAACTGTGACAAGGCAAGTCTATAATAACAGAACGATCTATAGGCACTCTCTCATAAACTGTGGCAAGGCAAATTTATAATAACAGAATGATCTATAGGCACTCTCTCATAAACTGTAACAAGGCAAATCTATAATAACACAATGATCTAAAGGCACTCTCTCATAAACTGTGGCAAGGCAAATCTATAATAACAGAATGATCTAAAGGCACTCTCTCATAAACTGTGACAAGGCAAATCTATAATAACAGAATGATCTATAGGCACTCTCTCATAAACTGTAACAAGGCAAATCTATAAAAGAATGATCTATAGGCACTCTCTCATAAACTGTAACAAGGCAAATCTATAATAACAGAACGATCTATAGGCACTCTCTCATAAACTGTGACAAGGCAAATCTATAATAACAGAATGATCTATAGGCACTCTCTCATAAACTGTGACAAGGCAAATCTATAATAACAGAATGATCTAAAGGCACTCTCTCATAAACTGTAACAAGGCAAATCTATAATAACAGAATGATCTAAAGGCACTCTCTCATAAACTGTGACAAGGCAAATCTATAAAAGAATGATCTATAGGCACTCTCTCATAAACTGTGACAAGGCAAATCTATAATAACAGAATGATCTAGAGGCACTCTCTCATAAACTGTGACAAGGCAAATCTATAAAAGAATGATCTATAGGCACTCTCTCATAAACTGTGACAAGGCAAATCTATAATAACAGAATGATCTAGAGGCACTCTCTCATAAACTGTGACAAGGCAAATCTATAATAACAGAATGATCTAAAGGCACTCTCTCATAAACTGTGACAAGGCAAATCTATAATAACAGAATGATCTATAGGCACTCTCTCATAAACTGTAACAAGGCAAATCTATAAAAACAGAATGATCTACAGGCACTCTCTCATAAACTCTGACAAGGCAAATCTATAATAACAGAATGATCTATAGGCACTCTCTCATAAACTGTGGCAAGGCAAATCTATAATAACAGAATGATCTATAGGCACTCTCTCATAAACTGTGGCAAGGCAAATCTATAATAACAGAATGATCTAAAGGCACTCTCTCATAAACTGTGACAAGGCAAATCTATAATAACAGAAGGATCTATTGGCACTCTCTCATAAACTGTGACAAGGCAAATCTATAATAACAGAATGATCTATAGGCACTCTCTCATAAACTGTGACAAGGCAAATCTATAAAAGAATGATCTATAGGCACTCTGTCATAAACTGTAACAAGGCAAATCTATAATAACAGAATGATCTAAAGCACTCTCTCATAAACTGTGACAAGGCAAATCTATAAAAGAATGATCTATAGGCACTCTCTCATAAACTGTAACAAGGCAAATCTATAATAACAGAATGATCTATAGGCACTCTCTCATAAACTGTGACAAGGCAAATCTATAATAACAGAATGATCTATAGGCACTCTCTCATAAACTGTGACAAGGCAAATCTATAATAACAGAATGATCTATAGGCACTCTCTCATAAACTGTGGCAAGGCAAATCTATAATAACAGAATGATCTATAGGCACTCTCTCATAAACTGTGGCAAGGCAAATCTATAATAACAGAATGATCTATAGGCACTCTTTCATAAACTGTGACAAGGCAAATCTACAATAACAGAATGATCTATAGGCACTCTCTCATAAACTGTGACAAGGCAAATCTATAACAACAGAATGATCTATAGGCACTCTTTCATAAACTGTGACAAGGCAAATCTATAATAACAGAATGATCTATAGGCACTCTCTCATAAACTGTGACAAGGCAAATCTATAATAACAGAATGATCTAAAGGCACTCTCTCATAAACTGTGACAAGGCAAATCTATAATAACAGAATGATCTATAGGCACTCTCTCGTGAACTGTAACAAGGCAAATCTATAATAACAGAATGATCTATAGGCACTCTCTCATCTTAGGCCTGCAAGATATTCAAAACTGAATACCAGTATCGGTATTCAAACAAATACCGTGGTATACCGGTATATCGAAAACTGTTCAGATATATGAACACAAGTGCCACAATTGAGACTCGAGGCATCACAGTTGGAACGAATTAGCACGCCTTGATGATGCAGTTCGAAAAACCTTTACCCAACGCAGACGATATCAAAATTTATTATTTTCAAAATTAGTTTATCAGATGTTAACCAAAGATTTCAACAAAACTGTATCATGTGGCCCCTCATTGGAACGATCTATTATATCGTTTGACAGAGCTCATGGAGATCTGTCAAACAAGATATAATAGAATAAATGCTTAGTTTATCTCCAGAATACAGGAAATTAACACAACCCCTATTAATTGAATACTCCTGTTAATTGAATAGTTTTCGTTGGCAAAGTGGCTATTCAATTAACAGGGTTCCACTAGGGCTGGGCGATATTTCGATATACCGGTAAATACCAGTATTGAAATCGGTACCGGTTAAATATCGTCTATTTTTTGGCAATACCGGTATATCGTCTGTAACGATATTGGTTTGGGTCACATGATAATAAAATTTCAACATGTGTTGCTTTGAAAATACAGGAAGTTTATCTTTCCTCATTTCGTGAACAAATGATAAACAGCGAGAGATGACGAGAGTAAAATTCTATCTCGTTTATCATCACCGACATGCAAGCATTCATGGAGAAATTATGAAATAAAAATTTAATACTTATTTGCTAAATTTGTATGATTATTTTTAATTAGTGAATAATTAAAGTAGCATACATCAAACAAATAGTTTGTTGTTACACGGAAAACACACCCGACTGTCACGCTGTAAAAACACGGTCACCTGCTGTTGGTCGCATTTGTTTGAACTGTAATCAGCAAGCCATATTTATCGCTTAATTCGTTGTCAGCAATCTGACACAAAAATGTTTCAAATCACACATATTCACAATTGCGAAATGTGCAACAATTTTTGTCAAATATGACAGAGGTGTGATGCCATCACTGGGAGAAAACATTGTCGGCTGGTGATTGACACCTGCAGACTATCATAAAAGTGAAGGGTGATCACGTCTTGGAGGCGTGCTTAAAATCAACAGACCGACTGGCCTGACATGTGACAGATGACATTTGACATTGTCATCTGAGGAAGTTCACTGCTGGAAGATAGGAGAAAGGGAGGAGCTACTACTGGTTCTTTGTGAAACCAGGCCCTCGGAATTCCATCAACTTGACACCCGTTGTTTTGATAAAAAAGTTCTGTTTGCCACTGTTTTCATGAAGCCACACATACGCAATTAACACAATATGACAATTGATTAATTAAACGTTTATCAGTCAAGAGAGGCTGACCATGTTTTTACAGGAATTAAATTGACAAAGACTAATTTACTTGTATCCCAGATTCAGATGAAAGCCAGTAAACCCATGATAATTTTATGGCTTATTTTCGTATTAAACAATAGGTTCAATAACTTTGTAGATATGGATTATTATCGTCTTCCATTCAAATCACTCATTTTCCCAGAGCAGTAAGTGATACTTCTATCTTTTGCTCCAAAAATATCTTTTTTATTCATGATATCCCTTGCATTTAATATGTGTTTCACACACTGCTGCACAATATACCGGTATATCGTGATATTTTTTCTGATATCGTTACCGGTATTCAGATTCCCATATCGCCCAGCCCTAGGTTCCACTGCACCTGCATTTCAGCAAAAGCCCCAATATGGGCTTCCAGTAGAGCTGGGAGGTTAACCGCAATCACTGGTTTGGGATCGGTAGTGTCAGACTACTGAAAATCGCAACCACGCTCCAATAAACACAACTGCAAATTTGGTTTTAAAATTCCAGCATGTTCTGACAGAAATAAAACGAATATCGAATTAACAAAATAGCCACATAATTCCCTTACCTGTAAATGCAATATATATTCATTTGCTAGCCACTGTCAAACATTTCTATGTATATGTTTCATTGGAATTAAAAAACAAAACTATTGTACACTATACTTGCACCAATGGAATTTTCACGACAGTAAGCAAAGATTTCAGTGTCAATACATGAAACTCAACACGATTTCACTAATATTTATGACCTGTCAACACCAACGGTGGAGCATTGTAAAATGTTCATCAGTTTATCAAATGCATGTCCTTTGCCAAACTAGAACTTGTCACTTCCGCTTCATTTATACTGTCCGATATATATTTATTTCTACACGTAATTTTGAAAGTTTGAACTCCAAAATCAGTTTTAAATTCACAGGTAAAGACTGATGGAAATTTAGGGTTACAATGATCTAAATGAGCAACTTTTACTTGATAAAATTTTAAGGGTCGGCATAATATTTTAGGATCAGTCAGGTTACTCTAAGCAAAGTTTGTTTGGTTTTTTTTTGCCTGACATTTTACAGGCACAGATACATGCATGTTATAATTATTTATTCAACTGATACAAACAACAGAAGATACCTTGTTAGTGGAAAGCAGAGAATGAGAGCCCAATTTTTGTTGTTGTTTTGGGTTTGTTGTTTTTTTTGTTTTTTTTTGGGGGGGGGGGGCATCTTTAGGGAGTATTTTTTTGGTTTGTTTTGTGTTGTGTTTTGTTTCGTTTCGTGTCATCTTGTCTCGTCTTGCCATGCCATGCCATGCCATGCCACGCCCGCCTCATCACAGTTCCAGGCCTGGCATTCTTAAAAATGCAGGTAGGCTAAAAATCATTCCCCTCGCATAGCTTAGGGGAGCGATGAGCTCTCCTCAAGCTTACAAAAGCTAAAAGTGACAAAATGAAGTTTTACAATTGACGAATTCTGCCAAGTGGGCTTAGTACGTTTTATTTGGTGCTGCAAAAAAGTAGTCTCTGTGATACGGCTACACTGCCCCTTCCACACCTCCAGGCCTCAGCAAGGCCTGGAGGTGTGAGAGGGGCAGTGTTGCCATCTTACTGAGACCAGTAACACAGCAGAGATCTGAAAAGATGTGGGTTTCAGGAATAGGCTGTTACGGTACATGTAATCATTTTTTTCCTAAGGCCTGGAGGGCTAGGTTTTGCCCTCCGTAATTTTTCTAAGGCAAGCAGTAGGCGAGCGAATAAATCGCTCTCCTGAAAATGCCAGGCCTGCGGTTTGGTTCGTTTGTTTTTATTACCTTGTTTCCGTTTGTTTGTTTGTTTGCGTTAAACAACACTTTCAACAGCCAGACTGTTTTACTGCTATAAAACATGGAGTATCTGGAGAGAAACACCAAGCATCAATTGAAGGCAAGTGCATGATCAGACTGATATCATGCCAGACAGTTTTACTGGTATAAAACATGGAGTATCTGGAGAGAAACACCAAGCATCAATTGAAGGCAAGTGCATTATCAGACTGATATCATGCCAGACAGTTTTACTGGTATAAAACATGGAGTATCTGGAGAGAAACACCAAGCATCAATTGAAGGCAAGTGCATTATCAGACTGATATCATGTCGGACAGTTTTATGGATGGCAGAAGCCAGGGTATTCAGAGAGTACCACCGAGCAACTGTCAGCCCTTCCAACTTACATACTCTGCAAAAGCTAGCTTGAGTTGAAGGCATGTGCATTATCAACATGCAGAACAACTTTGTGTTAAAACACAGAGTCACCATGCCCTCATGTGGGCAATCAGGATGAAGTGTCTTGTCCAAGGACACGACACAGTTCTTGCTGGTCAGATTGAACTCTTGACCTTTCAGTTTAAACTCTAATGCTCTAACCACTGAGTCAAAATGCTCCCTACAGAGTGAAAAAAAAGCAAAGAGAAAACAATAATAAGTAGGAATGGATGATACTGTATACAATCAGAAATGAAGGCTGCCACAAGAAGGGTTACCTTAACTTGTTTCAGGTACTAGGCACTCTTCCATAAATTGTAACAAGGCAAACCCTCACAGACTAAATAATTTCACTTCAAAATTAATATGAAGCACATCCACTGAATATGAGGCCTTTAATGTGTAGTACCTACGCATCAGAATAATGTCCACTTATGGGCTTCCAGCACACAAGTTAAGGAAAAGTGGAATCCACTGGATATTGTTTGATTGAATATCCCTGTTAATTGAATATAATTTCCAAACTCAAAATCTTTTACCCTACCTTCTGTATAAATCTGACCTGTTAATTGCATACAGATTATGGAAAAAAGTTGATGAATAAAAATCTTGAAATTTGTCAAGAAATTACCCTGACAATCATCAAATTCCCCCTTTTTTTAGCTTGAGTACATACAGCCATAAAAGGCATTTAATCGATTATAGCTTGTTTGAAGAGATCCAATGAGCTCTGTCAAACAAGATATAACAGTGTAGAATAGATGCTCTGTTTAGTACTAAGTGACCAATTCCCTGTTAATTGTATACTCCTGTTAACTTAATAATTTTAACTGTCAAAGAGGGTTCCACTGGAATCTTTTTCATGATTTTTTCAGCATGAGAATGGCCAAGTACAGTAGAATCCTCTTAATTGAATATCAATTTTGACAGTGAAAATTATTCAATTAACAGGAGTACACAATTAACAGGGA
This sequence comes from Pictodentalium vernedei, assembly GCA_031216915.1. Classification (NCBI taxonomy): domain Eukaryota; kingdom Metazoa; phylum Mollusca; class Scaphopoda; order Dentaliida; family Dentaliidae; genus Pictodentalium; species Pictodentalium vernedei. Next base: position 51,159,605 of record CM062288.1, on the reverse strand, counting down.
TTTGGTCAGTTTCCTGTGTTCTGGAGGGAAACTGAGCATTTATTCTTTCATATCTTGTTTGACAGAGCTCATAGAGCTCTGTCAAACAAGATATAATAGAATAAATGCCTTTATTACATGCCCATGAAGTCTCTCTTATGCAATACAGCGTGTAATACAGCTGTGCAATTTGGAATTCCGTACTGCACACCAACCTGTTCCAACCGGGACATTTTTTATGCAATGCGACTGCATAAAGTGCATGGTGTTTACCACCGTTGATAGAAAAGAAAATTAGGTCAGTAGGTGCTTGGGTCATGTAATAAATACAAAACCACATGTATGTTTCAATGAGTCGTTTTGTATTTAATTTGTCAGATGTGCGTAGAAAGAAAACGTCTCGACCTTTGGTCTCGACGTTTTCTTCCTACGCACATCTGACTCATTGAATACAAAATGACTCATTGAAACATACATGTAGTTTTGTCTATGTATTGGATGTAGAGAGGCTAAAAAGGTTGATAAATAAGGGGAATTTGGTGTGTGTCACAGTAATTTTTTCAACATATTACAAAAATTTATATACAATTAACAGGAGTTTACTCTACAACCCATATGCAATTAACAGATCAAATTTGAACTGAAGGTATGGTAAATGGTTTTGTGTTTGAAAATTATATTCAATTAACAGGGATATACAATTAAGAGATATCCAATTAAGTGGGCTCCACTGAAATATCGACAGAGTAAGTGGACTACTCACTTTCCATGGGTGGTCAATATTTCCACAGACGCAATCACACGATTCCATACACTAATTATAGGAATAATCATGAATCAAAAATTTAATTAATGATGCACCAGGTACAACCCAGTGCTTCGTTGATTAAAAATTTTGTTATTGATTATTTTTATTACCTTGTAAACAAACATGTGGACATCACAGCCCATGCATGGATTACGACCAATCCACGGCAACCATACTGTACTATCATAACAGAAATGGACCCAGAATGTTGACAAGATTGCAACTAGGTCGCAATCAGACCCAAATTGTCTCTCTGCTTTCTTCCCACACCATGACAGAATTTCACCTATCGGAAAGGAATTACGAGAGCAATTATTTGGAGATGGTATTCTCTTTTGTTTTTCTGGGATCCATAATGTGTCAGTTTGAAGCAATTGTGATCTGATCAATAAAATACCTCTTTTGTGATTAGACATTTATTACTTTCCAAAGTGTAAGTTACTACAATTTCCCAGTTTGATTATAAATGATAACTTCACAAGTGAATTATGCAATCAACAAATGGGTCATGTATCCGTGCACACAAACGAAGATGCTTTGTCGTGGGTGTAATGGGGCATTCATTGTTTTTTTGTTTTTTAATCCTTTACCTAACATGAAAAGCAAACACTTGCAAAAAAAAATTCTTGAATAACTATTATTTTCATTTTTTGTCTCAAAAACATATGTTATGACCCCTCATTGGAACAAGCTTGATGAGCTCATTCCAATGAGGGGGTCATAACCTATGTTTTAGAGACAAAAAATGAAAAAATATGAAAATTAATTGGCGTTTTTGAGAATAGTTTTGGTTTTTAGTTTTAGTTTTTTGTTGTAACATTAGGTAAAGGGTTAACTAATATAATTATCGTTAATAATGAAAAGTAATAAACAGAGTAATCGCTTGACTGGACTGGTTACATGAAATAATTCATTCGAGGTGAGGGACTATATTGTAAAAACATAGGGCGCATTCGCGCACTCGTGTTTGTACATGTACAACGTCCCTTGCCTCTCATGAATTATTTCACGTAACCAGTCAAGAGAAAATTTTGTTTTATCATATCAGGTGATTGAAGTTTCAGAAAAGTTAACAAATCAGTAATGCAAGGTATATGTAGTTGAGTATGGCCAAACAAAGCATATTTTTTGTTTCTCAGGCCATGTTTTATAAATACATGCAGGCAATTGATTTTATTTTATTTTTGTATTATTATTTCATCACCTACAAGATACTTTGTTTGTTGCAAGACGTAGGTCTGATAACCTACAGAATAACATTTGATGTGGTGTATTCGATCCATTTTATTAACTTGGGTTATTTTTCTGACAAAAACCAAATAATTTTCTTTTTTTTCCCAAGTTTGCATTTTTGTAACAAAATGAGCATGCTGCAGCCTAAATGGCCATGTGGAATGGCCTAAGATACAGTATTTCTTTCCTTTTTAGGCCTAAACTCTCGAATTATTTGTCTCCGATCAAGTAATGTAGATGAACGGAAAATTGGTTACCTTTATTCTTTTGAAGTGATACATGAACAAAATGATCATTCACCCAATTTTTACAGGCCTGTAAATGGCTCTTTAACCTTTTAGAACAAACGCATTGTCTCACTGTGACATTAACACTGGGATTCTTTTGGTTATCTACAGGTGCTATTTATGGAAACCATTCCGAATGAAATTTGGGAATGATTTTTTTCCAATTCTTAACCCCAGATCAGGGACCAGCCTAGGAGGAAATTTTAGGGAGACTCCATGTCTCCCTCCAGAAAAAATAGGGAGACTGCAGAGTCATGTAGGGAGACTTCATAGGCAAGTGGGGAAAATTAAGAATATTCATGTACCACCCCCGCCGCCCCTTCATATTTTCAATTTGTGGTCCTCCATTAATGTCCCAATAATCCAGGTCCAGTTGTCTATGAGGCATCTATGCCAGGTTAAAAAATCACAAAGTAATTATTGACTGAAAATCCCCCACTGCTACCCTCTCCTTCATGACCCCCTCCCCTCTTCTTCATGCCAATCCCCCAGCACCCTCCTGTGTTTGCCTTTCACCAAAGTCTACTAAGCTAATAATTTCCTAAGTCTGAAAGTGTGAACAGGTCCAGATGTAAGAAGGTTGCTTGGGAGGTACTTTGGTAGTAAAGAAACAAAATACATTCTGGGGTCGAGTATTTTGTAAAAGAAATGTCATGCCGCATCATTTTTATGGCATTCTGGTGTCATTCTGTGTCATTTCGTGTCATTCCGTTGTTTAGGAGTACCCTTTTTCAAGATCGTCCACATGTACTCTTGTGTCCTGTACAAAGCTTTTCTTGTCATCACTAAAGCTTTTTTCATGTGTTTCAATTCCATTCGTGTTTTTGTGGGAATAGACGGCCCAACAGTTAACAGTCGTCAGCAAAACGAAATAAAAATACTGTGTTATAAAATACATCCGTTGTGTATACATTTTCGGCATCCTAAGCGACGTAACCTACTTTCAAACTGAGTTATTTTGTTGAGTCGCGTAAGTCACCTATTTTCGTTTCGACATTTGAAGCTCCGACTGAAACGCAACAAAATAGAAATAAAAAAATCCGCCAAAAGAGACAATGGACAATTGATTGTCGTGTGATTTCATTAAATGGACGTTTATTTGACGAATTAAAATGCCCATTTATCACACTCGAGCACATTCGATTTTTGAAAATAATCGTTTTCACGCAAAGCTCGCATCACTCAGTTCAGCCTTTCCTCATTTTGGCCAATTTTTAGAGGGCGACTTGTAATCGCCCCGACTATTTTTCTAGGCGACTTTGAGCTTAGATGGGCGACATAATCACCCTAGTCACCCTCACGGCTGGTCCCTGCCCCAGATAATCCAGATTTCCAAATTTCAGTTCCCACCCGAACATAAATTTAATGCACAACTGGTGCCTTGAACTGGGTTAGGGCTGTCACGATTTTTTAATTTAGGAATTGATTAATCGTCGCAAATAATCGATGATAATCGATTGATCGTACCTAGATGACCCCCATCTCCTTCTCTTTGAAGTCGATAAAAATGAAGTTGAAGTCAGTTGACCTACCTCAAGTAAACAACGAAGACGATTCTCTTTTAGTTACATTCAAAGCTTTGATGTTCTGAACTTTTGAACCGTCAGTGTAATAATCAAGACCGGTCGGCAGTTGCGAAGTTCGCAACTGCCGACCGGTCTTGATTATTACACTGACGGTTCAAAAGTTCAGAACATCAAAGCTTTTCACCAAAGTCTACTACATGTAAGCTAATAATTTCCTAAGTCTGAAAGTGTGAACAGGTCCAGATGTAAGAAGGTTGCTTGGGAGGTACTTTGGTAGTAAAGAAACAAAATACATTCTGGGGTCGAGTATTTTGTAAAAGAAATGTCATGCCGCATCATTTTTATGGCATTCTGGTGTCATTCTGTGTCATTTCGTGTCATTCCATTGTTTAGGAGTTCCCTTTTTCAAGATCGTCCACATGTACTCTTGTGTCCTGTACAAAGCTTTTCTTGTCATCACTAAAGCTTTTTTCATGTGTTTCAATTCCATTCGTGTTTTTGTGGGAATAGACGGCCCAACAGTTAACAGTCGTCAGCAAAACGAAATAAAAATACTGTGTTATAAAATACATCCGTTGTGTATACATTTTCGGCATCCTAAGCGACGTAACCTACTTTCAAACTGAGTTATTTTGTTGAGTCGCGTAAGTCACCTATTTTCGTTTCGACATTTGAAGCTCCGACTGAAACGCAACAAATAGAAATAAAAAAATCCGCCAAAAGAGACAATGGACAATTGATTGTCGTGTGATTTCATTAAATGGAGGTTTATTTGACGAATTAAAATGCCCATTTATCACACTCGAGCACATTCGATTTTTGAAAATAATCGTTTTCACGCAAAGCTCGCATCACTCAGTTCAGCCTTTCCTCATTTTGGCCAATTTTTAGAGGGCGACTTGTAATCGCCCCGACTATTTTTCTAGGCGACTTTGAGCTTAGATGGGCGACATAATCACCCTAGTCACCCTCACGGCTGGTCCCTGCCCCAGATAATCCAGATTTCCAAATTTCAGTTCCCACCCGAACATAAATTTAATGCACAACTGGTGCCTTGAACTGGGTTAGGGCTGTCACGATTTTTTAATTTAGGAATCGATTAATCGTCGCATATAATCGATGATAATCGATTGATCGTACCTAGATGACCCCCATCTCCTTCTCTTTGAAGTCGATAAAAATGAAGCTGAAGTCAGTTGACCTACCTCAAGTAAACAACGAAGACGATTCTCTTTTAGTTACATTCAAAGCTTTGATCTTCTGAACTTTTGAACCGTCAGTGTAATAATCAAGACCGGTCGGCAGTTGCGAAGTTCGCAACTGCCAACCGGTCTTGATTATTACACTGACGGTTCAAAAGTTCAGAACATCAAAGCTTTGGTGAATGTACCTGAAAGACAAATGCTTCCAATAGCTTCTTGGGGTTTAACATCGATGTTCTTAACTCTTTACCTTTAGAAACAATAGTTTTTTCAACATATTTTCTTTTAATTATTAAACGTTTAAAACGGGATATAATTTACCGATTATTCGACAACGAAAAATACTAATCGATTTCGCCGTGACCGATCAACAATCGATTAATCGATCAATCGTGACAGCCCTAAACTGGGTAGCCATAAGGCTTGGCCAATCATCCCGAATTTCCACTAGACTACAACATGTACATGTCTAGTTGCTTAGCAGTGATTTCTAGTCAAGGCTTGGCTGTCTCAACAGGCAGCCAAGACTTGACTAGAAATCACTGCCTAGATGATTTGTCAGTTGTCAACAGGACCTTCTAATGATGGCAACTTAAAGGCAAGATGACAAAAGCCTGAAAAAAGGCCTATACAGTCACGTCAGACAGGGATACGGATGGACTTGCGGGTGGAGATACGTATAATAAATCTTGACACCCCCTCAAAACCGTGAAAATACCACGTATTTTGGGAAAACTGGCATATAATACGGATGAGATACAGATGGACTGCGTTCAGTTCCAATTTGAGATTCCACAAGAGGTCAACCTTTGTTAGTTGGTAGACTCCCTTTTCCACAGTATTTATCCATATCTGATGTGGATGAGATACGTATTAATACGGATCAATATGAATTAATAGATTTTGTGCAGATTGGCCATCCGCACATGGATGAAAAAAAGTTTTGAAATTTTCAAAACCTTTTTTATATTGTGCGCTTCGTGATACGTTTTCACACGGATTTATATGGATGATATGGATGTCTGTGGTCAGATACGGATGTCTGCAGATGGATATGCATGATCATCCGTATCTATCCATATCAACCATATTTCCCCGTCTGACGCGCTTTTTAAAGGTTAAGGTATGTTTGGAACATATCACAAAATTACTGTAGATATGATTTGTGTTGGCAAAAGAAAGATAGTGTTGAGGTCATTTGCTGTGGCATTTGTGGCGTTGTGGTAGAATGGTACAAGAACAACTTATTCTGTATTTTTCTGATGTGAATTCCCATTTGGCATTATCATCAAATTTCAATCAAGTCAGATACTAAATACCGAACTGATACAAAGTTATATCACCCTAAAAATACCAAAACCGATACCAAACTCAAAATCTAATACTACCAATCTCAAGCTATAATAACAAAATCTGACAAGTAACATTCAGGAACAGCAACTCTTGTATGCAGATTTGATGGAGTTAGTAGCTACAAAGTTAAACAAGGTGCAACGACACTGGTATCCCCACTGAGCAGAAACCATAAAAATTGGAATTTTCGATGTTGAAAAAAGCAGAAAAAAGGGCTCATAGCTCAAGGAAAAGAAAATGGACAAAACCTGTTACTTGTGAATATCCTGCCCCCGTAGTGGTCAATCAGCATACCAAAGATCATTTAAATCCAACATCCACTGACTGAGATATGAAGGTCCAAAATTGTTATGAATGGACAGACAGACATAACAAATGGATGAACAGAGACAGCAAGATGGACGGATGGAACCCATTTCTACAGTTAAAACTAGAAGTCCTGTCACGAATAGTGCGCTTATCTAGGCTTAATTGCGTGTTGGAAGTGCGTGCAATTGCCATATCGAATGGCATCCAAAGCATGGCAGGCTCTCTTGGTTACTCATAGCAAACACATGCAATGTTTCTGCCAATGGACCTCCGGGTTACCCGGAGGTCCATTGGCTGAAACATTGCTTGTGCACAGGCCATATGTGCAGAATTTGATAACTTTACTTGGGCCATAACACGTACATTAACGCGCATATCAACGTGCTATTTGTGCGCATTTCATGACAGGACTTCTAGTTTTAACTGTATATTCCCCACAGAATTCATTTTGGCGGGGAATAAAAAAAGATTACTGAGTAGCAGGAACATACAGTTAAAACTAGAAGTCCTGTCACGAATAGTGCGCTTATCTAGGCTTAATTGCGTGTTGGAATTGCACGCAATTGCCATATCGAATGGCATCCAAAGCACGGCAGACTCTCTTGGTTACTCATAGCAAACACATGCAATGTTTCTGCCAATGGACCTCCGGGTTACCCGGAGGTCCATTGGCTGAAACATTGCTTGTGCACAGGCCATATGTACAGAATTTGATAACTTTACTTGGGCCATAACACGTACATTAATGCGCATATCAACGTGCTATTTGTGCGCATTTCATGACAGGACTTCTAGTTTTAACTGTATATCCCCCACAGAATTCATTTTGGCGGGAAATAAAAAAAGATTACTGAGTAGCAGGAACATACAGTTAAAACTAGAAGTCCTGTCACAAATAGTGCGCTTATCTAGGCTGAATTGCGCGCAATTGCCATATCGAATGGCATCCAAAGCACGGCAGGCTCTCTTGGTTACTCATAGCAAACACATGCAATGTTTCTGCCAATGGACCTCCGGGTTTCCCGGAGGTCCATTGGCTTAAACATTGCTTGTGCACAGGCCATATGTACAGAATTTGATAGCTTTACTTGGGCCATAACACGTACATTAACGCGCATATCAACGTGCTATTTGTGTGCATTTCATGACAGGACTTCTAGTTTTAACTGTATGTCCCCCACAGAATTCATTTTGGCGGGGAATAAAAAAAAGATTACTGAGTAGCAGGAACATACATGTAGTTTCAGTTTGGATGGATTTGACCATTTTATTATGTGAAACTTTTATTTAACCCTTTACCCAATGTAACTGCCCAAACCGGCCAGCGTTATTATCAAAAATCGCCAGTTACTTTTCATTATTTTTTTATTTCAAAAACACAGGTTGTGACCCCCCCCCCCCCACTCCCCCATTGGAACGAGCTTGTCGAGCTCGTTCCAATGAGGGGTCATAACCTATGTTTTGGAGACAAAAAATGAAAAAAATTAGTTATTCACGAGTTTTTTTGCAAGTGTCGTCTGCTTTTCATGTTAGGTAAAGGGTTAACAGTAGGAAGTAAACATACACTTTTGTGTGTCTGTGTGGTGATTCTTCTTGTAATTTTCCAACACTGTAGGTACAGTGGGATGGCAGATCTGGTCTCTTCCATTGCCGGTATGGACTATTTGAACAATTTTCAATGCTACCTTTGGATTTTGGCATAGTTGACTGCACTAATCTGAAACAAGAAAATAAAAGATAAACGTTTTATCCAAAACAAATCTGATATTCAAACATTTTTCAAGCTTCTCAAGGAATGGAGAGTTTTTGCTTCCCCAAAGTGAAACAAAAACTTGATAATCAGTTGTGGGAGGAGATTGGGTGTGTCTGGCACTTTTTATTTTCAATCACCACTTTGGGCAAAAAGGCTCTTTTAACCCCCACTTTGTCTCCCCAATGTCACATTAAATTTATTTATTTATTTATTGGTGTTTAAGATCACATATTTCTGCACAATAGTTAATCATGACTGCAACATGGATATAGTATTTTCAAGGTAATCAAAATCAGAAAAAACCTATGAATTAAATGACATTCTAAAAATGAAGAAGTGTGACATAAATATACAGTTAAAACTAGAAGTGCTGTCACGAATAGTGCGCTTATCTAGGCTTAATTGCACGTTGGAATTGCACGCAATTTCCACATCGAATGGCATCCAAAGCATGCCAGGCTCTCTTGGTTACTCATAGCAAACACATGCAATGTTTCTGCCAATGGACCTCCGGGTTACCCAGAGATCCATTGGCTGAAACATTGCTTGTGCACAGGCCATATGTACAGAATTTGATACAGTAGCTTTACTTGGGCCATAACGCGTACTTTAACGCACATATCAACGTGCTATTTGTGCGCATTTCATGACAGGACTTCTAGTTTTAACTGTACAGCAAAATCAGAGTTTACCACACACACCAGTACAAAATATATAAACACAGTCAACAAAATAGGTGTTTTCAGCTGAACATTCACATTAGTAACTAAAATTGGACCCGAACTCACATCTTAATCAGGGCTCGATTTAACTGGATTTGCATTGTGATCTTCACATCAATTTTCAAGTATAGTTAATCAATTTCACATGACAAAATCATATAAATAATAGGAAATGCTAATCAAAATTTATCCAAGTTAGGCCTAAAAAAATCTGTTTCTCAGGCCCTCCCGCATGGTCCTTTTGGCTGCTGCATGCTCTCTTTTTATAACCAATTTAAACTTTAAAAAAATTAAAATTAAATGGTTTATGTCTGATATTTTACCCAAGTTAAAAAAATTGATGAATTTGTCCTTTGAGTGCAAGAAGGCTTTGCAATGCTTTAGCATTGCAAAGCATTCTTGCACTCAAGGGATGAAATACACCACCACCCATGCTATTCTGTAGATTATGAGGCCTAAAACTTGAACTAAGAACATGAGCTTTTAATGGCTAAGAAGTAATTACTGAAATAAAATAAAAAAACCCTCGCCTGCATGCAATTTCACAAATAATGGCCTGAGAAACAGAAAATCTACTTTGTGTGGCCTTAGTAAACTGCTATTCAATTTTTAAAAATTAAATTGACCTGATCTTAATCACACATAGTAATCAATCAAGCATTACTGTGAACACTGCTCAATGGGTCAGTGTTGACAACATATTTTCACTGAAGCAATTATTTCGAGAGAAATCGCTTGACTGGACTGGTTGCATGTACATGTGTACGTGAAATAATTCATGATAGGTGAGGGAGGTTGTACAAACACCAGTCCAGTCAAGCGGTTACTCTGTATATTACTTTTCATTATTAACAATAATTATATTATTTAACCCATTACCTAATGTAATGGCCAAAAACGGCCAGCGCGATTCTCAAAACTCGCCAATTAATTTTCATTATTTTTTCATTTTTTGTCTCTAAAACATAGGTTATGACACCTCATTGGAACAAGCTCATTCCAATGAGGGGTCATAACCTATGTTTTTGAGAGAAAAAATGAAAATAATAGTTATTCAAGAATTTTTTTTCAAGTGTCGTCTCCTTTTCATGTCAGATAAATGAAGTCCCCATTACACCCACGGCAAAGCGTCTTCGTTTGCCCGCACGGATACATGACACAATTGTTGATTGCATAATTCACTTGTGAAGTTATCGTTTATAAACAAACCCGGAAATCCCAGTAAATCACACTTTGGAAAGTAATAAACAACATTCATCCTGTTCTTATTTGAGAATTTAATCCTACAGTTAAAACTAGAAGTCCTGTCATGAAATGTGCACAGATAGCACAGTGATATGCGCGTTAATGTGCATGTTATGGCCCAAGTAAAGCTATCAAATTCTGTACACATGGCCTGTGCACAAGTAATGTTTCAGCCAATGGACCTCCGGGTAACCCGGAGGTCAATTGGCAGAAACATTGCATGTGTTTGCTATGAGTAACCAGAACCTGCCAAGCTCTGGATGCCATGCGATATGGCAATTGCGTGCAATTCCAACGCGCAATTAAGCCTAGATAAGCGCACTATTCGTGACAGGACTTCTAGTTTTAACTGTAATAATTAGTAGAGGTTACAGCACAGAAAGCAAGTGATATTGAATATACAATCGCGAGGGTGTTCACGAGGGCTTTGCTCGATTGAACATGCCCGCGCGATGGTAAGTTCAATATCAAGAGCTGATATGGTGTAAACGACTTGACACAGAGTTGTTTTCTTAGAGACAAACAAAAGACGCACAATCAGCAAGAAAGACTCAATATCAAATATCAATTACATTAACCCTTTACCCAACGAATCGCCCGCATCCACCCGCGTAATATGAAAATTCAGCAGCTGAAAAAATATTATTTTTAGAAAAATTTCAACAAAACCATATCATGTGACCCTTCGTTGGAACGAGCTCAATGAGCTCAGTCCATCGAGGGGTCACATGATATGGTTTTGTTGACATTTTTTTAAAAATTTCAAAAAATGATATTTAAAACAAGAGGCCCCACGGGGCCTGAAGCGCTCATCTTGTACAGAACACAATTTAAAAAGAGTCCAAGAATGAGTCTACATTAAGCAAGCCATCTCCATAGGCTACACTGTCAATCCTTGAGTCCCTCAGGAGTGACAAAAATAATCTGAGCATCATGCCTTTTCTTCAGTTGATCATAAGTAAAATGCAGAGCTCCCCTATGAAGCCCCTTGATACAACCTATGTGGATTAATCTTAGTACCTCTTGAGGGTACTGAATACAAAATTTTTAATTCTTCAGCAAAATGGCCAATTCCGGCTCCCATAGAGAGCCCAAATATTAACCCAGGCTCTTGATTTGAACACAGTTAAATCTGACTTCCCTAGAGATGTTGTATACCGAATATGAAAGCATTCTGACTGTTGGATCTGAAGAAGAGAAATTGTAAAGAAATTTCTTCGAATTGCACTAAGTTCAAATTTGGGCTACCATAGTGAGCCCCAATATTGACCTATGGATCCGATTTGAACAAACTTGAATCTGACCCCCCCCCCCTAGAGATGTTGTATACCAAATGTGAAAGCATTCTGACAAGTGGATCTGAAGAAGATTTTTGAAGAAATTCCCTCATATTGTACTAAGTTCCCATATGGAGCCCAAACATTAACCTAGGCACTCGAATTGAACAACCTGGAATCTGACCCCCCTAGAGATGTTGTATACCAAATATAAAAGCATTCCGACTGGTGGATCTGAAGAAGATTTTTAAAGAAATTTTCTCATATTGCACTAAGTAAAAATTTGGGCTACCATAGTGAGCCCAAATATATACCTAGGGATTTGATTTGAACAAACTTGAATCTGACCCCCATAGAGATGTTGCATACCAAATATCAAAGCATTCTGACTGATGGATCTGAAGAAGAAGATTTTTTTTAAATTACCCTCCATATTGAACAAAGATAAAATTTGGGCTTCCATAGGAAGCCCAAATATTACCCTAGGGACTTGGTTTGAACAATCTAGAATCTGACCCTCATAACAATGATGTATACCAAATATTAAAAGATTCTGACTGGTGGTTCTGAAGAAGAAGATTTTTAAAGAATATTCCCCATATTACCCTATGTTAAAAGTTCGGGCTCCTGTAGAGAGCCCAAATATGAACCAATGAGCTTTATTTGAACAAACTTTTATCTGACCCCCCTATGAATGCTGTATACCAAATATCAAAAGATTCTGATGATTGGTTCTGGAGAAAAGATTTTTTTAAATTTTTGCAAATATGCTGACTCAGCATTTTTTCGATGCCCATTACAGAACACCCTAACAAAACCGCTGGCAATTTTTTTTTACCATTCAATTCTACTGGTCATAAGGATACTTCATACCAAATAAAAGCTCTCTGTTCCGTGGGGTTTTGGAAATATGGGCGTTTGAAAATATTTCTATTTTTAGCTCCCAGGGTTCCCATGGGGATGCGGGAATTTTTGTTTTTGCATGGGTCAAGTACTTATGACCCAATACTACCACAAACCAAATTTGGTTCATACCGGACCATCGGTTCAGAAAATAGAAATTTTGGGCGGGGCCAAAAATCTTACCCCTCCTATTACAAAGCCAAATATTACTTTACGAACTTCGTTTGAACAAACTTGATTCTACACCTCATATGGAAGCTCCATAGCAAATATCAAGTCATTGCACACACTGGTTCTTGAGAAGAAGATTTTAAAAATATTTTGGAGCATTTTCCCCCACTCCCTCCCTATGGGGCCGGGCATACTGAGTTGATCAAAAACGAAATGCCCCTTTGGGTCCATCACTCACACAAACTTTCACTTGAATTGGCCCAGTGGCTTTGGAGGAGAAGACCAAAACATGGTGTTGACGGACGACGGACGACGGTCGACAGACGATGGACGGGAAGCGATTAGATTAGCTCAGCTTGACTTTGTCAAGATGAGCTAATAATAAATTTTGATATCGTCTAGGTAAAGGGTTAAACATAAGAGTACGAGTTGCACACAGCTATAAATGGGTTTAGTGCAGCTACGAGCTCGTTCCAAAGAAGGGTCACATGATATGGTTTTGTTGACATTTTTTGAAAAAATTTAAAAAATGATATTTAAAATAATAAATTTTGATATCGTCTGCGTTGTGTAAAGGGTTAATTTCGCAATTATAACCACTAATTGCCAACAAGAGATCAGAAGATTCAGTTGTCAAAATGAGATCAGAAGATTGAACCATTTTGACCTCTTAGCCCTTTACCTAACGTAACGGCCCAAACCGGCCAGCTCTATTCTCAAAAATCGCCAATTAATTTTCATTATTTTTTTCATTTTTTGTCTCAAAAACATAGGTTATGACCCCTCGTTGGAACGAGCTCGTTCCAACAAGGGGTCATAACCTATGTTTTTGAGACAAAAAATGAAAAAAAATAGTTATTCAAGAATTATTTTTGCAAGTGTCGTCTGCTTTTCAGGTTAGGTAAAGGGTTAAACATACATCTTTTTTCAAAATTATCTTAACTTTTTAAAGTAAAAAAGACAGCCCGCCATTTCTGGTATCAAAAGGAGAGTTGCACATATTTGAAAAAGGTATTTATCTTAACTTAATTTGACAATTTTTTTCTCATTCTTTTCAACAATTCTGGTAATTCATCCTTGTTTCCTCAGCAAAAAAAACTGCTGTGGAAAACTGGTGCTTCTATGGCAATTGCTGTGGAGCCTGTTCGATTGTGGTTAATTCCACTCAAAAGTTTCACTTTCGTTAAAATTTCACATTCTAGTTATCTTATTGTATTGTTAACCCCTGAAATGGCACAATCCTGAAGTTTCTTCAGCAGTTTAAATTTTCTGAATATCTGTTTCCTGTTCTGAGTTATGCCATAAAATGCTCTCCTAACAAAATTTGAAGCTATTTTAAAAAAAATTTGACCATATTTTTGAGTTCACAAACAAATATACCTTTTGCCTACAGTTAAAACTAGAAGTCCTGTCCTGAATAGTGCGCTTATCTAGGCTTAATTGCGTGTTGGAATTGCGCGCAATTGCCATATCGAATGGCATCCAATGCACAGCAGGTTCTCTTGGTTACTCATAGCAAACACATGCAATGTTTCTGCCAATGGACCTCAGGGTTACCCGGAGGTCCATTGGCTGAAACATTGCTTGTGCACAGGCCATATGTATAGAATTTGATAGCTTTACTTGGGCCTTACCACGTACATTAACGCGCATATCAACGTGCTATTTGTGCGCATTTCATGACAGGACTTCTAGTTTTAACTGTACATGTATATAAATATGAGTGAGTTTGGAAGAAATGGGTATCATGTAGATAATAGTTCAGGTTTATACACTTCTGAAATGTTTGTACCAGATACAGTTAAAACTAGAAGTCCTGTCATGATGTGTGCGCTTATCTAGGCTTAATTGCACGCAATTGCCATATTGAATGGCATCCAAAGCATGGCAGATTCTCCTGGTTACTCATAGCAAACACAGGCAATGTTTCCACCAATGGACCTCTGGGTTACCCGGAGGTCCATTGGCTGAAACATTGCTTGTGCACAGGCCATATGAACAGAATTTGATAGCCTTACTATGGTTATAACGCGTTCATTAACGCGCAGACCAACGTGCTATATGTGCGCATTGCATGACAGGACTTCTAGTTTTAACTGTAACAGTCCAGACCACAATACCTTCCGATGTTGTGTCTCATCAGTCACGATTTGGGTGTATAATGTTGTATTATAAACATTTTAAAGAGAACTACCAACTAATTTCTGTTTTATTTCTACAACATGGGGGCCTTGGTGTGAGAAATCACAACATTGTTCATTATTTCATTATGCTGTCTTATTCGTGACCATGCAAAATATGTCCCATCAGTCACAAAATGTGACATATGGTTGGGTTCAATCCTTTACCTGACATGAAAAGCAGACAACACTTTGAAAAAAAATTCTTGAGTAATTAATTTTTTCCATTTTTTGTCCCAAAAACATAGGTTATGACCCCTCATTGGAACGAGCTCAAAGAGATTGTTCCAATGAGGGGTCATAACCTATATTTTTGACACAAAAAATTAAAAAATAATGAAAATTAATTGGTGCTTTTTGAAAATAGTGCTGGCAAGTTTTGGCCGTTACGTTGGGTAAAGGGTTAATGCACAACACTTCACAGCCACTTGAAATACGTCATTGTATCATTTTTCCAGAGGAAACACATATTGAGGACCATAGTTCCGAGTAATTAACTTCCCTTTTCTGTAAATGTACTCTTCTACCAGTATGGTCTGCTCCAGTAGCCAATGCTTAAACAGAACCATTTTGACCAAACAAAAAACAGACACTTTAATAATTAAGACCCAAAATGGTATGTACAGAACTGCCTAGTTGTCACTACTTAGTTACCTGGAGTAACAAACATGATGTGGGGAGCAGAAAATGACAAACTTTCCTCTCTATATCAGTTCTAATAAATTCTGAAAAATTTGTCCCATCAGTCACAAAATCATACATAGAATAACTGTCAGTTACAATGAGCCCAATATCAAGTTTAGTCAATTATTATTGTTTATGCATGTACCATGAAAATGTTAAGACTTCTCTCGGAAAGCCTTCCAATATTTCCTTCTTCAACATCAGATTTTGTTAGACTGATTGTTTGCGATGATGAGAGTGAGAACTGTATGCTTGGGAAGTGTTAGGACTGTTGTGTGTTAACAAGATTCGATGAAGTTATAGAGAGTGAAGATGAGTTCATTAAAAGTGGTCCAATAAGCTACGAACATTGGGGTGAGGGAGAGGGTGATAGGCTGATGAGGTTCAAGAAAAATAGGGAAGTGAAAGAAGTGCTTGTTGAGATCAAAATGTGGAGACTTTTTAAAACAAGTATACATAAAGCGTGCACAGACTAATAATTTCAATAATTTAAAATTAAATCTTGAACCAGGGTTTCTTTTAATTCAAACTGATTTCAGCGAAAATTTTCAACGCAATTATCAAAATGAAATACAGTCTGTATATTTTGATAGTATGTCATCCACCCTTTACACCTCAATGATAGAGCTGTAGGTTAACCGAAACCAAACCGAGGTTTTTAGTTTTTTTTAAAAACCGAAACCGTCGACATCCCGTAATCTAAGGTTTTTCGTTTTTTATTAAATACTCTCTTGCTGCAGAAATTCACAGAATGTAGCCATCCCAGAGTAGTGAGAGTACCCAGACACTGCCATTGGCAGTGTCTGGGTACTCTCACTACTCTGGGAAGGCTACATTCTGTGAATTTCCGATATTTCAGTTTAGTTGTGTTTGCAGCTTTCCTCAAGTTGCATGTAGGTGTCAGACCTCGAAAAATGGCCAAGCACAATAAACGTTCTGTATATTTAGGTAATTATTATATTGGCCTTCCTAATGCTTCATGTATTATAGCTTATTTCGGGCATTCATTGAGTTTCACTCATTTTCACTACCATTCAGTTATGACTCCGGACGTAAGCATGAGTTTTATTGAATTTTACTTGGCCTCATGAACAAACCGAAAACCGAACCGAACCGAGGTTTTACTCCACCTGAAAAACCCAAACCGAAACCGAATAAGAAATTTAAAAACCTACAGCTCTACTCAATGATATATTACAAAGCAAATGTTGATAAGGAACCCAAATCCGTACCATATGTGATCATATCAGATTACAAGTATGCTGTTTGTGTCTTCAATGATGAGCTCAAAGAAAATGTCTGTAGGGAATTCAATTGCCCTGTCAAAGAAATAAATTTTCAATCTGATGCAACTGCTCAACAACTCAAACAAAAATTTAGTCTATGTTATTTAACATCAAGCAAATATCCAACAAAGTGGCATTTCTCTACAACTTCACATGGGAAAGGTTGCATTGATGGCATACAGTTAAAACTAGAAGTCCTGTCACGAATAGCGCGCTTATCTAGGCTTAATTGCGCATTGGAATTGCGCGCAACTGCCATATCGAATGGCATCCAAAGCATGGTAGGCTCTCTTGGTTACTCATAGCAAACACATGCAATGTTTCTGCCAATGGACCTCCGGGTTACCCGGAGGTCCATTGGCTGAAGCATTGCTTGTGCACAGGCCATATGTACAGAATTTGATAGCTTTACTTGGGCCATAACGCGTACATTAACGCGCATATCAACGTGCTATTTGTGCGCATTTCATGACAGGACTTCTAGTTTTAACTGTACGCACCACAGTGAAATGTAGGGTTGCTGAGAAAGTTAGGGCAGAGCATATTGACTTGGATTCCCCTTCAACATTTGCCGAGATTGCCAGGGTCACTTGCCCATATATACACATTTTGTATTATAGCAAGACGTTAATTGCAAAAAGGAAACCAGAATTAGATGGGTTTTGGAATCCTGATGGTTTCGAGATTAAAACTTTAACAGGAACAAGGTCCTCACATTATTTTGAGAGTGTTGAATGATATGTATTAAAGCATGGACAGCATTCCCTGGTTGAGAAAGCAGAGTTCAAAACTTATTCTTTTATCTCAACACTTTTGAGCCCGAGATAAATGCTGTGTGGTATGAAATCTCTAAGATCAAAAGGAAGGTAGAAATTGTGCCTGTTTTATTAAAGTCAAGGGGCATGTACAAATTCTGCTAAGCTCATAGTTTAATTTATGACTAGTAAATATTTAATAAATCAGTTAGATTTCCAAACCTTAGATCAAGGGATCTAATTGATTACATGTAATTCAATATTTACTAAGCCCAGATCTTGAATGTATTGATTACTGTACACCCAAACCCAGCCAGATATGTTTATAAATTTGTCAGGTCAACTCTAAGAATAATTGAAACAGCCTAGTATAAGCTACATAGAATTGTTGCTGAATCCGTTTCCATCATCCAAACTAGGGCTGCATGGTATATTGATAAACCGATATATACCGGTATTCAAACCAATATCGATTGAATACCGGTGTAATTTAAAAAATATCTGTTTATCGTCATTATTTATTTACCCACAATTTAATTTTCAAGATGTCTTGAGTTTATAAACTGTAGTCCCGATTCCCGAATGATTAATATTATCCCTTTATCCAAGGAATCGTCTGCTTGTGCCCTCGTAATATACAAATTCAGCAGCTGAAAAAATAAATTTAAAAAATTTCAACAAAACTATATCATGTAACTCCTTATTGGTACGAGCTTGTTGAGCTCGTTCCAATAAGGGGTCACATGATATAGTTTTGTTGAAATTTTTGGAGAAAATCTGATAAACTAATTTTGAAAATAATAAATTTTGATATCGTCTGCGTCCGGTAAAGGTTTTTCGAATCGCGTCATCAAGACATGCTAATTTGTTCCGACTGTGATGCCTCGAGTCTCGATTGTGGTACTTGTGTTCATATATCTGAACAGTTTTCGATATACCGGTATACCGCGGTATTTTTTTGAACACCGATACCGGTATTCAGTTTTGAATATCGCGCAGCCCTAATCCAAACTCATCTGTATCAATTGTACCTATGTGTTCATTACTTGCTGTTGGAAATAAATACTGTTTAAACAAAGAATAATTGAATATTTAAATGATTTGATCATTTCCAACTTGAATATTACTGTTAAACATATCTAGATCTTTACCACTTTTCTCATAAATAGATCTGTAGTTCAGAAAATTTGCAGTTTTTTTGTGAAGGAGCATAACACACAGTTTCTAGTGGTTATGCTGCATCTTGTACTGTAAATTGTAAGATTAGCAATACATCATAGTGCAACCCACATGGTTTGATTCCGTGTGTAACCCAGAAGTTGTGTAATTTCAGCCGCCACAAGGCTTTCTGAAGAAGCCATCCCTGGCAGTATATTTGCTGTGGATTGATTGCCGAGGGTGAATTACCAGGGCTGTTTCAAGACTTTCTTTTGTGGAGTCAGCAAAATCTTGCTATCGTTAAACGGAAAATGTCATTTTTATTGTACTTTTTGGTTTTATTTTATGTGTGAAACGTTGTACAATATCACCAGGTGAGGAAATTCAGAATAGTGTGTGAATGGGTTCAAATACTTTAATGCAGATCACTGAAATCTTTTCACGGGTTTCTGTTTATGTCAGAGCTGACACTGTCCCAATTCGAATCCCTGACATCTGCCCCCCCCCACCCCCCGGCTGTCTGCTCCCCCCCCCCCCCCCCCCCCCCCCACTGTCAAAATTGATAGAAGAGGACACCTGCCCCCCTCATGATTTTCCAGAGATGGACACCTGCCCCCCTACTAAATTTTATTAACAGAACACCTGCCCCCAGCTAATTTGTATACCGTGGACACCTGCCCCCCTGCTGGTTTATACACCTATAGGACATATGGCCTATTTTCTAACAAAAAATGTTATAGTAACTTATTGATATGAACAGGCTTTTTACTGTGGAACACACAATATATTTTTAGGTTTTATCCAGTGGGGAATAGAAAATAATGAACAACATTTATCATTGAAATTGTCGACACATTTTCGACTGCTTGGCCTTTATAAAGTGAGAAAAATAGATTTTCTACTTATTCCAAAACAAATTCATAAGAATCTTCCAGAAAAAAAAACTATGTGCAATGGTGGGGATATAGGGTTGGTCTCGCTATGCCGGTCGGCAGAAATTAATTAACACCACTGACGCAATAAAATCAAAGTATAGTTATTATCAAATATGTGTGTGTTTTTTTAGCTTGATTAGAAGTTTTCAACGGTGTTGTGATTGTGTTGTGATTTTTGCATCGACAATTTGGAGATGTGTTTCTTTTATTTATTTTTTTGTCTTTTTTTTGTACTCGCCGAACTTCACGTGTATAAAGTGTATAAATATGCAGCATTATTTACTTACTCACATCATTTAGCATGGCTAACGCTCAAGTGAATGTTAACTTTATTCCCAACAGACTTGGGGGCAGAAATCTAATATTCGAAGGGTTCAAATACAGAATAAAATCTAGAAACAACGACCGGATACATTGGACATGCTGCCAGACAGGTTGTAGAGGGACCATCAACACAATGAATGACATTGTAACAACACAAAACAACCAGCATAACCATGAAGCAGATATAGAGCAAGTAGCAGTAGATGCATATTTGGCAAAGCTGAAACGTAAAATGATAGATGGATCCAACACTGCTTCCTCTATTTACCAAGAAGAAATTGCAAGTAAGTATCCCAAGTATTTATTTATTTTTGTTCAATCAAGAGTACCGTTTTGTTTCCGAGGCGTGTCACATTCATTCATTCATTCATTCATTCATTCATTCATTCATTCATTCATTCATTTGAGGGATGGAGAGAGACAAAATAGAGATGGGAGAATAGGGTGAGACTGTGGTGGGTAGGGTGGGGGTGAAGATAAATTATTAGCAATCATTCATTCATTCGTTCGAGAGATAGAGAGAGAGAATAAAGATGGGAGAATGGGGAAGACTAGGGGTGGGTGGGGTGGGGGTGACGATAAACTATTAGCATTTTTTACATAACCTAGTTTCTTTTTTCCAGACCTATGTAGAGAAGATTTTGACCCAGGGTTTATCGCCAAGATACCCACATTCTACAGTGTGAGATCAGCACTCTACCGCTCCCGTTCAAAATCAAGACCACCATTACCACGTCAACGATCCGATATAGATCTTCCTGAAATATACACAAAGACAACTGCTGGAGAGGACATTTTAATAGCATGTGATGGGGACAACAACAAGATGCTTATCTTTGGAACTGAAAACAACCTACAACATTTATCAAGTGCGGAAATTTATTTTTGTGATGGAACATTCAACAAGTGCCCTGATGTTTTTTATCAATTGTACACTATTCATGCTTTTGTGGAAAATAAGATGTGTCCATTAGTGTTTGGGCTACTGCCTAATAAAACTCAGCAAACTTATGAAAGATTTTTCCGACTTGTTGTAGAGAAAGCCAGTCAATTCGGCATCAACCTTACACCAAGACAAGTTTTTACGGACCATGAAACTGCAGCTCAAAACGCCATTCAAATAACTTTTCCAAACGTGACCCTCAAAGGATGTTTCTTTCATTATGGGCAGGCTGTGTGGAAACATGCCCAGAAAAGTGGTTTGAAAACATTGTTCCAGGACCAGGATGACGAAGAAGTTCAGTGTGTGGTGCGGAGGGCTATTGCTCTTCCGCTAGTTCCTGTTGAGCATGTCAGCGATGCGTGGTTTTTAACCCTTGAGGACGCTCCTGTAAATGCTAGTGTAGAACAGTTCACTGACTATGTTACAAGTTATTGGGTGGAAGGTGACCACGGACGGTTAATGTGGAACCATTTTGACACGGTTGGGCCACGCACGACGAACCATATCGAGGGTTGGCACCGGAAATTAAGTTTATTCATCGCCGGGTCACATCCCAACATTTTCAGAATGATAGACTTCCTCAAAAAAGAACAGTCATTCCAGGAATCAACAATAATTCAACTAAGTGCAGGAGGAAAACTGGCACCCAGGAAAAAAAAGTACAGAAAAATTGACAATTCTCTGGGACATTTTAAAAGAATATTTCAAGCTGGTGAAATTGGACTACTCCAGTACCTGGACTCTGTTTCGCACAGTACTGGATTTTAATTGAATATATAGTGTTGTGAATAATTATAAATTTTATTGTCTCAAAAGGTTCATTTTTTACAAAATTGCATTCAACTTTTCCTCTCCAAAAATAGTTATCAAATGTCATTTTATTTGATAACTATTTTTTGAGATGAAAAGTTGAATGTAATTTTGTAAAAAAAAATTACATTCAACTTTTCCTCTCAAAAAATAGTTATCAAATGTCATTTTACCGTGATTAAGTCCAGTCGCGTTAACCAACTTCATCATTAAATGAGTAAACGAATAAGAAACGGACTATAATCCTTCTCCCTTTGATGTACTTAATCTTCACACATTTTTACTAAACAATAGCAACCGGCATAGCGAGACGACCCCGGGATATACTTGAGTGGTATTAAAATGAGATTAAATGGGTTTGTATTGTATTGATGTTTCTATCTATTCTATTTATTACTCACACAAAACACTTCTTAGCAATAAATCAATTTGGCAAACAGAATAGAATAATAATATAAGAAGTATGGTGTTAAATTTTAGAGTCTAATTCAGTTAATTCACACACAATATATTATATGTAACTGCTTTATTGCTCAAGTTTATGTACCTGTATGTTATTGTTGTTATTTGAGACAATTGTGTTATGGAAATATATCACATTGACACTTTTTTGACAGTTTTAGTTTTTATTATTAGATGTGTCCTATAGGTGTATAAACCAGCAGGGGGGCAGGTGTCCACGATATAAAAATTAGCTGGGGGCAGGTGTCCTGTTATAAAATTTGGTAGGGGGGCAGGTTCCAACCCTGGAATATCATGAGGGGGCAGGTGTCCTCATCTGTCAATTTTGACAGGGGGGCAGACAGCCAGGGGGCAGGTGTCCGTATCCCCCCCAATTCATTGCCTTTGTTCTCGAAAGACATCCTTCATCGCCCAGGTGTTGCAGAGGGGGATATTTGTTGAACACAGCTCTTATGAACTCTTCGAAATATATCTCTTCTTTTAACCCTTTACCCAATGCAGACAATATCAAAATTTATTATTTTAAATACTAGTATCATTTTTTTAAATTTTTCAAAATATTTCAACAAAACCATATCATGTGACCCCTCGTTGGAACGCGCTCGTTGAGCGCGTTCCAACGAGGGGTCACATGATATGTTTTTTTTTAAATTTTTAAAAAAATAATAAAACTTTTTCAACTACTGAATTTGCATATTACGCAGGTGGATGCGGCCGATTCGTTGGGGAAAGGGTTAAATAAAGGAGTGATGTCATAACTGTGTGACAAGTCTGTATAAAGGTTGATCGTGGGAGTGGGCATTGAAGAAATTTAAAAGCAAATCAGCAGATTGTATATACATGTACATCTGTTCACATTTCACAAAGTCACAAACAACAATATCCAATGAAGCAAATAACCTCATTGCATATCAATAAACCAAAGAACACAAAATGTTGTATATACACACACAAACACATCCTCATGAAGCATGCCAAGAACACACTCTCTTTGTCAAATGTGAGAACATAACATCAAATTTTATACACACACAGTAGATACAGCTAAAACTAGAAGTCCTGTCACGAATAGTGCGCTTATCTAGGCTTAATTGCACAATTGCCATATCGAATGGCATCCAAAGCACGGCAGGCTCTCTTGGTTACTCACAGCAAACACATGCAATGTTTCTGCCAATGGACCTCCGGGTTACCCGGAGGTCCATTGGCTGAAACATTGCTTGTGCACAGGCCATATGTACAGAATTTGATAGCTTTACTTGGGCCATAACGCGTACATTAACGTGCATATCAACATGCTATTTGTGCGCATTTCATGACAGGACTTCTAGTTTTAACTGTACAAATTAGTTATCCAAATAATCTCAACCTTGTGCCTTTTCTATAAAACTTTTACAATCGTATTTTCTAAAATTGTATTTTCTACCTATTAATATAACAGACTAAACTGAATCATTAGCATTTTAAAAGGTGTGGCAATTTGCCAACTGGCAAACTGCCACATAACTGAAAATGCTAATGGTTCTTTTAACCATTCTAGAAAATACAATTGTAAAAGTTTTATAGTATTGGCCCCAGATTCTACAGTTAAAACTAGAAGTCCTGCCATGAACCGAGTACTTATCTGTGCTTAATTGCGCGTAGGAATTGTGCGCAATTGGCATGTCGAATGGCATCCAAAGCACAACAGGTTCTCCTGATTACTCATAGCAAACACAGGCAATGTTTCTGCCAATGGACCTCCGGGTTACCCGGAGGTCCATTGGATGAAACTTTGCTTGTGCACATGCCATATGTACAGAATTTGATAGCCTTACTATGGTCATAAAGCGTAGATTAACGCGCAGATCGATGTGCTATTTGTGCACATTTCATGACAGGACTTCTAGTTTTAACTGTAGGCAGTGTAACAGACACTTTTGTCAATGTCTGATAAGAAAGAACCTTTTGTTTTGAGTTTTACACGTGTGTTTTCTACGGCAGATATTGAATCAATTTCAGAAAGGAATTTTAGAAAAGAATAAACTGAGATCTATTTTTTAACAAACTGAAAGTACCATTGTTGTGGCAACCAACTATAAGAATAATTAATGTGATATTTTAATTTGTCAGGGTAGTTTTGGGTGTACTGAAATTAATGTCAGTTCTATTTTTCTAATTCACAGTATGGTTTATCACTCCATTACATTTCTCATCAAATAATAAAAAGAATCAAAGTTTTACCTGGATCTCAAATTTATTATATTGACCTCAGCTTCAAATGTGTTGCCAAATGTAAGTCGTGCAACAGCTGGGAGACAAAATACTGATGATGATCAGGATGAACAAATTTCATAACTGACTTCAAAACAATGCTTGTAAAACAGAACTAAAGCGAAGTTAAGGTAATATAACTTAAATGAGATGCAAAACTGAGCAATATTGAAGAAATCGAATATCAATCCAAAGTGTAAAAGAACAAATGATCAAGCTGCAATTTGTCGAATTTGAAAACATGTTACGTTCTAACAAATTGGACTGTTAACCCTTTACCTAACATGAAAAGCAGACGACACTTGCAAAAAAAATTCTTGAATAATTGATTTTTTTCATTTTTTGTCTCAAAAATAAAAAAAATAATGGAAGTTAATTGGCGATTTTTTAGAATAGCGCTGCCAATTTTGACCGTTACATTGGGTAAAGGGTTAAGAAATGAGTAGAAGCACATAGATATGAGCAAATTCACACTGAAGCGAATAACCTCATTGTTCAGCTCCAACAAGGGCAGAAATCTTACAGTTTCATCCATTAGAAACTACAGTTAAAACTAGAAGTCCTGTCCTGAAATGCGCACAAATATCAAGTTGATTTGCATGTTAATCTACGCGTTATGACGATGGTAAGGCTATCAAATTCTGCACATACGACCTGTGCACAAGCAAAGTTTCAGCCAATGGACCTCCGGGTAACCCGGAGGTCCATTGGCAGGAACATTGCTTGTGTTTGCTATGGGTAACAAGGAGAACCTGCCATGCTTTGGGTGCCATTCGATATGGCAATTACGCGCAATTCCTATGCGCAATTAAGCCTAGATAAGTGCATATTTCGTGACAGGACTTCTAGTTTTAACTGTAAGAAACACAACCTGAATAATGAAGCTACTAACCTCATTATTTTCTTTGATGTTTCTCAGGCTATTTTTAACCAATGTTCTTAAACATTCATTTGTACTCCTATACACCCTGTACATGGGGAAAATTATTTACCTTTAATTTGAACTGAAACTTGCTATCAAACCCAAGAACAAACTTGACTAATGCATCAAGGGTATATGTCTGTGGTTAGCCCTTTACCCAACACAGACAACATTAAAATGTATTAAACATCATTTTTTTCATTTTTTTTAAAAATTTCAACAAAACCATATCATGTGACCCCTCCCTGGAACGAGCTTGTTCCAATAAGGGGTCACATAATATGGTTTTGTTGAAATTGTTTGAAACCTAATATTTTTTCAACTGCTGAATTTGCATATTACGTGGGCAGATGCGGCCAATTTGTTAGGTAAAGGGTTAACAGCATGAGCAAGAATTCTATTTTCATCAGACTGGTCTCGCCGTCTTCAGACTTCCCATAGCTTGTTATATGATCTTTGTAAAACATCTCTACTGCAACACTTGCTCGAACAATGCAGATGCTATCCACGTCATTCTTCTGTGAGTTTTCATGATGCTCAGCCATGGCACGCTAGCAGTTAATACTGGTCCTAGCTGTAAACTGCTTTTTCTTTTTAGAATCATCTAGAGCATTCTCGCATTTTACACATTCCGCAACACAATGGTGCCCACTTAATTGGATATCCTTTAACTGACTAACCCTGTTAATTGAATATAATTTTCCAACACAAAACCATTTACCATACCTCCAGTACAAATCTGACCTGTTAATTGAATATAGGTTATAGAGTAAACTCCTGTTAATTGAACTAGAAATATCACTGAAGGTGATTTATACCCCCACTTACGGCTTACTAGAATGCACCTCTCAATTCTCAAGGAGCTCTGTCAAACAAGATATAATAGAATAAATGCTAAGTTTATCTCTAGAATACAGGAAAGTGACACAATCCCTGTTAATTGAATATTAAATCACCCATGGAGTGCAGTTATCACCAAAGGTAACATTCACAATTTTTTGTCCATAAATGATATGCACGACGAGCAGCACAGAAAATGTTTCAGCCAATGGTCCTCGAGTATGACTCAGGTCTGGGATTTTCGCTTTCCTACTGCTTGCCTTAAAAAAATTATGGAGGGTGAAACCTATCCCTCCTGGCCTTAGAAAATAATGATTCCTTATTCAGCATGTACAAATTTAATAAAGAATATGGCAAAACAAAGAAGCTATCCCATGATTCCCATCATCAGTTTTAGTAAAAGCACTGTTAATACAGGGGCGGCAGAACCATGGGGGTTGAGGGCGGGCCTCAGCCCCCTCCACTTTTTTTGCCGGGCCATGTTTTTTTGTATACATATATTTAAACACAACCAATGACTGGTGAAACAAGGGGAAGATCCAGAGCCTCCCCCATATTTTCGCCAGCTACATGTATGTTTCTCTCATACTGGTTCAGTTTCGATTGTTTTCAGATCATTTTTTGCAGTTAGTGGCAGCAAATGCTAAAATGTATACAGTCTATTAAAAAATCGGTTAACTGAAATAGATTGTAATCTTACAAACATACAAGTACCAAATCCACCCCAGATAAGATAATCCACAGACAGTATAATTGCTGTAAACGTCTGGTAAAGCATACAGGTGAGGTCTCATCAACTTTGGTCGTTACGAACAAAGCTGATAAATAGACCTCACCTGTATTCTTTACCTATGTTTTACCGGCTCTCAAAGTGTGAAATCTTTCAAATACATCTCCTGTAAAATCTCAAAATATCTGCTCAGATGCATGGAAATGGGGATTTTAGGACCCTGGAATTTAAATTTTTCATACCGACGACCATCCATCGCCCGATCTAGTCCCCCCCCCCCCCCACTTTGAAAATCGTTCCGCGGCCCCTCTATAATATACAAACATGTACATGCATATACTACAGGATAATTACTATATACACTACTGCGCAAGCGACTGTTACATGAATATCCTAGGTCCGAGGTGAGACAAAAGTATTAAACCCACCCGATATTATGCGGACAATGAAGGCAATAATTAAATTGGACAAGACATTTGGAGTGAAAGGGATTAACTCCAGAGAGCGTAATCTCAGCATTAATTGTGAAATAGATTAGACCAAATAAACTACTGCATGTTGATGTCACAGAATATCAGAATGATGACCAGTCATCAATAATTTTCCGAATCATATTTATGTACATGTACGTTTGTGTCGGAATGTTGCAATTTGTCGGAATTTTAAAAAAAATTCTTTCTGATTAAAAACGTAAATATTTTATGAGTGTAGGTAAATGTCATTTTGTCGAGTTGAGAATGTTGAGTTATATATATTTCGACCACAAAATTGTGAGAGTCATGCAAAATATGACAATACATGTAAGTACATCCTTTTCGTTCAGGGGCCCCAGAAATTAATTACAGCTGTAATCTGTTTGACCGTGAATCACGGCGATTTTAATATCGTGTCAGACATTGACTCAAAAAACAATCGCCAATATTAGTCAGGGACTTCTCTTAGATCTTGAGTGAAGATATCGTGGACTGGGATATTCATGTAATGGTCGCTTGCGCAGTAGTGTAGAAGGTGCAAGTAACTTGAGTAGAGATATGTTGGTCATTTTTTCAGAACAAAGCTGTCCATCTACTTTCAAATAATCTTCTAGCTTTACTGTTAGTAAAGAAGATTCATTATTGATCTGCAAGAAACAGACGAAAAATTCAAATACATCTATATTAAAATGCATCATACAACTTTCCTCTATTCTTACAGTGTGAGTTTAAGTAGTACATCATTGCATTCACGGTTTGAACAAAATCACCAGTGGAAAAAAAATTATAGTATACAGTACAAGGATTTTAAAAGTTTCAAAAACAGATCATGAACTTTGTGCCCTGACTGAGTGACAATCATGCCAAACTTCTCTGTCAGCTTTTAATGTACAAAATGAGTTACAGGATAAACTCCATATACTCCTCTACCTACAGTTAAAATTAGAAGTCCTGTCATGAAATGCGCAGAAATAGCATGTTGATATGCGCGTTAATGTGCGTGTTATGGCACAAGTAAAGCTATCAAATTCTGTACATATGGCCTGTGCACAAGCAATGTTTCAGCCAATGGACCTCCAGGTAACCCGGAGGTCCATTGGCAGAAACATCGCATGTGTTTGCTATGAGTAACCAGGAGGACCTGCCGTGCTTTGGATGCCATTCTATATGGCAATTGCGCGCAATTCCAATGTGCAATTAAGCCTAGATAATCGCACAATTCGTGACAGGACTTCTAGTTTTAACTGTACATTGACAATATTTTCTGATAGAGCTGTAGGTTAACAGAAACCGAACCGAGGTTTTTAGTTTTTTTAAAAAAACGAAACCGTCGACATCCCATAATCTAAGGTTTTTCGTTTTTTATTAAATACTCTCTTGCTGCAGAAATTCACAGAATGTAGCCATCCCAGAGTAGTGAGAGTACCCAGACACTGCCAATGGCAGTGTCTGGGTACTCTCATTACTCTGGGAAGGCTACATTCTGTGAATTTCCGACATTTCAGTTTAGTTGTGTTTGCAGCTTTCCTCCAGTTCCGTGTAGGTGTCAGACCTCGAAAAATGGCCAAGCACAATAAAAGTTCTGTATATTTAGGTAATTATTATATTGGCCTTCCTGATTCTTCATGTATTATAGCTTAGTTCGGGCATTCATTGAGTTTCACTCATTTTCACTGCCATTCAGTTATGACTCCGGACATAAGAATGAGTTTTATTGAATTTTACTTGGCCACATGAACAAACCGAAAACCGAACCGAACCGAGGTTTTACTCCACCTGAAAAACCAAAACCGAAACCGAACAAGAAATTTAAAAACCTACAGCTCTATTTTCTGAATATCCTTCATCAAGAGCTTTCCAAAAATAATGTCAGAACCTGGTGTTTTTGGTGCAGAAAAAGTAGTATACACATGTACATAGTTTATAGTGTTTATTTTACAACTTAACCCTTTGAACACCAGAGGGTGCTTTACCGACCCAGGGACATGGTATGTCATACTTTAATAAGTAGGATGCCTGCTAAGTTAAGGGTGGGGTAGACCAATCAATATTTTCAACGTGCAGCCCTAAGGCTGCACGTTGAAAATATTGATTGGTCTACCCCCAAATAATGAATATGGACTCTTCTAATTGCTGCATATGAACTAACATGGAAGATACCGTCAGTGTTCAAAGGGTTAAATGTATTTTGACTTGTACTGTAACACCGAAACACTGTAGAATCTCACCTGTTGATAGGGCTGCACGGTATATTGATAAACCGATATATACTGGTAATCAAACCAATATCGATTGAATACCGGTGTACGTAATTACAAAAATATTGGTTTATCGTCATTATTTATTTATCCACAATTTAATTTTCAAGATGTCTTGAGTTTTTTAACTGTAGCCCCGAATGAATAATATTATACCTTTACCCAAGGAATCATCTGCATGTGCCCACGAAATATACAAATTCAGCAGTTGAAAAAATAATTTTAAAAAATTTCAACAAAACTATATCGTATGACCCTTCACTGGAACGATCTTGTTGAGCTCGATCCAATGAAGGGTCACATGATATTGTTTTGTAGAATTTGGGGGGGGGGGGGGGGGGTGAAATCTGATAAACTAATTTTTAAAATAATTAATTTTGATCTCGTCTACATTTGATAGGGCCATCATAGGCTGATCCCAATGAGGGGACATAAGCTATCTTTTTAAGACAAACAATTGAGAATTTTTAGAACTTCTAGGTTTAGCAGGTATATTAACCCTATTAATAGCTCATGTCTTCCCCACCCCCACCCAGTGGAACATGTTCAATGTGCTCATTCCAATGGGAGGGGCAGGAGCAATGTATTTTTTTTAAACTGCAGGGCATCATTGCACCCCCTCCCCCCCCCCCCAACCATACACTGGCAACGAGAGCTGGCTCGGCGCACCCTCCTTCCAAAAGGTAGGGAGGGGGGAGGGCTCAAGTCTCAAAATGACATCAGTCAGCATATCTTGTTCTTCAACCTAACTACAGTTACATGTAAGACGACAAGTTAAGTTGAAAAAGAGTCTTGTAATTAATTTACTGGCATGGAACTGTTACATGTTATCTTTATTAAGTTCAGGTGAGGCTGCCAATTTAGTATTTTCAGGTAATTACCAGTAACCTATCGTTCTTTATACAAATTGGAAAAATTATACGGATCTTCATTATTCTGAAGAAACAGTTTGAGAACCCCAATTTTATCAAAGTCCTAACATATGGAAAGTGTTAGTTTATCGACGTATCTATTTTACAGTTACTTTTTTCAACAACATTCCCACCGAAAGTTGTCAAAACAGTGCCCGCAGCCACAATGTCATGACACACTGTGCATTAAATTTATTTATTGGTGTTTTAAGGTCACATATGTATGCACAATGGCTAATCGTGACCATGACAGTTTTAAGAGTGGAGGAAGCCGGAGTACCAGGAGAGAACCACAAAGCAATGGCAAGCAACTGTCAGCTCTCCAACATCGTAACTCTGAACTGCGGCACAGACAAGGTTTGACTGGTTGAAGACAGATGCACCATCGACGTGCAGTATGCTTTAGTACACAGCATCATCGTGCCCCCATGTAGGCAATTGGGGTTAAGTGCCTTGCCCAAGGACACAATGTGGGAGCACGAATCAGTCAATGAAATGGTCACCCATCCAACTACTAACCGTGTTCGACGTTGCTTAACTTCGGAGATCTGAGAACCAGTTACCGCAACGCCACCGTGCCCCCTGTGCATTCAAACGTCAATTAAGTCACCAGTACCTTATTTCAAAATAATGGCAGTTGCCATACAATATTCCCATTGCCTTAAACAAATGGTTACACTGGCAAAATGTTTTTTGAATTCGCATTGATACACATAATGGGAGTCTGAAGCCCTTCATTCACCCCTCTTCTCCCATTGCTTACATTCTTTCTCAAATGTTATACACCTCACAAACCTGTGACCTTGCATAGATTAAAAGTCCAAGATAGGCTTATTAAGGGCCTATATAAGTAATGGAATTTTGTTTATTTTGAAATTCTCACCTCTCATATTCCTTAAATTCAGATTAAATATACACAAATTATACATCAAAATGAAGGCTGGGATTTATAGAACACGAAACACTATGTAATCAACTCGTAGAGTCGACTGTAGGCACCACTGGTTCCTGGAAGTCTGCTACCGTATTCGCACCAGAACCGATAATAAAAAAAATATTTCATCAGAACAACTTGTGGCCAAATGTGCTTCATATATCCAAGAACAAAGCTAGGCATTCAAAACACTTTCGAATACAGCGATAGGACTGCATTTTGGAAAGGGACAACACTGTCTGCATTTTTTATTGAAGATGGTTTCCATGCTCGACAGACATGTGCAAATCACTCGTTACCACGAATTTCCATCGAAAAACAAAATCGTAATTTTAAGAAATTTCAACAGGTATCATGATACCTTGCACTGAATATGGCAACTGTGCAATCTCAATCTAATAACAGTATACTGTATGAAGGCGATCTTTTTCATTATTTGATTTTAGACGGCGTTGTTTTTACATGCTTTTTCTGTCCGATGACGTCAACGAAAATCGAAAGTATACTCATACGTAAACAAAAGCAAAGGCTTTGGAATTTTCCCCAATGCAGCTCTGTCGCAGTGTTTTGAAGCATTTTTATCCCCTAGCTTTGTTCTTGGATATGTAAAGCACATTTGGCCACAAGTTGTTTTCGTGAAATATTATTAAATTATCAGTTCTGGTGCGAATACGCAGCAGACTTCCAGGAACCAGTGGTGCCTACAGTCGACTCTGTGAGTTGATTACACATGTGTTTCGTGTTCTATACATCCCAACCTTCATTTTGAAGTACATTTTGTGTATATTTAATTTGAATTGAAGGAATATCAGAGGTGAGAATTTTCAAAATAAACAAAATTTCATTACTTATATATGCCCTTAAAGGGGCACAACAGCATCGATCAAAAATGCTATCCGATATTTCTCAGCACATGCCAAGTACCTGTGCTACTACTACTAGTAAAATAGATATATTATCAAAATTTTTGGAGTGAAACTGAGTAAGACTAAGTGAATGATGAAATGAATTACACCCAGCCGTCCTCTGGCCAAACCGTCCTCTGCAATTTGACCCAAACCGTCCGCTACATTTTGACCCAAACCGTCCGCTAATACACCCAAACCGTCCTCCAGTGAAAATATGTAGAAAATAAAAAAAAAATTGAATGTTTCTATAATTTTTTTAACATGTTGAATAAACATTGAAACTATTATTGTGAGAACATGTTTTTTTAGTTTACATTTGATTATATTTTAGTAGTCTAAGTGAGTTTCAGCATTTGAAAGAACAAGCATCAGGGACAGCTTTAGATCAATACATGTAATTAGCAACCTGTTGAATAGTGTGAGACTAGAAATAACAAGTCGCTGTGGAGTAGTAATTGATAAGTAACATGCGGCATAGGATTAAATTATCTTTATTAATACTCATGACTTATATAACAAGACAGGTTCAATATAACATATAATAATATAACATTATAAAATAGTAGTTACTAACTTACCAAGATTAATCAGAGGTGTATGAGGATAAAGGACAGGATAGACCTGTTGAAACTAGGCTCGTGCATTACGCATTCGCACCTTGGACTCCGAGGTGCTAACAACTCGACAATGGAGCTCCCACCTGTTATCCAAGAGACACTTGTCAGAGTGAAGGCTACCCTTGCCACCACCTGGAGTATCCAGGTGCTCAAGGGTAAAATTCACCTGACAGTGGATTTTGAGAGAGAATCGGAACCGCCGTCCTTGGAGAGGTGTAGCACCTTTCTTCACTACCAGAAAGCCCAGGAGCGGTACAATCACTAAACCCTATTGAGGAATTAATGAGAGAATTAGAGTTGGCAAGAGCAGAACGGATAAAATCAAGAGAGTACCGAGAAGAACTTAACGCGCACACCTCTACACCACCACCAGCCTCTTCACCATCACCAAGCCAACCTCCACCTAAAAAGAAGAGCCGCAAGAAGGGCAGAAAGGGATAATCCTCTTCCCTCCTTCCTTTTCCTCCTTTGACATGCCTAGACTTGCAAAAACAATCATCTACAGTCACCGCGGGTCAAAAGGGGCTTGTCCCCTATACCGTCCCTGCGCGCCTTCGGCACGCGAAATCATTTCGTTCGATTGAAACCAGGTTATCTTAATTATTTGGTAAATCTCTCCGACAGCCGATGGTGTAAGGCGATGTTCCTGAGAATTTTCAACTCAAATATCAAGGCGGGGTGAATGGTCCAAGTGAGGGAGCTAGTAGAGAACTACTCATTGGATATCTCGGACCTGGACGTTGGGGCAAACCAGGGTAAAAAAAATCGTCAAAGAAAGGGTCATGGAGAATTGTAACCGTAATTGGCGAGAGGGGGTCAAATCAAAGAGGTCTTTGGATGGCCTGCTTGATAAAGAGAAGCCAGGTTTTGAAGAGTCCCTTGATGGCACCTTTGGGGGGGTCACTGTTGTTCAAGCTGAGGTCGCGACCCCTGGAACTGAGGGGAAAAATTGGGAAAAACAGTGAAAAAGAGTGCCTTTCTTCTAGAATGCCCAAAGTACCCGTCTAAAAGAATAAAATTCACTGGGAGTATAATGGGGAAGTGGGATGGGAGAATGAAGGACATGTGGTTAGGGGGAGAAGAATGGGGCAAGGGATGTCATCAAACAGTTCGTCTCAGAGTGTTGGGAGGAGAGGAGAAGCGTGGGAATAGGGAGGCAGTTGGGTGTACAGGGGTAACCAAGGCCTTCTCATCCGAGAACCGCGACAAATCAAAATTAAGAATAAGTTACATTTTTTGAAAAACCAAAAATGGGACAACTCGCCGTAAAAATCGGGGCAACTCGCCGTCCGACGCAGAGTTGTCCCGACGGCGACTTGTCTCGTACCCAAAAATCATCACTGCCGGTAATTTTCAATGCATAATAACAAAAAATTATATTTGTAAACAGAATCCCCCCCCCCTCCCCGAAAAGAAATAATGCCTGGTTAAAACTGAAAATCACTCGTAAACGCCCCCCACCCCCCAAAAAAGAGAGAAAGAATAGAAAGTAGCTCATCACCTCTAAGTAATCACAAATCGTGTTTGTTCACTATTATTATTATTATCAGAAATATTGTTTTGTTATATGTGTATTCGTGTCATATAATCATTATTATGTTTTGTAAATAAAATCAATAAATAAACAACCAGTTTTATGTTATTATTCTACCACGCTTCTCTCTCATTCGCTCTCTCCCAGGACGGTTCGGGTCAAATTGCTCAGAGGACGGTTCGGTCGCTGTGGAGGACGGTTCGGGTTAGATTGGAGGACGGTTCGGGTTACATTGGAAGACGGTTCGGGTTAGATTGGAGGACGGTTTGGGTCAAATTGCTAGAGGACGGTTCGGCCAGAGGACGGTTTGGGTGTATTCAGATGAAATAACTGAAAATACAATCCTTGTCCATTTTATAGGACACCTGCAAAACTGTACAACTTTTTCACCAAAAATCACAAAAACTAGGGTATATCTCTTATCTAGTATATCTACACTTGCTTTGTCGCCAAAGCTAGTGGTAGTACATTAGTATTCTGCACCAAAGCGATTGCAAGACATTGGGACATTTGGGGACTTGGGAAGTGGGAAGGGTCAAGCTTCAACTCAAGTCAAGAGGAATTTTCTGTTCCGTTTTCGAATTAGAATTCCTTCAGTCAATTGTCAGCACCGCGCGACATTTTTTCCTTTAAATTAACACTTACATTTCTGCAAGTATGTGGTGTTCCTTCTGACAGTCAAAACACGAATATCGTAACAGCCTGTTTCAATGAACTCTCGGAGCGTTTTCATCAACACACACACACACACACGTCTTGAAATAAAAATATCTGAAATCACCTTCACATTCAACTCCGTGCCCCCAGATGTATGAGCTATGATTGGTTAAGATTTTGGGGAGAGTCGAATGATAGTAAACATGTCAACTGATTAAAGCGGAACCTAAGAAACTCGACGCTTATTTTGGGACAGAGCACATGAACAAGGAATTAATGAATAAACTACTTACAAAATAGCGGGTAATACTTTTTGCCTGTAAAAAGGACGGTATCCGGTAAAAAGGACGGTAAGTGTATAAAAACTGCGTTTTAAAGAGCTAAATGTACCTCTGAATGTGTGAAAAGTGATTATTTAAGGAAGCTTACGCAATAATAAATATATCATATGAGAAGAAAGATTAAGTATTGATTGTTCTATTGTACACTATTTTCAATGGTATCAGGACAACTCGTACCCACGGCAACTCGCACCAGTCAAGTCGTACCCAAAATTGGACGACTCGTACCCATTTTCGTCTGGACAACTCGTACCCACAGTTGGACAACTCGTACCCAAGGTTGGACAACTCGTACCCACAGTTGGTCAACATGTACCTGGTCTTTAATTGTATGGGCGAAGGCGAATATTGGCTGAAGGACTTGAGAAGATGAGTGTCTGTTTTTAATGGGTGTGCGTAAAGGCAAAAACTTTCCATTTTTAGCATTTATCTCAGCAGAACAGTCTGAACAGAGTTCGCCGAAAGTCAATTTCGCCGGTATGAACATTTCATCAAGAGAGCAATTCGAAGAAAACAGGAAATATTTAAATTATATATTAATACAGTGGTGTAGATACGGGAGACGACCCCCCCCCCCCCACCCCACCCCCCCACCCCCCCCCCCCCAAAAAAATCGGGTAATCTTTGGCTCTTCGTTAAACTTCTGAGGGCTTTTCTACGTAATATTTTGTTGTACTGGTATTCATATCCAGCATTTCACGTGTTGAGGGGTTAACGCAAAACCAGATGCGATCGGGGCTCATACCTCCACCCTACCCCATCCCTTCATTGGTTGAAGGATTAACGCGACGTCGGACGCGATAGGAGCCCATCAGGAGTCCCTTTCCTGGTCAAATTACATCTATATAGACCTGTGCCAATTTTTGTTTCTATCGGTCGAGGCACGAGAGTCAGGTGCCTAGAGAGAGAGAGAGAGAGAGAGAGAGAGAGAGAGAGAGAGATTCACTTTTAGTCACTTTTATAGTCTAATTGCAAACCTTACAAAAATGCTAATTGTCATTCAATTTTCATGATTCTCATGGAAGATAATTGTTCGAAAAACACACCTCCCAACTGGAAGATTAACTTAATTGGCGATAATAATATGCACAGATAATTGGAAGGAAATAAACACCAATCAACTATAAGGTAATAGGTGATAGAAAATAATTCTTCACGATCTCACACCTGTCACTGCCGGGTAAGTCTCAAATGACTTTCGAGTTTTCAGGTGTGTCGGTGTTGACCATAACATTTCCGACAGAAATCAGTTGATGCGAGCTGGTGGACTCATAGAGAGAGATGTATTGGAGCTTTTTACTTGGATTTTTTTAAATGAACATCATTTGTGATCTTCTTGATTCAGTCTATCACTGGTCATTGTTTGCCGTTTTTCTTCTCAGCGGGTAAATGTGCTACGCTTCAAGTACAAAATCCGGCTGGACTCTCAATTTACAATGAAATCCTTTCTCGCCTGACCAGAGTGGTGCCTCACCAGTGATGTAACTTTGCCACACGAAAAATAATCTAAATGTGGAGAGTGGCACTATTAATTAGGAAAGGCAAGAGTTAATGCGACGAAGGCTATGGTTTTCACCCTAGGTGCAAGGCCTTTTAGTTTTTTCCAGTACTCTATTTCCCAATATTGAAGCGCGGAAACCGGGTGTCGGGGTTGGGGGGGGGGGGGGGGGTGTCATTCACCCCAGTTGCAGACTTCCAGGAACCATTGGTGCCTGCTATCAACAAAGTACGGTCAATAAATATATGACGAAGGAATTTCAAAGTAAACTAATTTCCATTACTATTATAGCACCTTAAACGGATCAAACAAAAGCAAAAACCCCGCTTCTATAGTTCTTAGGCCATTAACTGCCTTCACCCATACAATTAAATATCAAGTACAAGTTGACCAGCCATGGGTACGAGTTGTCCAACCATGGGTACGAGTTGTCCAATTGTGGGTACGAGTTGTCCAGCCGAAAATGGGTACGAGTCGTCCAAATTTGGGTACGACTTGACTGGTACGAGTTGCCGTGGGTATGAGTTGTCTAGAAACCTTTTCAAGACAAAATTGATCATTTCGCCATCGGCACTGATCGACACGCCATTTTGTGCAAGGAAAACAACGAATTCGAGGTGTAACTTATTCGTGTGCGTGACATTAGTGGATCCTAGTTCTAGATTCCTGTATGTCCAACCTCAATGATACTCACAGGCGCCTATTACGACTGGAGCTCCTTGTTCTCACTCCACCAATCACTATGTGTGAGCTCGCAGTGGTGGGCCATGGGGGGGGGGGGGGAGTGGCTGAGGGCCCCCAAATGCAAACCATAATTAACTGTTTTTAACCCCCACGTTTCCCCAGGAGGCACCAGAATCGATCTCAGAGAATTTGAAGAAAAAAATATCCTGGGAAGGGCTCATAATCGTGGGAGGGAATACGCACAATTCCAAAGTTCAAGCGTTATATCGATCTAGTACCCCCTCCCCTCCCACCTCCATTTCCAAAATATGAAATGGATTTTTTTATCTAGTAGGGGCGCAGCGAGGATTCTATAATGGGGGTGGGGTGGGGGTGCGGGGGGGAGCCATTTGGGGGGCGCAATCATGATATTTGGAAGGTCGTTGTGGGGTTTGCCCCCCCCCCCCCCCAAATGCAAACTGTCACATACTGTTTTTAACCCCTACATTTCTTCAGGAGGCACCAGGATCGATCTCCCCCAGAGTCTAGCAACTTAACCTTCTTCCCAGTGGTGGGGCGGGGTGGGGCTCCTAAATGCAAACTGTCACTTATTGTTTTTAACCCTCACCCAGGCCTTCAGTTGGGGATCCTCGCTCTGCCACTGGGGCCACCGTTGATATTGTATTTAGAGAATGCATGTTTAGTGGTCAGTGTCATTCAGTGTTAATCTGAACCGGAGACTGGGGAGGCCCCACAGCGACCACACCATAAAAGGGCCCATATAAAGTTAAATAAACAGTGTAAATCAGCATTTGAATTGCTGGGTGTGATGAATCCACCCCGCCCCCAACCCTTTCCCTAATAAACATGTGGAAGGTTGAGTTGCTGGAAAATATCGTATGATCTTTTTTCTGCTTGGGATATCTTCCAATATGCCATAACGCGGGCATATTTTAATGGCTTAAACTATGGAATTGGGCGTATTCCGTTCCACGGTTGTGGGCCCTTTCCCAGATATTTTTTTCTTCAAATTCTGAAGCTCTGAGATCGATTCAGGTGCCTCCTGAGGAAACGTGGGGGTTAAAACAGTACGTTACGGTTTGCATTTGGGGTCCCTCAGCCCCCCCCCCCCCCTCCGGGCCCACCACTGTGAGCTCACACATAGGGATTGGTGGAGTGAGCACAAGGGGCCCTAGTCTTAATAGGTTTATGTGGGTATCACTGAGGTGAGACTTACAGGAGTCTAGAACTAGTATCCACTGATGTATGGTTGGTTTAATATTTATTATCACCTCGGCATGTGTTTGGCGAAACGCTAACTGAAATTAAAATATGAACCCCCGTTTAAAAAAAAAATCTTGAACACAACGTTTTGCTGGTAAAAAGGACAGTAAGCGTATAAAAACTGTTTTAAAGTACTGAATGTTCCTCTGAAAGTGTGAAGTGACAATTTAATGAAGCTTGCGCAATATAAAACGAAGATTAAGTATTGTTTGTTTTATTGTAGACTATTTTCAAATTATAAATGGTTTCTCTCCAAAAAAAAAACTTTCTGTTAAATCCCATCGTAGTGAACAGAAACATCTAAAATTAGCTACACCTCCGTCGAGCAAGTATGATAATATTCACCCCGTCGTGCACCTCAGCGAATTCGTTGTTTTCCTTGCACAAAAGGGCGTGTCGATCAGTGTCGATGGCGAAATGATCTATTTTGTCTTGAAAATAGTCTACAATAAAACACACAATACTTAATCTTCCTTCTATATATTTATTATTGAGTAAGCTTCCTTAAATAATCACTTTTCACACATTCAGAGGTACATTTAGTACCTTAAAACGTAGTTTTTATACACTTACCGTCCTTTTTACCGGATACCGTCCTTTTTACCGGCAAAAAGTATTACCCAAAATAGCGCTTGTTTGTTACCTTGTATTATAACACAACTAATGTGTAAGTTGGCCCCGATAAAAATATTTTGGTGGTCTAAATGGAATGTTAAAACGGGCCCTGTCAACTAGAGTTCACGCTCGCCATTCTTTTCCACATTAATTAATGTATCGGTATGAGAGAGGGTTATTAGTAAAATATTTATTATATGTTGTGCTGTTACTGCATTTACAAGTTACTATATTTGTCTGTTTGGGGGGAGGGGGGTTAACGATGCTTTCAACAACCGGGTTCACATAGTGCTTGACAATTTTACTGAAAGGGGAAGCCGACACACCAGAGCCAACGACCAAGAATTGACGAGCAACTGCTAAACTTGCCAGCACGCATAAGGAAAGCAAGATGAATGGTGCACCGAAAGCGTTCGGGGACTGTTTGGGACAAGCCCCCTAAATCATCAATGGTGAAAAACATGAAGAATATTATGAAGTGAAAACATCAGAAGGCATGTTGAAAGTCGGAGGATCTCTGGCCGAATGCGCTGGTCACTTCACCAAAATCTCGGACATCATGACGTGAGCAGCAGTTCATGGGTCATGGGTCAAAATAGTTAACCCACTTTAATTCCACTCCCGAACTTCCATAGAATTCTGCTGGGGGGGGGGGGGGGGGGGCGTGAACTTGTTATATATCATTTATTTTGGGCCTCGGTGGTGATGGCATCCAAGATTTAAGCTAATATCTCTGATCTTATGATTATCTGGGAGATCATCTGTGCATTTCCTAACAAAGGTTAGTGCGTTGGCTTGAACTCCACAAGCTCTTCGGTTTTCAATAACAGGCAGTCGAATAGCACTTGTTTCCAAGATAATTTCTGTTCCGCGCAAGATAGGCTTACCAAGCCTGTGAAGTCAAAAGTACGATTTTTTAGAACCTTGTATCCATAATTGTATTATTTATTTATTTGTTTATTGGTGTTTAAGGTCATATACTTATGTACAATGGCTAATCATAACCGCGACAGTTTTATGGGTGAAGGAAGCCGGAGTACCCGGAGAGAACCACCGAGCAGCGACGAGCAGTTGC
This sequence comes from Pictodentalium vernedei, assembly GCA_031216915.1. NCBI lineage: Eukaryota > Metazoa > Mollusca > Scaphopoda > Dentaliida > Dentaliidae > Pictodentalium > Pictodentalium vernedei. Next base: position 51,118,787 of record CM062288.1, on the reverse strand, counting down.
CAGCTCCCCAACATCGTAATTCCGCACTGCAGCACAAGCAGGGTTAGATTGGTTGAAGACATGCGCACCATCGACGTGCAGTAGCCTTAGTACACGGCGTCATCGTGCCCACATGTGGACAACGGGGTTAAGTGCCAAGGACACAACGCGGGAGTCCGAATCGATCGCTCATACGGTCGCCTATCCGAGGATTAACCGTGCTCGACATTGCTTAACTTCGGTGATCTGACGAGAACCGGTTACCGCATGCAACGTCACCGCGCCCCCATCTATAATTGTAGTTGTCTGGCCTCTCCAGTGAAGCGAACGATATGGATTAGTTTGGTTGATGCACAATTTTGTCTTATGATTTCCAGACGAGAGGAGGAAAAACAGTTGTAGTATCTTTTCTGTTGCATTCTTGGACAAGTGGAATAATGAGTATTTTTTTCGAACAGAGGTCCAGAAGTTGTTCACTGCCTTCCAACTGTTTCAGCTGGTATTTCTGTCAACTGCTTGGCGCTATCCGACTTTTCCAGAAAGTATTAGCTCAGATGGTTGAATAAGGCTTTTCAATTGACAATAGAGATGGGCAATATACCGAAAAACCGAACCGATTCCGATATCATGGGGATACCGAAGAACCGAACCGAACCAACCTTTGAATACCGAAACCATCTGTATTTTCAGTTCCCCTACATTCGCTATTTATAAGTCCTTACTGAGGATTGATTGCAGTTGAAGTGTTCATTTTCATGAAAGCTTAATTAGTGACTGATTTTCTTTTTCAGTTTTGTTATGCCTTTATGGCCTGGGCAGTTAAACTGAATTCTCAATAGACTACGACCTGTACATGCCTTGCTTAGCAGTGATTTCTAGTCAAGTCTTGGCTGCCTTAACAGGCAGCCAAGACTTGGCTAGAAATCACTGACCAGATGATTTTTCTACTGTCATCAAGCTCACCTAAAGATGACATCTTCAGAACACACATTCTAAGATTACAGACGCCTTAAGCAGGCCTTGAAAGGTTAAGACGTGTTTAGAACAAGTCACCAAAATTACTGTAGATATGATTTGTATTGGCAAAAGCATGACTATGTTGAGCTCATTAGCAGTGGCATGTGTAGCACTATGATAGAATGATACAGGAACAACTTATTCTGTATTTTTCTGACATGGATTCCCCTTTTGTACTATCTGTGAATCTCAAGTCACAAACCGAATACCGAACTGATACCGTGGTATGCCCACAAAAAATACCGAAACCGATACCGAACTCAAAATTCCAATACCGCCCATCTCTAGTTGACAAAGGCCTGGACAGCGTAAGTTTTTCGAATTTTAAGACGAACTCCCATAGCAATCCCAGCGCCTTATGGACAGTCTGTTTAAAATTGTTAACACCCACCATCACTCTACTGCAGGCTTGGCAATTTCAGGAGAGCGATTTTTTAGCTCTCCTTACTGCCCTCCTGAAAGAATTAAGGAGAGCGAAAAATTGCCCTCCTAAATATTTTGGTCTGGGATGATTGAGATTACATGTATTATGCTCACATCAAATTTTTGTTGTAAAGCAAAAACGTAATTTAACTTCGAAGTCACATAACATCACGTAATTTCATTTTGAAAGTGGTCTAGTGGTAAAAGGGAATGGCTGCAACCATACTCAAACACAGTTGCAATCATTTGAAGCAAAATGGGTCACAGCAATATTTTTTTTTCTGTCAGTTTCAAGTTCAACAACTGACATCACAGTTTGAGGGGTAATTATTCAAGGAATATTGACACTATAATATACTACCATTACTACTATCCTGTCACTTGAAGCACTTGCACCAGGATGTGACTGTAGATTCAAGCAGACCTATTGTCCAAGAAAGTCATACGCCTACCACAACCACCTTCAACCCCCCCCCCCCCCTGGGGGGTTGAAGGTGGTAGTGGTAGGCATATGACTTTCTTGGACAACAGGTCTGGGTACACACACAGGCCTTGTCAAGTGTGTGTTCGGTTGTTGAGTGAGACATCTAGATGTCTAAGAGATTTCGCTTTACCTTAGTAAAGTTAATAAAATCACTGATGTAGTCTGTTGGTTTCAGTTTCAATGAGTTCGTTCAACTGGATACTTAAAATGCTGTGTAAAGCTAATTGCTCTCCTAAGCTGATTGAGGAGAGCAATTTTTTGCCCTCCTGCATTTTTCAGAATGCCAGGCCTGCTACTGGCCATCGGCAAAATGCCAGTCTACCAGATTGGATGCTGAATCAAAGTTTGAGTGATCCGGGTTTGAAATTGGAAGATACCCCGAGTCCCAAGGCTACAGATTTTTCCATTTTGATATGTTGGGGCGTTCATCAGGCACTTCTTCATGTTGCCGTGCAATGCGATTGGCCGCAGGCCTCGCTGTGCAAGTGGCATCAGCAGAAGTTTCTTCATTTAACCCCATTTTTGTAAATGTGTTTTTTTCAGAGGCAAGTGACACTGCATGATCTTCAATAAAACTGCTATGGTAATTTGCCAAACGTAGGAAACTTCCTACATCTTTTGAGCTTGAGGGTCGTGGCCAAGTTCGTACTACAGTGGCCCTTTTACCATTTTCTGCCCCCTTTTTACTTGCAGGTATTATTCGTCCCAAGAACTTTATTTGCCTCTGATAAAGTTCACATTTGGTAGGTTTTAATTTCAGGTGATAATCTCGAAAACGTTATAGGACCTGTTTTAAATTTTCCAAGTGACCCGATAAAGACTTACTCAAGGTCATCACATTGCCCAAGAATACTCGGGCAGTTTTCCAATTTAGCCCTCGAAGGAGTTGGTTCGTAACAATAGAAAAACATGCCTGGGCATTATATACATTGCAGTCTATTAGGGCAATTAGAGGTCCATATTTTCTGTCAGACTTGAGATGCCAAAATTTTAAAGACGTTTCTAGAATATCACCTGTTTTCTCATATACACACAATCTAGGTTCGGACACAAGCTAAGAAGTTTTAGAAAACTGAGACCTATTATCTCAATCGGCTGGCAAAACTTGTGAACAAGTTTGAACGGCTTGATTACAATAAATGTCTATCTCACTCAACTCATTTTCCACTTTTTCAGTAAATTGAGACCTGCCGTTGAGATCTTCTGGGAAGACCTGTAAACAAGTCTCAATAGCTTGCTTTAAATCAATGCCCGTCTAAAAAAACTCCAGTTCCAGACCTAGATGTGCCTTAAGAATATCATATGTCTCATCTTTTCGGATCATACTCTCAATGGGTGTTTTTTTGGTTATTATTTCCTGTTCAGGAAAAACATTTCCGTAAATTTCAAAGGTATCAGCAAGCAACTGACTTTTCTCAGGTTTAACACGGTGGCCATTATATTTTACAAACAATTATTTTGGTTGTTATTTTTCAAGTTCAGTGATCTTGATGGTACAATTTGTAAACTAGCAGTTGGTTTTTCCACGTTATCTGATACTAACTGTTGTGATGAACATTTTAATGAAACAACTGATTCAGATGGAATTTCAGGTCGATTGTCACCCTTCTTTCGGCAACTGCTAGATCCTTTGATTTATCGTTATAGCTCAGTGTAGTTACTTTTGGTCCTAGTTCTAAAAGACCAAGTTGCATATAATCTGTAGCGTCAAATTTCTTTAAACAATTCAGGCCAATCAGCATGTCAATCCTCACTGGCGCTACATACAATGTTTCGAAAATACTTTGCTTTCCAATATGAATTTGTACAGGTGGCATAGCAAAGCCAGTCATGGTATGTTTTCAATCTGCAGTTTTCAGCCGGACTCTTTTAACCGACTGACGGTTTTCCGGCTGTTTTTTGAATAGTTCATGGCTAATGATGGTGACTTCGGCCGCGGTGTCTACGAATGCCATAATTTTATAATTTCCAATCACTGCAAGTATTATATACAGTGAGCTATAATTCAATTGACGAATTGTTACTGTTTCTACTTTTTCGTCTTTTTGTGCCAGAAATTCCGGAAATTCATTGAGATTCAACATTTTGTGCCGGGTCGAGGCATGTGCGTGTATATCGATCCGGCTATTTTTCTTTCGATCCGATTTCGTGTCAATTGTTACACCTCTTTCGCTTGCAGATTGATTTGTGTGGCTTTTAAATGGACAAAGAATTTTCAAATGTTCGAGACCACCACATTGTTTACATTTACTTGCTTCTGCTCGCGTTGGTGAGGGTGAGGAGTTCAGTGATTTATTTCTCCTCGTATCAATCGATTTTTCCAAATTTTCCAGCTCATACATGATGGTGTTCATCTTGGATTTAATGTCCAATACGTCTGCCTTAATTTCATTTATGCTGGCAGTTACTGTATGTGATTGTGCGAGTGCCTCAAGTCTAGAGAGACGAGTTTGTACAGATTTATTTTGTTTATCTGTATATAAACCCGAATGTTCGACTGAGGAAGGCGAGGTTTCAGTCCCTATAATTGGTACTATTTCAGTACTATCTGGAATTTCAGGCTTAACGGGTTTAGCTAGAGGGACATCATCATGTATGGCTTTATATTTGTGTGCACAACACCTCCAGCATATTGCTGTTTGTTTAAGGGTAGAGGGACGAGAGTTGGCTGCATGTTGTCCCGCTTGCCTATCCCAAGCCTGGCAGAATTTCATGACAGCCTGCTTGTACATGTAATTACCTGGAAAGTCTTGAAAAGCTTGGGTAGCCAAAGGTAGAACCCTATTCGCCCATGTGTAACGATGTTCATTTTTGTTTTGCACAGCGTTATTAAATTCTATTTGTGCTTGTGCTGTGTCTTGATCATTTTTTCCAAATTTCTTTTCAAGAGTATCCAGAAGATCGTTAAATCTGCTATCTGGTTTTCTTTTTAAGACACGTGAATAAACTTCACTTGCCTTACCACTCAGCCAGCAGCCAAGATTATCTATACATTGTTGAGGTGTCCATTCTTGCATGTCTGCATATTTTAAAAATTTTGATTTCTAAGCCCACCAATTAGATGTTCCATCATAAATGACATGTTTAGGATATTGAATTTGTTTGTTTCTTTTTATCACTACTCCCTCTATAATTATTTTGTGGATTTTGTGTGTGATCAGGGCAGGCCTGGCATTCTGAAAAATGCAGGAGGGCAAAAAATCGCTCTCTTCAATCAGCTTAGGAGAGCAATTAGCTTTACACAGCATTTTAAGTATCCAATTGAACGAACTCATTGAAACTGAAACCAACAGACTACATCAGTGATTTTATTAACTTTACTAAGGTAAAGCGAAATCTCTTAGACATCTAGCTGTCTCACTCAACAACCGAACACACACTTGACAAGACCTGTGTGTGTACCCAGACCTGTTGTCCATAAAAGTCATACGCCTATCACTACCACCTTCAACCCCCCCCCAAGGGGGTTGAAGGTGGTAGTGATAGGCGTATGACTTTCTTGGACTACAGGTCTGCTTGAATCTACAGTCACATCCTGGTGCAAGTGCTTCAAGTGACAGGATAGTAGCAATGGTAGTATATTATAGTGTCAATATTCCTTGAATAATTACCCCTCAAACTGTGATGTCAGTTGTTGAACTTGAAACTGACAGAAAAAAAAATAATGCTGTGACCCAATTTGCTTCAAATGATTGCAACTGTGTTTGGGTATGGTTGCAACCATTACCTTTTACCACTAAACCACTTTCAAAATGAAATTACGTGATGTTATGTGACTTCGAAGTTAAATTACATTTTTGCTTTACAACAAAAATTTAATGTGAGCATAATACATGTAATCTCAATCATCCCAGACCAAAATATTTAGGAGGACAATTTTTCGCTCTCCTTAATTCTTTCAGGAGGGCAGTAAGGAGAGCTAAAAAATCGATCTCCTGAAACTGCCAAGCCTGCTTGCATATGTGGTTGTTGCTGTACATGTTGTTGCCGCTGTTGTTGTACTTGTTGTGTTTGTGGAAGTACTGACATAACTGGTTGCAGTATTTGTGGTCGAAACATGTATGCCTGAATTTGCCATGGAGGTTCTGATGTAACTCGTGGGGTGCTTGTGAAGCACACATATCTGTCTGCTGGTGCGGTGGCACTGAAGGTGGAGTATGCCACATATATGTTGGTACTTGTGTGTGCATTGGTATTCCATATTCGTTCATGTATTTTTGTGGCTGACTGTACTAATTATCTGTTTGGACGGGTTGCTATTTTCAGATGTATCGTACATTGCATAATTTGTATATTGAGTTGACGGATTATAAAATTGCATGATTATAGTCTGGTGTTCTATAATTAAACAATAACATGATTTTGGAGGGCATTATGGTTCGTGAGCGGCCCTGCATCGATGTTGAACAGCCCGAGGGTTTATTAAAGGCCCGAGACGACGGGCTGTTCAACATCGATGCAGAGCCGCTCACGAACCATTATGCCCGACAACAATCATGTTATTACTATTATTACCACTACGTAATTTGTAATTTTACACATTTCCAAAATGATATCCCAGCAATCGAAAGACACAAAATTTAATAAAACAGAAACATTTTATTTGGGACCACGTAACTCAAAGAACGTTTTTACATTGTAGAAACTGATTACATCGAGACGATGAGAGAGTTTAAAAAAAAATTCCGTCTTCCACTTCCAGCGAGGGAGGTAATGCACGCAATAAAGATGACGAATCAGTTGCCATGGAAAATGGCTACAACTGACCACATGGCCACGTGTCATTTGTTTCTGTTGCTGTCGATCAACAAGACCGCAACATGGCGAAAGCATCAACTTTTCCTTGCGAGTTCTCGCCTCATTTCTAAATTTTCAATTCTAAAAGACGTCACGTGACAAGAGGGCCGATAATGAATTTTGTTTTCCATTAGCGGCCCTCCTATCACGTGACTACCGAGCAATAGAGGATATGATTGCCCGTTAAATCGACATTAATGCAGTAGGAAACGCCCTGCAAAGTGGTAATAATTATACAATAACATTATTTTTGAGGGCGTTATGGTTCATTAACGGCCCTACGAAAATGATTAACAGCCCTTGGGCCTATTAGTCGAGGGCCACTAATAGGCCCAAGGGCTGTTAATCATTTTCGTAGGGCCGTTAATGAACCATAACGCCCGTACAAAATAATGTTATTTGTATTATTATCACATTTCAAAGAGGTTACATGCTAAACCAAGAAAAATCAAGATTGCTATTTTTTTCATCATTCATATATTATTATCATTTTTCAATGTAGTAGATGTGTGAAATTCCCACACAATCATTGTCAGCAACTAACTCATGCCTTAAATGCGAATGTATATCTTAATTCTTTCACGCCAAAGATCACAAAATTCCGCCATCACATCTCTCTTCTCCAAATATTCAAACTCAAAGCAGTGTTACCCCGCCTACATCCGGGGATGTGCGGGCCGCCGGGCCATATTGAAACGAATTTTTCATTATTGCCCGGGAACCCGGATGTGAACGGAAACATATGAGTTTTGTGCAGCCCCCGAAAATGAAAATATTCGCCAGGGAGTGCCCTATAAAGTGATAATAATAGCCGTTTCAATTTAGATTTGTTGTAAATTCTAATAATTTTTTGCATGTGTTGGACAATAAATCATCCACTTCTAGTCATGTATGTAATGGTTTCAACTTGTTTTGACAAGTGTGTATGTGGCATAAAATGAATTAACTGAAAGGTAAGCATGGATTTCTCCTGCGGACTAACACCCTTAACCCATTGAATCCTGTTGGTATCTTCCATATCCATTCAATGACAGCAATTGGAAGAATCCGTATCCATTATTTGGGATTAGACCAGTTATTATTTTCAACGTGCAACCCTTATTCCTATAAAACCACGGCTGTCTAAATCCGATTTTATACCCGTCTGCAGTCTTATCAGAGCTACGGAGTGAATAAATGAAAATCAGAAATGTCAGGACTCGTAACTTCCAGTCATTACTCAACTAAATCTTCTGAAAGTGGTGAATTTAATTCTAAAACTCTGGCTATCTAAACTTGACTTCTTGCTCGTTTGTAGGTCTGTTGGGTCAAGGAAGAGGATAATGAGCCCGAATATCAATGAGCAAATATATAAACAGATGTGTTTATATCTGTGTTCATTCATCGACCATGGTTGCTAAAAGTGTCGGTGCCCCCCCCCCCCCTGCCCCCCCCCCCCCCTCCCGCAAAGAAACTCCTTCATTTTTCCATTTTCAGTTATCGAATGCGCCGATAAACCGTAAAAAATCACTCGTATTTATTTTTAATTGATTCACTCAGTCACCCATTCTGTGGATGGATGTATGGATACTTCGACAGTTGTGGATGAGTGGGTGAATGGGCGAGTGATTGAATGAATTATTGAATGGGTTTCATAAGTAATCATAGAACTTATATCCATCTGTTCATTCAGATGATCTCTATACTAGACAGATATCTCATTACCTTTACCAAACTATTCTTGTCCTCCAAAGTCTTATATTAGATAATTAAAACCATGAAATTTGTATATATGTTCCAGTTTATGTTTTTGTATTTATTTTGTTCTTTCCATTTAACCCTTTACCTAACCTGAAAAGCAGACGACACTTGCAAAAATAATTCTTGAATAACTAATGTTTTTCATTTTTTGTCTCAAAAACATAGGTTATGACCCCTCGTTGGAACGAGCTCAACGAGCTCGTTCCAACGAGGGGTCATAACCTATGTTTTGAGACAAAAAATGAAAAAAATAATGAAAATTAATTGGCGATTTTTGAGAATAGCGCTGGCCGGTTTTGGCCGTTACGTTGGTTAAAGGGTTAACAATTCCTACACTACTCTTGACTCTGCGCGAATCATATACAATTGTATTTACGTTTGTGTACAATGATCTACAAATACATTGTCCTACAGATGTGCAACTTCGACTTAGCGAGCCCCCTTATTGTAATGTCGTCAGATAATATTTCATTGGACGAGATCCAGAAAAATCTGAACTATGATTTAAAATCGATTTTAAATGATAGGGCGCGTGAGACACCAGCTAACAATGGTTTGCCCTTAGATATTCTCACAAACAATTGTAAATACTATCTACCCGACGAAATGCCCCCTAATTTTAATCTCCAGCAAGAAGAGTTCTCAATTCTTCACCTAAACTGTCAAAGTCTCAAGGCTCATTGGGATTCTTTTAATGAGTTCCTGTCCAAAACACAAGGTTCTCAAAACCATTTTGATGTTATAGGCCTGACAGAAATTTTCCAAATTCCCCCCAAATGTCACTACACACTACATGGCTACCATCCTCTGACTAGGACCACAAAACCTGACGGCGACGATGGACGTGGTGGTATCGGTATGTACATCAAGGAGAATATAGCCTTTAAGACTCGTCGGGATCTCTCAGTCTTTATACCACATGTCATTGAATCCCTGTTCGTTGAAATCAACTACAACAAGTCTAGTAAATGCTTGGGGTAATATATATAGACCCAACACGCAACCTAAAGCAGACATTGATCTGTTCCTGGCTAAATTGACCGAAATAATGGACAAAATAAATCACGAGAACAAAAAATCATACATAATGTGGACTTTAACATTGACCTCTTGAAATCAGGTGTCCATACCAAGACCGACATTTATTTACATACAATGATTAGCCAAGGCTTTTTACCACATATCACTAAGTCGACTAGAGTAACGCAACACTCCGTTACATTAATCGATCACATATTTACAAACAACGTTCTATGAACATCCCTGTCCGGCATAATCATCACAGACGTTCCTCATCACTTCGCCACCTTTCACATTGAAAGAGGCCAGAAAACTTATGACACTCCATCAACAATCGCAAAGCGTAAATTTAATCCAGACAGTATAGCTAACTTTAAAACAATTTTGACTGAAAGTGACTTTTCCCCCGTGCTCGAGACTAACTGTCCGAATGTAGCATACAACCTTTTTATGGACATATACCAATCCGCTTTCGAGAAGGCCTTTCCCCTAAAACATATTCGGTTAAGAAAAAGTTCGTAAAACAAAATCCCTGGATGACGAAGGGGCTCCTAACCTTATCAAATAATAAATCTAAATTTTATAACAAAAAACTGAGAAACCCAAATGAGCAGAATATTTGAAAATATAAAAACTACTGTAAAATATTCAACAAAATTAAAAAACAAAGTAAAGCAAAGTACTACTCTAACACACTATCAGAAAATACAGGTAATTTACGCAGAATGTGGCAAATTATTAATGATGCCCTACTTAGAACAAACCACACAGCCACATTGCCGCAATCCTTCGTAATTGAAAATAATAAAGAAATAGATGATCCAGCGGAAATAGTACAGGAATTCAACGACTTTTTTGCGAGCATAGGGAAACGTACTTGCGAACAAATAAATGTATCCCAGAAAGATTTTCTGGTCTTCATGGACAGTAATGAACCAAACAGTTTTTTCATAACGCCAACAACTGAATACGAGGTATTTCTGTTATTAATTGACTTAAGTCTAAAAAATAGTGAGGATTGTGACGGCATCATCACTAACCTCCTGAAACACTCAATTAATGTAATAGCTCCTCCTCTGGCCCACATCATTAATATGTCCTTTATCCGCGGTATTGTCCCTGATAGGATGAAAATAGCACGAGTTATTCCGATTTTTAAAAGTGGAGACGAGCACGTATTTAATAATTATAGACTGATAAATATTTTACCAGGCTTTTCTAAAGTATTAGAAAACTCATGTGCAACAGGATCATGAAAAACCTTGAAACGTCGCATATCTTATATCACCATCAATATGGATTTCGGAAAAAGCATTCTACCATACATTTAGTAATACAATTACTGAAAATTATAGGTTCTGAATATAACAAGGACAGTAAAAACAACACACTAGCAGCATTTCTGGACCTTTCCAAGGTATTCGACACAATAAACCACAACATATTGATAACAGAAATGGAAAAGTATGGATTCAGAGGCATCAGTAACAATTGGTTTAAAAGCAGCTATCTTTCGAATAGATCGCGATATGTTCAATATGGCGATCAAAAGTCTGAACTCACCGAATTAGCATGTGGGGTCCCACAGGGTTCAGTTCTTGGTCCAGCCTTATTCCTATTATATATAAATGACATCACTCTTTCTACAACTCTTGATCTCTTGTCATTTGTGGATGACACAACTGCCCATGACTCATTCCCTTATACCAAATCCATAGATACCCATTTTAATTATGAACTCAATAATCTATATGAGTGGTGTTCGGCAAATCAACTCACTCTGAACGCCAACAAAACAAAATACATTATCATTAATCCAAACCATAAAACTAAAAGTTGCATTCACCCTGATATTTTCATGAATGGTCAAAAATTAAAAAGTGTGGGTTCAAATGAAGAAGATAAATCTCTAAATTGTTTAGGTATTCATATTGATGAACATTTATCTTATCAAACTCATATATCAAAAATTTGTTCTAAGATTGGATGGGCAAATTATACTTTGAACCGAGTAATAAAACTACTACCACAACAAGTCATGAAGATGCTCTATTACTCTTTGGTCCACTGCCACTTGGTATACGGCATTCAAATATGGGGAAACTCAAGAGGAATCAATAAATTACTAAGAATACAGAAACGTTCACTTCGAATATTAACTGGTTGAGTGCTAGAAGCCACTATCAGGGCTTTCAAAAAATATGGGCACCAGAGCAAATGTTACCATTTTTCTTACTCATATTTCATATTCAGTCACATGCAAATAATATTTTGTTTATATAATTTTTTTTTATTACAAATTATTGGAGAGTGCCTGAGGGCACTCTCCAATAAGTTATAATAAAACAAATTTTTAATAACAAATTCATACCACTAAAAATAATCTAGCCCTCAACCAGTTAAACAACAAAAAGTATAATTCCCATGCAGACCCATTGTTCATAAAAGATAAAATATTGAAGGTCAACGACTTGTACAAACTACATGCCTGTTTATTTATGTTTCATTGGAAAAATGGAAAACTTCCAGAATCTTTCGAACATTACTTTACTTCCCCAATCCCTCAATCACACATGAGTACAAGGCAATCAGGACTGGTACGTATCAACAAAACCCTTACAAAGGCTTTAGATAGGCTGCCCTCATATGCCTTTCCGAAAATCTGGAACGAACTGGACCCAGAAGTGCGAAACATAGAAAATAGAAAAGAATTTAAAGAGAAGTTAAGAACAAAACTTCTGTCTTCATATCAAGAAAGCTATCAGTGTGACAACCCATACTGTCCTGACTGTTACACTCCACAGTAAGGGTTGGCACACCGATAATCTAAATAACTTAAGAGTCCCAAACTGTCAACACGTCGAGGACTTATTTCGTATAATAGTGTGTCCATTATGTTTATCTTGACTGATGAACAATAGTTGAACCGTGCCATATTTGTCTTCTAAAGTTAACCACAACCCAGCTTGATAACCAAAATAATATCATATTAGCACATAGGGTTAGGGATACCCACTATCACATTCACAATTAGCCACCTTTTTTGCCTGGAAACTCGTCCATCTACAGAAATAGACTAACGGGGTACGTCGCCAAGTCAAAGTTGCAGTTCTACTAGCTACTCACGAGTACCCATGCAAGTAGATCTTTCTATCAAAGATCAATGAGCAGAGCATGTAGTCAGTGTTGTAGTTAAATGTATTACGGGAGTGAGAGGTAGACAGCCAATCTGGCTATGTCATCTCCCAACGGTATAGACTGAATATCATTTTCTAGTTATCTATTTGTATCCTATAGTCCAATATGTAATTGTCTGTAAACTATACCGTTAAATAAAAATATCTATCTAAAAATATCTATCCTGCTGGCCATTTCAGCTAAGCAATGCACATGTAAATTGAAATATTGTGTATCAATATAACTGTAAAGTTCTATCAGTCCAACAAGCAATCTCAGTTGAAGAAAAACTGAAATTATATTTTTTCGTTTGAACCTAGTATTTAAAATTTGGTCTGAAAGCCTAAAATTTAAAATTCAACTGCAATGTAAAGCCGGATTTCTCCAACAGGCAATCGCAGTTGAGGAATTTTTTTTTTTTTTTTTTTTTTTGTGTGTGTGTGTGTGGGGGGGGGGGGGAGGGGGCGGGGGGATCCAAAGAGTGCAAAAATGATCTGGTGACTGAAAGTAAAATTTTAAAAATCAACTGAAATGTTAAGTCGGATTACTGCAACAGGCAATTACAGATGAAAAGAAAACATATTGGGGGGGGGGGGGGGGAATCCAAAGACTGAAATCATGGTCTGATGACTGAAAGTCAATTTCTGAAAATCAACTGAAATGTAAAGTCGGATTACTCCCAACAGGAAATTTCAGCTGAATAGAAAACAAAATCAAATGTGTCCAAAAGACTGCATGTTGTCTGTTGACTGAAAGATTACAGTTTACTAAAATATTTGTGACAAAATGTATTATTAAATAATCTTTCAATGACAAAAACCCATTGAAAAATTATGTCAAAAATAATTTCTAGCAGTACATAAATGCATATTTCATTCTGAAAGATGCACTGGGAAAAGTATTAACCCTTTGCCAACGTAACGGCCAAAACCGGCCTCGCTATTCTCAAAAATCGCCAATTAATTTTCATTATTTTTTTCATTTTTTGTCTCAAAAACATAGGTTATGACCCCTCGTAGGAACGAGCTCGTCGAGCTCGTTCCAACGAAGGATCATAACCTATGTTTTTTAGACAAAAAATTAAAAAAATTAGTCATTCAAGAATTATTTTTGCAAGTGTCGTCTGCTTTTCAGGTTATGTAAAGGGTTAATAATAAATATCGATTTGAAATGAATGCCAAGAAAATGAATGAAAGACAAGAGGGAAAAAATATGTATAACATGTGGTAAATATTGTTTGAAAACAAAGGTCACATGATCTTTTATCACATGGGATCTGGACTATTCGACGAAAGACAAACTCGACGAAATGGACTATTGGACGAGAAGACAATTTTTCTTAAAATTTTTTTAAAAGGGTCAATTCGACGAATATATTTTTAAAAATGATATTAAAGACACAACTGACCAAGCTATTTGTTTCTTGCCTTTTGTTAAACCGCTCTTTGAAGAACAGTTTCCCAATGTCATTGTACAGGGTTGCGTCTTTCATTGGACGCAGGCAGTCTGGCGAAAAGTGCAGCAATGTGGTCTTTCAGAGACATATAGAAAACGCACCAACACATACAAGTTTATTCGACGTGTGTTATGTCTTGCATTTCTACCATCAACTCATGTTGCTAGTTACTTTACTTCAATGAAAGAGCTTTGTAATAACACATCAAACAGTCCCCTAGCCAAACTGCTGGAATATACTCAAAACACGTGGATCGATAATCCCATATTTCCTGTGTCAACTTGATCTGTCTTTGACCAGCATGTGAGATCTAATAATGACACAGAAGGCTGGAATCGTCGCCTCAATGCAAAGATTTTCAGGCCAGGCATGAACTTTTATCTTCTGGTAAATTTACTTTGGGAGGAGGGTGGGTTAATCCCGACACAAGCACAGCTGGTTTCTGAAGAGTTGTTTGAACTTATTTCAAAGACATCAAAAATTAAGTTCGCGTAAACGCGAAAACAGCATACAAACATTATTTGAAAAGCTCAAACACTCTGAGATAACAACGGAGGAATTTATGGCATCCATGTCATTGATACATGGTCCAAAAGAAAAATAAATGTTGTACTTTAAAATTATTATGTTGAAGCTGTAATTGTGCTAAAAACTTCTCCCAACAGAATTGTGTGTGTGTGGGGGGGGGGGGGGGGGGGGGAGGGGGGATACATCTATCAATGAATCCATGCTAACATGTTTATCATTAAAACCGGCTTGTTTAGCCATTTCCACTGAAATTTTTGGCAGTTTTGTAAGGTAAAGAGTTAAATGAAAATTTCAGCCATAATTTGTTCAAACGTTTGTTCATTTACGTTTCTTCTCCATAATGGTCTTTATTCTGTGCGCTATTGTTAACATTAGATTTGTTTTATATTAAAATTAAAATAAAAACATTGGTACCAATTCATTGTCTGTTATTTTTCAGTCAACTTCCTTGGGATGATCCATTCATTCATTAATTGGTTTTATTTTTGACAACCCGATAATCCTATAATTGGCGCCTGTGTGAGCGTCTCATAAATATAGGCTATGACACCTTAATTAAGTGTAATTTACGAGAAAAATTCTCAGCTATTCATGCACACACACTCTTGACCCCATGCAATAAGTTCCGAGATAAAAGACGCTATCTTACAACATACTCTAATCAACGTTATATTATATTGGGTGGGGTATGTTGTAAAAATAACTTCTTTTAATTCGATGGGGGAAATAAAAAGTTTTCGTCGAACTTGTACTTTTTTATCGTCGAAATGTCAAAACTTTCGTCGAATTGTCCAAAGTTTCGTCGAATCGTCTAAAGTTTCGTCGAATTTGTTCAGAAGTTTCTTTGAATCGTCCAAAATCTCGTCGAATCGTCCTAAAAAATCGTCGAATTTGTCTTTCGTCGAATAGTCCATAACCCTGTCACATGACTAAACTATAAAACTGGTAATAAAAAATTGTCGTTTGGAAATGTGAGCATGAAAATTATATTTTCCTGTCAGCGATTTCGCACAACGCAAGTTTGTGTACATTATTCGTATACAAAATATCATTAGAAGCAGATAATAAGCACTACTGTTGATTAATCCTGTCACAAATATTAAAGAGAAAATCACAAAAACTTAGTGAATATTGATATGTGACATAATGAATATTAATGAGTGAAAATCGACTCGGATGTCACGATAAACAACCAATTTTGAAAAATAAATAGAAGAGATTTATTTTTATAAATAGAAGTTAAATATAAAAAAATTAAGCCACGATTAGCTCGCAGCGCCAATATTGTCTCGCGTCTTATTGAAAAATAAATGCTAATATAAATATAAACGATATGCCGAGTAAAAGTGAAAGAAATGTCGAGAAAAAAGAGAATAACTTGAATAAATATCACCTAGTGTTGGCGGCAGCTGATGACGACCAAATGTATCAATCTGTCTGATTGAAGGAGGTGGTCTTAGAAATTGGAATCATGTTTCGCAACTAACACTGAGTCCATGGTCACAATATATTTACAGAGGTCAGTTGTTATGCTCGGCAATGGTGGCTGAATCCCTGACTATATATCACAGAAATATTGACATAAGTTAAATCACTTGGCATGGTGGCCGGAGTCCACATATAAATAACATGGCATCATAACTTGTAGCTTGGCAACAGGGCCGAAGTCCAGTCACAGTCACAAAGAAATATAACATCAGTAGATAGTATGAGGAAAATACTTCTTGGCATCTCGGTTCTAGTCCACATATAATAAAAACACATTAGATGAAAGGTAAATGGTGTTCGTCACAGTTTATATAATGAATGAAACATTGACATGTAGAAAATCATCAATGGTGAAAGACATGAAGAATAGGTTCATTCGCACTTGACCAATTCCCTCTAGACCAACTCCCACGAGGCCAATTCACAAAAGACCAATTCCCCTTAAACCAACTGGTGTGTTCTACTTTAAAAATAATTCTATATCAATAATTTGATATATTTATAAATATTTATAAATGTATTTAATGTTATTGATATTCAAGCCTGAAAATAAGCAGTCTGTCATTTGCAGAATGAGGTCTCCAGAGGGTGAATTTGCTATCCCACACAGTGGGCCAGTTTAGCCTCTGGGTACTTTCTGATTATGTTTGAGACCTTGATTCGGGTTGAGGTTCACAGAGGGTAAATTTAGTGATGCTACCCTGCTGTGCAGGGTAGCATCACCAAATTCACCCTCTGGGAACCTCATTTTTCAGATGATAGTCTGCTCTTTTTCTGGCTTGTCGATATTTTATAGATGTTGGGCAGATTTTTATAAATAATTGTTTTCCTAATTATCCTTAATCAACCCTTAATCAGAAACACTATGTAGTTGGTCTAAGGGGAATTGGTCTAGTGGGAAGACACCGAAGAATATTATGAAATGAAAACATCAGAAGACATGTTGACAGTCGGAGGATCTCTGGCCGAATGCGCTGGTCACTTCACCAAAATCTCGGACGTCATGACGTGAGCTGCAGTTCACGGGTCATGGGTCAAAATAGTTTACCCATTTTTACAACAATGGAAAGGGCATTGTTTTCAAACCGAAAGGTCCTTGGTTCGATCCCGACAGGGGTAACTGCGTTGTGTCCTTGGACAATACACTCAACCCCGATTACTCATATGGAGCACGGTGGCGTTGTGTACTAAGGCGCAAATATACGACACCTTTCAAGTTTCAAGTGGATCTTTTCACTTAAAGTGATTTTATTAACATTTTATTTCATCTGTTCGGCTAGAAACTTTTGTAAGATTCTTGTGCTCGGCGTTTAGTAGCTTTCACACCTCTCACTGATATGCGGCAAAAGATTAGCTAGGATGAAGACAATCGAATTAGCGTGGTTTCAAAGTGAAGGCTCCCAGTCTTCACCAATGCAAAGACATTTCTTATAATCATTTAAACGGGCTTCGGAATGTCAGGTCGAAATATCGGTGGTTTAAATTTTTTTTTCCATGTGGCCTCAGCAGAATTATACACATTTAAGGGAATTGTGTGTCCAACTTCATGACGCAAGATCTTTTTGTCACGTATTACGAATCTTATTATACACTCAATAGCACACTTGTCGAGATTTCACCTATCATCCAGGGGGAGGCCACAAAAAATTTGCAAGACGTGACGTGGGGGTGGGTGGGTCTCTTGAGTGCGCCAAAAATGTGCATTTTCAACTTGTGCAATTTTTTGAATTTTTTAAAAATATATCAATATATCAGCTAATATATACCATCATTTGTGTTTCATCACACTCTTAACATAAATACAACATCAGGAGGCTTTATATGTGAGAATATTGGGCTTAATCTGGGAAAATGGCACACGTTAGTAGGGGGTGGGTGTCTTGTTCGAAATGTAGAAAATGTGCAGACAATATTTGGCGAACAATTCAAATGAAAATTTGTTCCCGTATATGTACACCTGCTCTGGCCAAGCCTGATAATGAACAGCTTGTCATTTGTAGATTGGGGCCCACAGCAGCCCACAGAGGTTTAAATTGGTGGTACCAGTTTAACCCTTTATCTAACATGAAAAGCAGACGACACTTGCCAAAAAATGATTGAATAACTATTTTTTTTCATTTTTTGTCTCAAAAGCATAGGTTATGACCCCTCATTGGAACGTAACGGCCAAAATCGGCCAGCGCTATCCTAAAAAATCGCCAATTAATTTTTATTATTCTTTTCATTTTTTGTCTCAAAAACATAGGTTGTGACCCCTCATTGGAACGAGCTCGTCGAGCTCGTTTCAATGAGGGGTCATAACCTATGTTTCTGAGACAAAAAATGAAAAAAATAATAAAAATTAATTGGCGATTTTTTAGAATAGCGCTGGCCGATTTTGGCCGTTACGTTGGGTAAAGAGTTAAGAACATTATGAAAACCCCCTAAAGACAGCTGTGCCTACTAAAAAATTATAAGTTTATTTTGGATTTTAATGGGAGAGTGGGGGTGGGTGTCTGAGAACGGTAGTAGAAAATTTGCACGTAGTGGGTGGGTGTGTGTATAAAAAGGAGCCTAATAAAAAATAGGACGTCACGTCTTGCAAATTTTTAGTGCCCCCCCCACCCCCCCCCCCCCCACCCTCCACTTCCCTCCTGTATCATCAATTATCTTTGGTATCCACGATGAGACTGCACTTGTCAATGAAATGAATTAATTCACTGATAACAAACATATTTGAATTTGGAATATGTGTCAATAACGGGAAAGGTGGCTTTCTGTTATCGGGAAAAAAAATGAAGTTAGTCACGAACTCCACTTACATGTGAGTAATTGTGTCGAGACTTAATGAGGATACAAAGCAACAAAAAGCTGTTGCATCTTAAAGTTATACATATACTCCCCTTAAATGTGGGTAACTGTATCGACACCCAACAAGGTCTCGAGTGCGAGATAAGTACAGAAAGTAAACCTTTAAAAATCATCGCCTATAAATATTGATAACAAAAGGTTAAAAGGGCAGTGCAAATGCACATGGAAAAACCACTTTTAAACCAGCCATGTTTCGACCTGCCGGGCCAAAGCCCGGATAAATGGGTTGGGAATTGTCTTTGAATTGGACTAGAATCCGTTGCCAAAAATCACTGAAAGGTGTGAAAGCTACTAAACGCCGAACACAAGAAATTCACAAACTCTGGGCCAAACAGTTGAAATAAAAATGTAAATAAAATCACTTTGAGTGAACATATCCACTTGCAAGGCTCAAAATAAGCGGTGTCGCGTCGCTTTTTGCTATACAAATCTTGCAAAAAGTTACACAATGTTCAATTATGTATAGCATTTTGCTACGCAAAGAAAAAAAGTTATTTTGAGCACTGTCCACTTGAAACTTGAAATCTATTACATTTATGCCCCAGTCTACTAATTTATCAACATTATTTGACTCTTGTCCTATCATCTTATTTGTGTTCGGTTGTGTTCAGTTATGTTCGGTTGTGTTCGTCGTCCACTAGCACCTGGCTGTAAAAAGTGTCGTTAAGCCCCACTAAATAAATATAATAACAATAAATTGCTAAGCGGACTTCATTTGTTAACCCTTTACATGACCTGAAAAGCAGACGACACTTGCAAAAATAATTCGCGAATAACTATTTTTTTCATTTTTTGTCTCAAAAACATAGGTTATGACCCCTCGTTGGAACGAGCTCGACGAGCTCGTTCCTACGAGGGGTCATAACCTATGTTTTTGAGACAAAAAATGAAAAAAATAATGAAAATTAATTGGCGATTTTTGACAATAGCGCTGGCCGGTTTTGGCCGTTACGTTGGGTAAAGGGTTAATACTTTTCCCAGTGCATCTTTCAGAATGAAATATGCATTTATGTACTACTAGAAATTCTTTTTGACATAATTTTTCAATGGGTTTTTGTCATTGAAAGATTATTTAATAATACATTTTGTCACAAATATTTTAGTAAACTGTAATCTTTCAGTCAACAGACAACATGCAGTCTTTTGGACACATTTGATTTTTTTTTCTATTCAGCTGAAATTTCCTGTTGGGAGTAATCCGCCTTTACATTTCAGTTGGTTTTCAGAAATTGACTTTCAGTCATCAGACCATGATAACCCTTTACCCAACGTAACGGCAAAAATCGGCCAGCGTTATTCACAAAAAATCGCTACTTAATTTTCATTATTTTTTCATTTTTTGTCTCCAAAACATAGGTTATGACCCCTCTTTGGATCGAGCTCATGTTTTACCCTAAGCACCCCCCACCACCACCAACTCCCCCCCCCCCCCCACCCACACACACATCACCTCGCACTTACACAACCACACATGCACATTATATTTGCTTTCTTCGGGTAACATGTTCGCTTTGCAAAACACCTGCCAGGCATAACGACATAGAAACACATTGAAAAACAGGTATTAAATACGATTACGTATCATATAGAGTTTTTGATACCCACCTCAACACCGCCCCACCCCCGCCCCCCCCCCCCCCAAGAAAACAAAAAAACAAAACAACAACAACAAAAACACTTTGGTGTTCGTAGGAAGTTTGCATCCTTAGTTTGGACTTGTTAGTTTTGAGTTAAAGTGTAAATCAAATCAAGTTATTTTTTCTAAATGGTCAGTATGTTTCTTTGAGTGGACGAGGGATAAGATACCCAAGCCTGGACATCTTCCCCCTCCCCACCAACTTATCCAAAAAAGTGAAACCATAATACTGGAAACAGTCTAAGACTGTCTTTTCTAACTTATTGGTTGTTATTTAACCCTTTACCTAACATGAAAAGCAGACGACACTTGCAAACAAAATTCTTGAATAACTCTTTTTTTTGTCTCAAAAACATAGGTTATGACCCCCTCGTTGGAACGAGTTTGACGATCTCGTTCCAACGAGGGGTCATAACCTATGTTTTTGAGACAAAAAATGAAAAAATAATGAAAATTAATTGGCGATATTTGAGAATAGCGCTGGCCGGTTTTGGCCGTTACGTTGGGTAAAGGGTTAATGGTTTAGCATTGAATGAACCTTTTCTTTTTTGATTCCCTTCATATTTTGACATTGGTAGTAGTACAACCAGACCTGGACATTTCCTCCAACCATGTCAAACTCCCATAGACATTATTAGGACATTCGCAGCCATTGTTTGGTCCCTGTTATGATTCGGTAAAGGTTTAAATAAAAACTATTTATTTTTTCGAAATGTTTGCTATGTTTTGGGTTTTTTTGTTTTGTTTTTTTAGTTTTTTATTGGGGGTGGGGTGGGGGGTCTTTGTTTCAGGGGGTGAGAGGGAGATATCCAGACCTGGACACCTCCCCACAACTTCAACTTGTTCATAAAAGTCTAAAAGATTGCTGGAATGGTTCTAAAATATTTTTTTTCTAATGAACTGACCTTTCTTTAATTGTTTAGCATTGAATGAAAAACCAGGCCTGGACGTCTGTCACACAAGTCTGTCAAACCCCCAAAAGACATTCTCATGACGTTTACAGCCATTGTTTTGAATTTGTTATGGTTGGGTAAAGGTGTATATAAAACAAATTATTTTTTTCCCAGTGAATAATGTTTCTAAATGGGTGAGGGGGGAAGATGTCTACGCATCAAAATCTATAATTGTTGGAAAGGTTTTAACCCTTTAACTAACATGAAAAGCAGACGACACTTGCAAAAAAAATTCTTGAATAACTAATTTTTTTCATTTTTGTCTCAAAAGCATAGGTTATGACCCCTCTTTGGAACGAGCTCGTTCCAACGAGGGGTCATAGCCTATGTTTTTGAGACAAGAAATGAAAATTAATTGGCGATTTTTGAGAATAAAGCTGGTCGGTTATGGCAGTTTCGTTGGGTAAAGGGTTAAGATTGTCTATTTCTGATTAACGGTCGATATTTTGAAACGGTCGTCATTGGGGGTGTGGGGAGGTGGTAAGCAGGCCTGGAATCTTTCACTGGTTGTTGTTTAATGGTATAGCATTGGACGATTTTTTCCTTACATGTTTTTCCGTTTCTTTTGATATGGGGTGGTGAAAGTGCAAATATTTTTTTCCCCAATTCGTTCCTGTTTTATTCAATGTTAATTTAACCCTTTACCCAACGTAACGGCCAAAACCGGCCAGCGCTATTCTCAAAAATCGCCAATTAATTTTCAATATTTTTTCATTTTTTGTCTCAAAAACATAGGTTATGACCCCTCGTTGGAACGAGCTCGTCGAGCTCGTTCCAACGAGGGGTCAGAACCTATGTTTTTGAGACAAAAAATGAAAAAAAGTAGTTATTCAAGAATTCTTTTTTCGAGTGTCGTCTGCTTTTCAGGTTAGGTAAAGGGTTAATGAATAAATAGGTAAATAAATGTTCAAAATTTACACAAGAGGTGTATCATAACACAAAGTTTATTTTTAGAACATTCCGCTCTTTTCCGCTCTTTGTCAGTCTAGGGTGCTGAAGTCCACTTTTGGGAACCATTTTTTCTTTTACAGAGCCAATGAGCCTTTGTCTTCCCCCTCCACCGCCAGTAAATTTCCCCAAAATTCCTGTTTCCGGTGATTGGAAAGCATCTACATTAAATAGTAATGTGTTTCATTCAACTGACTACCACAGAAAATCGTATAACACACAAATCATTACAATCTTCAGTCATATTTGACCACCAGGTTCTAGATTGTAAACTAATAGTTGTCAAAACAATAACTGCTACTGGTGTCTGGAAAGTACAAACATCAAATTGAAACCAAAGCTTGCAACCGTACACAAGGGGGCCAGGGCTCAAAATAAGCGGTGTCGCGTCGCTTTTTGCTATACAAAACTTGCAAAAAGCTACACAATGTTCAATTATGTATAGCATTTTGTCTTACAAGATAATCAACTGCAGCCTATTAGGCTGCAGTTGATTATCTTGTATCGCAAAATGTGAATGAAAATTTGCAAACAAATTTGAAAACTAGTTCACTGATGCTTTACGTCTGATTGTGGAACATTCCAGGCATAACTCTCCATCAAGCATCATTTGCAGCTTCATATGTAAGATGAATTCTATTGGTTTAAATTCTTCCTGTTTTTACAACATTTTGCATAAAATGCCCATTAAAAATAACTTCAAGCCCATCAAATTAAAAATCCCAACTTCCATTTTGAGAACTCCATTAAACAACCAAGACGCCATTTGAAAATATCCAAGTCCATGCAACCCTTAAAGGCATTTCAGTTGAAGAAAAACATAGTAAGTGCTTCATGTGTTGCAGATCATTTGGAAATGCCCAAAAATGGATGGAAACTATTCTATCTACTTAGAAGAATTCAATACAAAACAGCATAACATAACTCTGGTACACAAAAATAGCTATGAAATTTTTACAAAATGCTATTCATTTTTTGGAAATGTGTAGCATTTTGCTACGCAAAGAAAAAAAAGTTATTTTGAGCACTCAAGGGGGCCAATGTCCAGAAAATGACCGACGCCATGTGAAGGCTGGGAAGGAAAGTGTAGGAGTAGGGTGCCAACACGGGAACTTGGGTACAGAGTGAACGAAGAACTGAAAAGGGCCATAAAGGGTAGAAAAGCTAAATAATGTGCTGCATACAGGAGAAGTAGAAAACTCAAGGGGGGGGGGGGGGGGGGGGGTGCGGAAAACGACGAGGCCATGGTAACAAAGGAAGAATACCAACAAGAACGAAGTAAAGTAAATAAGATTAAAGATGATAATCGGAGAAAGCGAAATAGCAGTCTTATTAGGACGATAAGTATAACAAGGGTGGGGATGGGGGGTCGAGTTCGAACGTATTTTGGAAATGAGTGAATAAGCGCAACAAAGGAAGTAACCCACAGAGTATTGCAGTAGATGGCAGAGATACAGACGATCAAGATCAAATCGCATCAGAACTAGTCAAGCGCTGGGAATAGGTAAACGATAAGCGATGGGGCGTGGTGAACCCACAGGAGTGTCCGAACCAGGTCGAGCAAAATCTATCGAACTTTGTGTGCAGCGAAATAAAAACCGAGGAGTTGCGAAAGGTGATCTCAAGATTAAGGAATGGAAAAACGGGAGGGGTGAACGAAATTGCTAACGAGTTTATTAAAAAAGGGGAGAAGAACTCTGTGAAAGCCTAACTGCCCTATTCAATTTAGCCATAGAAAAACAAGAGATCGCCCAAAAAGTGGAGAGAAAGCAAAGTGACATTTATTCACAAAAAGGGGTAAAAAGACGTTTTGGATAATTATCGAGGGATCTCTGTCAGTAGCAACATTGGAAAAGTTTTCTGTCCTGTACGGGAGATTAGAGGAGGTGATTGAAGAGAAGGGTTTTTTGGGAGAAATCCAGAATGGCATCTGGAAGGGAAGGAGAGTCACTGGCCATCTTTTCACGCTATCCCAAATGATAGAATCCGCGAAAGCAAAAAAGAAAAAGATGTTTATGGCATTTTTGAATGTTAAAAAGGCATACGATAGGGTATGGAGGGGGGGGGGGGGGGGGGGTATGTGGCGACAGTTTGAGGCTCTGGGCTTGGGAGGCGAGTTTGTTGGAATTCTGA
Source organism: Pictodentalium vernedei (assembly GCA_031216915.1). Taxonomy (NCBI): domain Eukaryota; kingdom Metazoa; phylum Mollusca; class Scaphopoda; order Dentaliida; family Dentaliidae; genus Pictodentalium; species Pictodentalium vernedei. The sequence goes on along the minus strand of CM062288.1, from coordinate 51,094,158 downwards.
AAGCATTATAATTATAAAGATGTACAGAGTGAACTCAGCATGGGTAACATAACAACAAAACGTGTGCCTATGGAGATAGGCATAAAACAGGGATGTATCCTTTCGCCAATTCTTTTTGCATTGTACATCAAAGGTTTAGGAGATGAACTCCTGCGTAGCGACGAGGGGGGTAGCAGTTGGGGACTTGAAGATCCTAGGGCTATTTTTTGCAGACGATATGGTGCTAGTGTCAGAAAGCGAAGAAGGGCTAGCGAAAATGCTGGGACTTGTTGGGAAATATGGGAGCAAATGGAGACTCGAACTAAATGAAAGCAAGAGCAAAGTTATACATGTGGACCGCAAAGTGGACCCCACTCGAAAGTGGAGAGTGGGTGAGTTCTGCATTCCGGAAGGTAGAAGCAAAACTTCATAGTGTAGGAGAGACAGATGACTACGAGTATCTAGGGGTAAATATAAACATGACAGGACGAGGCATCTATCGAAACCACACAAATAAATTGATTCTGAAGGGGAGGCGAATCCTTAACCAAATGAAACTTATAGGGAGAAGCAGTTTCATTAAGGCTTTCGTGGGGAAAACCATTTGAGAAATGGTGGGTCTGTCAAGTAAACCATATGGTATGGAAGTGGTACCCTTAAACCAGACGGCCGTAAAGAGCTTGGAAACACTGCAGAACGACGCAGGCCGATGGATGACGGGGTCGAGTGACGCCGCAGCACCAGAAGCAATCAGGGGTGAGCTTGGGTGGATGAGGATCAAGGACAGGATAGCTCGGACTTATTGAAACTCGGTTATCTTAAACATTTGGTAAATCTCCCCGATAGCCGATGGTGTAAAGTAATGTTCCAGAGAATTTTCAACTCAAATATCAAGACAGGGTGGATGGTCCAAGTGAAGGAGCTAATAGAGAACCACTCATTGGAGAGTTCGGACCTAGACGTAGGGGCACACCAGGGTAAAAAATCGTCAGAGAAAGGGCCATGGAGGATGGTAACCTTAATTGGCGAGAGGGGGTCAAATCAAAGAGGTTTTTTGGTGGCCTGCGTGATAAAGAGAAGCCTGGTTTTGAAGAGTACATTGATGCACCTTTAGGGGGGGGGGGGCACTGTTGTTCAAGCTGAGGTCGCGGACCCTGGAGCTGAGGGAAAACGTTGGGAAAAACAGTGAAAAGGAATGCCAGATGTGTACTTTGGGCGTGGTGGATACCCTGGAACACTTTCTTTTAGAATGCCCAAAATACAAGTCTAAAAAAATTTCACTGAGTAGTATAATGGGGAAGTGAGATGGGAGAATTAAGGACATGTGGTTAGTGGGAGACTCAAAGGAAGGGTTAATATGCTAATCGGAGAGATTGGGAAGAATCGGGCAAGGGATGTCAGCAAGCAGTTCGTCTCCGGGCGTTGGAAGGAGAGAAGTAACGTGGGAACAGGGAGGCAGTTGGGAGTACATGGGTAACTAAGGCCTTCTAACCCGAGAACCGCGACAAATCAGCGGTCGGCCAAACTGTGATTATTATTAATCAACGATGGGTTTCTTCAAGTGACCATAAACTCAGCCGATAACGAGCATGGACCTCCAGTAACCATTGGAATCCTAGGTCCCATTTTGTGATTTCAAATGAATGGGTTATATTATGGCTCACCAAGAGCACAAATACTTACTCACACACAACGCCTATCCACAAACAACGAATCCCCCCCCCCCCCCACACACACACACAAGTGGGAGTAACGCTTTAACCATTATATTTCACTCCTTTACAGGATTTACACTATGACAGCATCCCACCCGATAGCGTGCGATAGCGGTTATTTCCATACAAACCAACAATATCTACGTCAACTTCGATTAATTTATTAACTGCTGCTGATATTACTAAATATTTTATCAACACATAAGCCACAATTAAAGGTATTTACAGAGGTCATGCTATCACTCTGGCTTGCTCTTCACAAGATGCTCGATACATAGGTTGTAGCTGTGGCCCTTTATATTAGTTTCTTCTGCTACCCCTCCCCCCCCCCCCCCCCCTTCAATCGAACCGAACATAACCGATCCGATTTTGTATAGGATAATATCTAACACCAAAGTTGCCTCCCCTGTTGTCATGATGCTGTTGAAAACAATACAGATGTCTGCAAACTTTAACTAAAAACGTTCACTTGCAAACCCTGACAAGTATGGAAAATCCCGACGCGAGTACTATTGAAGAAAAAGGTTTGAGCAACCCTAATTTTTTCTTAGCAACTCATTTTGTAATTATTTTAACCCCTCAAATTAAATCTACGACCTAGATCTTTGCGTTAATAAGTTTCCAAATTTCGCATCAGAGATCGCTCTATTTGCAGTAAGTTCCCGAATTGCAGTAAGTAACTTTTCGGAAGTTTCTCAGTGTGCGCGAAGGTGTTATTAATCCTTTGTCTTCTTGGTATTTAATTGGATTACAGTGTTGTCACCTACATTAGTCTATTCTTAAGGGCCTATATAAGTAATGGAATTTTGTTTATTTTGAAATTCTCACCTCTCATATTCCTTAAATTCAGATTAAATATACACAAATTATACATCAAAATGAAGGTTGGGATGTATAGAACCCGAAACACATATGTAATCAGGTAAAGGCCAAGCATAGAGGACCGCGCATTTTTTAAGAAGATAAAACATTTTTTACAACGCTTTTGGAGTTTCTTACACAAAACTAGCCCAAAACGCCGATACCTACTGACAAATATCATCACTTTTAACCCTTTTTATACTCCGTTAACTTTATTCTACAAACAATTTCAACAACAAAACCTGCGGTAAACAGGTATGCGATTCTTTGTTTTTTTCCGCTATCGTGTATACTCCATTTGATCGGAGTATACAAGGGTGTAATTACAATGGGAGGATGAATTAGGGTCAGTTTGGGATGGATACGGGTAGCTAACCCGTACCCATCCTAAACTCATGTCGTGTACGCTGCCCATATGAACACAGAAATTGAGACCCCACTAATTACACTACGAGGTGGGGTCTCAAAACCCCACCACGTGACTTCAATTTGTCTATAATTAACTTGTGTTTTTTGCAAGTGCGGTAATCAGGTTTATTCTTCCACCAGAAATAGTTTCATTTCATTGTTGTTTAGTGATTGTCAGGCATTGCACTTAAGTATAAATTGAATACGTATGCTCCATACATGTTTTTTGATAATAAAAAGCATTAATATGGCAGAAAAAACAATCAAAATATGGAGTTTGAATTGTGTTTTTAATATCGCATGAATATGTCAAACTGTGTGATGGGATGTTCGGCTGAGGTCGCTTTTTCTTTTGATCTCTCAGTCACCGGCTCTTAATTAGATCAAATGGGAAAGCAAGCAATGATATGGGCCTATTTGTGCGTGTGGGTTTATGGGAGTCTGGGGTCCAATTGCCTCGTTTCTGGGATGGGGAGGGAGGGGGAGGGCAATTTACTTCACCATTTAGGAGTGGTATGAATGACTGAATCTTACACTGCCAAGACTCTGAAATTTCTGATGTGCTGGCTGCACGCAAAAATCAGGGGTGGCGTCAGAAAATCTCCGATAGAGGAACTAAAATCTCCTGTCTGAAAGACCTATTTTAATTTTTGGGGTTTCAAAGGGACAAAACAAAAAAATTATAATACGAAATTTCAGGGCATGTTTGAGCTAGGGTTACGTTGTATGGTGGTCTGGCTTGTCGATCGGCATGTCATTATTGGAAATAAAAAAAAATAAAACAAAATATTATTTTCTATTGTATTGATTTTATTTACATATGGTTATAATTATGATTACTGAATTAATAAAAAGTAATTGAAAATATTGATTTGTCTCTTATTTTTTCTCAAGCTTGTCATGTGCAGAGGTATTAAAACAGATGTTGGTTTGAAGGACAGCTCTGTGCTTTGTCGCACCACTCAAATGTCATTTCACACCTTGTGCAAGTGGTAGTTTAATCAACTGTACATAATTAATCACTTCAATCCCGACTACTTTTATGTAGTAGCCGTAGAATAATATTTTATTTAAGTGTCACATTTCAATACACATGCATAATATACATACATGTAGAGTATTTTCAAAATATTTATATGAAATCCAGCCTATGGAGGCTTATGAGACACATTTTCATCAGAGGTAGGTCTTTTTTTACAGTAGTTCATAAAAAAACAAAAAACCCCCCCCAAAACCCCCAAAAAACCCAAACACATGCACACACACCAAAATACACACCCTTGCGGACACCCCCCCCCCCCCCCCCCCCACACACACACACAAACACACAGAGAGTAATATGCAGACATACGCCCACATGCACTTGCGTATACTTTCGTGTACTAATTTTCTTTCACTTTTTCTTACTCCCCCCCCCCCCCATCACGTATATCTGTCTCTCTCTATCTCTTTCCCACTGAAGCGTACTCTCTCTTAGAATGGCACATTCGTAGATGTATTAATTCGGCATCTCCCTTATATTCACCCACGTATTTTTACATACACACAGGCTTAGCTATTTCAATTGATAATACAAATAACAACAATGTAGAGGAACGTTGAAAAATCTGCACATGCAACGAGTATAAAAGTATGTAGAAACCCCTACAGAATTGGATGAAGGATATTTATTTCTGTATGCAAATATCTCACGTACACCCCCCTCCCCACCCCCACCCCCACCCCCTGTGAAATAATCATTAGTTTCAGTCTCGAGTGAGATACTTTTTGGTATCCATTCAAAAACACTATATTTTCTTTTTACTATATCCTTTTTATAAGAATCTTTAATTGCGTAGCCCGACAAGAGTAAGACAGGAAAGAGGATGGGCTGGTCGAGTTGACTCAATGTCGTAAACTGGTATCACTTCGATCATTAGTCGTGCGCCGTGGGCGCTTTCGTGGCGCAGGAGGCTTTTTCGCCCCCACTTCCCACCCAAGAAAAACACGATTCATCACGTCTTGGCCTACAGCTGTAAACAAAATGTGAAATTGGGAACTTCGCGAATATTGGTTGTTTTTCTCAAGTCTGGTTTATTTGTTTCCTCGATCAAATCGATCGCGCAAACACAACAGTTTAGTTTCGAAAGTGACGAGGACTTTGTACTTAACCAAATGGAACTGACTGTTCTATTCCCAATTTACAATTTCAAACCACAGCAATAGTTGCCGTCTGCCTCCTCCAAATTCCAATTTTAATTTAAAATAAATTATCTACTACCAGTAACAAACGCAGTTGTCTTGCCAGTTGACGCCACAAGACAGTATTTATTAATCAGCAGAGAAACTGACATGCGAAAGCAATTAAACTAATCATTAACGCTCGTGACCACGGTGGGTCACAGTGTTTTGAAAACTGTCTTCCACTGATCAAACACTGCGGTCCACTGGAACTCCACGGAGGAGAACACACCGCGGCGGCGTTTTTGTTTCAATCCACGTTGAATGTACTGCAATGTTAGTTATAAGAAACCAAATGAAGTTAAAAGATTAAAAAATGCCAACTCATTTATGTAAATATCAATGTGCAAAAAAAAAACTTATTTATGTTAATATCTATGTGCAGTGTATTATGTTTCTATAGTTTATTGCTCGTTAAAAGTTAGAACACTTGAATGAAATAAAATATATCAAAGCCAATGTTCCTGTTATTGTTGCTCTGTTGTCAATGGAGATAAGTAATTAATTGTACACGCCCACTCATAAATAGTTCCTCTATAAATAGACAGCACTAATCTAAATTTAGCATCAATAACTGGGGTATTTATTGACCAGTCTCATATGGGTACTGTACACGTAATGTGACCCTAGTACGCAAAGAAGGCAATGATTAAAATACGGCAACCAATGCATTAGGGTTAGTTTAGGATGGGTACTGGTTAGCTAACCCATACCCATCCTAAACTGATCCTAGGATGCAAAAAAGGTAATGATTGCTCCCCTGTGACGTCACAATGAAACATTCGCAGCACCATTTCAGAACACAATCAGAAATTCATTTTGTTTCAAAAACACGTCTCAGAGAAAAGGGTTAAAAGTGATGATTTTTGTGAGTGGGTATCGGTGTTTTGGGCTAATTTTGTGTAAAACATGTCTTAGAATGATAAGAAACTCAAAAAAGTTGTGAAATATGTTTTATTTTTGTTAGAAAACGCGTGGTCCTTTATTCTTGGCCTTTACCTGTAATCAACTCATAGAGTCGACTTTAGGCACCACTGGTTCCTGGAAGTCTGCTACCATATTCGCACCAGAACTGATAATAAAATAATATTTCATCAGAACAACTTGTGGCCAAATGTGCTTCATATATCCAAGAACAAAGCTAGGCATTCAAAACACTTTCGAATACAGCGATAGGTCTGCATTTTGGAAAAGGACAACACTGTCTGCATTTTTTATTGAAGATCGTTTCCATACTCGACAGACATGCACAAATCACTCCTTACCACGAATTTTCATCAAAAAACAAAATCGTAATTCTAAGAAATTTCAGCAGGTATCGTGATACCTTGCATTGAATATGGCAACTGTGCAATCTCTATCTAATAACAGTATACTGTATGAAGGCCATCTTTTTCATTATTTGATTTTAGACAGCGTTGTTTTTACATGCTTTTTCTGTCCGATGACGTCGACCGGAAATCGAAAGTATACTCATACGTAAACAAAAGCAAAGGCTTTGGAATTTTCCCCAATGCAGCTCTGCCGCCGTGTTTTGAAGAATTTTTATCCCCTAGCTTTGTTCTTGGATATGTAAAGCACATTTGGCCACAAGTTGTTTTCGTGAAATATTATTAAATTATCAGTTCTGGTGCGAATATGGTCTTCCAGGAACCAGTGGTGCCTACAGTCAACTCTATGAGTTGATTACACATATGTTTCGTGTTCTATACCTTCCAACCTTCATTTTGATGTGCATTTTGTGTATATTTAATTTGAATTGAAGGAATATCAGAGGTGAGAATTTCCAAAATAAACAAAATTTCATTACTCATATAGGCCCTTAAGGTGCTATATAAGTTATGGAATTTTGTTTATTTTGAAATTCCCACCTCTCAAATTCCTTAAAATTAAATTCAAATTAAATATACACAAATTATACATCAAAATGAAGGTTGAGATGTATAGAACACGAAACACATATCAGGGTTTGCGCTCAGGGAAAATTTGTGGGTCTTGTAGTGTAAAGAAAGTGAAACTCAGACGCGGAAGGCGTCTGTCGCTCGTGCCAAAGACATGTGCATACAGAGGGAGGTCTGGGGGTGGGGGAGGGGGGTTATCCCCCCAGGAAAATTGTTATTTTTAGGTGCTCTCTGGGGGCATTCTGGTTGCTAAAATGCTGAATAATTGAAGTGGAAAATATTGATTTTTTTCCTCCTACAATTCCCTAAATTCCCACGGGACACACAATACTGCATCTGGTCGGAGGTTTCATAAAAATACAAACCCAAAACAACACAAAATCCATGAATCCTGACAGTGACTGTGACGCTTGACCTCAATTTTTTTTATACAACCCGATACGTGCCAACGTAAATAATTGGAAATGCAGAGAGAACAAAATATTTGAAAAGAACCATGATGCGGGCGTGTGACGTCATGCACGTGCAATTACATCATTTATCGCTCGAAATAAAAGCCAGTGATTTCGGACCAAACACGACAATTTGAGTCCAAAATTTTATAGCCGACGTTTAGGATTTGAACTTTGTTTCCCCCCTCTCGTCTGGGGGCTATAAAGTATCAAGTTGTCGCCAGTAATAGTAGGTACAGTATACAACATAACTATGCCTATATTATGTGGAAACAAAGGATCCTGAGTGTCGTTATGATACAGCATTGTACTCGACATTTTAACCACCAGCTTTTCTGACTGATATCATAGTATGATCGGCAGGGGGAATGGGTCCGGTCGATGGACCCGCAGCCAGACTAGCGAAAACCCTGCACATATGTAATAAACTCATAGAGTTGCCAACAGGCACCTCTGGTTCCTGGAGGTCTGCAACCGTATTCGTACCAGAACTGATAATAAAATAATACAGTTGTTATGGCGGTATTGGATCACCTTTCAAAAATTGGCCGCTGCCAATTCAATCGATGTATTTTCCTATTAAATATATACGTGTGTGTGAAGACAATTGTCTCCTTGAAAAATGCAAATAAGTTTCAAACCGATATTGTACATGAAAGTGACAAAATAATGCCCGCGTTTAGGTGACCTGATTGCGCCAGTACCATTCCGGATAAGTTTTGGCGATATCAGATCACGCATCCCATTGTACACTTGCGCTTGAGATATCGTACCCAGATGGGGGACATGCCATGTCTGCAATCTGGGGATAATAATGAAAGTGTTCCCATTGGAAGTACTCAAAGGAACTACGTATTTCTTTCTTGGGTAACTCTAAATCTCAACCAATAACACGTAATAAAAGTAAAAGTGATATAAATTTTAATGCCCACATCAAAAAATGATTTCTCGAAGAAATTACAATAAATCAAATAAAAATCATTTTCAAAATATCCCAGGATTGTTAAGTGAACTGGCTTATATCTTTGTTGTATAATATAAGAATCATTTTTGTTTCCCCCTCCCCCCATCCTCTTGCAAATGCCAAATTAGTTTACAGATACATGTAGCTGTCGATTTACTTGCTCACTGTGGTCCGTGTAGAAATTGTCAGGGTACAGCCCTTTACCTAAAGTTAGTAGCAGACGACACTCATAAAAAAATTATCGTGTAACTAAAAAATTTTATTTTTTGCTTTCAAAATATAGGTTATGACCCCTCATTGGAACGGGTGCGACAACCTCCTTCCAATGAGGGGTCAGAACCTTTGTTTTGGAAGCAAAAAATGAAAATATAAAAAAATATTGAATAGCGATTTTCGTGTATAGCGCTGACTGATTTTGACCGTTACGTTGGGTAAAGGGTTAAAACTTGTTTACTGATATTTATTTGTTTATTGGTTTTGGGGTTTAGCGACTTTTTTGACAGTCAGGGTCATATCGTTTCGGAGACAGTTTTATATGTGAAGAAAGTCAGAGTTATCGTTGAGAACTACCAAGCAGACTTAGCAGAGATGAGTAATTGTCAACACCTCAATATTCTTACTCCAGTCCACCCATGCTCATATCAGTTGGTGTTTGAGGGTTCATTGGTGAATTGTAACCATGTAAGCCCACATGTACAGTGTATGTATGGAATTTAGAGTACCGGGAGAAAATAAGTCAACAAAGATGAACAACTGGTAGCTCAACAACACACTAGTGGTATATGTCATATGAATCAGGCCCTATTTGGAGATTTTTTGGGGAGCCAGTGTTAAATTCCCATTGAAGGAAGTGGACTACTTTTGGGGGAGCCACCTTCCATGTGAAAACCATGATGTTGGGTTTCCTGCCTACCTGTCTGCCTGCCCGTCCACCCACCCACCTGCCTGTCTGTCTGCTAGGGCTGCACAGATATCGATAAACTGATGTATACCAGTATTCAAACCAATATCGATTGAATACCTGTGTAATTATAAAAATATCGGTTTATCGTCATTATTTATTTACCCACAATATTGATTTTCAAGATGTCTTGAGTTTTTTAATTGTAGCCCCGAATGAATAATATTATCCCTTTATCCAAGGAATCGTCTGCTTGTGCCCTCGTAATATACAAATTCAGCAGTTGAAAAAATAATTTTAAAAAATTTCAACAAAACTATATCATGTGACCCCTCGTTGGAATGAGCTTGTCGAGCACATTCCAATGAGGTGTCACATGATATAGTTTTGTTACAATCTGGGGAAAATCTGAAAAACTAATTTTGAAAATAATAAATTTTGATATCGTCTTCGTTGGGTAGAGATTTTTTGAACTGCATCATCAAGGCATGCTAATTGGTTCCGACTGTGATGCATCGAGTCTTGTCTGTGGTAATTGTGTTCATATATCTGAACAGTTTTCACTATACTGGTATACCGCAGTATTTTTTTGAATACCGATACCGATTTTGAATATCGTGCAGTCCTACTGTCTACCTGCCTGCCCACCTGCCTGCCTGCTGAACACTACAACACTCGGGCAGCGACTTGACAACATAGGTGCAGACCTGCCCATAGTGACTTTTACACCATGCACGTCTGCATCCAATTAGAGAATCCGATGCCGAGTTGTAATCTCCCATTGAAAAAAAATGCCTGATCGTAGGAACTGTCAACAGGACGTGGGTGATTACAAATGTTTTCCGAGATATGCCATTCCACAGGATCCCTAAAAGTACTTCAAAATTGAAGAAAAGTCTGGAGGTCAAATCCACAAATCACTCACCAATAGTCCCGGTGATCTCCCTCCCCTACAAAAGACCCTGAGAATCTAGGGAAATGCTTCTTCTGTACTACAAACTTCCGAATTTTGTTTATCTCCCCCCCCCCCCCCCCCCCCCCCCCCCCCCCCAGTTTCATCCTGATTCCCACAACCATGTAATGCCTTTAATAATCCGACGCATACGCACTGGAGTTAAGAAACTACACCTATCCGCTATTAACTGGCAAATTAACAATTGTCTATATATGGACTCTCAATATGTTTAATTGACGTTGTTGTATCAAGATATCCACACATCTTGTGTGACTAAAGTGTTATGAACAACAAAAGATGCAGTCGATGAAGAGAATCTACGGCAGACCCTACGCATGCTTGGGAATGATGTGACTTGCTTTTTTTGCGACATGTGGGCAGTATTTAAATCCAGTTTGCATCGGTTTAAAAACTCAAGAACCGTGTATTTGCTATTATGCAATATGCATAATAATACGACCAGAGTATTGCGGAATTTCTTTCTAGGTGGGGGGTGGGGGTTGCGGTGTGTAAAAAAATTCTCATAATGTTTTCACATTTTTACTTTACTGAAAAGGCTAGTTACGCTAGAAATGTTTTACAAGGGTTATCGTTTTACAACTTATATTAAAGTTTCTTCTTTGCCTGGGGGCGCAGTGGCTCAGTAGGTAGAAGTGCAGGCTGCAAGATGAGAGCTCTTCGGTTCGAATCCCACCTGCGGCAACCGCATTGTGTCCTTGGGCAAGACACTTCACCCCCATTGCCCATGTGGGGGCACGATGACGCCGTGTACTAAGGCGTACTGCACATCGATGGTACGCATGTCTTCAACCAATCTAACCCTGCCTGTGCTGCAGTGCGGAGTTACAATGTTGGGGAGCTGGCAGCTGCTTGTCGTTGCTCGGTGGTTCTCTCTGGGTACTCCGGCTTCCTCCACCCGTAAAACTGTTACGGTCATGATTAGCCATTGTGCATAAATATGTGACCTTAGATATCAATAAATAAATAATAAATAATTCTTCTTTGCCCACTGGCACAGATAACTGAGGCGAACTATGCAGGGGGTGGTGCAGTTTCATGTTCTTGCTGTCCTCAAATACTCTGGGGGAATCTTTATGCTGTACTCCAGTCTCTCTCTGCATATGGGAGACAGCCACTTTGCAACCCCACCCGTTGGGATACGCCGTGGCAGAATCAACCTCACATAGTTGATAGCAGGTGTCCACAGTTCCTGAAAGTCTGCTACCATTTCATACCAGAACTGATAATAAAATAAAATTTTATGACAAAAATCATGCCAGAAGTGCTTAATTACAGGGTGATATCCAGAGACTAGTCAGGTCCATGCGCCATTGATGTCTTGCCATCCAAGAGGCAAACAGTGGACATACATGCTATTGACTGCATGTGTGAACTTTTCATTTCACCCCATGTCTGAATTGCGACGTCCTGACGTGACGCTGACAACAGAAAGAACATGAAATTATGCAAATTCATACAGCTAAACTTGAAATATGAACTTATAATAATTTGTTTGGGATTAAAGTCGATAATACTAACAAAAATTGCTCCTCAAAGTTTATTATACTTTCTTTTTTGACTCAGTATAGCATTATTTGAATTCCTGTAAAACACAACTCTCAACCCACAGAGTATTTTCTTTTGGGATTTTTCCAGGAAATCAGCCTTGTATCTGCCATGCCTTCATTTGATAAAAAAACTTGGTAGCATATGGTTTAAAAATATTGTGATAAGAAGATTAACCCTAATGGTGTGGGTTATATTTTATTAACAAGAGACAGAATTATACCTCTTCTAGGTATAAATTATTTGCTTTTTGTACTGATGTGTCTCAATATCCCTCCTCCCTCCCTCAATATCCTCTCCCCACTGGATATCTACCACCCACCCCCCACCCCCCACCCAGTCTCTAAAAAATAAAAATTGACGTAAATGAAAGTTTAACAGGTAGGTGTGGGAAAGAAGCCCATATCATTTTATATGGGAGCTGACAAGGATGGGGCAGAGGTGGAGATGTCAAGGCCTTTTTACCACCATCCCTCTCCCCAAAAATGTCATTCAATGCTGTACCATTAAATAATGACCAGGGAATAAGAAAGTGGCAATCTTGGAACTTCAGCAGCAATTTTGGGGACAAGTCAAAAAGCATAACAACCATTCTCCTACTTGCCCCTACGTAAGTTATGCTAAAAACACATGCTTACACACAAATGCATGCCAATCTGCCCCTTGATGAAAAACCTATCCCAAACTTGATTCTTCTCCCCTTGAGTAAAAATGCAGCCCATTATTTATTCGCTTTCAACATCCCAAGATTTTTCATCACGTCAGCATTAGTATAAAGACTAGTTGAGCCCCCTTTAGATAAAAATAACACCCCAAGGCCCTTTTTACCACTGAAGTGGTGCTTGGTTATACTGGTTAAATAAATATCAACCATGGAACATATTGTTGAAAATAAATAAATATCAACCTCTGAACGCGTTGTTGAAAATGAATAAATAAAGTGTCAACCTCAGAATACAGTGGAACCTTGTTAATTGAATATCCACTTTGCCAATGAAAATTATTCAATTAACAGGAGTATTCAATTAACAGGGATTGTGTCACTTTCCTGTATTCTAGAGATAAACTTACCATTTATTCTATTATATCTTGTTTGACAGAGCTCCATGAGCTCTGTCAAACAAGATATAATAGATTAAATGCCAGTATTGGATGTACTGAGGCCAAATAGGTCTATAACCAAAGGAAAACCGAGGAGAGTTGGGGTAATTTCTCAACATGCTACAAGATTTTTTATTCAATTAACAGGAGTTTACTCTATAACCTATATTCAATTAACAGGTCAAATTTGTACTGGAGGTGTGGGAAATGGTTTTGTGTTGGGAAATTATATTCAATTAACAGGGATATACAATTAAGAGATATCCAATTAAGTGGGCTCCACTGTATAAATAAATAAATAAATAAAGTGTCAACCTCAGAATATATTTCTTTACCATATCAATTACAATATATATATATATGATATTCTACAGCCTGTGACACTTCTTACAGGTGTGATGGGCAGGAGATTAATAACTAATTAATTCATCAGTAAAGGAGTGATGAAAACCCAAATCATTGACTTTGAAATTGTAGTCCATTTTGGGTGTTTCTGGCATTTAGTCAACTTCTCGATTAATCATTACAGGCCTGTGGAGAAGAAATTAGTTGAAGAACAAAAATACTTTAAACAATATCATGATTTCAGTTCTGAATTTTCAAACTTATAATAATGTGTGTATTTTTCTCTAATTGAGGTTTCATAAGTATTTGTGACATACAGGCTACCAAAACAGTGGCATGAACACAAAATTACCTATCAAAACACATACATAAACACATTTAGCCTAATGAATCAGGCACATCCGCCTGCATAATATGTAAATTCTGCAGTTGAAAAAATAAACTATATCATGTGACCCCTCATTGGAATAAGCTCAACGAGCTCATTCCAATGATGGGTCACATGATATGGTTTTGTTGAAATATTTTGAACATTTTGGAAAAATAATATTTAAAATCATAAATTTTGATATTGTCTGCGTTGGGGAAAGGGTTATGAGAGGAATTTGGATTTGAAGGTCAAAACATGGCATCTTCTGTCTCCTCCTTGAGGGTATGCTAGGGGGGAGGGAGGTGGGGGGGGGGGCACATCAAAAAAATGTTGAGTCAGCATATTTGCAAAAATTAACAAAAATGTTTTCTCCAGAACCAATGGTCAGAATCTTTTGATATTTGGTATACAGCATCCATAGGAGGTCAGACACAAGTATGTTAAAATGAAGCCCCTTGGTTCATATTTAGGCATAATTTGGGAGCCCAAATTTTTAACTTAGTTTAATATGGGGAATAATCTTTAAAAATCTTCTTCTTCAGAACCACCAGCCAGTCAGAATCTTTTAATGTTTGGCATACATCATTGTTATGAGGGTCAGATTCAAGATTGTTGAAACCAAGTCCCCAGGTTAATATTTGGGCTTCCTATGAAATTTTAACTTTGTTCAATATTGGGATAATTTTTGAAAATCTTCTTCAGATCCACCAGTCAGAATGGTTTTATATTTGGTATACAACATCTCTAGAGGGGTCAGATTCAAGTTTGTTCAAATCGAGTGCCTGGGTTAATATTTGGGCTCGTTGTGGTAGCCCAAATTTTAACTTCATGCAATATGAGGAAATTTCTTGAAATATTTTCTTCTTCAGATTCACTTGTCAGAATGCTTTCATATTTGGTGTACAGTACTTTCATATTTGGTATACACCATCTCTAGGGGAATCAGATTCAAGTTTGTTCAAATTGGGTCCCTGGGTTAATATTTGAACTCCCTATGGTAGCCCAAATTTTAAATTAGTGCAATATGAGAAAATTTCTTTAAAAACCTTCTTCTTCAGATCCACCAGTCAGAATGCTTTCATATTTGGTATACAACATCTCTTGTGGGGTGTGATTCAGGTTTGTTCAAATCGAGTGCCTGGGTTAACATTTGGTCTCCCAATGGGAGCCAGAATGGGTCATATAGCTGAAGAATTAGAAATTTTTTATTAAGTACTCTCTAGAGGTGTGTAACAGATTAATCCACAAAGGTTGTATCAAGTGGCTCCAAAGGGGAGCTCCACTTTTTACATTATGATCAACTGAAGAAAAGACATGATGCTTGGACCATTTTAGTCACTCCTGGGAGGCCCAAGGAGTGACAATGGATCCTATGAAGATTGATTACTTAATGTAGATTCATTCTTGGAGTTTGTTTATATGTTAATATCGGGTTCTGTTCAAGGTGAGTGCTTCAGACCCCATGGTCTCTTGTTACGGATTCCCACCATAGAAGGGTGATTTATCAGGCCTGGCATTCTGAAAAATGCAGGAGGGCAAAAAATCGCTCTCCTCAATCAGCTTAGGAGAGCAATTAGCTTTACACAGCATTTTAAGTATCCAGTTGAACAAACTCATTGAAACTGAAACCAACAGACTACATCAGTGATTTTATTAACTTTACTAAGGTAAAGCGAAATCTCTTAGACATCTAGATGTCTCACTCAACAACCGAACACACACTTGACAAGACCTGTGTGTGTACCCAGGCCTGTTGTCCTAGAAAGTCATACGCCAACCACTACCACCTTCAACCCCCCCAAGGGGGGTTGAAGGTAGTAGTGGTAGGCGTATGACTTTCTTGGACAACAGGTCTGCTTGAATCTACAGCCACATCCTGGTGCAAGTGCTCCAAGTGACAGGATAGTAGTAATGGTAGTATATTATAGTGTCAATATTCCTTGAATAATTATCCCTCAAACTGTGATGTCAGTTGTTGAACTTGAAACTGACAGAAAAAAAAATATTGCTGTGACCCATTTTGCTTCAAATGATTGCAACTGTGTTT
This sequence comes from Pictodentalium vernedei, assembly GCA_031216915.1. NCBI lineage: Eukaryota > Metazoa > Mollusca > Scaphopoda > Dentaliida > Dentaliidae > Pictodentalium > Pictodentalium vernedei. The sequence goes on along the minus strand of CM062288.1, from coordinate 51,078,373 downwards.
GGGTATGGTTGCAGCCATTACCTTTTACCACTAAACCACTTTTGAAATGAAATGATGTGATGTTATGTGACTTCGAAGTTAAATTACATTTTTGCTTTACAGCAAAAATTTAATGTGACCATAATACATGTAATCTCAATCATCCCAGACCAAAATATTTAGGAGGGCAATTTTTCGCTCTCCTTAATTCTTTCAGGAGGGCAGTAAGGAGAGCTAAAAAATCGCTTTCCTGAAATTGCCAAGCCTGCCAAGCTGACCTCTGATTTATGAGTGATTTTGAAGTGGTCTTAACCTTTGATTCAGTCAGTCATTTCACTCACTTGAAAGCATTTTTCCCGTTCAACGATAATTTTGAGGCAACTTTCCATTCTTGTTGTCACTTCATCGGTAGTATAGAAAAAGAATGAGGCCAGAACTTTAAACCTCATATCGCAGCATATTCAGGAAATGTATGGAATGTTTTTGTAAGTTGTTATAATGATTTATGTTTTTGCAAGTGTAATGATGTTACAGATGCTCATTGAGTCCGATCCAGTGACAGCTTTATTTGTACAATGTTATTTGACAAACATGTCAGGATATTTCAGGTCATGTTGACCTTGTATTGGTTAATTTGGTGCTGCTGTGTTAAGTGAAGGGTAAAATTGACTGAATTATTTTCACATGAATCTTAGCCGAGGTGCAATGAGAATCGACATGGATTCTGACTGGTTTTGTTGTGTGAATCTTTGCATGATTCACTGAATTGGATTCTCATCGAAAGATAAGCCGAGAAGTAGTCTTATTAGATAAAGATTTAACAGGCTTTATTAGCGATGGAAGAGTTTATATTATAAAAATATCTACAACTCATACGTTTAAAAAAAAGAATAACATTATAAGTTTTTGTGATGAATTGATGGTAACATGGTCTGAGGTTTGCAGGTCGGAGATTATGTGTTGAACATACGCTCCGAGCCGCAAACCTCAGACCATGTTACCGTCAATTCATTACAATAACATATATGTTCCAATAGACACTACCCATAGCCCAAAACCTACATCGTGGAACACGCGAGGCTTACTTACTAAACATGTGATCGATAAGAGTTGCCTTGTTCAATCACAGGTTTAGTAAATAAACCTCTCGTGTATCCATGACGGTACTGGATAAATAATCAATAAACCAGATAAACTCATTCTATCTTAGTTCAAATCGTAAATCTGTTGTAATTTAAACAACACTTCATCTGGAACACCGGCTGCTGCACATGTGAAACATCCTGAAAAGTGAAGTGGCTTGCTAGTCACTCCGTTTATGAAGCAGTTACGAAATGGACAACATCATTGCAAATATTTCGCTTTGTGACGTCAGATGGTAACATTTGCCATTTGAGCCGTAAACATAGAATATACTAAGTGAGCTCTCGTCCAATCAGAGGAGGATGATTTTAGTCTTATTGGAACATAGATCACTGTATTTGCTAAATTTTATCCAGCAGAACCACGGTGGCCTCATTGGATCCTGGATCACTCATAGCAGATATGGATTCTCACAACTATTTTCCCGAGAATCCAAAGGGATTCTCCCAAACTTAGATGAAATATAAGCCCTGTTTGAAATTAGGTTCCTAAGGGCAAATAGATATTATGAGGCACCTATATGGCCAGAGAAACCCAAAATTACATTTCTCTCAGTAAATACAACAGAGCCTATTTAATTGGATATCTCCTAATTGCCTCCACGGGAAGTGAAGCAGTGCTTGTTTACTGTGGTAAACAAGCTCTGTTTCACTGGTAAAATAGGACCCAGTCACTAATGCTTGGGGTGCAAGTCCTCTAAAATAGGCAACATTGGGTATAAACGATCGACTGACCTTGATTTATCTCCATGTTGTGGTCATGATTAGCCATTGTGCAGAAGTATGCAGGGACCGACCTGGGCATGCGCCAGTGCGTATTTCGTTCTGAAACATCAGGACCTGGCTCTTAAATCTCAGAAATAGGCTTCTCAGTTGGCCCGTAACTTCTCAGATCGTATTTTGATATTCTTTCGATGGATAATCGAGAGAGACACTCTTACATGTATTATATATATGATTATCATTTATCATTGTTGTAGAGTGCTTAAGTTAATACTTCAAGTCTTAATTACCAAGCATTAATCTTCACTGTGGTTCCTGATCAAGTCTTGGCTGCCTAAATAGGCAGCCAAGACTTGATCAGAAACCACAGTGAAGATTAATGTTTGCTACAGTGTACTAAATGAAAATGATGAGAGCTATTACACACTTGCAGTGTGTGTTACAAACAGCAGTGTGACTCCGTAAATTGAAATCTGGCACATGAATTGAAAAAATAGGCTCCCAGGCTTGAGCGTATTTTAAATAGTCCTGATCGGTCCCTGAGTATGTGGCCTTAAACACCAATAAATTAATACCCTTTAATTGAATAACCCTGTTAATTGAATATAATTTTTAAAAAAAAACGTCAGTACAAATTTGACCTGTTAACTGGTAGAATGCTGAACTTTTTTTGGTCATCAGAATTTGTTTCTCAGGCCTTTGCCTTATTACAATTCAGGCACTCTCCCATAAATTGCAACAAGGCAAATCCTTGTGGACTCAATGATTTCACTTCAATGATAATATAAAGCATTTCCATTGAATACAAAGCCTTTTATTTGGGTCGCCATGGTTTGGATTAAAGCCCAGATATGGTCTTCCAGGACTCTACCAGTTCATTGTATATTGGTACATGTACATTGCAAGTGAGTGATGTCCCTAAATTTAACCAACCTAAAGACTTGCAAATAATCAGGGTTTCCATTCCACCCGCCGATCATACTATGATCAGTCAGAAAAGCTGGTGGTTTAAATGTTGAGTACAATGCTGTATCGTAACAACACTCAGGATCCTTTGTTTCCACGTAATATAGGCATAATTATGTTGTATACTATGCCTACTATTACTGGCAACAACCTGATACTTTATAACCCCCAGACGAGAGGGGGAAACAAAGTTCAAAGTTCAAATCCTAAACGTCGCCTACAAAATTTCGGACTCAAATTGTCAAATTGTGTTTGGTCCGAAATCACTGGCTTTTATTTCGAGCTATAAATGATGTAATTGCATGTGCATGACGTCACGCGTCTGCATCATGGTTCTTTTCGAATATTTCGTTCTCTCTGCATTTCCAATTATTTACGTTGACACATATCGGGTTGTATAAAAAAAATTGAGGTCAAGCTTCGCAGTCACTGTCAGGATTTGTGGATTTTGTGTTGTTTTGGGTTTGTATTTTTATGAAACCTCTGACCAGATGTAGTATTGTGTGTTCCGTGGGAATTTAGAGAATTGTAGGAGGAAAAAATACATATCTTCCACTTTAATTATTCAGCATTTTAGCGACCAGAATGCCCCCAAAGGCCACCAGAGAGCACCTAAAAATCAGAGACCCACCCTCTATATGGCAGACAACTTCGCCTTGTGAGTTTCACTTTCTTTAACCCTTTACCCAACGAATCGCCCGCACCCGCCTGCGTAATATGCAAATTCAGCAATTGAAAAAATATTATTTTTCAAAAAATTTCAACACAACCATATCATGTGACCCCTCATTGGAACGAGCTCGTCGAGCTCGTTCCAATGAGTGGTCACATGATATGGTTTTGTTAACACCATATCATGTGACCCCTCATTGGAACGAGCTCGTCGAGCTCGTTCCAATGAGTGGTCACATGATATGGTTTTGTTGAATTTCTTTGAAAAATTTTAAAAAATTATATTTAAAATAATAAATTTTGATATCGTCTGCGTTGGGTAAAGGGTTAAACTACCGGACCCACTAATTTTCCCCTAGCGGAAACCCTGAAAGAATGGAGACTGCTTGTTATAACTCATCTTTACAATTGTTCTATATTATTTACAAACTTAAAATTGATTCTCACAGCAGGACATACAATATCTTCAGTACAAATTTGACCTCTAAATTGTATTTACACAGAACGACACACGCGTGTAAATGGGTTTATCGATATGGCACGAGCGCCAGCGCAGGAGGGTAAAATGAGAGACTGCATGAGTTATCCTTCTGCAGTGGAACAAGTGCCATATTGATTAACCCATTCACATGCATGTGTCATTCTGTGTTTATCACATGCCTTCACATCCATGAAAGCAATCATTAGAAGGACACTCAGCAATTCATTTGACAACTCGTCCCCTGAATTCCAAGGTGTTCTATGTGCCAGTAGGCACATACAACACATTGGAACTCTGGGGACGAACTATCAACAAAAAGAACGCATTTTATCACCAAACAAATTTACAAAGGGAACCCATGTTACCATGTTTAACTATCGCTAGCAATTCAAATTGTAATTGCGGTGTACAATTTGTAGACAATTTCAGTGAATTTCGCTTCTTTTTAAAAATAGTCCCATCAATGATTTCGGTTCAGCACATATGTGCAGAACAGATTTTCATTTTCCGCATGGTTTACTGTTGCTATAGATGGGGCATGTAATAAATAGGTATATATATCCATGGCAAGTGAGCGATTTCCCTAAATTTGACCAACCTACAGTTAAAACTAGAAGTCCTGTCATGGAATGCGCACAAATAGCACGTTGATATGCGCATTAATGTACGCGTTATGGTCCAAGTAAAGCTATCAAATTCTGTACATATGGCCTGTGCACAAGCAATGTTTCAGCCAATGGACCTCTGGGTAACCCGGAGGTCCTTGGCAGAAACATTGCATGTGTTTGCTATGAGTAACCAAGAGAGTCTGCCGTGCTTTGGATGCCATTCGATATGGCAATTGCGCGCAATTCCAACGCGCAATTAAGCCTAGATAAGCGCACTATTCGTGACAGGACTTCTAGTTTTAACTGTATGTCACATGCTCCAATGGGATTTCCTACCCTGCACTTATATTCCAGTCTGCATTTTTATTAATTATGACCATTTTTTCTACCCCGCACTTATATTGCAGACCGCACTTCTATTCGAAACACGAGAGTATATATATCCATGGCAAATGAGCGATTTCCCTAAATTTGACCAACCTAAAGACTTGCAAATAATGGAGACTGCTTGTAACTATCTTTACAATTATTTTAGATAAAGAAATGGATGACGGGGATAATTCTGAAGAGAAAAATGTATCAAATAGTGCACAAGATGATTCCGAGGATAACAAACAAAGCGAAACAAAAACTGATGAAGATGCAGTTGAGAATGGCAGTGACAATGTGGGAGGAGAGGAAGAAACAGCAGAGAGGAGCCCTGAGAAGGATGCTGACCAAGAGTCAAAAGAGACAGATGGAGATAAAACTGAAGAGACAGAGCCAGCCACTCAAAGTGACAACATAGAGAGTGAGGAAAGAATTTCAGTAGAAAAGGATGAAACAACAGAACAAGTGCCTGATGAACAAGTTGAGATTTCAGATACTAAGGAGGAAGATGATCAGGTTGCTGAAGTTCAAGATGAACAAAATATTATGGAAGAGAATGAACAAGAAGAAAATATCAATGATAATGCTTCTCAAAAGGAAGCTAAAGATGCAGATGAATCAGATGCTGTTGAAGGTTTGTGTTATTTTGATATCTGATTTTACCCTAACTGTTTAAAGTAAAGATTGCGATGCTGCGGTGATAGAACATCAGGTTCCAAAGAAAAAAAACTTATCACAAAATTCCATTCAAGACACATTGACTGTACACTTTTAATTTCACTCCCAAATATCAAGCTGTAATTTTTCCTGCAAATGGCTTTGTCAAGCAATATTGAATTGGTTAACCCTACAAACCCTGGTGGTATCTTCCATGTTAGTATAATGGTGGCATTTGGAAGAGTCCACATTGATTATGTGGGGTTGACCAATTAATATTTTCAACATGCAGCCTTGGGGACTGCATGTTGAAAATATTGATTGGTCTACCCCACACATTCACTTTGCAGCCACCCTACTTAATGAAATTATGACTTATCATGATCCTGGACCATACAAGCGGTCTCTTGGGTAGAGATGGGCGATTAACTGAAAATTTGGTTCGGGTTTGGCTTTGTTATCAAAACCGTAACCAAAACAATTACAGAAAACCCATCATCGCGGTTTTCAACTTCAATGTTGAAAAACTCTAATAAGGTCTTCACTTCTCAAAATAAAGAGAGAAATGACCTAAAGTTAACCTTGATTTCAAACTTCAGAGTTGCGATACCCCTTTTTCAGAACAGCTGCACTAATCGGTATTGCGTTTGAGCGTGGCATTAACTGCGAAAATTGGTGACAAAGTTACTTCTCATGCATCGTGGTTTAAATGTTCATCTGTTTATCAAATGCAATTTCCTTTGCAAAACTGGAACTTGTAACTTGTTCCACATTTATGGTGACAAATATATTTATTTCTAGACGTAATTTTGAAAGCTTGAACTCCAAAGCCAGCGTCATAATCACAGTTGAAGTTGGATGGAAATTTAGGGTTACAGTGCCCTATATGAGCAACTTTTTCTCGATAAAATTTTTATGGTCGGATTAATTTTTTATGGTGTGTCGGATTACCCTAATAACAAGTATGGGGGTGGGGGGAGGGGGCTAATTTTGAAACAGACTCAAGGCAAAAATCATTTTTCTCTTGAGATAATTTATGCAAATACATTGTGCTCAGGACATCGGAGTACTGGTATAGGCTATTACACAAGTGCGTTGCCCTGGAAAGGGTTATATCGCTCCAAGTGAGCTGTACTGACTGATTTTAATGGCCAAGTTGATGTTGATCACAAATTAAGGAGAGCTACTTGCTTCTTTTTTTTGCTTGGGATGCCAGGAAGATGGTCAGTTTGGGGGTATGTAAGCCCAATTTGTCCTGACTGTCATGACCCAAGTCCCATCTGAAAAAATTTTCCAACCACATCATCAAGTAGGGCTGCACGGTATATCGATAAACCAATATATACCGGTATTCAACCAATATCGATTGAATACCGGTGTAATTGCAAAAATATCGATTCATCGTCATTATTTATTTACCCACAATTTAATTTTCAAGATGTTTTGACTGTAGCCCCAAATGAATAATATTATCCCCTTATCCAAGGAATCGTCTGCTTGTACCCTCATAAATATACAAATTCAGCAGTTGAAAAAGTAATTTTCAAAAATTTAAACAAAACTATATCATGTGACCCCTCATTGGAACCAGCTCGTTGAGCTTGTTCCAGTGAGGGGTCACATGATATAGTTTTGTTGAAATCTCTGGGGAAAATTTGATAAATTAATTTTGAAAATAATAAATTTTGATATCATCTGCATTGGGTAAAAGTTTTTTGAACCGCATCATCAAGGCATGCTAATTCGTTCTGACTGTGATGCCTCGGGTCTCGATTGTGGTACTTGTGTTCATATATCTGAACAGTTTTCGAAATACCGGTATACCACAGTATTTTTTTGAATACCGATACCGGTATTCAGTTTTAAATATCGTGCAGCCCTATCATCAAGGCCTGCCTTCTTTGAAGGCATGCCTTGATGATGTACTTGGAATATTTGTCAAAGAGAATTGTAGTCTCTTGTTTGTTTTGTGGTTTGTTTGTGGATAGCTACCTGCAGCAGCCATGATGCATAGGCTTCCCAGCTTCTTACTCTTGTGTTCCTAATAAACATACATGTATGTTTATTAATTTTGGTTAATTTGTCCACCCTGTATGCACGCTGTTTGGGCCTGTATCTTTATTAAAACTGCCCTTCCAACAGGGAGGAGATCTTCAAAAAGTTCAAATTAGTACATCTTCACTAGATTGTGTGATAGTCTTTTGTTTAGCACAGTGTATTCATTGTTGTAATCATGATGCCTAAATGCCTATTAGTTTTCTTTAATAAAACTAACTGCGATACTGGAAAATAAGTTGGCTTTTTAGATAAAACTACTAGCATTACTCCCTCAATGGATTTCCACCCTGTATTATTATGTAGGTCTGTACTTTTATTTAATTTTGATAAATGTTCCACCCTGTACTTTTATTCCCTAGTGTACTTTTATTTGGAACAAAAGAGTATTTAATTAGCATTTGCCAGACTGAAAATTTGTCACGCTGGGCCCCCAACATCCCCAATTAGCCACAGACCTCCATTTGCAAGAGACAGAGTGTGTGTGTGTGACATAAGTTTAGAATACAAACTAGTCACACAAGAAAGTACATGATTACTAGCAAGAGCGAATTGATATCTATTCAAGCACCAGTTCAGATGAAAATGTTCTAACTAGAAAATTATTGGAGGCCCTACACCCCCTCCCACACCCATAGTTGTGCCTCTGATGGCTCCACCTAATTTACATCTGAAGCCAAAGGGAGTGGGGGCAATGGCTCTCCTCAAATAATCAGGCCTGACCTGGCTTGACACTGTCATTTCAGGTGTTTTTTCTCTGGTGGACTCGATATAAGCATGTACTCAAAGCTTGAGATCTAATATATTCATATTTGTGATGTTTCCTATTAAACATCATTGTGTCATTTCCACAGATGCTGAAAGTGACTTTAAACAATAATAAATAAATATTTATAAATGAATATGTATGCAGATGTTCTTGAAGAAAATATTTTTTTTGTATTTGATATAATAAAGCTTGACTGGACTTACCACATCATAACCATATACTCACATAACGTAAGATGTTATAATTTACTCTTCCTGTGTTGCTATCACTTCTGAAATGTCTGTTAACCCTTTACCTAACAAATTGCCTGCATCCGCCCGCGTAATATCCAAATTCAGCAGTTGAAAAAATATTATTTTTCAAACAGTTTCAACAAAACCATATCATGTGGCCCATCGGAACGAGCTCGTCGAGCTCGTTCCAATGAGGGGTCACATGATATGGTTTTGTTTAAATTTTTTTTAAAATTTAAAAAAATGATATATAAAATAATAAATTTTAATATTGTCTGCAATGGGTTAAAGGGTTAACAAGCAATTTAAATCTATGTTGTAGGTCAAGAAGAAGAAAATGAAACCGAGGCTTTGATTCCAGATGACTTTTATTATGACTTTGAGGAATTTGTTTCCAGGCCAGCAATAAGTGAAGAATCTGGTTTGCCAGAGGACATGCTAAAAATGACGTATCCTTGAAATAACACACTGAGTCAGGCATTGAAATCTTTATAAATAGGTGACGGGGGCGCGGTGGCTCAGTAGGTAGAGATGCAGGCTCCAAGCCGAGAGGTCCTCGGTTCAAATCCCTCCTGCGGCAACCGCTTTGTGTCCTTGGGCAAGACATTTCACCCCCATTGCCCATGTGGGGGCACGGTGACGTCGTGTGCTAAGGCATAATGCACGTCGATGGTGCACTTGTCTTCAACCAATGCTAACCCTGCTTGTGTGGAGTTAGTATGTTGGGGAGCTGACAGTTGCTTGACGTTGCTCGGTGGTTCTCTCCGGGTACTCCGGCTTCCTCCACCCGTAAAACTGTCATGGTCATGATTAGCCATTGTGCAAAAATATGTGACCTTAAACCCTAATAAATAAAGAAATAATTATAAATAGGTTGCTATCACATTTGACTGGTGAACATATTTTTTTCCTGTCACCTTAAAGTTCCAACTGAACATTAATAACTTTGGATTAATTAATGATTAGCGTACAATTAACATGTGATTCTATATCACAGTGTGCTTATATGTTATGATGTTACAGTTTTACCCACTTGCACACTGATGTAATAATTCCCTGTGGGAACCCAAGGAAGTGAAGCAGTGCTTGTTTACTGTGGTAAACAAGCTCCGTTTTATTGGTAAAATAGGACCTGCATGTCACCAATGCCTGAGAAGGAAGTCCTCTAAAATGGGCAAGATGGGTATAAACGATTGGCTGGACTTGACTTTATATCCATGTTGCGGTCATGATTACCCATTCGTCCCCTGAGTTCCAGTGTGTTCTATGTGCCAGTAGGCACATAGAACACATTGGAACTCAGGGGACGCATTGTGTATAAATATGTGATCTTAAAAATAAATAACTGATGTCAAAATACTGAAATTTCAAGCCATAAATATTTTTCCAAAATGCAACTATTAATTGAACCACTTTATTCTTGTTTCATAATAACATGATCACAAAAGCATTCTCTTTTACAATGAGATTGCAATTTGACAATGACATATGTACACCAGTGGGATGAAATTTCCTCTATAAAGTACAGCGAAATTAAGACCGCATCAAGAAAAACATAAGAAAATAGCATCTCCTTTTCAATGTTCATATTCTTCTTTTTTTGACAGGTGAGATTCTACAGGAAAGGGGACCGAGAAATTCAACCAGATCACGACCTTGTCATGATCCTGTCCAAATTCTCTTTCTGCTTTTGTAATCACCATACTGTCAAAATATAAGGCCTAAAAAAGTTAAAAATCTGTTTCTCAGGCCCTCCCACATGGTCCTTTTGGCTACCACATGCTCTCTTTTTATAACCAATGCAAACTTCAAAAAATAAAAATTAAATAGATTATGTCTGATATTATACCTAAGTTGATAAATTTGTCCCTTAAGTGCAAAAAGGCTTTGGAGTGATGTAGCATTGCAAAACCTTCTTGCACTCAAGGAATACACCACCACCCATGCTGTTCTGGACTGTATATTATGAGGCCTAAGACATAAAACAACCAAGAACATGAACTTTTGATGGCAAAGAAATAATTACAAAAAATAAAAATTAAAATAAAACGCCTGCATGCAGTTTTACAAAAAATGGCATGAGAAACAGAAAATCTACTTTATGAGGCCTAAGCAATCTTTTGGGAGATCATATTCTAGAGCTGAGAAGTTTTGATTTTTCAGATTCGGTTTCGGTTTGGTTCTTGACTGAGTGACAAGAGTCCATAGGGACCAATAGTCCAGTTCCTTCCCAGTAAGATAGTTATGTACAAACTCTGTAAAACTGTTTGACCGTTTTTGGGTCTTTTGGTTTGGTTTTACGGCTTGCTGAACAAACAGGAACCGAAACAGAAAACCCAAAAAGAATGCCCAGCTCTGTCATATCCCATATCATATGTAATGCATGTTGTTTGATGTTTTACCTTGACTCATTGACTAGACACTCTTTTGGTTATGATTGCACAAAGAGATACAACTTGTTTATGTTAGATGAGAGAACAGTTATGTTTATAGCTGGTAATCTAGTACAAATATTAGACATACAAACCAAAGAACAGAAGTATATTAGGAGTACAAGTGGTGGAGGTGTTGGTGCACTTGCAGTAAGTATTTTTTATTACTTTCCAAAGTGTGATTTACTGGGGATACCAGATTTGATTATAAACGATAACTTCACAAGTGAATTATGCAATCAAGAATTAGGTCAAGTATCTGTGCACGCAAACGAAGATGCTTTGCCGTGGGTGTAAAGGGGACTTCATTGTTTTTTTTAACCCTTCACCTAACATGAAAAGCATATGACACTTGCAAAAAAAATTCTTGAATAACTATTATTTTCATTTTTTGTCTCAAAAACATTGGTTATGACCCCTCTTTGGAAGGTGCTCGATGTGCACATTCCAATGAGGGGTCATAACCTATGTTTTAGAGACAAAAAATGAAAAAATAATGAAAATTAATTGGCGATTTTTTAGAATAGCGCTGGCCGGTTTTGGCTGTTAGGTTAGGTAAAAGGTTAAATAATATAATTATCATTAATAATGAAAAGTAATAAACAGAGTAATCGCTTGAATGGACTGGTTGCATGTAATAATTCATTCGAGGTGAGGGACTGTATTGTAAAACACTTGTGTGCATTCACACACTCGTGTTTGTACAACATCCTTCACCTCTCATGAATTATTTCACGTAACCAGTCCATTCAAGTGATTACTCTCTGTATTTCTGTACTTATCATCATTTACTTTTTTGGAGGTTCTTCCATGCAGAGCAGTCATCATCACCGAGGCTCACTTCTAATGTTTCTCACATAGGGGTGAGTGATTGAGCAAAACATTTCATGAGAATACTTGTACTTGTCACTCTCACATTGGTAACAGCTGTGTACTTTATTTTATTATACCTCAAAGTTAGTTTGTCCAATCAGAACACTGGAATACCATCTAAGGGTTCCACCATATCAGGTACATATAACTGATATATTATTTGATCTCTGTTGAGAAGCCACTACAGTAAAACCTGTCTTGAGAGACCACTGTCTTGAGAGACCACCTGTCTTGAGAGACCACATCCACCAGGCACCGTTTGGTTTTACTCTATAATGGCCCTGCTATGGGAGACCACCTGTCTTGAGAGACCACCTGTCTTGAGAGACCACTGTGACCTGGTACCAACTTGTATTTTTATGCCATAATGGACCTGTCTTCTGACCGCCCCTTTGAAGACAGAAACCATGACAAAAACTTTTTACCTGTTCTGGAATTGGAAAATCCATTGTGGTTATACTAACATAATTAAAAGTATTAAAAGCTCTTAATTGGGTTTCAATTGCTAACTCATTAAAGACTGAGATGTTTTTATAAGACCCCTGTGAAAAGATTAGGATTATTGCTGAATAAACAATTTCATACATACCTGAAATGTGACAGATAGGAATAAAAATAAATTTATTTTTAAAATCTTTTTGTAACAAATTGAAATAATAATAACTCTTTGGCCAGCCGCTGATTTGTCGCGGTCCTCATAAGAGAAGGCCATCATTCCCCCTGCACCCCACCCCCTCTTCCCCTCCTCTCCTCCCAGCATTCAGATATAAACTGCTTAATAGTGTCCCTCACTTCCTCTTTTTCAATTTCTTCAATAAGCATTCCTACCCTCTCCCTCGTGTCCCCCTTCAGCCATCTATCCTTTGTTTCTTCACCCCACTTCTGCATTATTCTTCCAGTAAATTTTATTCTATGAGATATATACTGTGGGCATTCCAAGAGAAAATGTTCCAGGGTCTCCACTACTCCAGAGTGGCACATTTGGCATCCCTTTTCCCCATCTCTCCCAATTTTTCCCCGAAGCTCCAGTGATCTTGATCTCAGTTTGAACAGCAGTGAGCCTCCAAAGGTGCCATCTAGGTACTTCTCAAAAGCTGGCTTTTCTTTATATTGTAACCCCTGCAGTGATCTTTTCACGCTAACCCCTGCTCGCCAGTTTCGATTGCAATCTTCCATGACTCTCTCTTTGACAGACCTTTTGCCTTCTTTCATTCCTACTTCTATGTTTGTGACCTCTATAGAGTAATTGTCCATTAGTTCCCTCACATGTTTTGACCACCCCGTTTCTACATTAGAATTCCAAATGGTATCGAGCATCAATTTGCACCACCGGTTGTCAGGCAGGTTTCTCAAGTAGTTAAAGTAACACAGTTTTCCCAAATCTACCCTGTCCTTGATTTTCATCCACCCAAGCTCCCCCCTTACTGCTTCCAAAGCTGCAGCATTACTCGACCCTGTTATCCATCTGCCGGCATCATTCTGAGTACTTTCCAACTTCTTAATAACGGTTTGGTTTAATGGAATCACGTCCGTGCCATACGTTATACTTGGTAAACCCACCCTCTCCTACAGTGTTTTCCCCACAAAGACCTTGTTGAAACTATTTTTCCCTAAAAGTTTTAGTTGGTTCAGAGTTCTTTTCCCCTTCAGAATCAGTTTGGCTGAGTAATTTCTGTACACCCCTCTTCCCGTTATATTTATGCTTACCCCTAGATACTCATACTCTCCCGTTTCTCCTACAGTGATTTGTTTGCTTTCCCCTTCGGGGATTGAGAACTCCCCCACTCTCCATCTCTTCGTCATATCTACCTTGCGTCCAACGGGTATTACCTTGCTTTTATTTTCATTTAGTTCGAGCCGCCAAGTGTTCCCATATCTACCAACAATTTCCAGCAGTTTCTCTAGCCCCTGTTCAGTTCTAGACATTAACACCATGTCGTCCGCAAAGAATAAGCCTGGTATCTTTATGTCTCCAACATTTACCCCCTCCGCACTCTGAATTAGTTCGTCCCCTAAATCTTTAACATACAATGCAAACAAAATCGGTGAAAAGATACACCCCTGCTTGAGGCCTATATCCATAGGGACTCGTTTTGTAGTGATACTCCCTAGACTGAGTTGGCTTTGCACATCTGTATACAGTGCTTTCATGATTCCCACAAAGTCACCCCCCAGTCCGATGCCCTCGAGCTTTCGCCACACACCTTCCCTCCACACTCGGTCGTACGCTTTTTTCACATCTAGAAATGCCAGAAACATCTTTTTCTTTTCAGCCTTTGTTGATTCTATCAGTTGGGTGAGTGTAAATAGGTGATCAGTGACTCTTCGTTCTTTCCTGAAACCATTTTGAATTTCTCCTAAAAAACGTTTCTCTTCAATAACTTCCTCTAGTCTACCGTATATGACCTTACAGAATACTTTTCCGATGTTACTACTAACTGATATCCCCCTATAGTTATCTAGAACTTCCTTATCCCCCTTTTTGTGTATGAACGACACCTTACTTTCCCTCCACTCTCTGGGGACCTCTTGCTTTCGCAGAGCCAGGTTGAAAAGGTTTGTCAGGACTTCAATAAGTGCCTCCCCTCCATTTTTGAGGAATTCGTTCGGAATTTCATCAGTCCCCCCCGCTTTACCATTTTTTAATTTCGAGACCACGTTCCGCACTTCTTCTGCCGTTATTTCGCTACATACACGATTGGATAGGTTCTCCTCCACCAGTGTATTTCTTTTTGGTGGGGACCCACTGCCCCATCGCCTATCGTTTATCTTTTCCCAGTGCTTGACTAACTCTGAAGCGATACGGCCTTTATCTTCTGTACTTTCCCCATCCACTTTGATACTCTGCACACTACTTTTCCCCCGTTTATTTACCCAGTTCCAAAATACGTTTGAGCTCGAACCCCCCGTTTTCTTTATTGTTCTGGCAAGACTGCAATTGCGCTCCTTCCTATTATTATCCTTTATCTCATTCACCTTTTTCCGTGCCAGTTCATATTCTCCTTTCATTAGTCTCGTGTCATTGTTATCCACCCCTTTAAGCTTCCTACTTCTTCTGTAAGCAGCGCATTTTACCTTCCTTTCTTTTATAGCCTTTTTCAGTCCCTCGTTAACCCTGTATCCAAGCTCTCTCGTTGGGGCCCTCACCCTTCCTATACACTCCTTCCCTGCCTCTGTTAGGCTATTTACTATGCCATCTGAAATACTCTGGACATTTGCATCCCTAGGTGTCAATGATATTCAATGAAGATTTTCAACACCAATTTATTTTTATAATTTTTATAACAGTCCATTTCAATTTGCTGCAAAAACTTCATAAAAAGAACAACTACAAAGTAATTACAAAAATCCATTCTTCTCCATTTCTGAATTTTGTGGTTGGTTATTCACTGACTTGAGAAAACCTGAAACCTTTTATGAGAGACCACCTGTCTTGAGAGACCACTTTTGTGTGGTCCAAAGGGCAGTCTCTCAAGGTAGGTTCTACTGTATTACTATTTTGATGCATTTCCACTTGCTTCGAATTTTTAAAATTTGTTTTAAAACAAAATAAGTGAATTTAAGTACCAAAAATATTTTCAAGGTACTGTATTTATTGATTTAAAACATTAAAAATTTTATTTATTGATTTTTTATGCTGAAGTGAACATTTTCTTTACAATTTCCTCAGTAGATTAAAAGTGATTTTTGAATGTTTAAAAATGCTTTGTTAACCCGTTTCAGGTGGTAATGGCAGTAAATGTATGTAAGAGTGTTTCAGGGGGTGCACTTGCTCAGTAGGTAAAGATGCAGTCTGCAAGCCGAGAGGTCCTCTGTTCGAATCCCACCTGCGGCAACCATGTTGTGTCCTTGGGCAAACGCTTCGCCCCCATTGCCCACGTGGGGGCACGGTGACATTGTGTACTAAGGTACACTGCAAGTCGATGGTGCACTTGTCTTCAACCAATGCTAACTCTAATTGTGTGGAGTTAGTATGTTGGGGAGCTGACAGTTGCTCGCCATTGCTCGGTGGTTCTCTCCTGCTACTCTGGCTTCCTCCACCCATAAAACTGTTGTGGTCATGTTTAGCTATTGTGCAGAAATATGTGAGCTTAAACATAAATAAATAATAAAATAAGGGTATTTCAGATATGCTTGTAGCGATATGTTTTATTTTGTAAACAAATATCACACTTCGAACAGTGATGTTTGTTTACTGTCACCCTGGATACACACTGGTGCCAATTACTGTTGATGATTCTGTGCGGTGCTATCAATAGCATTATCTATTAAATAAACGTCCGGCCATTCTTTGTTGATCGTGAAAATTTATTAATCCCGTAACTTACATGACTTTCAACATAATGAACATGTTACATGGCATGCAGCTGGTTGATACCTTTTCATACAAGGTCCTGAGTGACTCTCATCACCTTGCATGGAATTGTATCAGTCAGCTACATGCCATATAACTTATAATACCCTCACGTTTTTAACACTTTACCTAACAAATTGGCAGCATCCACCTGCATAACTTACAAATTTAGCAGTTGAAAAAGCAAAAATTTTAAAAAACCTTTTCACAAAACTATATCACATGACCTCCTTATTGGAATAAGCTTGTAGGTTTTGGGGTATGCGTATGCTTTTATTGGAACATATATGGGTATGCGTATGCTTTTATTGGAACATATATGTTGTTGTGATGAATTGACGGTAACATGGTCTGAGGTTTGTGATGCATCTCGATTGAACATAAACTCCGACCCGATAACCTGAGATCGTGTTAATGTCAATTCATCACAATAACTTAAAATGGAAGCAAATGGAGTCTTGACCTGAATGAAAACAAAAGTTTAATTATATGAGTGAACCACAAGGTGGAGCCTACTCGAAGGTGAAGAGTTAAATAGTTATCTATTCCTGAAGGTGACAACAAGCTGCATAGTGTGGAAGAAGCAGGTGGTGTAAAATAACATTTCAGTATATTTGGGATTCTGATATTAAGAAAGAGTAGGTGGCGCATGTAAGAGAGTTGATGAAAAACTATTCAATAGAGATCTCTGACCCAGAAGGGGGCACAGACCAAGGTAAAAGACCTGTCAGGGTGAGAATCATGGATTGTAACTGAAATTGGCACTAAGGGTTAAGAGGAAAGAGGTCTATGTGTGGCTTGTGTGATAAGGAAAAACTAGCATTTGAGGAGTACCTGGATGGCACCTTTAGGGGGAGGGGACACTGTAATTCAAGCTATGGTTGAATTCACTGGAATGTAGAGGAAAAAATGTGAAAGATGGTGACAATATGCACCTGATGTGTAACATAGGTGTAATGAAGATACTGGAGAACTTTCTCCTAAAAATGTCCATAAATATCAGTCTGACAGAACAGGATTCACTAGAAGTATTATTATTATTATTATAATTTATTGGTGTTTAAGGTCAGATACTTATGCACAATGGCTAATCGTGACCGTGACAGTTTTACAGGTGGAGGAAGCCGGAGTACCCGGAGAGAACCACCGAGCAATGACAAGCAGCTGTCAGCTCCCCAACATCGTAACTCTGAACTCTGCACCGCCGCACAGGCAGGGTTAGATTGGTTGAAGACATGCACACCATCAACGTCCAGTATGCCTTAGTACACAGCGTTATCGTGTCCCCTCGTAGGCAATCAGGGTTAAGTGCTTTGCCCATGGACACAACGCGGGAGCGCGAATCGGTTGCTGAAATGGTCACCCATCCAACTACTAACCATGCTCGACGTTGCTTAACTTCGGTGATCTGATGAGAACCGGTTACCGCACTAGAAGTATCAATGAGGAAATTTAATTGAGATGGGGAATGAAGGACAGGTGGTTACTTGGTGGTACTAAGGAGAGGGTTGGAATGCCGATGAGTGAAATTATGAAGGAAGTATGAGATAAGCATTAAACAGTTCATTTCTGGGTGTTGGAAGGAGAGAAGGGGTGTGGGAGAGAGCAATATTAGTTATGTGAGAACCATTGTCCGAACCAGTGGATGGCTAAAATTTATTATTATTATAAAATTATTAACATTGATTCTTCAGTGTATGAACTACTGTACGGCAGCCGTGTACTAGTCAATTTCATTGGATGGGCAACATTTCCACGAATGCAATAATATTAGATTTTAACATCAATTATAGGAATAATCATCAAAAATTTAATTAACTTTTAATAATAAATAATTATATAATAATAATAAATAATTTTATATAGCGTAAAACCACCTAGGGTGCTCTAAAACGCTTTACAGTAACAATAAGATGACTTAAGAGTCAATCCATATAGAAAACTGAGTAAAATAACAGTGATGATGGCAGACCAAGGAAAAGGGAGTTACAATAATCAAGATGGGATGTTATAAATGAATGAACCAGTTCTAGAGCTTTTCGACTAAGGTATTGGCACAGTTTGCCTGGCTTTCTGAGTTGCCAATAGCAGGTTTTACAAATCTTTTTGATATGTGGTTCAAATGTATAATTCTTATCAAAAATGGCACCGATATTTCTTGCACTATAGGTGACCACAGCAGTATTGTCACCAACTTCAGTTGATTGAAAAGGAGAGGTGAATATAGTTCTTTTCTTAACTAGTAGAATTTTGGTTGTCAAAATTTTGCTCACATGTTATTGCCTTGTTACAATTTATGGGAGAGTGCCTAGAGGCACTGTCCCATAAATTGTAACAGGGCAAATCCACCCAGACTAACTAAAATTTAATTGATGCACAACCACATAATATAAAGCCTTTAAGCTGTGGTACCTGTACTTCAGGATAAAGCCCAAAAATGGGCTTCCAGCACTCCACCAGTTAATGAAGCACCGGGTACAACCCAGTGCTTCATTAATTAAAATTTTGCTGATGATGATTTCTACATGTATTACCTGATAAACGCATGTGTGGATATCACTACCCACATGTGGATTATGACCAGTCCATGGTGGATGTACTGTATGTGTTCTTATTTTCAATTTTTTTTCAGATTCATCCAAACAGACAATATTTTGCTGTGGGTGAGAAGGGTCATGCTCCTAACATCAATATTTTTGAGTATCCGTCATTGAAGTTGTACAGAATACTGAGAGGAGGTACTGAGCAGTCTTATGCTTCGTTAAATTTTAGGTAAGGACAAACAAAAGATAGATAATTTATTGTTGGTTGGGGAGGGACTGGAAGAGAATGGCTCATTGTCAGTGTTGCAGACTCTTGGTTGGTGGGTCAAGCACAAGGCTTCCAGAAGCAAAGGGTACCCCCCCCCCACAACCCTCCAGCCCCCTCTGCCCATAGGCATGTCCTTTTTTAGCAGAAGTATGCTATTGAAAAATACTTGATCTTATGAAAACTGTAACTGAGAAACTCTCAGATATTCCTTTCTAATGTATTTTACATGTGCTGATGCCAGTGAGCAGTGGGTGGGGGAGGGGGTGGGGTGTATTGGATATAATAACAGCTAAGTCAGTAGTCACCAAATAAAGAAGCTATACAATGAGTGGGGTGATTTTATAAAGCTTTATATTGACCCTTGAGGGGGCACGATGCTCATTAGGTAGAGGTGCAGGCCGTGAACCGAGAGATCCTCGGTTCGAATCCCACCCACAACCATGTTGTGTCCTTTGGCAAGACCCTTTACCCCCATTCCCCATGTAGGGGCATGGTGGTGTTGTGTACTAAGGTGTACTGCATGTCGATGTTTCACTTATCTTCAACCAATGCTTAGATCTTGCTTGTGTGGAGTTAGTATGTTGGGGGGCCTGACAGTTGCTCACCATTGCTCAGTGGTTCTCTCCGGGTACTCCAGCTTCCTCCACCCATAAAACTGTCTGACACAGTTAATGACCCTGGTAGTCATTAACATATTAAACCCCCAATAAATTATAAAAACATAAATAATAATAATATTGTCCCTTGAGTGGAACAAGATTTCATCTGCAATGCTTTAGCATTGAAGATGGCACCATGTTCCTTTCAAGGGATGAGATGTATGTAATATCCATACTATTAAGTATTACGTTACAATTTATGATACATTGTAGACTCCCTGTCTTAACTCTTACCCCGAGTCGAGTTCCCTTTTTGATACCCCTGCCCTAACCCTCTTGCCCCTGGATGCTTCTAGCCTCCTTGGTCAAGACCTTTCTCTTTTCACTTTACCTGAACAGCACACAAAACATTTGAACAAATGTTTTTGCACTTAACCTTGCTTGACCTAACTGGAGCATTGTGATGTAATGTGCTTTCTTACACTTTGACTGGTATACAAGCTTTGCCACTAAATGGTTCTTGTCCCCTGTGGCCTCTCATTCTACCCTTCCATGCTTGCATTCATGCCATATCGATTAACCCATTCATACGTGCATGTCATTCTGTGTACATGTATGTACACAGCACCAGTGTGTTCTCCAGGGCTCAAAATAAGCAGTGTCACGTCGCTTTTTGTTATGCAAAACTTACAAAAAGCTACACAATGTTCAATTATGTATAGCATTTTGTGATACAAGATAATCAACTGCAGCCTATTAGGCTGCAGTTGATTATCTTGTATCGCAAAATGTAGATGAAAATTTGCAAACAAATTTGAAAACTAGTTCACTGATGCTTTACTTCTGATTGTGGAACATTCCAGGCATAACTCAGATTAACTCTCCATCAAGCATCATTAGCGACTTCATATGTAAGATGAATTCTATTGGTTTAAATTCTTTCTGTTTTTACAACATTTTGCATAAAATGTCTATTAAAAATAACTTCAAGCCCATCAAATTAAAAATCCCAACTTCCATTTTGAGAACTCTATTAAACAACCAAGATGCCATTTGAAAATATCCAAGTCCATGCAACCCTTAAAGGCAGTTCAGTTAAAAATACATAGTAAATGTTTCATGTGTTCCAGATCATTTGGAGATGCCCAGAAATGAATGGAAACTTTTCTATCTGCAGAGAAGAATTCAACACAAAACAGCATAACATAACTCTGGTACACAAAAATAGCTATGTAATTTTTACAAAATGCTATTCATTTTTTGGAAATGTGTAGCATTTTGCTTCGCAAAGAAAAAAAGTTATTTTGAGCACTGGTGTTCTCGCTGTCTCAGTTAGGGCAACATATTTACTTTCAAGTTGTTGCTGTGTTTTTGTTGAGAAAGATGCACTTTAACCCTCTTGGTGTCTCCCCATTTCCTCAATTCCCATTTCATCAACTGCCTCTAAAATTATATTTTCCCATTTCATCAATTCCCACTTCATCAACAGATTTTTTTTTCTGGTGTGTTTTATAATTACATGTTATACATTTTAAAAATGCTGTTAGCCAGTTGATGAAAAATCAATATTTTGAGGGTTTATTGTATAACCACTTTCCAGACATTTCTCAGACGAACACACTTTAAATATTTTATTCAGAGCAACTGGATTACTACACATAATAAGTGGGGAAAAGTAACATATAACATTTAAATATCTATCAGAATGTAACATTTAAAGCACAATACTCTAGTAACATACTCACTATTACTTCAGAATGCCTGTTAGCTTTCTAAATTAATTTGTCTCTTTTGAGTAACAAATTAGTTTAGAATGCCACTAGGCATTCTAAACTAATTTTGTTACTCAAAAGAGACAAATTACTTGAGAAGTACAACAGGTTTAATTTCTGTTTAATTTAATATTTTTTAAAACTGGTAAAAAAATGCATTTACATAAGATTAAAACATATTTTCATTCTGTTGATGAAGTGGGAATTGATGAAATGGGAAAATATAGTTTTAGAGGCAGTTGATGAAATGGGAATTGATGAAATGGCAATAAACCATTCTCTTGAACAATACCTGAACCTATTTTGTATTCATGTGCAAGGTACACTTCAAATATGTTAGAAGCACTTATAAGTAAAGTCTAAAAATTCTCTCAATTTCATTTCTTCACAATGAATTTTCAGATATTTGGTCTATATCTTTTCTTTCACATTGTCTGATATTTTCAGTCCAGATGGAGAACTACTTGCATCACAGGGTGGGGAGCCAGATTTCATGCTGACTGTCTGGAAATGGCAACAAGAGAAGACAGTTCTCAGAAGCAAAGCCTTCTCACAAGATGTGTTCCGAGTTACTTTTTCTACAGAATTAGAAGGTCAACTTACCACAGCTGGAATAGGGCATATCAGGTAAAATTTATATCTTACAATACAGAGAGTAATCACTTGACTGGTCTGGTTATGGGAAACAATTCATGAGAGGTGAGAGATGTTGTACAAACATGAGTGCATGAATGCGCACAAGTGTTTTACAATATAGTCCCTCGCCTTGAATGAATTATTTCATGTAACCAGTCCAGTCAAGCGATTGCTCTGTTTATTACTTTTCATTGTTATTATTATTATTATTTAACCCTTTACCTAATGTAATTGCCAAAAATGGCCAGCGCTATTCTCAAAACTCGCCAATTAATTTTCATTATTTTTAATTTTTTGTCTCTAAAACATAGGTTATGACCCCTCATTGGAACGAGCTCATCTAATAATAGTTATTCAAGAATTTTTTTTGCAAGTGTCGTCTGCTTTTCATGTTAGGTAAAGGGTTAAAAAAAGCAAAAAAAAACAAAACAATGAAGTCCCCATTACACCCACGGCAAAGCATCTTCGTTTGCACGCACGGATACATGACACAATTGATGATTGCATAGTTCACTTCTGAAGTTATCATTTAAAATCTAACCCGGAAATCCCAGTAAATCACACTTTAGAAAGTAATAAAAGTATATATTTGGTCCTTAATTACCCAAATACAGTGTCAATCAGTGTTTCAAAACAACAACAAATATTAGCTGATCGTTTTTTCAAACCTGTACTTGCCATATCACTCGAACATAAAAAAATAGTCCCACTTTCCCACGATAATTTGACCAACTAATTGTTCAACTCCCAGATGAAATTTAATAATTATAATACTACAAATGAGAATATTCTCATATTGTTCATTAATGTTAATTTTTAGAACATTTGAAATGTCAGTTTACAAAAAAGAAATTTGGAATTGAGTGTGCTGACTCATCCCAAAAAAACAAAAAAAATATCTGGACGAATCAATTAACAAGGTTTTTCAGAAAATTTACCCACTTCAAAGTTCAGTATCAGAGCCACTTTCTATAATCTAATTATTTTACTTTATTATTATGTCTCCCCTTCCAAGAAGGGAGACATATTGTTTTAGTGCATATTCTTCTTCTTCTTCTTCTTCTTCCTTCTTCTTCTTCTTCTTCTTCTCATACAAACTTTGTCCGGGCCATAACTTTTTTGTCTTTTGACCTACACCTTAGATACTTGGCATGTGGATGTATCACCATGAGACAGTGTGCAGTGTACCATAGTGACCTTCATGTGACCTTGACCTTTGACCTGAAGGTCAGATTTATGTGTTTTTTTAAGGGAAACATCACACAAACTTTGCCCGGGCCATAACTTTTTTGTCTTTTGACCTACACCTCAGATACTTGGCATGTGGATGTATCACCATGAACCGGTGTGCAGTGTACCATAGTGACCTTCATGTGACCTTAACCTTTGACCTGAAGGTAAGATTTATGCGCTTTTTAAGGGAAACTATCTGGACCAGAACTTTTTTGTATTTCGAGTCAGGCTTTAGATATTTTGCATGTGGATGTATCACCATGAGCCGGTGTGTAGCGTATCATTGTGACCTTCATGTGACCTTGACCTTTGATCTGAAGGTCAGATTTGTGCTTTTTTCAAGGAAACTTTGTCCGGACCAAAACTTGTTTGTTTTTTGAGCCAGGCCTTAGATATTTGGCACGTGGATGTATCACCATGAGCCGGTGTGTCGCATACCATTTTGACCTTCATGTGACCTTGACCTCAAGGTCTAATTTATGTACTTCAAATAGGGAGTAATTGTCCAGACCAGAATTTTTTTTTTGACCTAGGACTTGGTTATTTGACATGTGGATGTGTCACCATGAGACCGCATGTCGTCTACCTCGATGACCTTCATGTGACCTTGATCTCTGACCTTAAGGTCAAATTTATGTACTTCAAATAGGGAATAATTATCCAGACCAGAACATTTTTGTTTTTGACCTAGGACTTAGATATTTGACATGTGGATATATCGCAATTAGACCGCATGTCACATGTAATCATGACCTTCATGTGACCTTGACCTTAAGGTCAAATTTATGTACTTTAAATTGGGAGTAATTGTCCAGATCAGATTTTTTTTTTTGGACATGTGGATGTGTCACCATGAAACCGCATGTCCGCTACCGTGACTTTGACCTCTGACCTCAAGGTCAAATTTATGTACTTCAAATAGGGAATAATTGTCCAGATCTTTTTTTGTTTTTTTTGACCTAGGACTTAGATGATTGACATGTGGATGTATCACAATGAGACCACATGTCATCATGACCTTCAGGTACCTTGACCTCAAGGTCAAATTTATGTACTTTAAATAGGGAGTAATTGTCCAGACCAGAATTTTTTTTTTTTTGACATGTGGATGTGTCACCATGAAACCGCATGTCCGTTACCTTGATGAACTGCATGTGACCTTGACCTCTGACCTCAAGGTCAAGTTCAGATATTTTATAGAGTATTATTTGCCAGAGTCATCATAACTTATTTCTCTTTAGAGCTAGACCTTACATATCTGGTATGCTTGTCAATAGTTTTATGTATATATCATTTGTAGTGCATAAAATAGAAAGGAAGGGGAGACATATGTTTTAGTGTGCTAAAACACTTTCTAGTTTTATTATTATTATAAATCTAATTTTTCAGTCATCGAATCACCAGAACGGCTTGGAATAGCATGAACATCTGGTACTGCTGGTAAAGCTAACACTAAATCGCCTATAACAGTATTGAAGGAAAATTGATACACTGAAGCATGATGTCATTTAAGAAGCTACCGAGGGA
This sequence comes from Pictodentalium vernedei, assembly GCA_031216915.1. NCBI lineage: Eukaryota > Metazoa > Mollusca > Scaphopoda > Dentaliida > Dentaliidae > Pictodentalium > Pictodentalium vernedei. Next base: position 51,053,482 of record CM062288.1, on the reverse strand, counting down.
TATTCCTCATTATCCATCGAGTCGATAGATATCAATAGATATCGAGAAATATCTTTTATATAATTTACGATAATTCACAGGCTAGCATATAATAAAAGCATTTATTCTAGTATATCCTGTTTGACTGAGCTCACTGCATACTGTCAAACAAGATATAATAGAATAAGTACCCAATTTGTCACCAGAATGAAACAAAATGATCATTTCTTATTAACCCTTTTACCCAATGCAGACGATATCAAAATTTATTATTTTAAATACCATCTTTTTTTAATTTTTTCAAAAAATTTCAACAAAACCATATCATGTGACCTCTCTTTGGAACGAGCTCATTCCAAGGAGGGGGCACATGATATGGTTTTGTTGAAATTTTTTGAAAAATAATATTTTTTCAGCTGCTGAATTTGCATATTATGCAGGTGGATGCAGGCGATTCTTTGCTTAAAGGGTTAATTGAATTATCCTGTTAATTGAATATTTTTTACTGGCAAATTACTGATCAGTTAACAGGATTCCACTGTATAAGCAAGTCATCTTTGATAAGAAAACTCTGTTTATAGAGAAAACAGTATTTTTTAGTTTGCTGAAGCATGCCCTATCACCATTCTTCCCCAAACCCCCCCTCTCCCCACCCCCACCCCCACCACTCCCCCCCCCCCCCACCCCCACCACTCCCCCCCCCCCCACCCCCCAGGAAAAAAAATGAAGTTCAAAAGTATGACGTCGAGAATATAAATTTGCTGCAATACATTACAAGTTATTCTTCCTTTTTCAGGTTTTGGAAAATGGCTGACACCTTTACTGGTTTGAAATTACAAGGAGAACTTGGTAAATTTGGAAAGACTGAAATCTCTGATATAGAAGGATATGTAGAGCTTCCAGATGGAAAAGTATTATCTGGATGTGAATCTGGTAACATGATTGTATGGGATGGAGGGTTGATCAAGGTCGAGATAGCTCGCAGAAATAAAAAATCATGTCATGTAGGACCAATACAGCAGATATTATTAGATGAAGGAGAACTGATGACTGTTGGTGTAGATGGATATATAAGGGTAAATAAAACTTCTCTTAATTAGAAGAGGTATGCCCTTCAGAAAATAAACCAAAGGAGGCAACCTAAGTTTGCTATGCATGTAATGTGCAAAAGATTTGTATCCATGAAAAATGACATAATTGCATTAACTTTCTTGTGGAGTGTGATTCCTGCTTTGAAATATTCAGTTGATATTATGAATCATGTGGGTGGACATTAAATTCTGATTCTTTCAACAATTTCCCAGTGGTTCTTATTGCTCTTTTGAAACACCATTGTTCTTCCCATATTTCTATTAACTGGTAGAGCGCTGGAAGCCCATATTTGGGCTTTATTCTGAAGTACCGGTACCGGCAATTTAAAGGCTTCATATTCTGTGGATGTGCTTCAGATTATCTTCGAAGTGATATTATTTTATCTGCTAGGATTTGCCTTGTTACAATTTATGGGAGAGTGCCTAATGGCCCTCTCCCATAAATTGAAACAAGGCAAAGATGCACAAAGAAATTTTAAGGACCAAAAATAATTTAGCACTCTACCAGTTAAGATTGTAACAGATTCCATGGTCACTTGGCATGTTAATTTTTACATTGTTATTGGCACTTGAAGTCCATTATACAGCCATGAACTGCCACTTTTATATTGCTTTAAAAAGTGGTTGCAAGTGTATCTTCTTGTATTGTTCCGGTGGTGCTGTGTACAAAGGCATACTGCACAAATTATGGCTTCATTTGAATAACTGTCCTGATAAAAGTATCTCCTACTGTTACCAATAACAAAATCATGTTGAACAGGGCACTATCTGAAGCCGCAGATATGACAAAATGGCCAGTTTGGAGTCTATGTTTTCAAATATTTTTCCTTCAGAGCTAAACTATGGTCAGCCCGATAGGTCCTGAGACCCTCAGCCATTGTATTCAAATTTGGACAATCCAAAGGTCGGGTAAAAATTCAAAAATTGCAAGGAGAAAATATTTCCCGTAATTCCACAAGCAATTTAAATTTTTCAATCTTGTTTGACAGAGCTTGAAGGTTATCAAGCTCTATGGTAGTGCAGTGGCTCAGTGGTAGGCTGTTGGACTTCCATGCTAGAGGTCCCAAGTTCGATCCCTGTCCGAGACGACCTGCATTGTGTCCTTAGGCAAGGCACTTTATCCCGGATTGCCACATGGGGACTCGATGATGCCATGTACTAAGGTGTATTGCATGTCGATGGTGCACACGTCTTCAACCGCTGTAATCCTGCTTGAGCGGAGCTTGAACAGTGTTAGATTGTTGAGGTGCTGACAGTTGCTCGTCGATACTCGGTGGTTCTTTCCGGGTACTCCAGCTTCCTCCACCTGTAAAACTGCCATGATCACGATTAGCCATTGTGCATAAGTATGTGATCTTAAACACCAATAAATAAATAAATAAATAAATAAATAAATAAATAAATAAATAAATAAATAAATAAATAAATATCGAGCTCTGTCAAACAAGATTGAATAATCTCTTGGTTATCAAAAAGAAATTTTGTGATAATTATTCGATCATATAAACCTTTACCCAACTTAAGGGCCGCATACAGTCTATGCTTTTCACAAAAATCACCATTCAAATTTTATTTATTTTTTTTTAAATGTTCTCTCTAAAACAAGACACCTCATTGAAATGGAATTGTCAAGCTAGTTCTGATGAGAGTCATATGCTATGTTGTAGAGGAAGTTATGGAAATTGTTATTACTAAAATAGTTTTTTGTCGAGCCATATTAGGTAAAGGGTTAAAAGATAATAGAGCTGAAATGGTTAACCTATTAATCGATTAATCAATGATCAACATCTTGGTCGATCCAAAAGTAATTGACCGATTAACCATTACTTTTGAACTGCTGTATTATATGGGTTAACAAAGGAACAAACTTGCTCCAAAACAGGCAAACATTGTCACATTGACTCAGATCAGTCATATGAGATAGAATAAAGCATGCAAGTTACTTGCTGACATACTTGTTTACTTGCATGATCTTCATATTGTGTGCTGGAAATGCTTAACCCTTTACCCAATGCAGGTAGCAGACGATACTTGCAAAATAAATTCATGAATTACTAAAAATTTTCAATTTTTGGCTCAAAAACATAGCTTATGACCCCTCATTTGAACGAGCTCAACGAGACAAAAATTCAAAACATAATAAATTTGAATGCAGATTTTTGTATATGGGCCTAGTCGGTTTTGTTTGTTATTTTGGGTGAAGGGTTCATGCTGTAAATCATCAACAGTATGGCAATTATTCAGATATTTATTTGAACAAGTGATTAATCGGTTAACCAAGGTTAATCCATGTGATTAATCGATCAAGAAAACCCCTTAACTATTTCAGCTCTAAAAGATAAGTTTAGCATATTATCAATTTCAGGTTTGGGATTTTGAGACAATTGATACTGCCGATGTTAGTGAGGAAAGCGGTCTGTTTGAGATGGAACCAATGAATGAGCTGAGGGTTGGCTACGATGTTCAACTCAAATCCATTGTAAAGTCGGTTGACACAGAAAATGAACCAACAATCTGGTATGCTCAGGTATGTTGATGTTTTGCAGTTTTTTTGTCTTCTGTGGAATGCATTGCTAATTTCAGCATTGGTAATAGATGCTCATATTCACTTGTATTTTATTGATTTTTTATACAAATATTTGTAATAGCTGGACATCACTTGAGTTTAGAAAGCCTATAACTGCTTCTTCAGTATTTATTATATGACTACCTTAAAAGGTTCACCATTAGGCCTAAAGTTAATAATTTGTTTCTCAGGCCCTCCTGCATGGTCCTGCATTCTAAACATATGGTAAATGGAGTAGTGCTGGAGTAAAATATGCAAATAACAAGGACAAGTTATTAACTCTTATCATATAATGGAAGTAATCCGTACTGAAAGAATGAGGTTATCCACCATTATCCAAAGTAACAACTTGCAGAACCAGACAAAGCTATTCACAAAATTCGCCATTTAAATTTCATTGTGCCTACAAAAATTAAAAATTTGTTGCTCAGGCCCGCCTGCATGGTCCTTTTGGCTGCAGCATGCTATCTTTTTATGACCAATGCAAACTTAAAAAAATAAAAAGTAAATGGTTCATGTCTGATATTTTACCCAAGTTAATAAGATTGATAAATTTGTCCCTTGAGTGCAACAAGGCTTTGCAATGCTTTAGCATTGCAAAGCCTTTTTTGCACTCAAGGCCTGAAATACACCACCACCCATGCTATTCTGTAGATTATGAGGCCTAAAGCATGAAGCAAACCAAGAACATGAACTTTTGATACCAAAAAAATAATTAAAATATAAAAAATGAAATAAAAAACCATCCACCCACATGCAATTTTAAAAAATGGCCTGAGAAACAGAATATCGTTCCTGCTCCATGTCTCGCACAATACTCAACTGATGTCACTGATGTGCAGGCCTTTTCAAGATGGCAATCTTACAAGCACTAAAGTTCAAACTAGGGCTTCACGATACTCAAAACTGAATACCGGTATCTGTATTCAAACAAATACCTCAGTATACCGGTATATCGGAAACTGCTTAAATATATGAACACAGGCACCACAATCGAGACTTAATGAATCACAGTCGGAACGAATCAGCATGCCTTGATGATGCGGTTTGAAAATCATTTACCCAACGCAGACAACATTAACATTTATTATTTTAAAAATTAGTTTATCAGATTTTTCCCCCAAGATTCTAAAAACAATATCAGGTGATCCCTTATTGGAACAAGCTCATTGAGCTTGTTCCAATGAGGGGTCACATGATATAGATTGGTTAAAATTTTTAAAATTATTTTTTGAACTGCTGAATTTGTATATCACGTGGGTAAAAGCAGACGATTCCTTGGGTAGAGGGATAAATATTATTCATTCGGAACGACAGTTAAAAAACACGACATTTTGAAAATTAAATTGTGGGTAAATAATGATGATAAACCGATATTTTTGTAATTACACCGGTATTCAATCGATTTTGCTTTGAATACCAGTATCTATATACCATGCAGCCCTAGTTCAAACACACAATGCTTTTACCCTGAACATTCTGCACAAAACATTCTAAAATTCCTTATTTGCTTGCACATTTGGTGTTATATTCAATTTATTGATATCCTCTGTCATATAATAAACAAATTATTACAACAGTCAATCAATCTGGGTTTTCATATTCTCTCTTGTTGATGAGACTAGCTCAACCAGATGAAACATGACACCTAAGCATCATGTTTGATCTGGTCTTGTTAACACGAGGGAATATGACCAGCCACATCCATTGACTGTTGTAATATTCTGCTTACATTTCATTTTGATCTCATTAACTGGTTGCGTGCTAGAAGCCAGTATCATGGCTCTATTGAAAAGTGCTAGAAGCCTCTTTAGTGGTTTTACTCTATGCATTAGCTTGAGATTTGATCAGCGGAAAAAAAGAAAAAAAAATTATTTAAAATTGTTTAGATGCAGTTTATTGGAGAGTGCATCTCGCCAATAAATTGTAACAAAACAATTATTTATGAACAAAATCTTGCTAAACTAAGGTTTTGTTACAATTTGTTGGAGAGTGTTAATAGGCACTCTCCAGTGAGTTGTAACCAAACAATTTTATATAAGAAATTTCTTATAGAGCCAGCAAACATCAAGCTAGTGCATACAGTGTAAAGCCAATAATGTGGCTTTAAGCTCTTTTCAATAGAGCCATGAAAGTGGCTTGTAGCACTCAACCATTTGAATAGTCCATCATCCATGTTTAGATTATATCATTAGTGATTAACCGATGTTCCGCAATCACATCTGACATCAGCTGATGGTTGACCATCAGTAGAGATGCTTGAACATTGGTCCATGCCAATGGTTACCAGTGGCGGCGCCAGAAATTTTTTTCGGGGGGGGGGGGGGGGGGTGGCAACTAGGGGGGCAGACTCCCATGAAGGGGGGGAAATACGTAAAGGATCATATCATTACTTTGTTATGAGGTAGTCCAAACTTGGACCCAAAGTCCGTAATATACTTTTTTGGTTTGGTACGTCCTGTGGACGTACCAAACCAAAAAATTATATTACAGACTTTGGGTCCAAATTTCGACTAAATGTAATGGTAATTAGTGGTCCTCCTTTCAAAAAATCCTGGATCCGCGTCTGGTGGGTCTGTGCGTGAGAGGTCAAATTTATCACACAAAATAACGGGATTTACCGAACCGATTTTCACCTTTGAAGATTTTATTTGATGTACAAAATTCCCCAACAAAATGTATCAGGTACAAAAAAAAAGATTTAGTGAACAGAAATTAATATGTTAATTGGCGAATCTTTTCCCAATACAGTCCAATCAACACTGATTAGTGAGTGGACGTCTGACATTATGTAATTACACATAACACACTCAGACGATTTTTGGATAATTTTTTCGTATGGAGTGTACACGTAATGGAGCTCATTGAGCTCTGTCAAACAAGATTAAATTGGTTAAATTCCCAGTTGCATTATGGGAAAAATGGCTACTTGAAATTTGGATATTTTGACATCAGAGTGAAGGGAGTTAATATGGACTCTCCAGTGAGTTGTAACCAAACAATTTTATATAAGAAAGTTCTTATAGAGCCAGCAAACATCAAGCTAAAGCATACAGTGTAAAGCCACTAAAGTAGCTTTAAGCTCTTTTCAATAGAAACATGAAAGTGGCTTGTAGCACTCAGCCATGTGTAGATTATATGATTAGTGATGAACTGATGTTTGACAATCGCATCTGACATCGGCTGATTTTAGGCCATCGGTTGACCATCGGTTAGAGGTGCTTGAACATTGGTCCATGCCAGTGGTTACATGGAACACCATTGGATCAAAATTGTTTGTATTTACATTTGATTTACCATACTTACACAAGCATTAACAAACTTAATAAGATGCCACAATGATTGGCAGGATTCAAGATGGGCCTAATCTCATTGATTGGTCTGATCTTCCCCTTGATGGCTGTTCATGACACATCCCCAGTTTTGTGTGATGACTCAATGGAATGTGACATCACCAGAAACAAGTTAACAGTGCAGGATCTTTGATCTCTGATCAAATACGCTGCACTGTTAACCTGTTTCCACTGATGTCGTATTTTTATTTTAATACACATAGGATATCTTTACAAAAAATAACCATGTTTGAAATGACCTTTGAAAAATAATTTAGAACTTAACCAGATAAAAAGGCATAAAACAAGTGTTCACAAGGAGAGCACAGTCGCTCAGTGATTATGGCATTGTACCATTCAATTTTCATTACTTTTTTCATTTTCTGTCTCGTAAACATAGCTTCTGACTCCTATTTGGGACGAGCTCATTGTGCTTATTTCAGTGAGTGGTCATAAACTATATTTTTGCACAAAAAATGAGTTATTCAAGAATTTTGTTTGCAGGTGTTGCCTGCCTTTTGTGTTAGGTGCAGGGTTATTAACTCCTTGCATGCTGCTGGCAGATATTTCTGCCCAGGACAAAATGTCTCTTGTCACTGAAATATGCATAATTTGGGCACATTTAATCTAATTTTCTCTGATAAAGTGAATGGATTTTTGCACAAATAATTCTTCGAGTTAAATTTGGATGAATTTTTCATCAAATCTAGTCGTGGCTGCTATCAAAGCCACGACTAGATTTGATGAAAAATTATCTCTAACCCTTAAAGGTCTGAAGATTATTATACATTTTTGGCAACAACAGTCAACATCCTGTGGATTTGGAGCTGTTTCTAGGCAAGTCTTGACTGTCTGCACAGTCAGCCAAGAACTTGCCAAGAACCAACTGCCAAAGTTCTTAGAATGTAACTTTCAAGTTAAACCAATCGACAGCATAGTATGGAATCTGTTGTGCTGCAGTAAAAAATAATCAAAACTGGAATTACACATTTAATGGTTAAAATACTCAGTGGGTTAAGAGTTAAAACTGTATTTTGTAAGAAAAAAAACTTAATTTTAAGATCATTTTGAAAATAGTTTTGTTTTATCCTGTGAAATATACCTTAGGAATAGGGTTGTCATGGATGATTATATGGATGCCTTGGAGCTTATGTAAATATAATTTTAATTGTTGCTCCATTCATCAAATTGCTTAACATCAGATTGTTTTTTTAACTAAGTCTTTAACCCTTTACCCAATGTAACGGCCAAAACCGGCCAGCGCTATTCTCAAAAATCGCCAATTAATTTTCATTATTTTTTCATTTTTTGTCTCAAAAACATAGGTTATGACCACTCGTTGGAACGAGCTCGTCAAGCTCGTTCCAACGAGGGGTCATAACCTATGTTTTTGAGACAAAAAATGAAAAAAATTAGTTATCAAGAATTTTTTTTGCAAGTGTCGTCTGCTTTTCATGTTAGGTAAAGGGTTAAATTGATGAAGGTGCTGGCTCACAGTAGGTTTGCAGACAGACAGAAATAGACATTATTTTCAGCTGACTAGGCATCGGAGATTCCGAACTGAAATTCTTTAACTGAAAATTTCTTTTAACAGGATGCAAATGGTGGTATATGGAAGCTGGACTTATCATTTTCTCACACCTCTCATGCACCAGAGAAAATGTTCACTTATCATGCAGGTCCTATTCTTGGATGTGACACATCACCAAAGAGCCATCTAGTTGCAACAACTGGAACAGATCGTAAGTTTCTAGCTGGAATATTGAAAGCAATTTTTATTTTGTAAAGTGAAAAAAATATTTGTGTTTGACTTCACATTGTTATTTGACCATTGTGTTCTTATCATTTTTAGGTTAGGTCTAAAAAAGTCAAAAATCTATTTCTCAAGCCCTCCCGCATGGTCATTTTGGCTGCTGCATGCTCTCTTTTTATAACCAATGTAAACTTAAAAAAATAATAAATTAATTGGTTGGCTGATATTTTACCCAAGTTAACAAAATTGATAAATTTATCCCTTGAGTGCTTTAGTATTGCACAAAGCCTTCTTGCATTCAAGAGATGAAATACACTACCACCCTTGCTATTCTGCAGATTATGAGGCCTAAAACATACATAAAACAAACCAAGAATATGAAGTTTTGATGAGAAATAAATAATTACAAAAATGAAAGAAATTAAATAAAAAAATGCCCGCCCAGATGCAATTTTACAAAAAATGTCCTAAGAAACAGAAGATCTAATTTGTGGAGCCTTATGAAACTCGGTCATGATATTTAAAATCCCAGAATTTGAGCATGTGCTCTGTGTGAACTCCACACGCATGTGCATATGCTCTCTTTGAATTCAGTGTGATGGAATGAGAAATTTGTGTTGCTCTTCATGGCAATCGATGCAGCAACCATTCATGAATGCAGAGTGAAAATTTCATGGAAATCTACCGAGAATTGGCTGAAATATATCGTTTTGATGAGAGGAGGTAATTGATTGAATTTGGTGTTTGTCAAGCCTGAGCGAAAGAAGATGGGAATGGGTGCCCCCCCCCCCCCTCCCCCTGGGATAGGTCCTCTTACAAGTTGCAGTAGAGTGTGAATGATGGAGAGATGGCTGTAAATCTAAGTTTCTTCCTTAAGACCGTCAGCCAGGTATCCCAATGCAACCTTTAAACATAAGAGAATCATCAGAAGTTAAAAGTAAAAAGAAATTGGCGGTGAGTAGGTTTTATGGCGGGAAAAGATTGTCGAAAATTTACACATTAGACATTAAAATAGTACTTCAGACATACACAAACTGTGTCTTGACCGCTGAAGACAGTGATATGAAATTTCCGGAACTTATTCTACGAAGCCTAGCTGACATTTTGCCATCTGACTTGAGTGTCCGGACTGCAAGGAAACCACACTTTGCATGGAAAGTGAGAGGACTATTCGTCCCAACTCTATCAGTTTTGGAATGGACGTGGGCAGTACAGTAGAACCTGTCTTGAGAGACCACTCTTTGGGCTACAGAAAAGTGGTCTCTCAAGACAGGTGGTCTCTCATAACAGGTTTCAGGTTTTCTCAAGTCGGTGAATAACCAACCACAAAATTCAGAAATGGTGAATGGATTTTTGTAATTACTTTGTAGTTGTTCTTTTTTATGAAGTTTTTGTAACAAATTGAAATGGACTGTTATAAAAATTATAAAAATAAATTAGTGTTGAAAATCTTCATTGAAGATTTTGAACACTAATTTATTTTTATAATTTTTATAACAGTCCATTTCAATTTGTTACAAAAAGATTTTCAACACAAATTTATTTTTATTCCTATCCGTCGCATTTCAGGTTTGTATGAAATTGTTTATTCAGCAATAATCCTAATCTTATAAAAACATCTCAATCTTTAATGAGTTAGCAATTGAAACCCAATTAAGAGCTTTTAATACTTTTAATTATGTTAGTATAACCACAGTGGATTTTCCAATTCCAGAGCAGGCAAAAAGTTTTTGTCATGGTTTCAGCCTTCAAAGGGGCGGTCTCTCAAAACAGGTCCATTATGGCATAAAAATACAAGTTGGTACCAGGCCACAGTGGTCTCTCAAGACAGGTGGTCTCTCAAGACAGGTGGTCTCCCATAGCAGGTCCATTATAGAGTAAAACCAATCGGTGCCTGGCAGATGAGGTCTTTCAAGACAGGTGGTCTCTCAAGACAGTGGTCTCTCAAGACAGGTTTTACTGTATTGGAGATGACTATAGAGCTGTGATTGAGCATAATGTCCCTCTTTTTGGTGCCACATTGTCTGACCAGCTCCAAGGTATGATTTTTTGTCTCTATATCTTCATACCACCTGTAGTTTATCCCACTGCGATAAGTTCAGGTAGCCTTTTGTCATTTTTGCAACTTTCGACACAGAATGCCATCCAGTTGGGAGGAGACAGGGGCTGGGGTGGGGGTGTGCAGTGGCTGGAGGGGGGGGGTGATCCTGACACTATCTTCAAACCTAAGATAATCTTCAGAAGTTCAAAGTGAGAACAAATCGTGGTGAGTAGGTTTTTTAGCGGGAAAAGATTGACAAAAATTTGCATATTAAACATCAAAATAGCACTTCAGACATACACGAACTGTGTCCAGACCATCAAAGGCAGCGATTTGAAATTTTCAGGACTTGTTCTTGAGCATTTTTTGTCAATCAATAAAATTGTATGCAGATATTGTTAGCTACTCATCTTAGGTCCCACAAAGTAGACTTTCCATTTCTCAGGCCATTTTTTGTAAAATTGCTTGTGAGTGGTGGTTTTTATGCCCCTGTGACAAATAGGGACATATTGTTTTATTCCTGTCCACCCATCCATCCGCTGTCCATCTGCTGTCTGTCTGCTGTCCATCCATCCGTCCACATTTAGGGTACATTGTTTGTCCGGCTAACTCTTTTAAGCTTGGTCTTTTTTATTTCACAATATGTTTGTAGACATACCAGAGGTAGGCATATTGTCAGGATTTTGATTCGTTTCAATATTCCACAAACTTAAAGGTTGTTGAACTTGGTCATTTTTTTGTAGAATTTAACCTGCAGGTACTTGGTTTGTGCATGGCAGACTTTGCAGGGGCATCATATCAGGCCTGAAAATAAACAGTCTGACGTTGGCAAAGTGAGGTCCCCAGAGGGTGAATTTGATGATACAATCACATACAGAGGGCCAATTTATTCTTTATGTACCTCTTTCTGTTTAGTTTTGAGACCCTCATTAAGATTGAGGTTCACAGGAAGTAATTTCACCCTCTGTGGACCTCATTTTGCAGATGACAGTCTACTTATTTTGTGGCTTGCATCATATGTGTCTTAAAGACACAGTACATGTATGAGTAACAAACACAGTTTGCTCTTTATCCTCCTGTGTCCATGTGCTGTGCAGGAGCATGCTACGGTCTTGCTTATTTTATTCTTGTAATTATTTCTTTGCCATCAAAAGTTCATATTGTTGATTTGTTTTATGTTTTAGGCCTCATAATCAACAGAATATCATGGGTGGTGGTGTATTTCATCCCTTGAGTGCAACAAGGCTTTGCAATGCTAAACCATTGCAAAGCCTTATTGCACTCAAGGGACAAATTTATTAATTTTATAAACTTAAAGATAAAATATCAGACAGTAGGCCTAAAAAAATAAACATCTGTTTCTCAGGCTCGCCCACATGGTCCTTTTGGCATGCCCTCTTTTTATAACCAGTTTAAATGGTTTATGTCTGATATTTTCAAGTTAAAAAAATTGATGAATTTGTCCCTTGAGTGAAAGAAAGCTTTTGCATTGCAAAGCCTTCTTGCACTCAAGGGATGAAATACACCACCACCCATGCTATTCTGTAGATTATGAGGCCTAAAACTCGAACCAAGAACATGAACTTTTGATGGCAAAAAAGTAATTACTGAAATAAAAAATAAAAATAAAAAAATGCTCACCCGCATGCAATTTCACAAACAATGGCCTGAGAAATAGAAGATCTACTTTGTGTGGCCTAAATAAGTTTGCATTGGCTATAAAAAGAGAGAAGAGAGAACGTGGCAGCCAAAATGACTATGTGGGAGGGCCTGAGAAACAGACTTTTTTACTTTTAAGGCCTAACAAACTTTATATTTGAGGCAAACAATAAACATTTTTTTGTCTTTCAATGCTATTGTTTTCAGGTACATGTATTATCATCTCATATTCATTGAAGAGTTAAAAAAATTGCACTTTACTTGGAATACTGATCAAATATACCTGGGCGGTATTAAAATGTCAAGTTCAATGTCGGTTTCAGTATTTTTAGAATGATTTCGCTCTGTATTGGTATGGTATTCAGTGTCAACAACGTGCATCTTCTCATACAATACCAATATTGAAAGGTATTTTTAAAATACTACCCAACCTTAGATACCCATTTTACAGCAGACAAAGACACTGAATTGTCGGAAAGTGGGAAGTAAAATGGGAGCTCGTCATCGGTCATTTTGTTGTATTAACTAAGCTGAGAGAAAATACCCCCGGGTATTTTCTCTCAGCCTTTTTGTTTTATCAAATAACTGGTGGTGACTTCCTTTAGAAATACACAGTCCATGGGGTCTTCTTGTCATGAATTTTGCATAATGCTCTGTTGTTTGCCATTTTGTTTACCAACTTATGTTGGAAATATTTTTCAATACCCAAATTTTGGTTTTTAGATATTCTCTTGGAAAAGTAAATCGGTATTGACTCCATACTTATACCAAAGGGTATTTTCGATATACCACCCATCTCTACTGATCAGCTATAATTTATTCATGCTATATTTATGTATATTTACAGAAACTGTGAGGGTCTTTGACTTCCTACAAAGTAAACAGTTGTCACAGAGTAAATTTTCTACTGGAGGGACAGCTTTGTTGTGGGCACCACCAATTGTAAGTGCTACTAGAATTTTTCCTATAATGGTGACACTAAAAAGCAATGTACAGTATAATCCTAATCATTGGAGATTAACCCTTTACCTAAAGAAATCGGGTGCATCCACCCATGTAGTTTACAAATTGAGCAGGTAAAAAAAAAATTATTTATCACAAAATTTCAACACCACCATATCATGTTATCCTCATTGGAACAAGCTGGTAAAGCTCATTCCAGTGAGGGATCACATAATATCATTTTGAAATTTGATGAATTTTATTTGTATATATTTAAATGGTAGAGTTTTAAGTTTTTTTGGTTGTTAAAATTTTGATCACATGTCATTGTCTTGTTACAATTTATGGGAGAGTGCCTTTAGGCACTCTCCCATAAATTGTAACAGGGCAGATCCATCCAGACTAAATAACATCACATCAAAAATTTATTGAAGCACATCCACAGAATATGAAGACTTCAATCTGTGGTACCCACACTTCAGGATAAAGCCCCCAAAAGGGCTTCCATCACCTAATTAAATTAACAGGTGTTTGGTGGCTCAGTGGGTAGAGGTGCAGACTGCAAGCCAATAGGTCCTCGGATCGATTCCCACCTGCAGCAACCGCGTTGTGTCCTTGGGCAAGACACTTCCCCCCCCCCCCCCCCCCCCCCCCCCCCCCCCCCCCCCCGTGACGTCGTGTACTAAGGCGTACTGCACGTTGATGGTGCACTTGTCTTCAACCAATGCTAACCCTGCTTGTGTGGAGTTAGTATATTGGGGAGCTGACAGTTGCTTGCCGTTGCTCAATGGTTCTGTCTGGGTACTCCGGCTTCCTCCACTCGTAAAACTGTCATGGTCATGATTAGCCATTGTGTAGAAATATGTGACCTTTAACCCCAATAAACAAATAAATAATTAAAATTACAGACATTGATATAATGTGAGTTGGGTAGCAGGTTAATAGCAGAATGTCACTGGGAATTCCTAATATTTCCCTGCTCAAAACCAGGCACTATATGTTCATTAGACAATTCTCCTTGCTTTAATTTACTGTTTACAAAATTTTTATTTTTCAAAAATTATTTTTAAAATGATTCATTATACCTTCTTCAACAATTCTACTTTGAAGATTAAAAAAAGTCACAGTAGCTTGAGCCTGACAAAAATTGTTTCTCTTATTATATGAAGCTTCAAAATCTTTCCATAATGCATCAAGTAATTTAACCAATTCATCAATGTTTGATGAGCTCTCAGAGTGACATTCTGTTATACACCTGACAACTTAACCAATTCCATCTTGTTTGACAGAGTTCATTGAGCTCTGTCAGACAAGACTGAACCAATTGATTTCCTAGTTGCATTATGGGAAACATTTTCTGCTTGAAATATTTGTATTTTAAAATCTGTTTGCCGAAGGTTGAATGTAATACTTATGATATTGATTTACAATTGGAGTTGTAACAAAGTCAAACTTGCCTTATAGTTGTTCAAGTGCTCAGGTACATTGCAAAGCATCAGGATATATTGGTTAAACAATTGGGTTCTTGGCAATAATTTTAGTTCTGTTCAATAGGGGTCTACCAAACTAACAGTAGTATCCTCTAGGTATCATTGAAGTAAATATTTGAATTAGAGTTATCTGCCTTGAAATGTTGCACTCGGCAGTGATACAATCTCCGATATTAAGCAACCGTGGGGAAAATATATTGTTTCAATAAACATTTGAAGCATTCTACTGAAATCTTACATTATTGTTGAATATTCCAGATAAATAAAGAGGGTGGTTTGATGATTTTTTAAACCTAAAAAAACAATTGACAGTTGGTGTGTTTTTGTTGGGAATTCCATGAAGAAATGTGCACATGACCAGTACTTCCCTTCCTCGCAGTTTTTCTCTCTTATTTGTTGCATGACCCCCTGTTTTTGGGTCAGAAAAAGTTATCTGAAGGGCTAAACTTGACAAAGATATTTGAATGCCAAAATTAAAGTGATGTAATCATATTTTATTTCACTTGAATGTTATAATGGTCACCATGTGGGAAAATATTTAGTTCTGTGATACCTCTAGATTTTCTGGTTTGTCATAAAAAACCATCATGATCATTGTAATTAACTGGTAGAGTGCTGAATTATTTTTGGTCATCAAAATTTATTCACATACGTTTGCCTAGTTACAATTTATGGGAGAGTGCCAATAGGCACTCTCCCATAAATTGTAACAAGGCAAATCCTAACAGACTAAATAATTTCACTTCAAAGGTGGTATGGACATCATCCACAAAATATGAAGCCTTTACGTGCTGGTACTGACACTTCAGAGTAAAGCCCAAATATGGGCTTCCAGCACTCTACCAGTTAAAGAAAGCAGTTTGGGGTTTCGGCACAATAGCATTAGTTCTAGTTATAACAGCTGAATTATACATGCAGAAAGTATTTGCATATGAATACAGATGAAGTCTGCAGCCATAAGTTGAAAGATTATGTTCATCAAAATTTGTTCAAGTGTATTTCCCTTGTTACAATCTATGGGAGAGTGCCAGAAGCACGGTGGCTCAGTAGGTAGAGATGCAGGCTGCAAGCCAAGAGGTCCTCGGTTCGAATCCCACCTGCGGCAACCGCGTTGTGTCCTTGGGCAAGACACTTCATCCCCATTGCCCGTGTGGGGGCACGATGACGCCGTGTACTAAGGCGTACTGCACGTCAATGGTACGCATGTCTTCAACCAATCTAACCCTGCCTGTGCTGCGGTGCAGAGTTACGATGTTGGAGAGCTGACAGCTTCTCGTCGTTGCTCGGTGGTTCTCTCCGGGTACTCCGGCTTCCTCCACTCGTCAAACTGTCACGGTCATGATTAGCCATTGTGCATAAATATGTGACCTTAAACATCAATAAATAAATAAATAAATAAATAGTGCCAGAAGCCCTCTGGGGTTTCCGGGCATTAACTGGTAGAGTGCTAAATTATTTTTGGTAATCTAAATTTGTTCAAGTGTCTTTCCCTTGTTACAGTGTATGGGAGAGTACCAGAAGACACTCTCCCTTTGATTATAAGAAGGCAAATTCTAATAGACTAATAATTTGCCTTCAAAGATAATCCAAAGCAAACCCGCAGAGTATGAAGCCTTTAATTTTGGGTATGTGTACTTAAGAATATTGCCCAGATATGAGCTTTGAGCACACACCAGTTAACTTTAACTGGTAGAGTGCTAAATTATTTTTGGGCATCAAATCTTGTACACATGTCATTACCTTGTTACAATTTATGGGAGAGTGCCAATGGGCACTCTCCCATAAATTGTAACAAGGCAAACCCTTACAGACTAAATAATATAATTTCAAAGATAATACAAAGCACATCCATTGAATATGAGCCTTCAAGTTGTGGTACCTGCACTTCAGAATAAAGCCCAAATATGGGCTTCCAGCACTCTACCAGTTAATACATTGCAGTTCAATTTATCACAGGTGAACCAAACTTTCAGAAAGTGGAAAGCAAAGAATCCTGTCAGTTTTAGAATTTGTAATCATAAGGCCAAAAGTCAGGCCTGGCAATCTAGAAAATCCAGGAGTGCAATACAATTGCCCTCCTCAAATTGCTTAGGAGTACAATTGCACCTGAAATTTTCAATGCAAAAACTTGTATGCTATTTTGGTTATGTTCACTTCAAGTTATTAATATTGAGACTGAAAAATTGTACTACCTTCTGCTTTTTAGTGGAAAAATTGGCACACACATCTTCTCATTATTCAAAATGTTGCATGCAATTCTTATGTGACTTGTCTTCTACATTCAAAAATGTATCCAAATGCAAAACAGAATGGGTCATGAATTATTGCGATCAATGAAACATTGACAAATCTTCCCCTGAGTTCCATTGTGTTCTCTGTGCCAGTAGGTACAGAGAACACATTGGAACTCAGGGGACAAAATGATAATAGATTTTAAAGGCTGTCCCAAACAGGTCTGGCATTCCAGAAAATCAAGGGGTGCGAAATATTGCTCTTCTCACTTTTTCTAGGTGTGCAGTAGGCGTGCAGCACTCCTGCACTCCTAAAAAATGCCAGGCCTGAAAAGTCATGGTACTTTTACCACTGAGAGAGCTTTGTCAAAAATTGGTTGCTGCATAATAACACATATACACCCAATTAACAGGGTTATGTGGGGGTTTACTTCAGTTGTAAAATACACAAATGCTGTGCAGGTTATGATAAAACAATACAGGATAAATTACCTTTCTAACCCTGCATGTTTTGCCAGTCAGATATGACAATGTTTCAAAAATAACTCGACCCAAAGGTTGTGCATTACAACCACATATGACCAGTGTGGTCAAATAAATAGCAACAACTAACGTGTGATCCTGTGATACTGCCAAAGCGAGATCATGCGTTGGTTATTGCTATTTATATTGGCGGAAATTCTGTCAAGACGTAAGCAACATGACTTGTTTAGTAAAACCATAGAAAGCAGAAAAGCATTACACTTTTTATGCCCCCCGACTTATAGTGATTGAAGTGTTCGTGTGTCCATCTGTCCGTGTGTCTGTGTGTGTGTCTGAGCCAATAACTTGAAAACGGTTAGGGCCGCTGTTATCAAACTTCACACAATTATAAAGGACCATGCGAGGATGTGTCACACACCATAGCCGTGTTCTTACCTTCAAGGTCAAGGTAACATTTCAAGGTCACACTAAAAATTGGTCAATATTCGTGTCTCAGCCATAACTCAGAAACGAATCATAGTATAATTGTTACACTTTTTTACAAATGTTAAGGACAGTCAGAAGGTGTGCCACATATAATAGTTTCTGCCTCATCTGCAAGGTGGAGGTCACAATTGACCTTCATATGTTCAGGGTCACAAATCGTGTCTCAAGCATAACTCCAAAACTATTAGGGCTACAATCATCTAACATCGCTCAATTATAAAGGACAATGGGTGGATGTGTCGCACACCACAGCCAGGCCCGTGAGGTCAATGTCAAGGTCACATTTCAAGGTCACACTGAACACAGGGCCACAGTCATCAAACTTAACACAATTATAAAGGACCATGCGAGGATGTGTCACACACCATAGCTGGGTTTGTACCTTCAAGGTCAAGGTCACATTTCAAGGTCACACTAAAAATCTGTCAATATTCATGTCTCAGCCATAACTCAGAAACGAATCATAGTACAATTGTTAAACTTTTTACAAATGTTAAGGACAGTCAGAAGGTGTGTCGCGTATAATAGTTTCCACCGCATCTGCAAGGTGAAGGTCACAGGGGGGAGGGGGGCATGTGTTACCTTAGTAACATTTTTCTTGTTTTCACAGGTTTTCATATAGGTTACCACCATATTATATAGCGTAACCTGCTAACAGTTTATGATGTAAGCTCTTTATTTCCTGGCCTGAGGGTGGGTACCCTCATGGTTGAGTGCCAGAAGCCACTATCATGGCTTTATTGAAAAGTGCTGAAAGCCACTTTAGTGGCATTACACTGTAATGATTGCCCCATTTATTCAGCAGTTGAAACAAAAAATGTTCAAACAAAATTGTTTTGTTACAATTTATTGGAGAGAGCCAAGAGATAAATTGTAACAAAACAGGTTTTTATGAATATAATCTTTTTAAACTGGGGATCCTTTTGCTTGTGGCACGACACCTTAACTCTTTTGGCGCGACAGGCGACTTAAGTCGACAGACGGTAGACTGCAGAAAGGTACTGCAGTAGTCATTTTAGTCAACTGTGTGTGTCCATTTCCAAGTGCTTTTAACCCTTTACCCAATGCAGATGATATCAAAATTTATTATTTTTAATATCATTTTTTCAAAAAAAATTTTAACAAAACCATATCATGTGACCCCTTGTTGGAACGAGCTCATTCCAACGAGGGGTCACATGATATGGTTTTGTTAAAATTTTTTGAAAAATAATATTTTTTCTACTGCTGAAGTTGCATATTACGTGCGAAGGGTGCGGCCGATTTGTTGGGTAAAGGGTTGAACAAACATACGTATTCCTATGTTTCATGCACCATTTATGTCCTATCCATGAACAATGATATTGTCCATTGAAAGTATAAAGGTGCCATTTAAATATATACAGGAAACCATTTGAAAAACTGTCAATGAGATCATTAGAACATCTTTTAAAATAATAACGCTTTAGTCTAACACCCTATACTTTTTGTAAAATTCCTGATGAATATTAGGCGCTAAGAATTCTGTTTCTCAGATTATTACGCGCCAAAAGAGTTTTAAAAAAATACCTGCATTATAAATCACCTTTGAAAAATTATTTTGCACCAGAAAATGGAACAATTTAGGATCATGTAGACAGTAGAGATTACAACTCAGCAAGTGGTTCTGTACGATTGTTTCATTAGATTTTTTTCCATTAACTTACTTTTGATTAATTGTAGGTGGATAAGAAAACAGGAACCCTTATTGTTGGTTTCCATGATGGTGTTGTCAGAATTCTAAATGTCAGTGCATCGGATGATGGTAAGAAACGGAACAAGCAGGATTGTGATCTCATTCTAGAATATGCTTTCAAACCACATACTAAGCAGGTGACATCTATTGCCATAGATCCTACTGGACTTTTCCTAGCTACTGGTGTAAGTATTTAAGCAATTCTTTCTATTTCTTTCTGCTTGAACTGTTGGATTTCATTAGTTATCAAATAATATCAACATTGTGCAGAAATATATGACCTTGTGAGACTGTTTGCCGAGTGAATAAGTGCACTGGTCTGAGGTTGAGGAAAGTTCTCGAGATATCTGAATACTCTCTGTCAGCATCAATTGTGGGGTTGATGCTGTCACAGCCTACAGTCCTATCGGCTGGGGGCATAAAATGGCCTTTCTCTGTGTGGAGAGAGACACATTCCATGCAGGCTAAAGATCCAGTCAAAGTATTCAGAAAGAGCAAGGCCACAAGTTGCTACTGCAAATGTCATCCCATGCTCTTGTACCATTAAGCTAAGGAGAGGCATTGATATAATTAACTTGTAGAGTGGTAAATTATTTTTGGTCATCCAGATTTGTCCATGTCTCTTTCCCTTGTTACAATTTATGGGAGAGTGCCTAGTAGACAAATTCTCACAGACTAAATAATTTCAATTCAAAAATAATATGAAGCACATCCACAGAATATGAAGCCATTAAGTCATGGCACCTGCACTTCAGAATAAAGCCCAAATATGGGCTTCCTGCACTCTACCAGTTATGCAGAATAAAGTAGATCTTCTATTTCTCCGGCCATTGTTTGTAAAATTGTATGCAGGCGGGCGTTTTTTTATTTTATTTTTGTAATTATTTCTTTGCCATCAAAAGTTCATATTCCTGGTTTGTTTAATATTTTAGGCTGCAAAATCAACAGAAGAGCATGGGTGGTGGTGTATTTCATCCCTTGAGTGCTAAAGCTTTGTTGCACTCAAGGGACAAATTTATCAATTTTATTAACTTGGATAAAATATCAGACATAAAGTATTTAATTTTTATTTTTTCAAGTATGCATTGGTTATAAAATGAGAGCATGCAGCAGCCAAAATAACCATGTGGGAATCCCTGAGAAACAGATTATTAACTGTCTTACACCTTAATAATTATAATTATTATTATGTATACAGACATCAGGTCAGGCCCTTCAAATCACCACAAGAGGGCCATTTTGGGTTCACCTAAAATGACCCCAGGAGGGTCATTTATTATTTGTAGGGGCCATTTTGTTTCAACCTGCTGGGTAGATAACTAAAATCATTTGAAGGTACAGTACGTGAAGAGTGGATTGTAACTAAATCATCTATGGAATGAAGTTATCACCCAAACTATAACTTTCAAATTTTACACATATGGACAAAAAACACAAACAATGTTTCAGCCAATGGACCTCCGGGTTTAACCCGGAGGTCCATTGGTTGAAACTTTGCCTGTGCTTGTTATGCTTTGCAACAAAATTGCAAAATTATTGCTTGGGTGGAATCTCCACTCTGTGGGTGATTTAGTGATAATACACTCTTTACCTACTGTACATGGTTTGTGTAATTATGATGTACATCATCATGTAATGTATATTTGGAAAGTTACTTACTTCTCTGGGTGACTGCATTGACGACACACTACAAACTTCACAAACTGCCTTTTGTTACATGTGCCTCCTTCAGTCCGTGAAAATTGCCATTTGAGGCGGCCGATTTTGAGGTGCCTTTGACTGAATTAATGGGCCACAGAAATCGGGGTTAGGCGGACATTAACCGTCCATGAAATTTTGAACTTAGGCAGGCAACTACGGCCCGGGGTGATCGCCCGCCTCAAAATGACAAGCCTGTCAGGTTGATTGAAATAATTTGAAACAAAGCGCCTATAGGATGCTTGACAATGACCTAGAATTGTCCTTGAAAGCTCTGTATTTTTTGTACAAAGATAATTCACAGAGTTCCTAATAAACAAATATCAAGACTAGAAATTCATTTGAGAATCAGAATCAATTCTAGCTAATGATTCTTGCGAGGAAAACAATGAGAATCAACTTTGATTCCAGCAAAATGTTGATTAGATTCTGAAAGTGTCCTTACAGACTTCTTGCTTCCTCATAGAGTAAAACCTGTCTTGAGAGACCACTGTCTTGAGAGATCACCTGTCTTGAGAGACCACATCTGCCTGGCACCGATTGGTTTTACTCTATAATGGACCTGTTATGGGAGACCACCTGTCTTGAGAGACCACCTGTCTTGAGAGACCACTCTGACCTCCGAACGAAAAGATTTTGTGCGCCGAAAGCGCGCAGGGACGGTATGGGGGACAAGTCCCTTTCGACCCTCTGTAACTGTAGATGATTTGGGTTGTCTGGGCGTGGCAAAGGTGGCAAATGGAAATGGTACTCAGCACCGTCTATGTTTCCTCCTGTTCTTTTTTGGAGGAGGAGGCTGTGATGGTGATACCTCTTTTGGTGATGTTGAAGGAGGGGTACTGGAGGGCTGACTAGGTTGGTATGGTCTAGCCCTTGCCGCTGCCGGTGATGGAGAGCTCTCTGGAGTAGTGTGCAGATAGTGGTTACTGACACTCTGTAATGCTCCTCTAATCGTACTTCCCAAGAGTCCGCTGTTATCCAAGGTCTTCAACGTTTGTTGGAGGAGGGCTAGATGCTCGTCATCCCTGACCTTTTCCCCAAGGATGCTTTCCACGGACTCCGCGGTGTGAGCTTCCTGGATGGTGTCCTGGTCAGAAAAGGCTGGAAGAGCAAGAGCGGGTGCAGCTACATGTGCGCTGTACGGCTCAACTTCCTGCACCATAAACAAACCTCCCTCCTCCATCTCCTCTTCCGAGGAAGAGTGTGATGGGCTAGAGATTGGAGTGTTGCCTGGCGAACCAGCATCCTCCGGACCCTCCACAGGAGTGGGGGGAACCGGCGTGGACATGGAACGGCCAGGGGTAGCAGGCATTGAGCTTTCAACGCCATGGTTAGCCTTCCTCTCTTCCTTTTCCATCCTTTTCTTCTCCATAAACACCGTCAGTCGGCGGGCATCACACCGTCTGGCGGAAGGTCCCTTCTTTATTCTCCTTTTCTTCTTTCCTTCGGCTGCTTCCGTATTCTTGGCATCATCCTGCGAGTCCGTATCACTTGGAGGGTGACCAGTGTGGGGGGAAATCCCCTCGCAAAAGGTCCTACACCTCTCCAAGGACGGTGGTTCGGTTTCCTTCTCAAAATCCACTGTCAGGTGAATTTTACCCTTGAGCACCTGGATGCTCCAGGTGGTAGCTAGGGTAGCCTTCACTCTGACCAGTGTCTCTTGTATAACAATTGGGAGCTCCATTGTGTAGTTGTTGACACCTCGGAATCCAAGGTGTGAGTGCCACACGAGGAAATGATGATTTCGCACGCCGAAGGTGCGCAGGGACAGTATGGGGGACAAGCCCCTTTCGACCCTCTGTGACTGTATAGGATGGCTCTCACATGTCAAGGCGTGTTGAAGGAGGAAAAGGATCCGGTACTCAGCAGGTGTCTCCAGTGGTGTCCAGTTGTGGATGGGTAGTACCATTGGCAGATGTCGGTTGAACCCTCGAGTGAGGACCAGTGTGGGAGGTTGGGTCCTCTCACAAAGGTACTACCTCTCCCCGAGGGTACAGTCGATCTGGATTTTCGGGCAAGTATAGTCTGCCGCTTCGAGGATGATAATGAGTGATGGCCATCACTGGCAAGTATAATCTGCCTCAGGCTGTCTCTGTTATAGTTGGACTCTTTGGAGGAAAACAACAACGACTCCTTTCGGGACCACCAAGAAGAAGACCCGAACTTCCCTGGTTCGGGGGCAGGCCTGCATTGTAATCCTATTGGGTTGGACAAAAGATGCGCATTGCGCTTACAAAAAGGGGCAGAGGCGGGACGCAGGACCAACGCTCGCCTCCCTTTAAGTGGCTGACCACTTTTAGGGATGGAGCGGAGGATGTTCAGGAACCGCAGGGGTGACTGTTTCCATAACGGTTAGACTGTCTGTAGCAGTTATTGGGGTGCTGGTCCAAAAAACATCTTCTGTGTACCTGCTTAAAAGAAGAAAGTAGAATTTGTTTTCATTAGAATATGTAAACTGTAAAGATAAAAGTAGCACCTCTTTAGTTGCGTGTCCTTGTGGTGTCTGCTGTGTGTGTGTGGAGAGTATGGAATGCACAAATTTTTGCCACACGACTCTGACCTGGTACCAACTTGTATTTTTATGCCATAATGGACCTGTCTTGAGAGACCGCCCCTTTGAAGACTGAAACCATGACACAAACGTTTTACCTGTTCTGGAATTGGAAATCCATTGTGGTTATACTAACATAATTAAAAGTATTTAAAGCTCTTAATTGGGTTTCAATTGCTATTCAGTTACATAACTCATTAAAGATTGAGATGTTTTTATAAGACCCATGTGAAAAGATTAGGATTACTGCTGAATAAACAATTTCATGCATACCTGAAATGTGACAGATAGGATTATAAAAATAAATTTGTGTTGAAAATCTTCAGTGAAGATTTTCAACACTAGTTTATTTTTATAATTTTTATAACAGTCCATTTCAATTTGTTACAAAAACTTCATAAAAAAGAACAACTACAAAGAAATTACAAAAATCCATTTCTGAATTTTGTGGTTGGTTATTCACTGACTTGAGAAAACCTGAAACCTGTTATGAGAGACCGCCTGTCTTGAGAGACCACTTTTGTGTGGCCCAAAGGGTGGTCTCTCAAGACAGGTTCTACTGTAACAGGGTAACACTTTGAAAATTGCACTAGGTTCTTGAGGTAATGTAGAATTGGAAGTGTTGTACCAAGATGGAGTTGGAGTCTGTCTCCTCTTTATCTTATTTGACCAGACCAGTTTTGATTTTGACACGGTGTGCCACGATATCTCCCCCCCCCCCCTGGATATCTTCCCCCCCCCCCCCCCACCCTGGATATCTTCCCCCCCACTTCAAAAATAAAATATGAAAAGAACTGAACAAAAAGATAAGAACGTTTAGGCCTAAAAAAATTAAAAATCTGTTTCTCAGGCCCTCCCGCATGGACCTTTTGGCTGCCGCATGCTCTTTTTTTATAAGCAATGTAAACTTTAAAAAAATAAAAATTAAATGGTTTATGTCTGATATTTTACCCAAGTTAAAAAAAATTGATAAATTTGTCCCTTGAGTGCAAGAAGGCTTTGCAATGCTTTAGCACTGCAAAGCCTTCTTGCTCTCAAGGGATGAAATACACTACAACCCATGCTATTCCGTAGATTATGAGGCCTAAAACATAAACCAAGAATATGAACTTTTGATGGCAAAGAAATAATTACAGAAATAAAAAATAAAATAAAAAACTGCTCGCCCGCATGCCATTTTGAAAATAATGGCCTGAGAAACAGAAGATCTACTTTGTGGGGCCTTATTTATGGAAATTTCATTGAAATTAACACAAAAAGTGGTTCAACTCTTTAATACATACATGACCAGTGAATAGAAAATAGGCAATCTCAGAAGCAACTATTTCACAAATATCAATAGGTTTTTTTTACATCATGGGGCCAACCATAACAAAGTTCAAACAATGGCTGCAAAAGGTTCTATGAATGTCTATTAGGAGTTTGACATGGGTGGGGGGAGGGGGAAGTTATCCAGGCCTGGTTATCTTCCCCCCCACCCATGTCAAAAAATATACAAATTAAAAACAGTTTCTACTTGGCTTTTACCATTGAATAATGACCAGTGAATTGAAAATAGGCAATCTTAGAACCTTTCTAGCAATTTGGGGGACTTTTCCGAACACATGAATGGGGTTGGGGTGGGGGAGATGTCCAACCTGCATATCAACCTGCATATTTTTGAGATAGTAGCTATGTTTT
The DNA here is from genome assembly GCA_031216915.1 of Pictodentalium vernedei. NCBI lineage: Eukaryota > Metazoa > Mollusca > Scaphopoda > Dentaliida > Dentaliidae > Pictodentalium > Pictodentalium vernedei. The sequence goes on along the minus strand of CM062288.1, from coordinate 51,027,786 downwards.
TTGGATGGGTGAGGCGGAAGATATGCAGGTTGGACATCTCCCCAACCCCATCCACATGTTCGGAAAAGTCCCCCAAATTGCTAGAAAGGTTCTAAGATTGCCTATTTTCAATTCACTGGTCATTATTCAGTGGTATAAGCCAAGTAGAAACTGTTTTTAATTTGTGTTTTTAAATGTGTGGTTTGTTTTTTTCTATGGAGTTTAAACTGGTTGCAGTCACAAGGGTTTTACAGTACATGTTTACATGGCAGAGTGCTAAATTATTTTTGTTCATAAAATTTGTTCATGTGTCTTTGTGTTGTAACAATTGTAACAATGCAAATCCAAACAGACTAAATAATTTGACATCAGAAACGATATGAAGCACGGCCACAGAATATGGAGCCTTTACATTGTGGTTTTTGTACCTGCACTTCAGAATAAATCCCAAATATGGGCTTACAACCCTCTACCAGTTAAGAACTGAAAATTAATTCTTGCAGTACGTGTTTTTGAGAATCAAAACTGATTCTCGTGAATTGGGACAGAGTTTGAGGCTTGAATACAGTAGAATCCTCTTAATTGAATATCAATTTTGCCAGTGAAAATTATTCAATTAACAGGAGTATACAATTAACAGGGATTTGGTCAGTTTCCTGCATTCTGGGGGTAAACTGAGCATTTATTCTGTTATATCTTGTTTGACAGAGCTCATAGAGCTCTGTCAAACAAGATATAATACAATATATGCCTGTATTGGATGTAGTGAGGCCAAAAAGGTTGATAAATAAGGGGAATTTGGTGCATGTAACAGTAATTTTTTCAACATATTACAAAAATTTATGTACAATTAACAGGAGTTTACTCTACAATCCATATGCAATTAACAGATCAAATTTGTACTGAAGGTATGGTAAATGGTTTTGTGTTTGAAAATTATATTCAATTAACAGGGATATACAATTAAGAGATATCCAATTAAGTGGGCTCCACTGTACTTGTTTAATATGTTATGAACATAAGGATGTTTTGTATAGAGTAAATATAGAACACATGTAATAGTTTGCAACCTTTTTAATCCTTCACCCTTTGAAAAATATGTTTTGAATTACTAAAAAAATTCATTTTTTGTATCAAAACATAGCTTATGACCCCTCATTGGAACAAGCTTAACAAGATTGTTCCATTGAGGGGTCAAAAGCTATATCTTGGAAGGAAATGTTAAAAAATAAAAAAAAAACGGTTGGCAGTTTTTGTCTATAGTGCTGGCCAGATATGTTTGTTATATTGGAAGGTTAAAACACCTTTTTCCCTGGAACCCCAGGAAGTGAAGCAGTGCTTGTTTACTGTGGTTAACAAGTTCGGTTTTACTGGTAAAATAGGACCTGATCACCAGTGCCTGGGATGGAAGTTCTCTAAAATGAGCAACATGGGTATAAACGATTGGCTGGTCTTGACTTTACCTCCATGTGGTGGTCACAATTAGCCATTGTGCAGAAGTATGTGACCTTAACCTTGACCCTTTACCTAACAAATCGGCCGCATCAGCCCGCATAATTTACAAATTAAGTAGTTTAAAAAAATATATATTTCAAAAAATTTCAACGATATCGTATCATGTGACACCTCATTGGAACGAGCTCGTTGAGCTCGTTCCAATGAGGGGCCACATGATACGGTGTCGTAGACATTTTTCGAAAATTTTCGAAAAACAAATATTAAAATCATAAATTTTGATATCGTCTGCGTTGGGTAAAGGGTTAAATGCCTATTTCCAACTTTTCTGACTTCAGAACAGGTGCCCTTAATATGCCATCATCAGGAGGTCCTGTTGATGATCGACAAATTACCTAGGTGTGGTTTCTAGTCAAGCCTTGGCTGCCTTAAAAGACAGCCAAGATTTAACTAGAAATCTCTGCAAAGCCATTAGATGTATAGAGACTGTGCAATGGTGGGAATTCAAGACCCTTGTCCAGGTCCTTAGCCCTTAAGGGCCTGGACAAGTGTCCAGAATTTCCATCAGACCACAGCTGCTATACATTCTGTGGCTTAGCAATGATTTCTAGTCAAGTCTTGGCTGCCTTAACAGACAGCCAAGACTTGATTAGAAACCTCTGCCCCCACCCACCCCCCCCCCCCCCCCCCCCCCCAATTTTTCTTGTCATCAGGACCTCCATCTGATGGCATGTTAAGGGCACCTGTTGTGAGGTCGTAAAAGTCGGAAATAGGCCTTTAAGATTTGAGGGTTAAACACCAATAAATAAATAAATAAAACTCATTTTGGAAACGTGTGTATTTTGTTTGTATCTAAATAAAATCTATGTTGTTTTGTTTTGTACTTGGATAAGAAATTTGGGTAGACTGTGGGGACAGATTCGTTCCCTTTGTTGTGTGAATTATTAACTAATTTCTTTCATTGTAACTTCTTTTTTAGGGTGCTGACTCCACAGTATTTTTCATGACTATTGGTGACACCTACGACCCAGTGGGATTTGCTGAAACTCCTGCTCCAGTGAAGAAAGTTATCTGGTCTCCTTCTTCTTTTGTAAGTTTTTTTTGTGGATGGATGGTTTTTTATTTTATTATTTATTTTTGGAATTATTTCTTTGCCATCAAAAGTTCATATTCCTGATTTGTTTCATGTTTGGCCTCATATTCTACAGAATGGCATGGGTGGTAGTGTATTTCATCTCTTGAGTGCAAGAAGGCTTAGCAATGCTGAAGCATTGTGAAGCCTTGTTGCACTTAAGGGACAAATTTATCAACTTAGGTATAATATCAGACATAAACTATTTAATTTTTATTTTTTTAAAGTTTGCATTGGTTATAAAAAGAGAGCATGCGGCAGCCAAAATGACCATGCAGAAAGGCCTGAGAAACAATTTTTTACTTTTTTAGGCCTAAACTGCACTACATACACAAGGTGTTTTGACCACAGTGCATAGCCCATTATGTTAGACATATATCTGCTCCAGAATCATTTACTATACAAACTTGGCCTACAAATTGCAAGCAGTACACATAGAATCTGGGGCTATTTATTAGATATGATTTTCCTTCCCAGAATTGCCCATTATCAAACTCAGCTTATATGGCTTCTCACATGGCTGATATGACACTGATCTTAAACAAGCTAGAGTTGTCCCCCTTGATGCATTACCAGGTGCGACCAGTTTGTTTTCATCAAAATATTCACAGTTATTCATCGAGAGCAGTCAGAAAAATTGGATTTACCAGGCATGGTGGAGTGGTTTTAACTCTTAACCCTCTAAGTATTTTTAAACTATTTTTTATTAAATCTAGTCATGGCTGCTATGAAGCAGCCATGACTAGATTTGATAAAAAAAAATACATGACAATTTGACTAAGAAATAACTGGTCGAAATGTCTGTACAATTTGTAGGAGAAAATTTTGTTAAATGTGTTTAGATTTTACTTATTTTAGTGGCAAGAGATTTGCTGTACTGGGAGCAAATATCTGCCAGCGGCATGCAAAGAGTTATGCTAAGTTTTGTATGATGAGGAATTAATGATAGCAATAATTAGGTGGATGAAGAGAAGAAAGAAGAGAGTTGTACAGAAAATTTATTGCAAACTAAAACCTGATAGTCATTATACCCCCACAAAATGTCGGTCGGTTGGTCTGTCGTCGTTGTTGGTCCGTTGCACATGTAAACTTGTGGAGCGAACTATTTCCACAGTTTTAGTCGCATTTTCATGAAACTTCACAAAAATGATCAACATGATGAGGGGAAGTGTGTGACATAATTTTTTTCCAGATCAGATTCAAGATGGCTGACTGGCGGCCATATTGGATTTTGCAAAATACTTGTGGAGCGAACTTCTACAGTTTTTACTGCATTTTCATGAAACTTAATATAAATTGATCGACATGATGAGGAGCAGTGCGTGACATAAATTTTTTTCAGATCGGATTCAAGATGGCCGACTGGATGCCATATTGGATTTTGCAAAATACTTGTGGAGCGAACTACTTCCACAGTTCTAGTGACATTTTCATGAAACTTCACCAAAATGATCAACATGATGAGGAGCAGTGCGTGACATAATCTTTTTCCCGATCAGATTCATGATGGCCGACTGGTGGCCATATTAGATTTTTTTTTTACTTAAAAAAATTTAATGCCCCTTTTCAGTCACCCACACTAGGCGGTATGCCATGGTAGGAGTATATTGGGCGATAGACCATATCTAGTTTTTATTACTTTTTTGCATCAAGGAATAAATCAAATCTTGAACTCATACCCAGTTTACAATTAAAAAGAGAGCATGTGAGGTAGCCAAACAAAACAAGACTTAACTAGAAATCACTGCAAAGCCATTGGATGTATAGAGACTGTGGAATTGTGGGAATTCAAGACCCTTGTCCAGGTCCTTAACCCTTAAGGGCCTGGACAAGTGTCTTGAATTCCCATCAGACCACAGCTTCTATTCATTCAGTGGCATAGTAGTGATTTCTAATCAAGCCTTTGCTGCCTTAATAGATAGCCAAAGTTTGCTCAGAAACCTCTGCCCCCTGCCCCCCCCCCCCCCCCCCAACTTGTCTTTTGTCAATAGGACTTGTCTAATAAATTGGATTCAAACCATGTTCAGGGCTTGATTCAAACATGCTTTACTAAACTTTTTTCATAAATTTCTCTTTAAACTTAGGACGTGTTGTCACTTCTCAATATCGTCAATTAGCAAACTTATTCGAATGAGGGTTCATGAGCTTGCTTTTGAGGCCAAAAGTGAAAATTTTCCATCAGTTAGGAGAATGTTTATTCAAGTGTTGTCTAACCGTCATTTCAGGTAAAGACAAGCCTGTCACTTTGAAAATCTCTGGAGAGAAACTAACTCCCTCCTGGGAAATGATTCAGGAGGGTGACTGCCCCCCATGGTATACCATTCTTTCTTCTGTGATGGATAATTCTCTACCATAGGCTTTTTGTAGTCCTATCCATTGGGAGCTGTTAACTGTCAAAGTTCTGTATCCAGCTTTGACAAACTCCATGGTCTCAGAACAGGTACTTGAACATTTAACTGGTAGAGTGTTGAGATTTTTTTCAAAGGTGATTTGAAACATACCATATTTACTCTATGTATTGGGACACTCTATGATTTGGGACACACATTTTTTCCAGAAAACTATATTTTTTTTATGCTCCAAAGTTTGGGACATTCAGGAGATTTATTTCCAGTTGGCCCGTCGCTAGTAGCAGACGACACTCATAAAAAAAATTCTCGAGTAACTAAAAATTTTCATTTTTTGCTTCCAAAACATAGCTTATGATCCCTTATTGGATCGAGCGCAATGCGCTTGTTCCAATGAGGGATCATAAGCTATGTTTTGGAAGCAAAAAATGAAAATATAAATAAAAATTGGACGGCAATTTTCGTATACGGTGATGGAAAACGAATCACACACAACTTTATTCAGCATCAAATCAAGACCAGGCTGTGTTCTTTCCCCATTTTCTAAGAATTGGGACACCTGTGAAAATAATTATTTTTAGCTGTCCCAATACCTAGAGTAAATACGGTAAGTATTTTTTCAAATATACCGTGCTATTAGCTACGGAAGCCTTAGTTTAGCAAGATTTTGTTCATATATGATTGTTTTTGTTACAATTTATTGGAGAGTACCTATTGACACTCTCCGGTAAATTGTAACAGAACAATTTTATCAAAAAGTTCTTCATCTACAAATGAGAAAACAGAAAGTTAATGCATACAGTGTAAAGCCACTAAAGTGGGTCTTAGCACTTTTCAATAGAGCCATGATAGTGGCTTCCAGCACTAGCCAGTTAATCAAGAAGGGTTCCAGTGGACTGGAGTCAAATTACCTTTGGCTTTGGCTTATAATCTAGAGGCAGTAAGATTTGATTAGAAATTACTGCAAAGCTGATATACTTACAATGTGTGGCATGCAGTAAAAATTGTAGAAAATTGATCAGACCTTCAAGGCATTAGTAGAGACACAATATGTATCCATTCGATTTATTATGTGAACACGTGTCTTGGAATCCCTTAGTTTATCAAGATTTTTCTATGTCAGAATTTGCCACCCTCCTTATTTTGAATCAAGCGGGCAATAGAGGGTGAGGGTAATCGCTCGGCTCAAAATAACAGATGTGGATAAAGGGCTAAGTAATCGTGCATGATTCCACAGATTCTAGGAGAGCAGTACACATTATAGGTGATGTTTTATATTTTCATAAAGCTGCAAGCATGTTGACAGGAGGGATGCGAGGAGTGCAAATGCACCTCCCCAGAAAATTGGAGTTCCATTTGAGGGACTGTATTTGTGATTTAAAATGTTGATAGAATGGGGTGATATATCTTACCACAATATATTATACTCCCTGTGGCACAAAGAGTACAATGTTTCAGTATAAGTTGTTTTAACCCTTTACCGAACGCAGACGATATAAAAATTTATTATTTTAAATATCATTTTTTGAAGTTTTAAAAAAAATTTCAACTGCACCATATCATCTGACGCCTCGTTGGAATGAGCTTGTCAAGCTCGTTCCAATGAGGGGTCACATGATATAGTTTTGTTGAAATGTTTTGAAAAATAATATTTTTTCAGCTGCTGAATTTGCATATTACGCGGGTGGATGCGGCCGATTTGTTGGGTAAAGGGTTGAAACAAAAATGTTCTCCAGGGTTCATACAGCTCTTGAAAAACCCTTGAAAATGAGTTTTTTCTTGAAAAACCCTGGAATTTGAAATTAGCCCTTGAGAAATCCTTGAACTTTCAGAAATCTCTTGAAAAAGCCTTGAATACCAAGCTATTTCCTGGGCATTGTAAATATATGTGCACTCGCCTTTTACTTGTTTGTTGCGCTCGTGTCGCTCAGTTAATAAAAAACATAAAAAAGTATGGAACGTTTTACCAAGATTACTGTAACACAGATCACACTTTGGGTACCAGTACTTCCTGACTTCCAAAGTCAGATCCGTGTCACTTGAATCTTAGATTTTTAGAGCTCATACAACAAGCTGAATAGTATATGTAGCCATTGAAAAAAAAAGAAGAAACCCTTGAAAAACCCTTGAACTTTGTGAGCAAATTTTTGTATGAACCCTGTTCTCAAATGCATTTAGTTTTTGTGAAATGCCAAGGCACTACTTTCATACTTTTTTATAGCTTTGGCTAGAAAAAGTATCAAAATGCTGAGACGTTTTTCAGAAATTAGTTACATGGTCCTGGTGTTACAAGTCCTATCTGTTACACTGAGCTTATCGTTGTTTAATTTCTGCCAAAATCACATATTAACATGTATGTATGGTACATATCTAGAAAATAAAATATGCTCATCAACTTTAACGATCTGTTTTGAAAGTAATGCAAAAGTGCTTATATTTTAAATAGTAAATTTCACATAATATTTTCCCAAATGCTACCATGGAACTCCATATGCTACACATTTTTCAAATTTTTCTCCGCCGTGGAAAACCAACATAACCGGTGATCATTGATCGCCACTTATTGCACATATCTAACAAAATTGCATGCTACTCACCTAAAAGTTGTCAATACATTCCATCATTTCATTTGTAGTCTACACAGACATTGTTAGTGATATGTGAAGAAGGATATATAGTGGAGTTTCAAACACCAGACCCAGCCAAGATAGACTCTGCTCATTCATACAAGATTGCTGATCTTCCCTCGAGAGTGTATAAGTTTAACAGCATAAAGTCTCATTTGCGGGTATGTTTTTAGCAGTTATTTTTTGTCACAGTGTTACAGCAGAGATTATACAGTGGAACCCTGTTAATTGAATAGCCACTTTGCCAATGAAAATTATTCATTTAACAGGATTGTTCGAGTAACAGGGATTGTGTCACTTTCCTGTATTCCAGAGATAAACTTAGCATTTATTCTATTATATCTTGTTTGACAGAGCTCCATGAGCTCTATCAAACAAGATATAATAGATTAAATGCCTGTATTGGATGTACCAAGGCAAAATAGGTATATAAACAAAAGAAAATTGGGGAGAGTCAGGGTAATTTCTCCACAGGTTACAAGATTTTTTATTCAATTAACAGGAGTTTACTCTATAACCTATATTCAATTAACAGGTCAAATGTGTGGAGGTATGGTAAATGGTTTTGTGTTGGGAAATTATATTCAGTTGACATGGTTATTCAGTTAAGAGATATCCAATTAAGTGGGCTCCACTATAGTACATCAGGGATGTCAGTTTTCTGGCTTTTAACAGATTTCTGGCTTTTTCTTTATTTAGGATTTCATTTTACATTCCATCTTCTTTGTAGAATCGTTAACCCTTTACCCAACACAGACGATATCAAAATTTATTATTTTAAATATCATTTTTTTTTAAAAATTCAACAAAACCATATCATGTGACCCCCTTATTGGAACAAGCTCAATGAGCTCATTCCAATGAGGGGTCACATGATATGGTTTTCTTGAAATATTTTGAAAAATTAAATTTTTTCAACGTGGGTGATTCGTTAGGTAAAGGGTTAACAAGCTATGTGTTTCATTACGTGCATTTCATATTTAGAACATTCTTCAATTTCGTAATGCCAGTGTTTGAAATTAATCTCCCTTCATCATAAAATGTGCATTATTTGAGGGCTTTCTTTTCTCTGTCTATTTTTACACTTCAGAAATTCTCTTTTTGTACGATACAAGTTCCGTGGTTATAAATTGTAATTCAGGTGAAATGGAAAAGTAAGTTGACAGGGTGCTGGTATGAGTTAAAAGATGTCCATAATCAATATTTGTTGGATAACATTAACAAAAAATTAAATATTGCCAAGAATATTTATACCCCCACTTTCAAAGAAAATGGGGGTATACTGGATTACATGTGTCCGTGCGTCCGTCCATGTGTCTGTCCATCTGTCTGTGTGTGAGTCCGTCCGAGAATATTCATAACTTTCATAACTTAAGTAAATTATTATTTTCTGTAATATATGTTGGTCATAGGTATGCCCACATTGGTCATAGGTATGCCCACAATGCCCACACTAGTTTTTTTTTTTTTTTTATTATTACTTGTTGACTTGAAAATTGTAGGAAATAGACATTATTATTTGTCTGTACAGCCTGTATCTCAGATATGGGTTATCGGATTTCAGTGAAATATGGCATGCAGCTTGCCTATGACAAAGGCTTCTGCCTCATTGCATAAAACTTCCAAACACCAAACAATTTACCATACCTTTTGACTTATAAATTGTTGGAAATTGTTGAAAACTTTTGAAGAAAATGGGGGGGGGGGGGGGGGGGGGTATACTGGATTAGGGTTGTCAGATTTCAGTGAAATATGGCATGCAGTTTGCCTATGACAAAGGTTTTTGCCTCATTGCATAAAGCATCCAAACACCAAACAATTTACCATACATTTTGACTTAGAAATTTTTGAAAACGTTCAGAGAAAAAGGGGGGGGGGGGGGTGGTATACTGGATTGCATCCACTCATCTGCACATCCGTCCATCAGTCCATATGAGAATATTCATAAATAATGTTTGTTGGTAAAGGTATGCCCATACTAGGCGGTACCCCACAAGGGGGTATGCACTGGACGACAGTCCAGCTCTTGTTTGTTATGAAATGTTTTGTAGTGATGGTGTGAATTATGGTTTTCCAGGATATTGCTCTTCACAATCACAGAAGAATGCAAGTTTTCAGTTTTTATCATGCCCACATTCTTACCTGTAGAACAAACATAGGAACTAAGTATTTACAACCCTTGTAAGAACCTCGAGAGGTGAAGCAGTGCTTGTTTACAGTGGTAAACACACTCTGTTTTACTGGTAAAATACAACCCAGTCACCAATGCTTGGAGTGAAAATCCTCTGAAAAAATGGCAACATCAGGATAAACGATTGGCTGGACCTGACTTCATATCCATGTTGCAGTCACGATTTGCCTTTGTGACCTTGAGCACCAATAAATAAATAAATAAATAAATAAATAAACAGTATTTACTAATGATTTAATCCTTTGCTCACTGATGTTAAAATCTGGAAATTTGAAGCAGAAAATTTTTCCCTTTCCCGCAATGCAACTATGAATTTAACCAATTCAATCTTGTTGACAGAGCTCATTTAGCTTTGTCAAACAAGATTGAATTGGTGAAATTCCAACTTGCATTATGGGAAAAATTATCTATTACCTTAATTATTGTAAATGAAAAGGAAAATTGAGTTCATTTAAAAATAACTCTTTTCAGCATGAAGAAGAACTTGAGAGAAAAAGAATTGAAGAAGAAGAAAGAAAGAAGAAAGAAGAGGAAGAAAAAAGGAAGAGAATTGAAAGAGGACTTGAGACTGAATCAGAGAATGGTGAAGAAGAAGAGGAAGAAAAAGGTTAATTGATTAGTTAGAAGACCAGACTTCTAATCTTGAGTTTATGACTTTGAAACTGTATTGTCTTAATTATGTGAATGACATTTATGAGCAGGTCACTTTACTCCACCTGACCCAGTCAAAAAGTGATGTACTACCAGGGTATTTATCAACCTGATGGCACACATTCCATTAACCAGTTTAACTCTCAGAATCCGGGAGTCAAGTTTTCTTGCCTGTGATGTAATACGACAGGTAATCTGGCTGTGATGGTTTGGCTATCTTTGGGCTGGGGAGAATTAAACACTGAGCAGGTGCTTCTAGTCAAGTGTTATCTGCCTGAATAGGCAGACAACACTTGACTAGAAGCACCTGCTTTACTGTAAGTTTTTCGCAGTATGTCATGTTCAATAAATTCATTCTGATTCCCCCGGCTTCTAAGAGTTAATTGAGACTCCAGTGTAGCTTGTCCCCATTTATGAATTTGGAAATGCTGACATTTACTTACCATTGCATAACCCTTTACCTAATGAATTAACCGCATTTGACTGCATAATGTACACATTGAAAAAGAGATTTTTTCAAACTATTTCAACAAAACCAAATCATGTCGCACCTCATTATTCAAGCTCTTTCCCATGAGGGGTCACATGATTTGGTTTTGTTGAAATTTTTTTTAAAATTTGAAAAATAATCAGAAATACCAAATATTGATATTGTGTGCATTGTGTTATGGGTTAACAGTTTACAAATAGAAAACAACACTAGCCAATAATTTGTTGAATAACTATAAAAATTAATTTGTTTTCCTTAGAAACATAGCTTAAGCTTCCTCATTGGAACAATCCCAACAGGCTCATTCAGTAAGGGGACATTGGAACAGTTCCAATGGACTCTTTCAATAAGGGGTCATAGACTATGTTTTTGAGGCAAAAATCTGAAAAATGATAATATTTGAATGGTAATACAGTGGAGCCCACTTAATTGGATATCTCTTAATTGAATAATCCTGTTAATTGAATATAACTTCCATACACCAATTGATCATACCCCACTCTTAAAGAGAATGGGGGTATACTGGATTACATCCATCTGTGCATCTGTCTGTCCATCCATCTATCCACACCGCATCTCTGCAATGAGTGGATAGATTTCAATGAAATTTGGTATGAGTGATCCTTGTGACAAGCCACTCCTGCACATTTCATAAAAAAGTTGCCCACATATTTTCCACCAGAGTTATTGCCCTTACCTTACTTATGCTTTGCCCATTCAGCACTGCAGTGTGGGTATAACTGCCTTCAGCAATAGCTACCATACTTTCGGTGCAAATTTAACGTGTTGATTGTATATAGCTGTTAATTGAATAAAAAAAAATTTGTAATATGTGAAGAAATTAATGTGACAGTCCCCAAATTTCCTTTCTTTATAGTCCTATTTGGCCCCAGTCTATCCAGTACAAGCATATAATCTATTATCAGGCAGGATATAAAGGATTAAATGTTCAGTTTATCTTTAGAATGCAGGAAAAGTGACCAAATCCCTGTTAATTCAATGCTCCTGTGTATTAAATAATTTTCATCAGCAATTTTTTATTAACAGGGTTCCACTGTATTTGTGAATAACTCTAGCTGGTTAAGGACATTATGTTAGGTAAAGAGTTAATGTCTTGCTGTGAGCCCAAGGCCTCAAGATCCCCCATGTTTGTGCCTATAAATGCTGTGCCCAAAATATGAAGAAGCACCCAAAATGGGAGATGGGTGTGGTAAATGTTCTCAATAAGATGCTAATTTTTTTATGTTTCTCTCAATATATTTCCTGGTCATGTGCAGGAAATGTATGGAGCCAATATCACTATCCCTATGTTTTGAGCAGTTCCTGTGTGTGCATTCTCGATTTCTTTGATGAATGCTTTTATGTTTGTTCAGTATGGATGTCAGGACTCCAGTTTCTATTTCTAAGTATGGGATTTTCTGAGGTTTTAATGATGCATTGGGTAGTGTGGTTGATTTTAACCCTTTACCTAACGTAACGGCCAAAACCGGCCAGCGCTATTCTCAAAAATCGCCAATTAATTTTCAAAATATTTTCATTTTTTGTCTCAAAAACATAGGTTATGACCCCTCGTTGGAACGAGCTCGTCGAGCTCGTTCCAATGAGGGGTCATAACCTATGTTTTTGAGACAAAAAATGAAAAAATTTAGTTATTCAAGAATTTTTTTTGCAAGTGTCGACTGCTTTTCATGTTAGGTAAAGGGTTAAAGATTGTCCACATGGATGCTGACTTCTTGCTATGGTAAGGCTTCACTGATAAAGCCAAATTTTGAGAGTTCTAAAGTAATCCATTTTTACAATTTTGGTCTTTATGTAGATCTTGAAAAGACCACCATTACAATCCCAGAGGCCTGAAAACTGCATTTTGGGAAGGTCAGATTTTCTCCCCTCTCGTTAAATCATTATTAACCTGCTGGATCTGTGTTTTCACCATTGCGACGAAATAAGATCAATCAAAAAGATGTGTTCTCTCCCGCTTATTCTTTCCATGAAGATGAAATTGTTCTTAACTGGTAGAGTGCTGGAAGCCCATATTTGGGCTTTGTTGTGAGGTGCAAGCTCTGAGACTTAAAGGTTTCAAACACAGTGGATGTGTTTCATATTACCTTTGAAGTGAAATTATTTAGTTTGTATGGTTTTGCCTTGTTACAATTTATGGGAGAATGCCTATGGGCACTCTCCCATAAATTCTAACAAGGCAAAGAAATGTGAAAAAATTTTAACAACTAAAAATAATTTAGCACTCTACCAGTTAATCCTCAAAGGCCAGGAGATTTTTATCCATTTGTGCTACACTTTGACAGTCTTTATCCTGGGGCTTTGCAGTTGTTTCTAGGCAAGTCCTGGCTGCCTTTATAGGCAGCCAATACTTGCCTAGAAACATATGCCAAAAAAAATGTAAGCTCCAAGTTTACCCAAGACTCAATGTTGGGGCACCTGTTAAATTGCAGTAAAAAGTGATCAAGGTCAGAATTTGGCCATCAAGGATTAACTGTTTACCTAACAAATCAGTCATAAATAGCGAGGATCTTCCATGAGTCTAATGTTTATGGTGAAGTGTCCAAATGAAGTTCTGTAAATGAGGACCAAGCCTTTCATGGTATTGAAGCCTCATTTACAGAACAAGTTTGATACATTTCACTACACACTGGGGATGAAGATTTTATTTTTCATTTGATCTAAAACCTAATGAAATATGTCTGAATATACTGAGAAACAAACATAACCTCCTGTAAGACTTAGAAAGCAGTAAGTTCTTTGGCAGCGCATTCACTACAAAAAAAAAAGTCTCCAATAATATTTTGAAGGAGCCAGTAATAGCTTTTGATTTTTGAATCATCATTTCAATCAAAATCTATTTTTTTATACGTAGCATATGAAATAAAAACAGACATTAAGAGGTCAATCGTTTGAACATTGGGCTTTAACCCTCTTCCCAACACACATTATTTTAATTATATTTTTTCTCATTTTTCAAAAATATTTAAACAAAACCATATTATATGACCCCCTCATTGGAACAAGCTCAACGAGCTTGTTCCAGTGGGGGGGGGGGGGGGGGGGGGGGTCACATGATATGTGATTTTTAAAAAGAAATTAAATAAAAAAAAAATTTCAACTAAATTTGTAAATTACTCGAGTGGGTACGGTCATTTCAGGTAAAGGGTAAACTCTTTACCTAACAAAAGCAGATGAAACTTGCAAACAAAATTCTTGAATAACTAAATATTTTCATTTCTGGCATCAAAAACATTGCTTGTGATCCCTCGTTGGAATGAGCTCATTCCAATGAGGGTTCATAAGCTATGTTTTTGAGACAAAATTTTTTTTAAAAATACTGAAAATTGAATGGTAATTTTTTGTGAATAGCGCTGGCCGGTTTTGGCTGTTATTTTGGGTAAAAGGTTTAACCAAAAGGTTGTGGTTTTATCCTGACCAGCGCTAAATGTATTGTGTCATCGAGCAAGACATGTAATCCTGATTGCCCATGTGGGGGCACAGAGGCACTGTGTGCTGAGGCAAATTATATGTTGATGTGCACTTGTTTTAAACTTCTCCTGACTCAGCAGAGTTAGTTAGTATAGAGTTTGACAGTTGCTTGCCATTGCTCAGTGGTTCTCTGTAGGTACTTTGGATTCATCCACTTGTAAAACTACCTGACAGAATGTGACCCTGGCTGTTGAAAGTGCTGTTAAAGCAACAATAAGGAAACAAACAAATAAACAGCACCCCTTCTCACCTGTTTGCACTGGTTAGTATGGTATAGGTTGATACCATTTGGCATGATGTGTTTGTAAAGGTTAGAGGAGTTGTCTTATGTTTATCAGTGCTAGAACATTTATTCTGTGTCATACTATGATTGTAGTTGAAGAAAAAGTTGAAGACTGGCAACCATACATTCCAGAAGAACCAAGCCCTATACTAGATGCCATATATAGTGAGGAAGGACAATTCTGGCTTTCAATGGTAGGTATCACTGACATAGACACTGGTCTGATCGGGGTTCATTGGGTTTCTTGAAAACCTTGAAAGTCCTTGGATTGAAAATGTGGTTTTCAATAGGGCCCTGGGAATCAAACTTTTTCCATTTGAATCAAATACATGTGTTTAACCCTTTACCTAACCTGAAAAGCAGACGATACTTGCAAGCAAAATTCTTGAATAACTATTTTTTTTGCTTTTTTTGTCTCAAAAACATAGGTTATGACCCCTCATTGGAATGAGCTCGACAAGCTCGTTCCAAAGAGGGGTCATAACCTATGTTTTTGAGACAAAAAATGAAAATATAATGAAAATAAACTGGCGATTTCTTAGAATAATGCTGGCCGGTTTTGACCGTTACATTGGGTAAAGTGTTAAGGTACGATTTTGAACTGAATACAAATCTCGTCAGTATATATGGTGACTGCATAGATCACAGTTGACACATTTCTCGCATTTCTGCCCTTTCAAGTTCAGGCATTGTTAAGCCATCTGTACAACTGATATATGCACATACATTCTGACATTACGTCTGCATGTTTGCCGCTAATGATTTGATTCATGCTCAGCTACTGACTTTTAAACTAATAACCACTCGACAGCTCTGACTCACCAGTTAACCATAATATTCTTGATATTAACATAATTAGTTGGAAATAATGACCACATATAATGATGTACATAAAAAGAAAGTACATAAGTTTCTTTGATCGACATTGGGATATTCGATTTCGGTTTTCGTCAGTCATGTAATTGAAAATCAAATTGATTCGGACAAACACTTCTAAATTTGAATCAAATTTGAAGATATGCAGGGTCCCAGTTTTCCATGTCTTGAAATGAAATTTGTGAAAGTCCTCTGATTTTTAAGGGCGCTTCAGAGTTAAACTCCGACTAACCTGTGAAATGAGAAAATGCATTGAATGTAAAAAGATATCAGGACTTATGGCCTAGCAGTTGTTTTTAGTCGAATGTCATCTGCCCTATTATCTGACACACTGCTTGGGAGGGGCTGCTTAAGCTCAGTCTGGCAGTTTCTCACATGACAGCATATAGCATCAGCCTAATATTTAAAGAAATGCATTTTGCACTTTATGAGCTGCTCGGTTCATCCGTGCATTGAGGCAGATAACCAGAGATGATATTTCGTAATTAAAGTATGCTGGTTGCATGGAATATAATGAGTCGGTGTGAATTGATACGGTTGGAATTGGTAGTCTCCACGTCATGAAGATCGAGCATTCCATTTCTTACCAGGGTGTATTTGTATTGCACTTTTGGATAAGTAATATTCCAACACCAAGAAGTCCATTATTTCTCTTGCATGGGGGATCACCTCACACATTAAGAACGTAAATAGCCATAAACTCTTTTGTAGAACATTCCCTAGGCAATTCACTGTGACACCATTCACACACTGTGTGTACTCATGCACCATTGATTGTACAATATTATAAGTATTTATATGTAATGGTGAGGTATTTATTAGGCATTAGCCTGTTTACCGAACCTTCTCAAGTGAATAAAATATTGTTTAAAAATCTGCCGGAATAGGTAGACAACACTTGCCTATGCAGGAAGCCAACAATGATGAAGGAACATTGTTATGTCATCTGCAGCTGTGTACTTGTCTGTGAGACAGTAAGTACCACAAAAAATAATCTGAGTCTATATGGGTTAACCCTTTACCCAATGCAAACAATATCAGAATTTATCATTTTAAATATCATTTTTTAATTTTTTTTCAAAAAATTTCAACAAAACCATATCATGGGACCCCTCGTTCCAACGAGGGGTCACATGATATGATTTTGTTGAAATTTTTTTGAAAAATATTATTTTTTCAACTGCTGAATTTGCATATTATGCGGGCGGATGCGGCCAATTTGTTGGATAAAGGGTTAAGCATTTTTTGTTTACTATTTGTCTAGTGTCATCCCCATGGGAACACCAGGAAGTGAAGGTACTGTGATAAACAATCTTTATTTTACTGGTAAAATAGGACCTGGTCACCATTGCCTGGGGTGGATGTCCTCTAAAATGGGCAACATGGGTATAAACATTGGCTGGACTTGACTTTACCTCCATGCTGCAGTCACGATTAGCCATTGTGCAGAAGTATGTGACCTTAACCCTTTACCCAACGCAGACGATATCAAAATTTATTATTTTAAATATCATTTTTTCAAATTTTTCAAACAATTTCAGCAAAACCATATGTGACCTCTCATTGGAACGAGCTCGACGAGCTCGTTCCAACGAGGGGTCACATGATATGGTTTTGTTGAAATGTTTTGAAAAATAGTATTTTTTCAACTGCTGAATTTGCATATTACGCAGGCGGATGCGGCCAATTCGTTGGGTGAAGGGTTAAACACGGATAAATAAATAAATTTGTCAAATGTCAGTATGAGTTCCTGCTGTTCCACATCCAAATAGACTGGGTTCAACCTTAGTCTTCTAAGTGTTAACTAATATCTCTATTCTTAAAATCTTACTCAAACTATATGCATACAGCTTGAAATAGTCTATAAAAACATTTAGAAGGTCTTGAAAATGGCTTGATATGGTCGTTGAAATAACTTTTATCCTTACCCCTTAAAGGCTGATTTCTAACTTTTACGAACTCAGAACAGGTGCCCTTACCATGCTATCATGTGGAGGTCCTGTTGACAACAGAAAATTAGGTAGGCAGTGGTTTCTTGTCAAGTCTTGGCTTCCTGTTAAGGCAGCCATGACTTGACAAGAATCACTGCTATGCCACTGGAAGATTAGAAGCTGGTGGGAATTCAGGACACTTGTCCAGACTCTTAAGGGTTGAGACAATGAAACCTGTGTGACAGACCAACTAATGTTGGCCCAATAATGATGTATTCTTAAAACAAACAAAAATGCATAGATACACTTTAGGTTCATTTATAAATTTTTGTACGCATTTGACACACACTTCTCATGCATCTTGCTTGCAAGAAAATAACAGATTATACAAACATAACAGAACCAAAGACAATATTCTTACTTAATAACTTAAATTTTCCCCAAAGATAACTCATGACCTCTCATTGGAATGAGCTTGACAAGCTCAGTCAAATTGAGGGCAATCAGTTATGTTTTGGAGGCAAAAAAATAGAAAATAGAGCTTTTCTTGGCACTAATATTACAAATAAGCAGTTACACATGCCCAAACCGTTTTGAAATTACACCTATCGCTTTTGATCACAAATCAGAAAGCAGGTAAATGGTGAATCCAGCAATGCAATACATGACCAACCAAAGTTCATGGCAGGGCTTAAAATTTGTACGAGAATCAGAACTGATTTTCACAAATGACTGTTGCAAGGAAAGCAATGAGAATCAACTATGATTCCCACAAGATGTTCATTTGATTCTGTTCTAGGTGGCTGGCTATATATAGACAGAATGAGATGTGTGTTTGAATCGGTGGGTGTTTTACATAACAAGTTGGAATTGCGCAGGCATATTTTGTGAGAGCTGTTCTGTGTTTATTACATATGCTCATGCATTAAAATTTATTAAAATAAACAAATTTTAATTCTGATGTTTAAACCAAAGATGAAGAGTCTGTTATTTCTTTTCAACCTACTCACAATTGTTTACAATTGGCTGTAACATAAGTGCAAGCCCTACTTCGGAACTAACTCAAGCTTTTAGAATCTTTTCCAAACGAGTTGGAAAAGTACTAGAGTGCAAAAGCACGAAAAAGATCGAAAAAAAGGGTCGAGCGAGACCAGCGCTCGAAATTACAGGTACTCTCTCTGCACACCTCTTGCGTTTACCGAGCACATGCGCAACAACCGTGATGTCAATTCCTTTATTTTCCGCCATTGTATGTGGTCGGAAATTTTTGTAACTTGTGCTAATTATGCTGTTTATTCTTTGTGAACAACTTATTCTACATATTTAGTGTGCTAGTGGATTGTATCCTTTTATCAAGCTACCAAATTATTATTATTTAATGTTAATTTGTATTTTTATTGCTTGTCTCTTCACACTTTATCTTGTCTTTCCCCCACGTGTGAACACGACCTTAGTACTGTTTTCCATCGGCGGGAAGCTTGATTATTATTTTGATATCATGCCTAAGACTATTCCTTGTACCTCTTGTTTGCAGGTGAAACATGTGGACGTTTCTCATGCCACATGTGTCACTTGCAACAATTGCACTCAGGCCCAATCATGTGGTATTTGTGGGGTTTGGTCCTCTAAATTCTGGGCTTCTGTGAACAAGGTGGTTCTTTCCAGAGCTAGAACCCCTTGTTCTTGGGGTAAAGGTAGCCGTGCCGTAGCAGGCATTTCTGCTGGTGCACGTGGTGACTCTGTCACACAAGATTCGGATCTGCCTTCTGTGGCGAGTTCCTCTGCAACTGTTGGCGGTGTTAGTTCAGTGATACCTGACGAGGAGACCGTGGTCTCTTTGTCTTCTGATGTCACTATTGAGGCGTCTGTTTTCGTTGAGAGCTTTTCCGAGGTCAGCTCGGTAACCCTCTCCGATCTGCCTCCTACACCGTCGACCGTTGTTGAGGAAGTTGCTACTCCAGATCCTATTCTGTCTGATGGTGGCTCTTCCATCTCCTCTGGGGATGGTCTACAGTCTCGGGGGACCGAGGCTGTATCTGCTGGTGTGTCTGTGTGCTCTCAGCCTCCCCCAGCCTCGCAGCGGGGCTGTGCGGGTTTGCTGTCTGCTCTGTCTCATCTGGCTAGGTTTGCTCCTAGTCGGTTGAGCCGGCCGGTCGCTTCGGCAGCGATTCCTCGTCCCTCGAGTGAATCATTTTTCGTACCACCTTCCCCTGCTAGTGTGCCGCCTAGCGGGATGGTGTTGGGACGTTGGCATCCAGGGCCTGCTGTTCGGCAGCGGTCAGTGACAGCCCCTGTTAGCTGTCACTCTCGGAACCTTCCTCCAGTGATTCCTCACTGTGTTCCGGGTCTGGGTGTCGATCGATGCTTGCCGTCGGTCTCAGAGGATAGGCAGTTGGGGCCGTCTGCTGCGTAGAAGCCAATGACAGGTTCCTGTCATTCTTGGGACAATCCTCCAGTGTCTTCTCACCGTGTCCTAGGTCCAGCTACCGATCGACGTGCGCCGTCGGTCTCTTTAGAGGATTTGCAGGCAGGACCTTCTGTTTCGCAGAGGTCAGTGATGGCCCCTGGGCATCACAATCCGGACTATCCTCCGGTGTCTTCTCACCGTGCTCCTATTCTGTCTGCCGATCGACGTTCGCCGTCGGTCTCTTCTGAGGATTTGGGTTCTTCTACCAGAATGGTCCATTGGGAGGACTCTCCGTCGGGCGATTCTGCTGCGACGGATTCTCAGGGTGACCTGCGCCAGGCCGTTTTGGCGCTCACCCGGTTGCTTTCTGGCAACCCTCAAGTTGGCCTCCCTGTGCCTTCTGAGGCACAACCTCCTTTGGTCGGTCGCCGAGATGTCTCGCCTGGCCCCGTGGATACTGCACAGTATTCACAGGAGGTTTCTGCTGGTCAGCCCGAGTTGGGCTACGTCTCCTCTGCTACGGAGGATGACGAGTATCTTGAAGGTGATGGGCCCCCCTCGTCAGTCTTGGGGCAGGCTTTGGATTTCATCTTTGGCTTATTGCCGGACGTTCAACCTTCCGATCAGCCTTCTGTGACCGTCCGGCCGCGGTCCACTGTGGAGCGCCGTAACCCTGTTGAGCCTTCTAGCTCCAGGGCTTTGCGTCCTCTGCAATCGGCTCAGGTTGTTGAGTCCTTCCAGGGCTTAGATGCCAAAATGCGTTCTAAGGCCCTCAAGGGTTCCTTCTTTTCTAGAGCTGATGCCTTTCTGCCTCCATTGCGGTTTCGTGTGTACGATTCCGTCTCTCCACCAGTCTTCCAAGGGATGACTACTGTGGATGAGGATTCTTCTTCCCTCGGGTTGACTAAGCCTAAGTCGGCAGTTCTCCCGATGTCGGTAGTTGAGTCTATGGTGGGCCTGTCCCGAGAGATGCTGGGTATGTTATCTCTCGCGGACCATGTCGTCGCTGCTCTGGCTGAATATTTTCCACCAGGGGAGTTTGATGATGCTCAGGCGCCTTTTCGCGTTTTGTAACAGGCTCTTATGAACTTGACACATGCTCACGCCTGTAACACGGCTAATTTGGAGCTGGCACGCCGGGATGCGGTGTTGGATTCTTTACCATCCCTTCCTTCTGAGCAACGTGCTGTTCTGAGGTCTGCCTCTTTGGTGGGACCTCAGTTGTTCCATGGTTCCGTGGAAGCTGTTCGTGGCGAAGTTCTTCGTCATTCGAAGGACCCGCTTTTGCTGAGACAGCTTGACCAACCTGCTGCTGCAGGTGGGGGTCGTTCCAGGCCCGCCAAGCATGCTGCTGCATCTGCCTCGTCGGCGACGTCAGCTACGCCTTCGGCTACGTCTGCTCCTTCTGCTCATAAGAAGCGCCGACGTGGCCAGGCTCGCAGGCAACCTCAGGCTGGAAAGTCTCAGGACTCTGTCACTTCCCGAGGTGGTTTCTCCTCTCGGGGGCCTCGTCGAGGCCGCAAGTGAAGGTTCTCACCTCGATTCGCCTCCAGTCGGGGGAAGGCTGTCGCTGTTTTACGACCGTTGGACAGAGATAACGTCGGACTCTTGGGTCCTCGACGTCATTCATTCCGGTCTGTGACTGTCCTTCCATCGGCACCCCAGTTTATCTCGGGTGCCCCTACCGACTCAGGTCCCTTCTGATTCTCTGCGTCGGGACCTTCTGGTGCAGGAGATCGACAATCTCCTCACCAAAGGGGCGATCGAGGTGGTCAGGAACACCCTTTCACCGGGGTTTTACTCGAGACTTTTCTTGGTGCCGAAGAAAAACGGCCAATATCGTCCTGTCATCGATCTGAGTACCCTGAACGAGTACATAATAGCTCCTCATTTCAGTATGGAGACTTTCCGGTCGGTTCGACGTTCGGTTCATCAGGGCGATTTTGCGGCCAGTATCGACCTGAAGGATGCCTACTTCCATGTACCCATTCATCTGGCGTCACGGAAATACCTTCGGTTCTCATTTCGGGATCGAGTTTTTCAATTCAGAGCTCTCCCGTTCGGTTTGAACCTGGCTCCTTGGGCCTTCACCCGACTGTTGTCACAGGTGCTTGCTTTCCACCGCACTCAGTCGGCAGTGACTTGTCAGCCTACCCAGACGACATCCTCCAACGGCACCACGATGCTGCTGTTCTGGAGTTCGATGTCCGGCAGTTTCTTTGCCTGCTAGCGTCGCTGGGTTTCAGACTCAATCGCGAGGAGTCGGATCTTCTTCCTTCTCAGCGATTCCATTATTTGGGGATGGATTTTGACACTCTTCACAATGTAGTGTCGGTCTCCCAAGCTCGGGCGACGATTCTTTCCGCCTTGACTCGGGACCTGCTTCAATCTTCCTCGGTCTCGGC
This sequence comes from Pictodentalium vernedei, assembly GCA_031216915.1. Lineage (NCBI taxonomy): Eukaryota > Metazoa > Mollusca > Scaphopoda > Dentaliida > Dentaliidae > Pictodentalium > Pictodentalium vernedei. The sequence goes on along the minus strand of CM062288.1, from coordinate 51,005,522 downwards.
CAGGACTTTCCTTCGGATGCTGGGCCTTTGCGGTTCGGTGACAGATCTCATTCCGCTCGGTCGCTTGTTTGTCTGACCTCTCCAACACTTTCTGTTGGATCATTGGCGTCCGAATGTAGATCTGCTGGACCTGGAACTCACTATTTCTCGGTCTCTGCTTTGTCACCTCCGCACTTGGGCAGATATTCCCTGGCTTACACAGGCTTTTCCGCTGGATCTTCCTTTGGCCGATCGCATCCTTACTGTGGATGCCAGCGATCGGGGCTGGGGTGCGACATTGGATCCTCTCGGCCTGTCTACTCACGGAGAGTGGGACAGCGAGCAGGTGGGCCTTCATATCAACCAGAAGGAGCTCCTTGCTTTTCTGTTGAGTTTTCGGCTTTGGATCCCTCATCTGTCGGACCATGTTGTCATACTTCTTTCGGACAATTCGACAGTAGTGGCCTACATACGGAATCAAGGAGGCACACATTCGATTCCCATGTATCGGCTGCCTCGGGATTTTCTTCTGTTGGCACGGGATGTGAACGCTCGGGTGTCCATTCGACACATTCCCGGGCGTCTCAACGTCCTAGCCGACTCCCTGTCCCGACGCGACAGTGTCCTTCCAACCGAATGGATGCTACATCGGTCGGTGTTTCAGGCGATTTGCGAGCAGTGGGGCCGTCCTCAGGTCGACCTTTTTGCTACTCGCAGGAATCATCAGGTAGAGACCTTTGTCTCCCCTTGTCCAGATCCTCTGGCATTTGCAGTAGACGCTCTGTCTCTGGACTGGACAGGTTGGATTGGCTGTGCCTTTCCTCCTGCACCGATTCTTCCTCAAGTATTAGCGAAGATTCGTGCATGCAGTTGCAGGATCATTCTGATCACACCCCTGTCTCCACAGAGGGTGTGGATGAATCTGCTGCGGCCTCTATTGGCTGATCGACCGATTCGTCTACCTCTACGTCGCGATCTTCTTTCACAGGGTCGTCCCAGGAAGTATCACAACAACCTGGCGAGCCTGTCCCTTCACGCCTGTCTTTTATCAGGTCCAGTCTCCGACGTAGAGGTTTTTCGAGACGATCAGTGGAGTGCATTTCTGCATCACGGCGACATTCCACTGGCATGACTTATGCCGCCAAGTGGAAGGTTTTCTGCCGCTGGTGTGCAGATCACAATGTGAATTACCGTGATCCGTCGATCGTTCAAATTGTGGATTTTCTGGTTTTTCTTTTTGACTCCAAGGGCCTCCAGCCTATTACGATTAAGGGCTATCGGTCTATGCTGTCTGATACTTTCTCTTATGTGGGAAAGCGGTGCATCGGTCGTAATCTTTTTCTCTCCAAACTTATTCGGCACTTTTCTTTGAAGAGGCCTCGAGTTTTGCGTCTTACACCCAAGTGGAACTTGGCATGGGTGTTGCACTGTTTGGAGGGGGCGCCATTCGAGCCTTTATCTGAGACCGACATGCGTTTTATCACCTATAAGACGGCTTTTCTTCTAGTGTTTGCTTCTGCTCGTCGAGTCAATGAGCTTCATGTGCTATCTGTTGATTCTGCCTTCTTCCGCAATGAGGCTAACAGTGTCACCTTCACTACTGATTGCTCTTTTCTGGCTAAGAATCAACTTCCTGATTCGGTACCTCCTCCCATCTGCATTCGGGCTCTTCCCTCTGTAGATGGCCGGAGGCCTCTTCTTTTTCCTGTTCGTGCGATCAAGACTCACATTACTCGCACTCAGTTCATTAGGAGGGGTCGGAAGAGATTCTTTCTGTCTCTCATTCCTAAGAGGCAGTCTATCTCTTCCCATTCTATTTCCAGGTGGATCTGTCTTGCAATCAAGCTGGCTTATTCTCGCTTGTCTGCGTCGGATCTTGTTTCGAACCGGCTTAATGCTCATAAGGTTTGTGCCATTTCTACATCCTGGGCGATCTCCAATTCTGTTTTGCTCCGTGATGTTATGAATGCGGCTTACTGGAGGAATGCTTCTACCTTCTCCTCCTTTTATCTCCACCACCTTCAGCAGAAATCTGAGGACCTTTATTCTTTAGGCCCTCTCGTTGCTGCTCAGGCTGTTGTGCACCCTCGTTAAATTGTTTTTGTCGAGGTTGCGCTTCGCTCAGCCTTGTTCTTTTCAGGTGCCTTCTCTTTATCTTCATTACAGGTTTTCGATTTTGTTCTCTGCCATCCTTGCTTTCGTTCTGCTACTCTTGTTGGTATTGGTTATGTGATTCACCTCCTCCTATTGTTTATTCAGCCAATTGTAAACAATTGTGAGTAGGTTGAAAAGAAATTAAAATTTTTTAGTAAATTTTGTTTTTTAACATACCTACCACAATTGTTTACCGGAGGCCCACCCTCCTTGGGGATATCTTTGATATCGATGCCTCCCCGCTAAATCACAAACTTCTCGTTGGCGGAAATACGGAATTGACGTCACAGTTGTTGCGCATGCACTCGGTAAACGCAAGAGGTGTGCAGAGAGAGTACCTGTAATTTCGAGCGCTGGTCTCGCTCGACCCTTTTTTTCGATCTTTTTCGTGCTTTTGCACTCTAGTACTTTTCCAACTCATTTGGAAAAGATTCTAAAAGCTTGAGTTAGTTCCGAAGTAGGGCTTGCACTTATATTACAGCCAATTGTAAACAATTGTGGTAGGTATGTTAAGAAACAAAATTTACTAAAAAATTTTAATTTTTGTTTGAAGCTGTTCTGATCAAATGGATAAAAAAAATAGAAACAACCTTTAGGGAACCAGATTTGTTATCCTTTCTATTCAGTGTGTTTGTTGAAATTTGTATCGCTGTTTCTCTTCGGTTGGTGTCCATTCACACCAAACCATTTGGTGGCCATTTCTGATAGTAAAAATATAAGTACAAATTTGGGCGAATTTGCAAAACAGCACTTTATTTTGCTTTGGTTGTTTTCATTTTCACACTACATAATAAATGATCGATAAATGTACAATGAAATTTGGAAACTTTTCGAAGCGTAATTAATGACTCGATGGGAAAGGGACTATTGTCCTTTCCATAACCCCCCAATGGTAAATAAACTCTGGAATAATACAAAATCAAGAAAATATCTTTTAGTTTTCAGCTCCCGATTACGTGTAATATATTTAACTTCGCCGTCGTTACGTTTCTGTGATTTTAGCTCGGTCGAAAATTATATGAACGATTTTTTTAATTCTCTATGGGAATTTGTGTGTATTTTCGGAAGAGCGTCCATTTTGCAACAATGCACAAGTGACGTAATTGGGACCGTCCATTTGAGAACAGGTAAATTTGAATTTTCACGGCTTGCCTTTGCAGAAGACGTGTTTTGACGAAGTTGGAATATCAGTTCGTCGTGATGATGGTTCAAAATAAAACTCAAGTCTTGTTCAAAACGCGTTAGTGAATTAGTGAATAAATAAAATATACATGTATTGTAGTCGTGACGTAAATTATTTTATTAATACGTGCCGTACCAGTTTTCCAAACTTTCATGTCTTGCCGACAACTGCCCTCAGTATGTTGCTACAGACCTCCATTTAGGCTTTGATTGTTTGTGAGACAGTGACGTGTGAAATCCGGGACCCGTTACTTTCGGTTTGGCACAGGAGTCCGAATATCTTGGGTTTGGATTGCCCCCATCCAAATATGGCCTAAAAGACCTTGTTTTAATTTTTTTACCTTGGCACGTCCTTTGAATTCGCCCCCCCCCTCCCCCCACACACACACACATACACAAGATTCTGATTTCTGCGTCAAATAATAAAGAAGGAGGTGTATCGTGAATCCAGGTTGGATAGATTCCAGGGCCGAGGAAAGGGTGGGGTTGGGGGAGGGGTGTTATTGCTTTTAATGTTTAGAAGTCACTGCTAAACAACAAGAAAACCATGAGATAGTTGGGAGAGGAGATGTATCCTCTCATTTTTAACTGCTCAATTTTCCACAAATTTATTAGAGAACCATAGGCTAAATACTCGGTTTCAAAACGAAACACAGAAAAAGGCAGAATTTAAATGAATTAATTTCGCCATAGGAACTGGTGCCGTTCTCGCCACAATCAATTGGTGCCGTTTTCGCTCACTCGGTGCCGTTTACTCCAGGTGCCGTTTTCCCACGGTGCCGTTTTCGCCATAACCCGACACAAGTCCAAATAACCAATTTTCTTTTAAGAAAGTATATAACTAATAGCACGAGAGAATTGGCATCTTCGAATACAACCCTGACGAATACGTATAATCACTAGAGAGCTTATTGGAAAATTGTAGGTGAGGGGGGGGGGGGGGCGTCACGAATACGTCAGTTCGTGATCACGCTGCCCCCCCCCCCCCCCCCCCGCCACCCCTCCGCCATTTCTCAGCAAGCGCCTGATAAATCTTCTGAGGGAGAAATCACTAGGGAAAGTTGATCAGAGAATTTATATAATATTAATCATATTTCGACATCACTGATTATACCCAGCACAGGCGTATATAGACTAACGGGCCAACTTTTTTTCTATGGCTGCGGGGGGGGGGGGGGGGGCTGGAAGATTTTGCCCGAAAAGTAACTACGTGCGTAGCCCTGGTGTGGATGTTGGTGACCTACTGGTGGGATTAAGGGAACCCTCCCCGGGAACATTTTTAAAAATCTGATCCGCTTGAGAGTTTCTAGAGAACTCAGACTACCTTTCGAACCTTGTAATTGGAAGAAAAGACGGTCGCTTTTGTAGAGGTGCCTGGCTGAATGTGTTCGAGCGGTCTCGTCTGGTATCAGTCAACCGCAATAAAACATTATATGCTTCTCGGGATTCAGCTGGAGTAAATACGTGTAATGTAAGGCCTGTGTGCCCATAGCATTAGAGGATCGAACCATACAGATGGATGAGGCTTTAACACTATTCACGTGGGTCGATATACTATTAATAACAGTTTGGCTGGCCGCTGATTTGCCGTGGTTCTCAGTTGAGAAGGTTTTGGTTACTCATGTGCTTCCAACTGCCTCCCGATTCCCACGCATCTTTCCTCCCAATACTGAGACGAACTGCTTGAAGACACTCTGTACCCCCATTCTTCACAATCCCTCCAATAAGCATACTAACCATCGCATTTGTGTCAAACACTAACCACGTCCTTTATTCTCCCATTCCATGGCCTCATTATACTACACCCAGTGAATTTTGATCTAGAAGATTGAGATTTTGGACTTCCTAATAAAACGTATTCCAAGGTCACCACTACGCCCAAGTTACACATTTGGCTCTCCTTTTCCACCCTCTTTCCCAATTCCCCCTAATCTCCAGTGATCGCGACCTCAGCTTGAACAACAGTGACCACCCCTCCCCTTACAATGGTGCCATTGTCAAGGTACTTTTCAAAACCTGTCTACTCTTTGTCACGCAGGCCACACAAAGACCTCTTTCTTTTGACCTACTCTCGCCAATTTTGGTTACAATCCCCATGACTCTTTCTCTAACGGTTTTTTTTTTACCTTTGGTTGTCTCTATTTCTGAGTTCGATACATCGTTTGGATAAATCCCTACAAACTTCTACCATTACTGCAGTTAATTATAACGAAATTTTTAAAAACCCTAAGCTATGAATTATTATCTCGACTGTCTAATATTTCTACATACCTGCGTTACTTCCACTGGGTCCAGTGGCGGCTCAAAGGTGTCTCCCCTCTGGATATACTTTAGCAAGGGGCATCATATATGCCCAAGACCTAAGGTAGGATGCTAATAGAATTATACATGGCGGCGGGGAGTATCCCCGGGAAAATTGGAAAAAAAATTTCAATCCCCGAGGGCTTTTTGGCCACTAAATAAACTATGTTCCCATTCAGCCTGCAACATTTTTCAGTGGATAAGTAAATAGTGTGACATTTTAATATAATAAAATCAATCAGTAACTGGAGCTTTCGGCCACTTGGCCTTATTTGCCACATTGTGGGGACCTAGTGAGGGGACCTAAGAAGTGATGTCACAGTAATCTGACCCAATTTAACTCATGTTAGATTGTCATGGTAGCCCGCGGAAGCGGCCATCTTGTGACGTCATCTCCATAGTGACACGTGGTCTTAGTGCGCATGCGCAGCGCGTGTTGTTAGGGTGATAGTACTTCTGTCGGACATTTTTGTCTGATGGAGGCCGCCATCTTGGTTTCTAAGGTAGCACGTGGTTGCTATGAGCCTGAATGGCCTACACCAAGACAGGGGTATGTGCGGAGGGTTTGTTCGTTTGAATAGGAGTAAATCTGATTACCCAGAAAGACCCACCAATCCATCCAAACCACCCAAAACGACTATTTGATAAAGATTCCTCACGAATCCTTCTTTTTTCTATAACAGGTATGTTCCTTTGTATAAGAGTAGTTTTACTTTGTAGAATTACCACAAACAATCCCTCCAATTCACCAAAATGCGCCCAAAACAACCGTAGCGGACTTGTACTCCCCATCTAGGGTTTTTAGTAGTAGCTCGTAGTGCTATAGGATCGAGAGTATGTTCTATTACACTAAAGTACTGGTCCAGATTTTCCAAGAACCCTATTTTTGTGCCTATTACAGATACTACTCTAACACTAGCAGTATGTCTAGCCCAAACTAGCTCTAGTTCGTTCCCTCGTCCAAGTCTTATAATCACCAGTGCTTGGTTTCCCATAACATGTATGCAGAGTTATCTTCAGTGTGTATAACGAAAGCCTATATGATTCTTATAGCCACGAATCCATCGAAGAGTTACTGAAAAGTCATTGCTCAAGCGACTCGAATCCCATCGAGCAAATGAGCTATAGAACAATTGCTCGTTCGAGTGACTCGAACATACTTTCTTCGACTCATTTAGGTATTTGAGGAAAGCCAGTATACAAAATGCCCGACGGAACAGCGTATCACCCTAACAACACGAGCTGCGCATGTGCAATAAGACCACGTGTCACTATGAAATGACGCCACAAGATGACCGCTCACGCGGGCTAGCACATCAACCAAACTTGACGTAACTGGGTCACGTGACTAACTTGGCGTAACTGGGTCATGTGACAATGATGTCCTTCCTAGGTTTCCCATTAAGCCCCCCCCCCCCCCCCATGTGGCACGATCTCCACATCTAGTACTGATGATGTTACATAAATGCACAGTACATCATGCAGGTAGACTTTCAGAAATACAGTTAACATTAGCGTCCTGCGTAATGAAGTTTATATTTTTTATAATTGTTGATAAAGACGAAGTGACCGAACACTCAAGATATCAATCACTTCTATTACACGTGGAACGACAGTCCCCCACCCTCCCAACACTTAATTATAAATTTGATAATTTTTTCCCACGGGGCGCCTGAAGCTTAAGCGCGCACACTGATAATATGGTAAATTTTCTGGATTCGATCCCGTCAGACATGCATTCACTGTCATAGCATGAAACATCAGTGGTGCAACAAATCCCGAAACCCAAACTAAATGCCAAATGACACTTCACTATTAATTCTATTATCATATGATACTTGTTAAACATATATTGGCCTATACAACAGAACCAATTGTCGCAAATGTGAGTAGAGTTTTACGTTGTAATACCATCACGCTGATTGTATCATCAAAATTATTGTGAAGTGTATCGTAAAAATTACGACAGATTTGATGGCCGGCGAAAAGACTGGACATAATCAGTCATTGGTGGTTGACTTTTTGTGTGATATCTTTCTTGCCTTTAGCGCTGCAAAATCTTCAGTCTACAGTGTCCACCTCAAGTCGTTTAATTCCCGATGACTCAATAGCTGTCATCGCGCGGCCGCCTAATCTGTCGCGGCACACAGTGGATCTGACATCGATTTTTATAAGAATGAGGAACCTCTATTATTAAATATAGATACTCTCAACAGTATCAGGGAACTAAAAATTTGAATTAGAGTTATCCGCCTTGAATTAGAGTTACCCGCCTTGAAAGGTTGCACTCGGAAATGATGCAATTGTTACGGAATTTATAGTAAAAAGGCTATCGATCTGCGATCGTAAATTCTGACTCCAAGCGTTGTGATTAGTTTAAACAGTATTTATTGCAAAAAAAAACAAACGATAACAGATAAATTGCCAACATTAATATGAATTCGGCAGTAAGCTGAAAGCTTATACAAGGCCGTTTCCACCTACACAAGACCACAAAGAATCGTCGATGACAATAGCAGGTATGAGTATCAAGTACAAACAGTGTTTATATGCATTATACAAGCGTTTGAAAAGCGACAGTAACTAATCTTGTATGGAAACAGTCAGGGATGGGTTGAGCTGCAAGAAAAGTTGGAAAGTGCGGGGTGAATGCATTCATTGCGTAGAGTTATTTATTTGTGTCTAAAGTCCCACACCTATGCGAAATGACTAAGCGTGACGTAAGATAGAAGTATAATCAAGGTAACACCAATTATTTGCCACACAAGACACCCATTTGGAGGACTTTCACCCAAGCGTTGATAACAGAGTCACGGTTGATCAGTAGGGCTTCGCCTGTTTACCACTGTAAACAAGTGTAGCTTAATTTACAGGCATTCCCACGGAGATCATCTTGATATTAATTGTGGGTTAGTATTTATTATAGCAAGTATATAAAATGGGCTAGTACTACATTGGGATTAATTAATGAATCACTTACTTGATAAAATAAAGTCGTGTATCACTTCAAGCATCGGAGAAAATTGGACAATGCAGGAGAAAATGAGCGGGAGTCTCTTCCTCTCCACACTGGCAAAGAGGGGTTGGTGATAAGTGGTTGCGATATAAGTGAAAATTGGGGTTACTACATCCTGGTCTCAATCTACAGTGATATATTTGGGCTGTGCGAGATTTCGATGTACAGTAGAACCTTGGCGGTCGTCGGTTGCCATGCCATCGTTTAGAAAAGTCTTGAGGTTCGTCAATGATGAGTTTTCACGCACGGACAAGGGCAAATTATTCCATTGGTCAGTAACGCTGTGTAAGAAGGAAGATTTATACAGCTCAGTCCGACAGAACGGAACACGGTGGTTTAGACCTGATCGAAGACTTAGTGAAGGATTGGTCGAGGAAGCACGTGGTGGGATTTTACTGGAGATGTGCGGAGGAACCATACGGTGGTACATTTTAAAGAACTGGATTAACTTGTGTTTGTAGCGTCTATCTTGCAACGGTTCCCATCCTGCTTCCGTATAAAGTAAGGACTTACTAGCACTGATGGTCGTCTATCTTGCAACGGTTCCCATCCTGCTTCCGTATAAAGTAAGGACTTACTAGCACTGATGGTTGCCCCAGTAATAATCCTTGCCGCAGCAATCTGGATTTTTCCATTTCCTCCACTTTAGTTACAGAGCAATTATCCCAAACAGTATCGGCGTATTCAAGGAGGGGCCTGATAAAAGCAAAATATATTTTTTCTAAGACACTACGGTCTAAGTTAAATTTGTGCTTCCTAAGTAAGTCTAACCGGGACCAGGCCTTTGCGCAAATATGGTCGATATGGTCATTCCATGTACACGTGCTATTTAATATGACTCCTAGATGTTTATGATTAACACTTCAAATATCTGAGAACTGCCAAAGAATAATGGTGGATGGAAAGTAGGGCTACTTTTTCGAGATATTAGCATACTCTCAGTTTTATTTGGATTGAACTCTACCAACCATATTTTAGCCCAATGTTCAATTGTGGCCAGATCTTGATTAATTATTGAAGAGGCTTGTTCAGGGTTTTCTATAATTAGCTATAAAGAAGTATCGTCTGCAAATAGGCGTATACTGCTCAGAAGATCTTTGGTTATATCGTTGATATATATAAGGAACAGCAAGGGTCCGAGAATAGACCCCTCTGGAACACCTGCATTTATGGTTCTCCAGGCGTTGTGATTACTGAGAGAACTACGGAGCCCCACCAACCGCGACGTCCCATCAGCCCGTGGCGTTTTGTGATTCCTTACCAAACGATACCAGACACAGGCTCCAGATTCTGGGTTCTGGTTGGTTACCTCACGAGCTAGTCGTGTTCAGCACAACGAATACCAGTTTACCAGTTATCTACGATTTTTTTTAACAAATAAAACTCAACTGCCAATAGTTTTCTCTGGTATAAAGTAAAATTCACAATGTTCAGTCAAAGTTCATACCTTATAGCAACAGTGACGGCATCCATCTTACTTCTTGTAGGTAGGTACTTGCTCGTCAGGAGCCCAGAGACAACTTCCCAAACATCCAGGAATCGGTGCTTATATCCACTAGATTTTTTATGCCAAACCTGATCACGCGACTACCAGTCAGCGGAATAGTTAGGGAAAGTTCCCGTGACGTGGCAGTCACCATTGTTAGATGCTTGTACTGCCATGCAGACTGTCGGCAATCTGCATGCAATCTATCGAGTGGTTGTTCCACAAACACATTCCGCCAGGGTTCTGTTGACCGGGGGAATTGTGTGATAGAATTTACAGTCTTGCAACTTTAGCATTATGTGATGCCCGTTTCTTCTGGGAGTGTGATTTATGGGTTGATGACAGCTATGACAGTTCAAATAGTACCAATTCGGAGATTTCCGCCGGTGATATTTATCAACTAAAACTCGACTACCGGCGTTATCTCTGATCAGCTTTTCCACCGAGTGTAGGTCAGTCGGTCGAGTGTAAGTCGGAGTATTTCTTATTAGTTTATCCGATTCTACGAATATCGGCTCTGAGGAAAATTAACAGCAATAATATGAGTCCCATTCAAACTAATAGAAAACTGTCCTGTTATTTCTATAATTTCCATGTGAGAACTATAGCTCTTCTTTCGAGCTTGCGTAACTTCTGTGGGCCAACTTCGCAACACAATCTCTAAAAATAAACAGCCTTTGGAAAATATATTGTTTCAATAAAGGTTTGAAACATTCTATTGGCATCTTGCACTATTGTTGAATATGCCTGATAAAAAGAGAGTGATTTGATGACTCTTAGACCTAAAAAATACAGTTTACTTTTTGTGTGTTTTTGAAGGGAAGGAAACTGCCTGAAAAATGCACGTGACCGGTACTTCCTTTCGTGTCAGTTTTTCTCTCTTATTTGTTGCATGACCCCTGTTCTCGGGTGAGAAAAAATTGTCTGAAGGGCTATACTTGACAAAGATATTTGAATGGCAGAATCGGAAATTCGATTGCAATTGCGCAGAGGGAGTTGATAATCTGCTCTGTCCGAATGCGACCAGGTTTGATGACCTTCTCTGCACGAATTGCGATCGAATTTCCGATTCCGCATCGATAAAAGGTCTATTCGTTTCGGCGCCATTACCGGGTTATTGTTTTTACCGTTTTATATTTATACAAAAACATATTCGATTTCGAAATCTCCGTTGACGCCTCACGAGTACTCAAATGACGACAATTAAAGAATAAAACATAGTTTGGATCAATAAACTCTGCCCAAATGTAAGGAAATACGTGTACTATCGATTGCAGCCGGTAATATGGGCGAAAGCTTGATATATATTCCTAATTTCGAGTTTTGAGTCCCCATAAAAACTTGATGGGAACTTTTTCTATAGGATTGAATGGGAAGAATCTGAACGTAGAGGGTAGCCACTACGTTCGGGTCGCTGAACTACGTGTGGCTTGTAAGTGAAGCTAAGCTCACATGTCTGCAGTTGCGGCAATAGATCTGGGGTCCGATGTGTTATTTTTACCAGAAGCGTTTGTCAGAGAGAAAACTGATTTAGGAACTCATTGACATCGGCACATGTGTGCGGTTGCGTACGAAACTGAATTTGCTGCCGCGAATCCAATCGGCATCGGACAGAAAATGTTGGTGTTCGGCGTCCGAACGATGAGGCTCGTAGGCCCATATAAAAACAGTCCACCTTCTTTTTTGGCATACTTCCTTTTCTTCTCTCAATTGTTTTACCGTTTCACCTCTTTTTTTGGGGGGGGGGGGCGCCTCTGGTCGCCCCCTGAACCCACTCAAACAGACCACTCCCAATGGGTGGAGCAAAATATTCTCCACCTCGCGAGTTCCAACTTTCGGTTTCAGTATTTTCCACTTATGACGACTTATCCACTGTGAGCTGATAATATACTAGTAAAATAGATTAGAATATTTGCCTCCTTATCTGCTCGTTTCAGGCATAGTGGATGAAATTTGAGAAAGACTGGTGCTCAATTTGAAATAACTTTTAAAACTCAACTTAGACTAGAGAAGGAGGTGGGGTTGCAAATAAAAATATAGATACTAGGCTGAAAAAACAGTTGTTTTAGACAACCCCTACCTCCGATCCAAACTTTGCCCCTCTTGAATTTACTTCCCACTTCCTGCACAGGGTGTAATTTTGTCTGTTTGCGTTGCATTCCAAGAGGTATTTCACAATTTCTACCACAGTATGTGAAGATTCCAGCTGTTAGTCAAATAGTGATTCGAAATTCGAAATTTCTAGACGTTGATTTTATTTTTTTGGGGGGGGGGGGGGGGGGGAGCCCCACTCCCGCGACAACGAACGCGCACGTCATCGAAAAACGTGACGTTTTTACGACATACATGTAACAATGATTATAGCTGAATTCCCTGTGACCAAGAGGGGTGGCAACCGCCCCCCCCCCCCCCCCCCCCCCCCCCCCCTCGTCTCATGCGCGCATGGTTCTTGAAACAAATTCAAATGACCTCCAGTTAATTAATGATATGTGTTAGTTCTGGTGTAGCCGTTTAACTTTCTCCCTACATTTCACCCCCACCCGATAGGATAAAATCTCGTGTGTTTCCCCTCTCTAAATATAAAAAAAAACATTTGCTTTTAAAAAGCTTATTTCTGGCTCCCAAGATTGGTGGAAGATGAAAAGATACACGCAGGCCATGACGGAATATCTCACCCCCTGCCTCCGCTATGTGACTTTGCATTCGATTTATATATTCTTTTTTTCTTCATATTTGAAGATTTTGTTTGTAAAGTTAAAACTTTGAGCTATAACTGAGACGTTGTAACTTTTCCTCTTAGTAATGTGGAAGAGAGATAATCCACGCACACTGAAAACTACTTACGGTAAGTTTTACAAGCCTAAAATTAACCTACCCTCGCGAAGTATGTTACAATTTTTTTTCTAACGATTATTTGAATGGTATTAAAGGCGGACGACTCAAAACATATGTAAAAAACGAACGCGAATTACTTTGGCGAAGTCCAAGTTCAATGTTATTGAACTGGTTCGGACGGGTGGGGGAGGGGAGTGGGGTCGAAACATGACACGTCCTGAATAGACATACTAATCTTTTAAAATTTAGTTCAAGTTATATGCTCTGCCCAGACTTCAAAGAGTATGGGCTATAAATTCACTGGCAGAGAAAAATTGGAACGTGTGTCTATATGTCACTTGGAGAGGTGGAGTGCATTTTTTGTGAGCATCGTGCACACAGTCAGTGATGCCAGATCGAGGATCTGCCGCCAGCTATCTCAACCCCATACTGTCTTGAATCTGTTTCCTTGCAAGGCACATATATGCGATAAACCAAAGATGGTTAGCCCATTTCCCCAAACTTGATTTCAGTGCGATTCGCTTGACTTAATTATATTCTACGCAGTTCAAGGGCAGGACAGTGCCGGAGTGGACTTCAGGTGGTGGAGGTTGGGGGGGGGGGGGGGGGGTAGGTTTCATGTTGGTAAATTTGGCGAAATGGAAGTAAAAGCCGGTATTCTGACAGCAACATACTTTAGAGCTTGATTTTTCGATAAGTAATCCGCGTTGGATGCAAAAAACGTTACATCTGGGCGCGGTGGCTCAGTTGGTAGGGGTGTAGGCTGCAAGCCAAGAGGTACTCTGTTCGAACCCCACCTGCAGCAACCGGGTTGTGTCCTTGGGCAAGACACTTCACCCCATTGCCCACGTTGGGGCATGGTGGCGTTGTGTACTAAGGCCTACTGCTCGTGGATAGAGCACCTGTCTTCAACCAATGTTATAACCCTGCTTGTGTGGAGTTACCATGTTGTGGAGCTGGGAGTTGCTTGCCATTGTTCGGTGGTTCTCTCCGGGTAATCCGGCTTCCCCCATCCGTAAAAATGTCGTGGTCATGATTAGCCATTATGCATAAATATGTGGCTTTAAACACCAATAACTAACTAACTAAAAACGGTACATAATTTGGTTCTTCAATCAGAAATCTGTTGAAATCAGTGTTTTGGTCTTCAATCAGAAACCTGTTGAAATCGGTGTTTTATCGCCGAATGGGGTGGGGATAAACCCCATATATTGAAAAATATGGGGTTTATCCCTACCCCAATCGGCGATAAACTTCGACTCTACTAAAGAATTTTCATCGAAAAGGAATTTTCGGCAGAAAAACATTATTAAAATAAATCACAAGTCTGCTTTCGTGCACAATGTTTCTAAAGCTGTTACAAAATTTATCAGTGTGAACTTCAAAATTTTATTTAGAAAGCCTCAACAGTTATTTTCCGACGTATTTTATTTATTTTATAGAAACGGTCATCACTTTGTGATCGTAAGTTTCACTTGGGCCCGAATTTCGCAACAAACGTACCGATGTTGTGGAACGGTTCAGATTTATGTTTTGATCTGCATCCAAATCCATCAAAACACAACTCCCTGCAACAACCTCGAAACCCTCAGGTAAAAATAGATTATGCTATCCGTTACGTCATTGGTAAACAAACATGTCGGCTGCTGGCGTAAAATGACAACAACGGTGAGCTTTTGAGTGAAATCAAGGGAAAATGAAGACCCACCGATAAGGTAGTAATGCGAAAATTTTCTCCTTCATCTATTCTTTAATTTGAGTGGTTGATTATAATTGAATAACAAACAGAACAGGAGATACGCTATATAGTCTTACGCCAAGTATGTTTCGGAAAATACTATAGTTTAAACAGTGCAGGGAAAATAGTTCCAGGGTGTACATCACCAGTTAAATATAGAAACATTTAACATCCATTAAATACAAGGGTTTAAAGTTTAATGGATGTGTTGCAAATATACAGGTGGCCAACACTTCACTAGAAACCACTGCCAAGCAGGCCTGACATTTGCAGAATGAGGTCCCCAGAGGGTGAATTTGATGATGCTATCCCATACAGTGGGCCAATTTATCCTCTGGGTACCTCTTGGTTTAGTTTTGAGACCCTGATTCAGATTGAGATTCACAGAGGGTAAATTTAGTGCTGTGCAGGGTAGCATCACTAAATTCACCCTCTGGGGACCTCATTTTGCAGATGAAAGTCTGCTTATTTTCTGGCTTGCTGCCAAGGTACTGTATCTTCCGTCAACAAGACCATCAAAAGCCTATATGTTGGAATGAATATTCTGCATATATATATGAATTTAGTGCTGTGCAGGGTAGCATCACTAAATTCACCCTCTGGAGACCTCATTTTGCAGATGACAGTCTGCTTATTTTCTGGCTTGCTGCCAAGGTACTGTATCTTCCGTCAACAAGACCATCAAAAGCCTATATGTTGGAATGAGTGTTCTACATATTTTTGTAAGGCAAGAAACTCCCCAAAATTGCAACTAGGCCATTATGGGTTTAACTTGGGTAAATATATAAATAGGAGGTTTGTTTTCCACTTTGAAATTAATGATTAACTGGTAGATTGCTAGAAGCCACTATCATGGCTCTACTGAAAAGTGCTGATAGCCACTACAGTGGCTTTACACTGTGTGTATTAGCTTGCAGTTTGCTCAGCAGTAGAAATTTTTTATTTCACATGAAATTATTTTGTTACAATTAATTGGAGAGTGCTAAATGGCTCTCTCCAGTAAATGGTAATAAAATAAATATTTTTATGAGGAATATCTTGCTAAACTTGGACTCCCCTGCTGGTAGCATGATATCTTAACCCTTTACCCATTGAATCGGCCACATCCGCCCACGTCATATGCACATTCTGCAGCTGAAAAATATTGTTTTTCCCAAAATTTCAACAAAACCATATCATGTGACCCCTCTATAGAACGAGCTTGTTGAGCTCGTTCCAATGAGGGGGGCACATGATATGGTATTGTTGAAATTTGGGGGGAAATTTTAAAAAATTATATTTAAAATAATAATTTTGATATTGTCTGCATTGGGTAAAGGGTTAAAAAAAAAAATACTTGCATTACAAATCACCTTTGTAAAATATTTCAGCATTCCACCAGTTAATGATTTCCAGATCTAAAGTTCCCTCATCAGAAAATTTAGGAAAAATTGCCGAAGAAACATTATTTATCTTGTAACAATAGGCATACTGTTTATTATTTGTTTTTATCGATGTTCATCTCTGTATTTTAGGGTGACTTTGATGCTGGATACTTGTATAAATGTAAATTTTCTACAGAAACTGAGAGAGCAACACTTGCACAAGAAATTGATAAACCAATGAAGGCTATTCCAATGATTGACACCAATGATGAACCTGTCACAATAATGAAATTCAGGTAAAGAGTGGATAGTTTTGTTGCCTCCTGCCTATCAAATTATATTGGCACTGCTTCTTTTTGTCTTTTACAGTACGGTCGCCATGGAGTGGTCGTAATCCACACGTGGGCAGTGATGTTCACACTTGCGTTTTCCAGGTAATAAATATCGTCAGCAGCAAAATTTTCTTTAATGAAGGTTGTACCTGGTGCTTCATCAATTGAATGATTGATGATTATTCCTATAATTAGTATTTAGAATAGAATATTATTTCGTCCATGGAAATATTGCTCACCCATAGAAAGTGACCAGTCTATGGCAGCCATACTGTAGACACTTGATGGCATTCTGATAAGAATTATTGAAAAGAAAACGTCAAACTAACCATATATGTTACCAGGAAACTTTCTTTTGGGCTCCTGTTTGTGCCATCTGCTGGGCTTCAAGGCCAGTCTTCATGCTGTTGGGTGTCAGTGGTGCCAAATTGCACTAAAAAAAATCATTTGACACCAAAATTTCAGCATTTGGCACTAAATGTTAGGATGCAAAATATAGTTTTAGTAGATCTCAAAGGCTTTTTACTTATTATTTTAGTGCATCATTTTTTTAAAATAAAATTGCTGTCTGATGACAAATCTGAGATGTAATTCATGCCGGTCAGGTAATAGGTTTATTCATGGCTCTTTGTTATGGGTCATCTGAATTAACACTTTATTCATTTAATCTAATTCTTATCAAAACAATTTCTATATTACTTAACCCTTTACCACAGTGCTCAAAATAACTTTTTTTCTATGCATAGCAAAATGCTATGCATTTCCCAAAAAATGAATAACATTTTGTAAAAATTGCATAGTTATTTTTGTATACCGGAGTTATGTTATGCAGTTTTGTATTGAATTCTTCTAAGTGGATAGAATAGTTTCCATCCTTTTCTGGGCATTTCCAAATGATCTGCAACACATGAAACATTTACTATGTTTTTTTTAACTGAACTGCCTGTAAGGGTTGCATGGACTTGGATATTTTCAAATGACGTTGTGGTTGTTTAACAGAGTTCTCAAAATGAAGTTGGGATTTTTAATTTGATGGGCTTGAAGTTATTTTTAATGGACATTTTATGCAAAATGTTGTAAAAACAGGAAGAATTTAAACCAATAGAATTCATCTTACATATGAAGTTGCTAATGATGCTTGATGGAGAGTTAATCTGAGTTATGCCTGGAATGTTCCACAATCAGAAGTAAAGCATCAGTGAACTAGTTTTCAAATTTGTTTGCAAATTTTCATTTACATTTTGTGATGCAAGATAATCAACTGCAGCCTAATGGGCTGCAGTTGATTATCTTGTATCGCAAAATGCTATACATAATTGAACATTGTGTAGCTTTTTGCAAGTTTTGCATAGCAAAAAGCGATGCGACACCGCTTATTTTGAGCTCGGCTTTACCCAACGTAACGGCCGAAACTGGCCAGCGCTATTCTAAAAAATTGCCAATTAATTTTCATTATTTTTTGTCTCTAAAACATAGGTTAAGACCCCTCATTGGAATGAGCTCATCAAGCTCGTTCCAATGAGGGGTCATTACCTATGTTTTTGAGACAAAAAATGAAAATAATAGCCATTCAAGACTTTTTTTTGCAAGTGTCGTCTGCTTTTCATATTAGGTGAAGGATTAAAAAACAAAAAACAATGAAGTCCCCATAACACCCACACCAAAGCGTCTTCGTTTGCGCGCACGGATACATGACCCAGTTGTTGATTGCATAATTCACTTGTGAAGTTATCGTTTATAATCAAACCCGGAAATACCAGTAAATCACACTTTAGAAAGTAATAAATAGGTTTATTCATGGCTCTTTGTTATGGGTCATCTGAATTAGTGCTTTATTCATTTAATCTAATTCTTATAAAAACAATTTCTTTGTTACTTAATCTTTTTTAGCTTGCTTATTTTTTTCTATTAATCCTACTGGAAGATAATAAATTATATCACATGAAACGTCGTTAATTTCGACGTAACAACCCATGTCTTATTTCCTGATTATCAACTAGTGTCTAATCAGCGTGTGCTCCCATAGTAGCACCACTGTATTCTTGTGCGTAGTTCACATGATGTCAATTACGACAACAGGTGCAAGTAAAGCGCATTCATGACATCATGGTGTGGAGTGTCTGAGCCAACGAACTGATTGTCGGTTGTTTTGGGGAGAATTTGGTGACAATAAATTAAATAAAAAGTGTAAAAAACATGTGAAAATTCATGTGAGATACAGAATCTTTAACTTGTGATGTTTGGATATAAGATTTTTTGAAACTCGTTTGATGAATTGGATTCACAACGAGCCTAAAGGCTCGTTGTGAATCAAATTCATCAAACTCGTTTCAAAAAATCTTATATCCAAACATCACTCGTTTGAGATCCTCTATATTTACTACTAGTTTATTTAGAGTGAATAAACAGTGAGTAAATAATAGTCTTGAAATGATTTTGTAAATGTTAATAATAGACTTTTACTTTATTCTTTACAATATGAAATTTATGCAAACCTAAAAGCGATCGAAAGTGATGCATTAGGCCTAACGTGCTGTAGGCCTATATTGACTGGTAAAGAATAGGGGACCAACCAAATTTCGAGATAACTATTTTTATCTGCATTTTGATTGGAAGTTTTTATTTCCCAGTGCTCTGATTGAAAGATAATTTTATCATTGTTTTGATTGGAAGATATATTTAAGGCGTCGTTGTTTTCCGGAATTTATCCGAGGAGTTACGGAAATTGCTGCATTCATTTTTATTTTTTCACAAATAGCGTGTAGCATTTATTGTTACTATTACCAACTGTTGATGCCTTTGAGATTAGCTTGGCTTTGAGTTCATACAAACGGTACATACATGTTGCCTAATAGCTTGCAAAGCAAGCGATCCTTCGGATCGCTAACACACGACACCGCGGGTCTCTTTCGCTCGCTATGAAGTAGAATAGTATACTTTAAGTACAACAAGGCAGAATCTGGAATGCTATAGCCTTGCTGATGGTGCCTTGCTGCACTCACAGGGTGATACATGATTAATTTGTTCTTGTTTTCAATCAGATTCCATTCAGCTTTTAAATCTTTCATTTAACCCTTTACCTAAGATGAAAAGCAGACGACACTTGCAAACAAAATTCTTGAATAACTAATTTTTTTTCATTTTTTGTCTCAAAAACATAGGTTATGCCCCCCGCATTGAAACAAGCACAGCGAGCTCATTCCAATGAGGGGTCATAATCTTTGTTTCTGAGACAAAAAAATTAAAAAATAATGAAAATTAATTGCCGATATTTTTATACTGTACCAATGACCCAGACATAGCTGGTGCTAACTCTTAAAATATAGGGCCAAACACAAATTTTGCCCCCCAATCTCCAAAATTTGCATCTAAAACTAAAGAAAACATGTCCTGAAAGGCCCTCCACACTTCGCCCCTACTGCGCATGCGCAGTGTCAAGGACGTTCCGAAATTGGCGCCATTAATCATTCTAAGTTTGGCCCTTCATCAGTTAACATCTGACTGATCTTTGTGCTTATAAATCTCAGTTTAAATGATGCCAGACACATAAATATTAGTGAAATGGTGATTCTAAGGAGGATAGAGAAGGAGGAGAGGAAAAGAATGTGTGACAGAATATTATCAGGGCTGTAACTTAAAATTTTTTAATGAAATTATGTTAAGTTACCTATTTTCAAGGCAGCAGCCATTTTGTTGTCATTCTGATTATTTAGTTACACTGTTTTTTAAGTGTTTTCCTCTCTCCCTGTCCTTTAAGTTCCCCCTTGCTATTCTCCCATGCTTTTGGCATAGTTTTTGTAATTATTATTACTAAATTTTCTTGGGAGTTTTAGCTGAATAACAGAATGAATTCTGTTCTTTCCCCATGTTTACGTCTTCACCTACGGGTGGTTAGGCGTTGTGTTCTGCATCTACCATCTGATGTTCTGCAGTTTCTTCCCTGGAAGTCTCTGTTTTGCATCAGATAGCGTATTTTTGGTAACTGATTTCGGGCCTGGGTGCCTGGAGTCTTATTTTAGTGTTTTTACACTCATTGTTTACATTTTCAACAGCCCTCTGTGTGAGGGGGGGATTTCTAAAAAATAATATCTTGATGTTATTTTAATCATAACTAGATACATTATTATTGTTCGTAAGTGTTGAATAAATTGTTTAAAATATTTTTAAAATTTTTGTCCACACTTAGGCTTGGGATCCATTGGGGCTCAACGTTACTTTTCAGAAACTTGGGCTGTTCTGAAAAAATATTTTTTCAAAATATTTTGATTTCAATTATTTTTTCTATATTAATGGATCATATTATTATTATGTATTTTGATTGCCAGGGGTTAGTGCGAGTACCAGGACTTGTTTTCTTTTCACATTGAAAGGATATTGATCAATTGTTTTAAGAGGAAGTCTTCCTCTGACTTTATTATCATTCTATTTGTGGTCAGTGTACTCGCATTAACTCCTGTTCTGTATCGTATGATTTCGATGACAATATGGGAAGCGTATGTCACGGTATGTTGTTGGGGATTTGGACACTCCGGTCCTTTCCCCGCAGGGTCACTCTACTTTATCAATTTCTATTTCAGACGATCAAGATTAGGGTGATGTATCTGTGATGTCTTCCAACAGTGTGCGTCACAATTAATGAAGGGCTAGCGGAAAAGTGCTCATGTAAATACGCCAATTGCCTAAGAGGACCCTAGTAGGTTCGACGGCCTTTGACGTCCGCTAGCTCGCCCGGTGTAGCGTCCATTCACCGAATGGTTCGGCAGCCGGGTTCGTCCATTGCGGTCTAGAAGGAATTTTGGGGTGATGCGAGCACTATAAATTAACCTAATGCACACCCAGTGACGGCGGATCGGAGGGAGAACGCAGGAAGCCTTTTAGTCCGGTTCATAGCTCGTTCCGGTCCATCCGGACGGCAAGCGAGAGAGGCCCCTCTCTCGTTCAACAACATCTGGCCCCAGATGTTGTGGTACAAAATGTGTCGCAAGCGGAGCATACATCCGTCGCTTGGGACGCTCCGTTGTATAGGCAGTCCGCTGAGACTGCTAAGGCTTCCTCTTCTCGTCAGCGCACACGACCGCACCTTGGCTGCGTGACCGCCGATATATTACCAGCTTCGCCGATCAAGGATTCTTCGGCGACCAGGTCACACCATCCGGTAGCCAGGGACACGAGGCCTGCAGACTCCGGACGTTCGCATAGGAAGTGTGCGGGAGTCAACGTACACGGAGCTTCCGGCGGCAATGCATCGTAAGACCGCTACTGCACAGGCCTCGGGAACGGACGTGCTTTCCTTAATAGCACAGTTTATCGCAGCATCCCAGCATCAACTGAATCTGTCGCATATATTTTATCCGACGATGCTGGGTCGGGACGCTCCGTGGAAGCGGGTACGGACATCCGAAAGTTTCATCCGGTCCGACGGGATACCGAAAGGGATTCGGAGGATTTCGAGCTTTCCCTTTCGGAACAACATATGCTGTTGTGTATGTCATCTGACTTGGTCTTCTACAGCTTCTTTTGTCGGACCAGAATGCTGCGATGCCGGATAAGAAACTGATAGCGTCGGTGGACTTAGAAATTTTTTAGTTCGGTTCAGGGACATCGTCCCTCAGTTCCGACATAGTCCAATAATGTCACACAAACTTTCGAATTATTGAACGACGCTATATATATTATTATTTTATGCTTGCTAACCAAGCATTTCTGGTTTCTTGTTCGAAGAGTTATGGAGATGTCTTTCAAAAGTGTGCCTCTGTCGTCATAGTTATTGAAGAGTTAGCGGCAATAAGTGCTCATGGAATATGTCTATCGCCTACGGAGTGACATTCGCTAGCTCACCCGGTGTAGCATACATTCATCGAATGGTTCGGCTGCCGGGTTCGTCCGTTGCGGTCTAGGAAGGAGATTTGGGTGATGCGAGCACTTTAATTACTTTAGTACTCACCCAGTGACGGCAGATTGAGGACAGATCGGAGGAAGCCTGTTAGTCCGGTTCCTGGCTTGTCCAGGTCCGTCCGGGCTGTGAGCGAGAGAGGTCCCTCTCTCGCCCAACAACATAGGGGACCGCATGTTGTGGTTCAGATATTTTACATTCAGAGCATATGTCCGTTGGTCGGGACGCTCCGTTATATTGACAGTCCGAGAGACTGTCTTTAATGCTTCCTCATCCTCACAGCAGGGCACACGACCGCACATTGGCTACGTGACCTCGAGTATCCGATCAGTTTCGGCATTCAGTGATTCCACGGCGAATAGGTCGCGCCATCCAGTAGCCAAGGGACACGAGGCCTATACACTCCGTTCGCTCGCATATTGGTAGTATGCACGGGGTAACGATCACGGAGCTTCCAGCGGCAATGCATCGTAAGACCGCTTCTCCTCAGGCCTCAGTGACGGACGTGCTATCCGAGTTAGCACAGTTGTTTCGCAGCATCCCAGCAATTGACAGTTTCTCGGTCGAATCAGGAATTATCCGACGGCGCTGGGTCGGTGCGGTCCGCGGTTGCATCAGGTACGGACGACCGAACGCTTTATAGGGTCCGACAGGATGGCGAAAGGGATTCGAAAGATTTCGAGTTTTCCCTTTAGTAGTATCGGAAGATGCCTTTCATATCTTCTGGCATTATCTTCCAGTGATTATTATTTCGGACTTCATTGCTGCGATCTTGGATAAGAGACTTATAGCGTCATTGGACTCGGATTTTTCGATCGGTTCAGGGACATTGTCCCTGACTTACCGACGCAGTCCAATATTGTCATTACAACATGTGTTTTATTTTTCGACGCTATATATATATATATACAAGCCTGCTACTAAGCATGATAGTTTAGTTTCTTGTCCGCGTTGCTCATTTCTGCCATTTTATCATTTATACAAATAGTTTATTTTGGCAGAGCAGGGCATACCGAGAGTTCATATGCGTCTAGACGGTGTGATTAAAGACTGCATATATTCTTTTTCGCCGTTTATGTCTTTTCCAATTTCAATGTTGGGAACGACATGATGTATAGTAGACTTAATTTAGACGCTTTATTATACGTAATCCGCCTTACTGAGGTGTTATCATTACGTATTCAAGAAAAGATTTACGGGATATTATTCTCAATGTAATTTCTTTTGAGGGCAGTAGTTTGTTCACGTATAACTCCGCCCTTCAGTGGCTGATTGGAGTTAGTTAGACGTGACGCAGCCCTAGCTACATCCACACGCGTGGATAGTAAGGTTAAGAACTCTCTCAGAGTCGCTTCGTTCTCGGAGGAGCTTCTCTTCGACGGCAACTTTTCGGCAATCCATGAATTGCTCGATTTACACGTTCTCTTGTATATCTAGTGTTACAAGAGATTCAGACTGGGGCAAACATTCGGTGGTTGACTCAGAGAGTGCCGCCGCAGTTGCCGGACCTGAGTGTGGCTGTTATGACGGTTGCCAGTCAAACAGATTGGGATATAATACTGATCCCTACGGATTCGAAGTGCCAGGGTCTTTGGGTTCCGCAGTCTTTTAGCAATCAGTTTTCTTCCACGGAATAATGTTTTTTAGGCTTGCTTTATGTCATTGCATGAACATTATTCAGAAACGCATGCCCAAATTCCTGTCCTTTAATTCGACAGTAGTGGCGTATCTCTGGAACCAGGGAGGCACTCTTTCGTTTCCGTTATTCAATTTAATGGAAAGAATCCGTCTGTTGGTTATAGTACACCAAGTTCAGTTTTGGTCCGTCATATTCCGGGTCGTCTGATTGTTTTATCGGACTCCCGTTCTCTTACGGGTCGCTTGTTGCTGTCAGAATGGACTCTCAACAAACAAGTATTCAATCAGATTTGCTATCTATGGGAGCGCCCAATGATGATTTATTTATGACACAGCTTGCTAATCAATTGCAGACGTATGTGTTGGCTTGTCCAGATCTCTGAGCTAATATTGTTAACGCTCTATTGATCTATAGGACGGAATGATAGGATACGCGTATCCTCCGGCGCTGTTGTTTTAGCAGGTATTGCTAAGATAAACAACCACAATACATTTCTGTTGATAGCATCTCTATCTTCACAGAGATCATGAGTAATTTACTCTCTTGTCTACTGTGGGTCTTAACGTGAAATCTTCCTCTATGTGAGGATCTTTTTCACTGGGTAAATCGTGTCATCTTTATCACAACCAGCAAGGTCGCAACCTTCATGTATTCTGTTGTGTGGTCCATATTGCTTTGTAAACACTGTACTGGACGAGCTTTGGACGTGATTTCTTACTATAGGAGATCCTCTTCTTCGCTATTCTATGCGGCTAAAGTGGAGGCTCTTCCGTCATGGTGTAGGGATCATTATGTTAATATTGTTGATCCCTCCATACTACTCATTGCTATATTTTTATACTGTACCAATGACCCAGACATAGCTGGTGCTAACTCTTAAAATATAGGGCCAAACACAAATTTTGCCCCCCAATCCCCAAAATTTGCATCTAAAACTAAAGAAAACATGTCCTGAGAGGCCCTCCACACTTCGCCCCTACTGCGCATGCGCAGTGTCAAGGACGTTCCGAAATTGGCGCCATTAATCATTCTAAGTTTGGCCCTTCATCAGTTAACATCTGACTGATCTTTGTGCTTTTAAATCTCAGTTTAAATGATGCCAGACACATAAATATTAGTGAAATGGTGATTCTAAGGAGGATAGAAAAGGAGGAGAGGAAAAGAATGTGTGACAGAATATTATCAGGGCTGTAACTTAAAATTTTTTAATGAAATTATGTTAAGTTACCTATTTTCAAGGCAGCAGCCATTTTGTTGTCATTCTGATTATTTAGTTACACTGTTTTTTCAAGTGTTTTTCCTCTCTCCCTGTCCTTTAAGTTCCCCCTTGCTATTCTCCCATGCTTTTGGCATAGTTTCTGTAATTTTTATTACTAAAATTTCTTGGGAGTTTTAGCTGAATAACAGAATGAATTCTGTTCTTTCCCCATGTTTACGTCTTCACCTACGGGTGGTTAGGCGTTGTGTTCTGCATCTACCATCTGATGTTCTGCAGTTTCTTCCCTGGAAGTCTCTGTTTTGCATCAGATGGTGTATTTTTGGTAACTGATTTCGGGCCTGGGTGCCTGGAGTCTTATTTTAGTGTTTTTACACTCATTGTTTACATTTACAACAGCCCTCTGTGTGAGGGGGGGATTTCTAAATAATAATATCTTTATGTTATTTTAATCATAAATAGATACATTATTATTGTTCGTAAGTGTTGAATAAATTGTTTAAAATATTTTTAAAATTTTTGTCCACACTTAGGCTTGGGATCCATTGGGGCTCAACGTTACTTTTCAGAAACTTGGGCTGTTCTGAAAAAATATTTTTTCAAAATATTTTGATTTCAATTATTTTTTCTATATTAATGGATCATATTATTATTATGTATTTTGATTGCCAGGGGTTAGTGCGAGTACCAGGACTTGTTTTCTTTTCACATTGAAAGGATATTGATCAATTGTTTTAAGAGGAAGTCTTCCTCTGACCTTATTATCATTCTATATGTGGTCAGTGTACTCGCATTAACTCCTGTTCTGTATCGTATGATTTCGATGACAATATGGGAAGCGTATGTCACGGTATGTTGTTGGGGATTTGGACACTCCGGTCCTTTCCCCGCAGGGTCACTCTACTTTATCAATTTCTATTTCAGACGATCAAGATTAGGGTGATGTATCTGTGATGTCTTCCAACAGTGTGCCTCCGTCGTCACAATTAATGAAGGGCTAGCGGAAAAGTGCTCATGTAATACGCCAATTGCCTAAGAGGACCCTAGTAGGTTCGACGGCCTTTGACGTCCGCTAGCTCGCCCGGTGTAGCGTCCATTCACCGAATGGTTCGGCAGCCGGGTTCGTCCGTTCGGCTGCCCTCTTCGCTCTGGGCTATTTGACCCAGGGCAAGAAAAAGGGGGGGGGGGGAGGGTGTTCCCTTGGGTCACCTGTTTTACTATGAAAACAAGGGGATACCTCCTCCGGAGTTAGTAATTCTGAGCTGTTATTGGGATGGTTGTTTAGTGAGAAGTTTAGGTTTTTAAAATTCATTCAAGTCTTAGTTTTTAAAGTATAGCTTTTGAATATTGCATATGTCAACGGACATGATTATGCAATCCTCAGACACTTTTAGGAGTATAAGAGTCTCTATTCTCTAGACTTACTTTATTTATTGGCTTACTTTAAAAATTATTAGTATAAGGATTATATTGAATATTAATAGAGTACATGGATGTATGAAGCTCAATTTTGGAAGGTGTTGTATCTTTCTAATTTATCATAAATAAGAAAGATACATGTAAGGCCTATTACTTCTTTTTCCCTACAGGGGATGACTCTATTTTATTTTATTGAGCGTATTCCATTTTGCTCTATGTCCTTGGCCCTCCAGCCTTTTTACTATTCAGCTATGTCTGGGTCATTGGTACAGTATAAAAATGTTAAAAAATTTATAGTAATTTATATATTTTTTATACTTACCAATGACCCAGACGGGGATGGCCCTCCCAGGAGTTGGGAACTCTTGCCTCCCCGCTGAGTACATAGCGCTTACCAGGCACTGGTTATTAGAATGATTAATGGCGCCAATTTTGGAACGTCCTTGACACTGCGCATGCGCAGTATGGGCGAAGTGTGGAGGGCCTTTCAGGACATGTTTTCTTTAGTTTTAGATGCAAATTTTGGGGATTGGGGGGCAAAATTTGTGTTTGGCCCTATATTTTAAGAGTTAGCACCAGCTATGTCTGGGTCATTGGTAAGTATAAAAAATATATAAATTACTATAAATTTTTTAACTTTTTTTTCATTTTTTGTCTCAAAAACATAGGTTATGCCCCCCGCATTGAAACAAGCACAGCGAGCTCATTCCAATGAGGGGTCATAATCTTTGTTTCTGAGACAAAAAAATTAAAAAATAATGAAAATTAATTGCCGATTTTTTAGAATAGTGCTGGCCGGTTTTGGCCGTTACATTGGGTAATGGGTTAAGTACAACAAGGCAGAATCTGGAATGCTATAGCCATGCTGATGGTGCCTTGCTGCACTCACAGGGTGATACAGGGTTAATTTGTTCTTGTTTTCAATCAGATTCGATTCAGCCCTAAAATCTTTCATTTAAGAGTACCTTTTTCAGAAAAACCCAATGTGATGGATATAAAAACATTTGCTATGTATCCATTATAAATACACTTTTTGTTTTAGTTCAAATGGAAAACAAGTGATTTTTGGTTTCCAGAATGGTGCAATAAGACTCCAGCAACTTGATACAGAATTTGACATCAGCACAATGAATGCATCCTGGCAGCTGAATGTCCATGACAACAACTATGGACATATATCTGGCCTTGTTCTAAGTTATGATGGATTGTTTTTAATGTCAGTTGGTGAAGATGGCAACTTCTTTCTTTTCGACTATATGCCTCAAGAGCAGCTTGATAAAAAAATTTCAGAGAATAAAGCAAAAATTCCATCTGCTAAACGAGTATGTATTTTATGTGTAAAGACTTTATATTTGTTTTCTTTATTTTTATTTCCAGACGACAATTTGACCCAACATATTTTGTTGGTGCTTTTTGTACCATCTGCATATTTTTGGGGCATACATGCAATCCAGCAATTGCACATTTGTTAGGCAAATGTTTTCTTTTGTTTGTTAACAGCAGATTGCTTAAACCTTCTAGCATATGTCTGTTTATTTCACTGACCAATCACCTGGCTGACCATCTGTCTGCATCTTCTGTACTCTGTCTGCACATTTGTCCATTCTTTCATTTATTTATTAAGGCTAAAAAAAAATCCAGTGTTTTGTTTCTCATTTTTATCATGCACCTTATTTAAACTGATATTTAATATCAGACCTATAAACACTGAAGTGACCAGGTATTTTCTCGATCAATTATGCACTGAGCTCTCTAGTTACTCTAACAAAGAAGCTTCACACACAGTATCCTCACAGCACAAAATCCTCACGATACGAAAGCCTCACTACACAAAGGCCCCCCCCCCCCCTACACAACATACTCATTACAAAAAAAACCACTACACAAAAACTACATAAAATTCTCCCAACTTAAAGCCAAAATACACAGAAGTTTGACAATTCAAAAGTTCAATTTCAAAATTCACCTCACACAAACACCCCACAACACAAAAATAATATTTAGGATAAAAAAGTGTTCTGATTCTCAGGCAATCCCTCATTGAATTTGAGCCCCCTCATTGGATATTTTATTGCCTTTCGTCGTCTTCCAGTATTAGTACAAACTCTGGGAGACCCGAAACTTTTTACATTTTTTGATTGATGCATATTTATTCAGTTGTGACTCCAATTTGTTTGCCTCATTACAATTTATGGGAGAGTGCACTCTCCCATAAATTGTAATGAGGCAAATCTCCATAGATTAAATAATTTTACTTCAAAGATAATACGAAATGCATCGAAAGAATATGAAGCCTTTGAATTGCAGCACCTATAGATTGTTTTTAGAAGATTGTTTTTTTTTTCAAATTAAAAATGAATTTATTTATATAAATATGCACTTTCTATATTTTTTTTTGAGTTAAAAGACAGCCAAAATCCTCTCCATGTTTGCTCACTTTTTGCAAAAGAAAAATTAAAATTAAAAATGACCCCCCCCCCCCCCTCCTCTCACTGATTTGGAACAAAAATTGCCTGAGAATCATTTAATTTATTTTGTGTGGCCTAATTTATCAGTTCTCAAGGGTAGATTTGGTTTTAGGAAATCTGAATTTCAACAGTTAAAGACAAATGTTACATATTTTATGTTTTACTTCCAAACTGAGGGAACATGCTGGCTCACTGGTTATAGCCATAGACGTTTAACTGGTAGATTGCTAGAAGCCACTATCATGGTTCTATTGAACAGTACTGAAAGTCAAATTAGTGGCTTTACACTATGCATTAGCTTGATGTTTAGTCAGCGGCAGAACAAAAAATGTTATATTAAACTGTTTAGTTACAATTTATTGGAGAGTGCTGACAGGCATTCTCTAATAAATTTTAAATCAATTATTTATGAATAAAATTTTGATAAATCAAGGCTCTTCTTGCTGGTTGCAATAAAATCTTCTAAAAAAATACTCATTAGGCTAAAAAAAAATAATGTTTTGATTCTCAGGCCCTCTCTTGTTGGATTTGAACCTCCTCGTTAGACATTTTTATTATGTCATGTTTTTTTTAGAATTTTGAAAACTTGGAATGGTCAATTTTTCACATTTCTCGACATATAATTATTTAGCTGGGCACTCTCCCATAAACTGTAACAAGGCAAATTCTGATATACTGGATCATGATTTAATTATTTATTTATTTGCTGGTGTTTAAGGTCATATATTTCTGCACAATGGCTAATAATGGCCACAACACCGATATAAACTCAAGTTTAACCAATCATTTAGAGCCATGTTTCCCATTTTAAAGGACTCCTACCCCAAGCATTGGTTACTGGGGCCTACTTTAATGGATCATGATGCTTGACAGATCTATACCATTAAAAAGAACAATAAAATACAAATCCTTTTAGCTGTTGGTACGGCAGTTAGTTATAAAAGGTATACTGTAATTACACTAAAATACAACCTTTTCTTTTTTTCAAGTGGAAAGACAGCAAAAAGATGTACTGAGTATACTCAACCCTTTACATGAAAAAAAAAAATAATAAAATCCTCCCTCCCTCACTGATTTGAAAAAAAAATTGCCAGAGAATCAATTCATTTTTTTTTGACCTTATACAAATCACCTTTGAAAAATAACTGAGCACTCTACCAGTTAAATCAAAAGGTTGACACTTCAATCCTGACCAGCAATAACCTTACAGCCCAAGTGTGTGCATGGTGATGCTATATACTAAGGTGTACTGCACATCAATGGTGCACTTGCCTTTAACCACTGTTAATGCCACTTGTGCAGTGTTAGTATGTTGGAGAGTTTGTATTTAACTCTCCACATAGTGATGTCAAAATAACAAAGTTTTATCAGCAAATTTTCCCATAATGCAACTAGGTATTTAACCAATTCATTCTTATTTGACACAGCTCAACTCCATGGTTTATGTCTGATATTTTACCAAAGTTAATAAAATTGATAAATTTGTCCCTTGTGTGCAGCAAGGCATTGCAATGCTAAAGCATTGCAAAACCTTTTTGCACTCACTGGATGAACAACACCTCCACCCAAGCTATTCTGTAGATTATGAGGCCTAAAGCATAAAACAAGCCAAGAATATGAGCTTCAGATGGCAAAGAAATAATTACAAAAATAAAAAATAAAATAAAAAATTGTCCGCCTGCATGCAATTTTACAAAAAATGGCCTGAGAAACAGAAGATCTACTTTATGGGGCCTTAAATTCCTAGTTGTATTATGGGAAGAAATTTCAGGTTGAATTTCTGACATCTGAAGATTAAACCTTTTAACCCTGATGATATTTTCTATACTAATTCATTAGCATGAATTCAGTGAGTTAGTACAGTGGAGCCCACTTAACTGGATATCTCCTAATTGTATATCCCTGTTAACTGAATATAATTTTCAAACACAAAACCATTTACCATACCTTCTGTACAAATTTGATCTGTTAATTGCATATGGGTTGTCGAGTAAACTCCTGTTAATTGTATATAAAGTTTTGTAATATATCAAAAAAATTACTGTGACACGCACCAAATTCCCCTTATTTATCAACCTTTTTGGCCTCAATACATCCAATACTGCATTTATTCTATTATATCTTGTCTGACAGAGCTCTTTGAGCTCTGTCAAAGAAGATATAATAGAATAAATGCTCAGTTTACCTCCAGAACACAGGAAACTGACCAAATTCCTGTTAATTGTATACTTCTGTTAATTGAATACTTTTCACTGGCAAAATGGATATTCAATTAAGAGGATTCTACTGTATTAACTTTTTGGGGTGGACCAATCCATGTGAAGACAGCTTACATAAGCATCAGCTTACTGCTGGCTCCATTTTTCAATTCGCAACTCATGTCATTATTGTGTAATCTGTGTTTTGTGTACTTTTCAGCTTGTTTGTTTGGAAATAAATTACAGTGGAACCCTGTTAACTGAATAGCCACTTTGCCAATGAAAATTATTCAATTAACAGGAGTATTCAGTTAACAGGAATTGTGTCACTTTCCTGTATTCTAGAGATACACTTAGCATTTATTCTGTTATATCTTGTTTGACAAAGCTCCATGAGCTCTGTCAAACAAGATATAATAGATTAAATGCCTATATTGGATGCACTGAGGCCAAATAGGTCTATAAACAAAGGAAAACTGGGGAGAGTCAGGGTAATTTCGCGACATTTTACAAGATTTTGTATTCAATTAACAGGAGTTTACTCTATAACCTATATTCAATTAACAGGTCAGATTTGTACTGGAGGTATGGTAAATGGTTTTGTGATGGGAAATTATATTCAGTTAACAGGGATATACAATTAAGAGATATCCAGTTAAGTAGGCTCCTCTGTATTGTCAATCAATACATATTAAGCCTCTGGAAAAGACTATTGTTTTTCTACGGATTATTATTTTATTTTTTTTTTTTTTTTTTCCACACATTTTTGTCCGTACGATTCAAAAGCCATTTTAGAAGCGATTTTCACACAATTTGGCATAGAGTGGCAAAAAATCTAAAAATGTACCGAAGCGGAATTTTCGATTTAACCCTTATTTTGCCAGAATTGGCAAAAAACTGCAAAAATTGGGGTTTATCAGCACTTTCTCGAAACACGGCTTTAGGATTTTTTTTAAACATCCATCATTACTAGACCTGCCTATGACACAACCTTTGATACACACGACATATTAGGCGATGCATATGGTAACCCTCCACAGGCTGCCAAACATCGAAATTTTGATGAAATGGGCCAGTTTCAGACCCCCACAACACCCAAACGATACCCGAGAGGTAAACATAACTTCCTTTATTTGAAGTGGAATTCACCGAGGATCATTTTTGTAAGTAATAAGGGTGTTCAGAAAACCAAGTGTTAATCCGTTTTGGGCTGGTTAAACAGCAATACCCCAAAAAAGCTCAAAACTTCATGTTTTCCGTGGATTTCTCTAAACGAGTCTTGTAGATTTTCAAGAAAAATTGGTCACTCTCAGGTCTTGGTGTGACATTACAAGTTGCATGGATAAAATATTCCGGTCAGCATTAGTTAACCCTCCCCGAGCTGCTAAACGTAAAAAATTGTGATAAAATGGGCTGTTTTTAGACACCAACAGCACCCAAACGATATACCACAGAGAAAGAGGCCTTCATTTATCGGACGCAAAATTGATCGGAAAATATTTTTGAAAGTGGTAAGGGTATTCAAAATTTGATGTCTTAACCCATTTTGGGCTGGTTAAAGAGAGATACCCATTAAAATCTTAAAATACCCGTTTTCTGTGGATTTCTCTAACAACATCTTGTAGGTTTTCAAGAAAAATCGGCTATTTGCAGGTCTTGGTGTGACATTACAAGTCGCATGAACAAAATATTCCGGTCAGCATTAGTTAACCGGGCTGCTGAAGGTCAAAATTGCGATAAAATGGGCTGTTTTTGCACACCAACAGCACCCAAAGGGTACACCACAAAGAAAAGTGCCTTCTTTTATCGCGCGTACAATTTATACGGAAACATTTTTGTAAGTAGTAAGGGTATTCAAAAGTCGACGTCTTAACCCATTTTGGGCAGGCTAAAGAGAGATATCCATTGAAAGCTTTAAATTCCCATATTTTTATACTGTACCAATGACCCAGACTTAGCTGGTGCTAACTCCACAAAAACCAGGGCCAAACACAAATTTTGCCCCCCAATCCCCAAAATTTGCATCCAAAACAAAAAGAAATCATGTCCTAAAGGACCTCCATAGTACGACTCTACTGCGCATGCGCAGTGACGCAGTCGTCCCGAAATTGGCGCCAAATATCATTCTCTGTTTGGCCCTTCATCAGTCAACATCTCACTGATCTTTGTGCTTGTAAATCTCAGTTTAAAGGATGCCAGACACGTAATTCTTGGAGAAAATGTGATTCTAAGGAGGATAGAAGGAGGAGAGGAAAAAAGAAGTGGCAAAAATAATCAGGGCTGTACTTAAAATTTTTTGTTGAAATTATGTTTAGTTGCCTATTTTCGAGGCAAACGCCTCTTGTTGTCATTCTTGCTAATTGTTGCACTGCTTATTCAGTGTTTCCTCTCCCCTAACCTTCTAAAGTCCCCCCTTGCAATTCTCCCATGCTTTTGGCATATTTTTGAGAAGTTTCATTTCTAAAAATTCCCTGGGAGAGTTGCTTGGTTACAGAATGTTTTCTGTTATTTTCCCCTTAGTTACGTTTTCACCCATGGGTGTATAACGTTTGTGTTCTGCATCTTCCATCTGATGTTCTGCAGATTCTCCCCTGGGAGTCTCTGTTTTGCATCAGATAGAGTGTAATTGATGACTGATTCCGGGCCAGTTTTTTCAGTGCCTGGAGTCATGTTTTCTACTGTGTTTACACTGTTTGTTTTCATTGGCAACAGCCTTTTTTGAGGGGGGCTGTTTGCCTTTGTGGTAGTTTATCTCATTATAAGATACATTTATATTATCCGAAAGTGTCTCATTAATTATTTTATATAATTTTAAAATTTTTGACCACACTTTGCCATCGGATCCATCGGGGCTCAACGTTACTTTTCAGCAACTTGGGCTTCTCTGAAAAAATATTTTTTCAAAATTATTTTGTTTTGCAATTGTTTTTTCATTTATTAATGGATCATGTTATTATGTATCTTTGTGTCAGGGGTTTTTGCGAGTAACTAGGACTTATTGTTGTTCTTTCACAATGAAGGGACTTTGTTCAAATTGTAATAGGAAGAAATCTTCCTCTGACTTTCATGATTATTGCATTAATTGTAGTCAGTGTTCTCGCATTAATCCCTGTCCTGTATGTGAACATTGGGATGAGAAACATTGGAAACGTGTGTCACGATATGTTGTTTCTGGAGAAAGAGCGATGCCGGCTCTTTCTCCACAAGGTCACTCTACTCTCTCAGTTTCTATTTCAGAGGAACCAGAACAGGGTGATGTTTCCATGTTATCTTCTTCAAGTGTGCGTCCGTCGTCACAAATAAATACAGAGCTAGCGGCAAAAGTGCTCATGGGGATTAGACAAATGTCGTCCGCTAGCTCGCCCGGTGTAGCGTCCATTCACCGAATGGTTCGGCAGCCGGGTTCGTCTGATGCGGTCCAAGAGGAAATTTTGGGTGATGCGAGCACTATAAAAATAATAGATGCACACCCAGTGACGGCGGATAGTGAACGAGAACGGAGGAAGCCTTTTAGTCCGGTTCCTAGCTCGTCCAGGTCCAGCCGGGCCGCGAGCGAGAGAGGCCCCTCTCTCGTACAACAACATCTGGGACCAGATGTTGTGGTACAAAATGTGTCTTTAGCGGAGCATACGTCCGTCGCTCGGGACGCTCCGTTGTATAAGCAGTCCGCAGAGACTGTTAAGGCTTCCTCTTCTCGTCGGCGCACACGACCGCACCTTGGCTGCGTGACCTCCGATATTTTGCCAGCTTCGCCGATGAAGGATTCTTCGGCGACCAGGTCACACCATCCGGCAGCCAGGGATTCGAGACCGATGGACTCCGGACGTTCGCATAGGAAAAGTATGCGGGAGCCATCTGATGCGGAGCTGCCCTCGGCGAAGCAGCGAAAGACCGCTCCTCCGCAGGTCTCGACGTCGGACATTCTAGTGCAGATAGCACAGCTTATCGCAGCATCCCAGCAGCCGACAGAAACGGTGTCGGATCGAGAATTATCCGACGGCGCTGGGTCGGTACGCTCCGCCGAAGCATCGGGGGCGGACGACCGGGAACATCGGGAGGTCCGACCGGATGGTGAAAGGGATACGGATGAATTGGAGCTATCCCTTTCGGAACAACACAAAGCTGCCGTGGACTTCATCCGGCACTTTCTTCCTCAAGTTGTTCCGTCGGGCCAGACTGCTGCGCTTCCGGACAGGAGAATTATAGCGTCATTGGACTCTGATTTTTTCAAGCGGTTCAGGGACATCGCACCCGAGTTTCCGTTGCAGTCCAATAATGTTGCAAGAACATTTGAATTATTGAACGACGCTATTTTTAAACTTGCTTCCAGGACGGGGAAAGCAGGCTTCTTGTCCGCAAATACTCTCAACCTGCCTTTCATTAATGCAAGGAATAAATTCGACACGGCAGGTCAGGGTATACCGAGAGTTCCTCTGCGTATGGACGACGAGGCGGAAGACTTAGAGCTATCATTACCGTCGTCAGCTTCTATTCCAACCGCAGTGTTGGAAACAGCTATTGCGTCTAACAGAGCCAATTTAGATGCCTTATCTTACGCAGATCACCTTACTAAGGCGTTATCACTGCGTCTTCAAGGGGAAGAGTTTCAGGATATACAATCCTCCTTAAGACTTCTTTCAAGGGCAGTAGCTTATTCCACGTGTAACTCCGCCCTTTCAGTGGCAAATCTGGAGTTGGTTAGACGTGACGCAGCCCTGTCTACATCCACACTAGTGGATTCTAAGGTGAAGAACTCTCTTAGAGTCGCTTCGGTCTCAGGAGATCTTCTCTTTGACGGCAAGCTTTCCGCTATTTATGATAATATTAAAAAGAAAGCTAGTGATTCTCTGTTGTTTAGATCCGCTCCTAAAAGGTCGGATACAACAGACACGAATAAGGCGGGCACTTCTGGGTCTTATCCGCCCAAGAGAGGTTCCTATAGAGGTTCCGGTGCGTCCTCTAGCTCTTATTCGAGAGACCGTCAGGATAGTGACTCTCGTTCGGGACGTCCTTCAGGCCGGGACAATCGGTCGGACGCCCCGAGGTCGACGAGGCGAGGTGCGGGTCGTGGAAGACGTGGTTTCTCCTACCGCAGGCCTCGCAGATCCAGGAGGTGATGGCTTAAACCTCTATCGCGTTCCGGTTGGCGGAAGGTTGTCGAGTTTTTCTCAAGAGTGGGCGTCGATTACGGACGACCCGTGGGTGAGAGGAGTGACTTCGGAAGGTCTAAAGATATCCTTCAAACGAAAGCCTCCATTAACTCGAAGTCCAAAGTGGACTCATCTTCCGTCAAACCCTCAGAAAAGAGACGCTCTGCTATCAGAGGTGCAGTCTCTTTTAATGAAGAACGCGGTAGAGGTCGTAGAAAACCAGGAATCGCTGGGATTCTACAGCCATCTGTTTCTGGTTCCGAAACCAGACGGCTCGTTCCGTCCAGTCATAGATTTGAGCTGGATAAACAAGCTGATCGTCGCTCCGAAGTTTTATATGGAGACGATTCGATCGGTCAGAGCGAGTATTCGGGTGAACGATTATGCAACGAGCATAGATCTCAAAGATGCGTACTTTCACGTCATGGTACATCCGACATTCCGAAAGTATCTACGCTTCGCAGTCCTAGGAGTGGTGTATCAGTTCCGGGCCATGTGCTTCGGATTGAATCTAGCACCCTGGGCTTTCACTCGGGTAATGAACTCGGTAATGATCTACTTCCGAGCTCATTCGTCTGCGGTAACGTCGGCCTACCTGGACGACATTCTTCAGAGGTACGGCAACGAGTTAACGCTTCAGAACGATGTTCAGAATCTTCTTCTATTGCTCCGATGTCTCGGTTTCATAGTAAACGAGGAGAAGTCAGATCTGGTGCCGTCCAAGTCATTCACTCATCTGGGAATGAGCTTCGAGACGCACAACAATCTCGTTCGTCTGCCGTTAACCAGAGCGAAATTAGTCAGTTGTTACGCTCGCTATTGTCTGAATACAGACAAAGTCACGGCGAGAGAATTTATGAGACTGATAGGTCTGTGCGGAGCCGCCGCGGATCTCATTCCGATGGGACGGCTACGCACACGGCCTCTTCAAATTTTCCTGACTCAGAATTGGAGTGTGAAAATTCATTTGCTCGATGTAGACGTTCTCTTGTCAGATCAAGTGAAACAAGAGATTCAGACTTGGGCAAACATTCAGTGGTTAACTCAAGGAGTTCCGCTGCAGTTGCCGGATCCGAGTTTTACCATTATGACGGATGCCAGTCAAACAGGTTGGGGTGCATCATTAATCCCAACGGATTCGAGATGCCAGGGTCTTTGGGATCCGCAATTCCTGTGCAAGCACATAAACATCAAGGAAATGATGTCAATTTGGCTTGCGTTACGTCACTGGATGGACATTATTCACGATGCTCATGTCCAAATCCTATCCGACAATACGACAGTAGTGGCGTATATACGGAATCAGGGAGGCACTCATTCAGTTCCGTTGTTCAATCTAACGGAAAGAATCCTTCTGTTTGCGTTGGAACATCACGTTCTTCTTTCGGTCCGTCACATACCGGGTCGTCTGAATGTGCTAGCAGACTCCCTTTCACGAAAGGGTCGCTTGTTGCCGTCGGAGTGGA
The DNA here is from genome assembly GCA_031216915.1 of Pictodentalium vernedei. Lineage (NCBI taxonomy): Eukaryota > Metazoa > Mollusca > Scaphopoda > Dentaliida > Dentaliidae > Pictodentalium > Pictodentalium vernedei. The sequence goes on along the minus strand of CM062288.1, from coordinate 50,967,686 downwards.
CTCTCAACAAACAAGTATTCAATCAGATTTGCTACCAATGGGAACGGCCAATGATAGACTTATTTGCGACACATCTCAACAATCAGTTGCAAACGTATGTGTCCCCGTGTCCGGATCCAAGAGCATTTGCAGTAGACGCTCTGTCGATCCCTTGGGACGGAATGATAGGATATGCGTATCCTCCAGCACCGTTAATTCAACAAGTATTGCTAAAGATAAAACATTCTCAATGCAAGATTCTGTTGGTAGCATCTCTGTCGCCACAGAGACCGTGGATAAATCTACTCAGGTGTCTGTTGTGGGACCTACCGCGGAAGCTCCCTCCACGAGAGGATCTTCTTTGGCAGGGGAAATCGCGCCAACTACATCACAACCCGCAAGGTCTCAACCTTCACGTTTTTCCGTTGTGCGGTCCTTCTTGCATGGCAAGCACTTTACAGGACGAGCAGTGGACGCGATTTCTAACTGTAGGAGGACCTCCTCTTCGCTAAACTATGCGGCTAAGTGGAAGGTTTTCCGTCGTTGGTGTAGGGATCATTCTGTTGATATATTTGATCCCTCTATACCAGACATTGCTAACTTTCTAGTATACTTGTTTGACGAAATCAAACTGCAACCTGTTACTATAAAGGGTTATAGATCTATGTTATCTGATACCTATGCACATCATGATAGTTTACAAATTGGATCTAATGTCTCTTTATCGAAATTGGTTAGAAACTTTTCGATAAATAGACCCAGAACTCTTAGATTAATTCCTAAGTGGAATTTAGCTTGGGTTCTCCTTAAATTGAAGGAAAAGCCATTTGAACCTCTTGGGACAGTAGATTTCAAATTCTTATCTTATAAGACAGCTTTTCTCTTAGCTTTCTCTTCTGCCAGAAGAGTCAGTGAGCTTCATGCACTATTGGTGGATGATTCTCATTATCGTAGTGTTGGGAACACTATCACCTTCACTACTAATGTGGGTTTTTTAGCTAAGAATCAGGCTCCTAATAAATATCCGGAACCTATTGTTATTAAGGCTCTTCCGTCTTCAGACGGGCGTAGGCCTTTACTCTGTCCTGTTAGAGCACTACGTATCTATAAACAGAGATCTCAGTTCATCAGAAAGGGACGGAAACGTTTCTTTCTGTCTTTGATGCCTAATAGAAAGGACATTTCAGTCCATTCTATTGCTAGATGGATTCAGTTAACTATCCGTACTGCGTATGAAGATTTATCTTCTTCTCAGCAGTCTGTGCTTAAGATTTCTGCTCATGAAGTAAGAGCTCTTTCTACTTCCTGGGCTTATGCTAATGGTGTTGCTATTACAGATTTAATGAAGGCTGCTTATTGGTCTCAGCCATCCACATTTACTAATTTTTATCTCAGAAATATTGAGTCCATTTCTGGAGACCTGCATTGTTTAGGTCCGTTATCTGTTGCTCAGAATGTCGTCCACTAAACAGTTGCAACTATAGTTATGCAGGCTTTCTGTTCCGGCAGTGACTCCGTCCGACTGCCCTCTTCGCTCTGGGCTATTTGACCCAGGGCAAGGGGAAGGGGGGGGGGGGGGGGGGGGGGCGGGTGTTCCCTTAGGTCACCTGCTTTATAGTGAAAAGCAAGGGAATGCCTCCTCGAAGACAGTATTTCTGAGTCGCTTCCGGGATGGTTTTAAAGTGTAATATTAATGTTTAATTTCATTCATGTCTTATTTTTAAAGTGTAGCTCGGTGTGAAGCATTTGTATATGTCAAGTGTCAAACGGGCTTTAATATACAATACTCGGACACTTTTAAATGATTATAAAGAGTCTCAATTCTCTGGACTACTTTATTTATTGGCTTGCTTTAAAAATAATTAGTATAAGGGTTATACTGGATGTTAATAGAGAACATGAATGTTATTGTGCTCAATTATTAAGGGTAGTGTATCTTTCTAATTTAAATATTAAATAAGAAAGATACATGTAAAGCCTAATACTCCTTTTCTCCTTAAGGGGTTACCTCTTTATTTTATAATTGAGCTTATTGGATTTTCCTCTATGTCCTAGGCCCTCCAGCCTGTTTACTATTCAGCTAAGTCTGGGTCATTGGTACAGTATAAAAATGTTAAAAAATTTATAGTAATTTATATATTTTTTATACTTACCAATGACCCAGACGGGGATGGCCCTCCCTGAGTTGGGAACTCTTGCCTCCCCGCTGAGTACATAGCGCTGACCAGGCACTGCCAGTAAGAATGATATTTGGCGCCAATTTCGGGACGACTGCGTCACTGCGCATGCGCAGTAGAGTCGTACTATGGAGGTCCTTTAGGACATGATTTCTTTTTGTTTTGGATGCAAATTTTGGGGATTGGGGGGCAAAATTTGTGTTTGGCCCTGGTTTTTGTGGAGTTAGCACCAGCTAAGTCTGGGTCATTGGTAAGTATAAAAAATATATAAATTACTATAAATTTTTTAACTTTCTGTGAATTTCCCTAACGGTAACTTGTAGGGTTTCAAGACAAATTGACTATTCGTAGGTCTTTATGTGACATTACAAGTTGCATGGACAAAATACTCCGGTGAGCGTTTTTTAACCATCTACAAGCTGCCAAGCATCGTAATGTTGTTAACATGGGACTGTTTTGAGACACGCACAGCACCTAATGTATACATGAGAGATAAACATAATCTCCTTTGTTTGAAGTGGAATTCACAGAGGACCATTTTTGTAAGTAATAAAGGTATTCAAAAAGCCAAGTGTTAACCCCTGTTGGGGAGGTTAACAGGGATACCCATCAAAAGCTTAAAAAATCGTTTTCCCTGGATTTCTACAAACATTTTGGTTGGTTTTCAAGAGAAAATGGCCGTTGATAGGTCTTGGTGTCATATGACCAGTTGCATGGATCAATTATTCTGGTAGGCATTTGTTAACCCTTCATGGGCTGCTAAATGTAAAAAAAAATTGAGAAAATAGTCTGTTTTTGGACACCAACAACATCAAATGGAAATGCCACAGAGAAACGTAACTTCTTTTACCGGACGCAAAACTGATAGGGAAACATTGATATTGATATTAACCCATTCTACCATTAGTGATGGGTTTTACCTAAACATTTTTTTATCAAACCCAAACCGAGTCATTTGAGACTACTATACTCACCTTTCTCATAACATTAATGAAGGAACTTTAGTGAGACAGTTAAAAACAATTCATCAGACACTGTGGGGTCAAGAAAAATCATGGAATCTAATCGGGAAAAGCCATGATTCTCCAGAATCATAAAGTCTAGTTTGACTATGCAGTTGTGTTGAGTCCCTTGATTTGCACAATGAAAATATTGATTGTTCTACCCAGCAAATTTACTAAGCATTTACTTTTATGAAATTGGATATAGCATGATCCTGTACCAGAAAAATAGGCTTTCAGTTCAGAGGGGCAAGGGTAGAGTTGATTGTTTTGACTGATTATTTGAGCCATCAATTTATAAAATGTATTTTTTTATTTCAGAAATATGAGGATGAAAAGCCACGAGATGATATAGATGATCCCAATGCTTATAGGTAACTTATATATTTTGGATGTAATCTGACCACTTCTCTTCAGTGATGTCAAATTCTTTCATTAACCTGCTGCACACTGATGTCAAAATACTGAAATTTCAAGCAGTAAGATTTTCCCATAATTCAACTAAAATTTAACTTATTTAGTCTTGCTTGACAGAACGTAATGAGCTTTGTTAAACACTGAACTGGTTAAATTCCTAGTTGCATGATGTGAAGGATTTGCAGTTTGAAATATTGATAATTCAATGTCAGTGTGCAGTGGGTTAATCAGCACAAATAATAATACCAGACATGTTAACTCTCCCGGAATGCCAGTGAAATCCTGAAATTTCAGTGTAGTTCCTGGCCTCCCGGATGGGAATCAGTTTTGGACCCAAAATCCCGGAAAACAACAGTTGAATATTTCTTTCCCATTGTAACTTATGTAATTTGTAAAACGTTTGGAGTCAAAAAATTACATGCATTTCAAACTCTGGTAAAAACTCATGAAGCAGTAAAATATGGATTTAAATTAAATTTATTTAAGAAAAGGGTATTTTATGATATATATTTCAACTGTGTTCATGTTTATTTCTGGGTTTTTTCTTCGTGATCTGAGATTCCTGATCTCTGTGTGAGTGTCAGAGTGAAAATAGGTGACTTTGTTTCAAAAAATTGAAAACTCCACCTGGGGGCACAGTGGCGTTGCGGTAACCGGTTCTCGTCAGATCACCGAAGTTAAGCAACATTGAGCCTGGTTAGTCATTGGATGGGTGACCGTCTGAGTGATCAATTCGGACTCCCGTGTTGTGTCCTTGGGCAAGGCGTTTAACCCGATTGTCCACATGGGGACACGATGATGGTGTGTACCAAGGCATACTGCACGTCGATGGTACGCATGACTTCAACCACTCTAACCCTGCCAATGCTGCAGTGTGGAGTTACAATGTTGGAGAGCTGGCAGCTGCTCATTATTGCTCGGTGGTTCTCTCTGGGTACTCCGTCTTCCTCCACCCATAAAATTGTCACGGTCATGATTAGCCATTGTGCATTAGTATATGACCTTAAACACCAATAAATAAATAAATAAACTCCACCTTCATTTAAATGCAGTTTTTTTGATAAATAAAATATATGAAAAGGAATTAAATAATATATATTTATTTATCCACCGAATAGCTTTAATTCTCATCTCTTTTCCAAATTAAAACCTAAACAACACCTTGTCCTCAACTATTTAACACAGTTTGAAAATAGGTTAAAGTCACTTAGGCTGCTGAAAAATTAAGACTGCATATTTATACACAATGGACTTATTTTCTAACACTACATTTATTCTGTTGTGCTGACTACAGAACTGTTAACTGTTGGCCGTATGTATCCAGAAAATTTCTAATGGGATTAAAAAAAAAAAAAAAAAAAAAATGCTTCAATGATGAAAAGAAAAGTTTTGTGCAGGACACAAACGTCCACACATGCATGAAGGATTTTGATAAAGATACTTTCCAAGTACTGATCTTCTTGCAGTAACTGAACTTTTGGACATTGTTTCCTGTTAACATGTCCACACTTGGGAAATTATTAGCTTAGTAGACTTTGTTGAAAGCAAACCACATGTGGTGGTGCTCTGTGGGTGGGTGGGGGGGGGGGGGGGCATGATGAAGAGGATGGTGGGGGGGGGGAGGGGTTATCAAATCAACAATTATTTTACAATTTTTCAACATAGTATAAATGCATCAGCGTAATTGATGAATAGATCAGGATATAACCTTGTGTTAATGGTGGTCCATGAGCTGAAAATTCGCAAATTTTTTCTTTTGTTTTGTCCCCACGCAAATTTTTCCCTGAAATCCATCCCATTTCCCTGAAAATCACCCTCAGGTTCCCTGAAAAATTATTCTGGAGGTTAACATGTCTGAATAATACTTATATAGTGCTTTCTCCCTACCCTCAGTTAGGCTCAAAAGTGCTTCACAAAACATTCATCATCGCCATCTTAATTATAATTGAAATATAACTGTCAAACATGTTATAATAGTTCTTACTACCACAGTTATCCCATCAATACCTCAGTAATTTTCCCATCAGTTCTGGCTCTTCAGAAAATGAGAGTCCCGGCTTTTCCAAATCTGTATCATACCTATTTCAAATGAGCCTCTCATGACATCACTGATGTTCACAAATTTTTGAAGCAACAACAAACCTGAAATAGGAACTTGAGTGTAATGGTGCTGAACATTCTGGACAAACATCCATATTTTTTTTTGTATGTACATGTATTCATTTGTTAACTGGTTGAGTGCTTGAAGCCACTGCCAAGGCTTTAAAAAAAAATGAGGGGGACCAGAGCAAAAGCAAACATTTTACTTTACTCTTGTTTCATATTCAGTCAAACGTCAATAATATTTTGTTTACATAAATTTGTTTCATCACAACAAATTATTGGAGAGTGCCTTTGTGCACTCTCCAATAATTTGTAATAAAACAAATTTTGAACAAAAATTCAGACCACCAAAAAGAATCTAGCCCTCAATCAATTAAAGATCTGCTGATAGACAAATTTTTACAACAGTCAGTTAATTTGGGATGTCATGTAGCATCTTGTGGATGAGACCAGATCAGCCAGATTAAACCTACTATCCCATGCTTGTGGCATCCTACAGGCTATTTACCATACAACATATATTCAAAAGAAATTCCTATTTTAGAAAACACTGCAAAATCGACGTGGGCATACATGCACTGAGAAATTAGTAATCACCTGAACGGAATGGAATAAACTCAACCAAATAGTACCAGGTCCACATGGACAAATAATGCTGAGGAGGACATATCAATCACAACATAAAAGAATTAATGAGGATGTATCTGCCACTGAGCCACCATCAAAAGACACAGATGTTGTAATTTCACCAAGTGCTAACACAACAAATAAAAAGAAGCTTTGTAAATACAGTGCAGGAAGTCACCTTAAGGCTTAAATAGCTGACAACCATCACACTTGGCAAGTTTTTGTTCAGTCCCCTCTTCCCGACAATGACATACAATTTGGGGACCAATATATACCATCAGACTTAACACAAACACAAAGGTATTAAAGAATAAAACTATTTGTTTATTGTAAGTATATACCGTACACAGATAATATGAATGAATATCTGTACATCCACTCAATCACCATCAAACTGAAAAAAATAAAATCAATAAAGGTTTTAAACAGAAGTAAAACCACTCAGATCAACCAATATTTTTTTAATAAAAATAATTAATTTGCACCTCCCCCTCCCCAACACAGACACCTCCACAAAGAGAGGGAGGGAAAATATCTACATTTTTAGAAAAATGCAAATTATCTGCCAAAGCAGCGTGCACAAATGGATAATTTGAACAATAATCAAAGAACAGCATGGCCTTTATCTGCCCAAATAAGGAAAATTTATCCCCCAAAAAGAGTATAAATTGGGAAAGTAGACAAGCTGCCACCACATCAAACTCATATCCACTGAAGAGACTGAAAAAGTTGAAACTGGTTTGGAATATTACAAAAAAGTAAGAGAATTTATTCTCCCAAGGTCACACTTTCACCTTCCACTTCATAACTGATCTGGTCTCATCATTTCAGCAGAATCCATTGGCTGTTTTAATAATCTGTATTTATCACATGATCTGATCCCTTTTACTGATTATTATACTCCTACTCTAAAAGTGGTAAAGCATGTTTATTCAGTAATATTCGACAAGTAGCCCCAGTTGTATGCAGCTGAAATCTTGCTCTTATTTTTAAAAAGAACATATCATGTAACCCCTCATTGGAATGATCTCAATGAGCTCATTCCAGTGTGAGTCTCATGATATGGTTTTGTTGAAATTGTCTTTAAAAATTTGAAAAAAAATGATATTTAAAATAATGAATTTTGATTAAAGGTTAACAACCTGATTCAAGGATGTGAAAGCACTGTTTGTTTCCCAACCATTTAGCATCTTTCATTGGGTTTTTAATCAAGTGATGAAAAAATATGAAGTTTCTCCAGTTTTTAGTAAAATTTACAAAACTCTGCTTGTAAAGATCTCATTTTTAATTATTTAGTATTGAGGATGCAAAACAGAAAGCGGAATATGATAAGAGAATGAAGGATGCAGAAGAGAAGAAAAGAGATGTGCGTCGACAGATTGCTAAACAGAGACGCATCTTTAAAACTTTACTAGAACAAAATGAAGGATTACCAAAACATCTTCAGTTGGAGAAAGTGGTAAGTCATTTTTTTTATTTAATCTGATTTGTTTTACAAGGATTGGCGAACAAGTTATGCAACTTATATTAATGCCTCTCCTTGGCCCAATGGCACAGCTGTGTGGAATGACCTTCGTAGCGGCAACTTTGTGGCCTCACTCTTTTCGAATACTTGGAAGGGATCTTTAGCCTGCATGGAGTGTGTCTCTCTCCATACAGAGGACAGCCATTTTATGTCCCCACCCGATAGGACAGTACGCTGTGACAGCACCAACCCCACAATTATGCTGACAGAGAGTGTTCGGACACCTCGAGAACATTTCCAGACCGGGGATCGATCCTGGGACCTCTGGTATGAGAGACCCGCGCACTTATCCACTCGAACACCACGCTCTCTAAGACATTGATAACAGCATTAGAAAAGTGCTTTCTGCTGTGGTTTTAACCCTTTACTTGATGCAGACGATATCAAAATTTATTATTTTAAATATCATATTTTTATACTGTACCAATGACCCAGACTTAGCTGGTGCTAACTCTAACAAAACCAGGGCCAAACACAAATTTTGCCCCCCAATCCCCAAAACTTGCATCCAAAACAAAAAGAAATCATGTCCTAAAGGACCTCCATACTACGCCTCTACTGCGCATGCGCAGTGACGCAGACGCCCCGAAATTGGCGCCAATTATCATTTCTCTGTTTGGCCCTTCATCAGTCAACATCTCACTGATCTTTGTGCTTGTAAATCTCAGTTTAAAGGATGCCAGACACGTAATTTTTGGAGAAAATGTGATTCTAAGAAGGATAGAAGGAGGAGAGGAAAAAGAAGTGACAAAAAAATATCAGGGCTGTACTTAAAATTTTTTGATGAAATTATGTTAAGTTGCCTATTTTCGAGGCATGGGCCTCTTGTTGTCATTCTTGCTAAATGTTGCACTGCTTATTCAGTGTTTCCTCTCCCCTAGCCTTCTAAAGTCCCCCCCTTGCAATTCTCCCATGCTTTTGGCATATTTTTGAGAAATTTCATTTCTAAAATTTCCTGGGAGAGTTGCTTGGTTACAGAATGTTTTCTGTTATTTTCCCCATAGTTACGTTTTCACCCATGGGTGTATAACGTTTGTGTTCTGCATCTTCCATCTGATGTTCTGCAGATTCTCCCCTGGGAGTCTCTGTTTTGCATCAGATAGAGTGTAATTTGATGACTGATTCCGGGCCAGTTTTTTCAGTGCCTGGAGTCATGTTTTCTGGTGTTTTTACACTGTTTGTTTACATTGGCAACAGCCTTTTTTGAGGGGGGCTGTTTGCCTTTGCTGTAGTTTATCTCACTATAAGATACATTTATATTATCCGTAAGTGTCTCATTAATTATTTAATATAAATTTAAAATTTTTGACCACACTTTGCCATCGGATCCATTGGGGCTCAACGTTACTTTTCAGCAACTTGGGCTTCGCTGAAAAAATATTTTTTCAAATTATTTTGATTTGCAATTTTTTTTTCATTTATTAATGGATCATGTTATTATGTATCTTTGTGTCAGGGCTTTTTGCGAGTAACTAGGACTTATTGTTGTTCTTTCACAATGAAGGGACATTGTTCAAATTGTAATAGGAAGAAATCTTCCTCTGACTTTCATGATCATTGTATTAATTGTAGTCAGTGTTCTCGCATTAATCCCTGTCCTATATGTGAATATTGGGATGAGAAACATTGGAAACGTGTGTCACGATATGTTGTTTCTGGAGAAAGGGCTACGCCGGCTCTTTCTCCGCAAGGTCACTCTACTCTCTCAGTTTCTATTTCAGAGGAACCAGAACAGGGTGATGTTTCCATGTTATCTTCTACAAGTGTGCGTCCGTCGTCACAAATGAATTCAGAGCTAGCGGCAAAAGTGCTCATGGAGATTAGACAAATGTTGTCCGCTAGCTCGCCCGGTGTAGCGTCCATTCACCGAATGGTTCGGCAGCCGGGTTCGTCCGATGCGGTCCAGGAGGAAATTTTGGGTGATGCGAGCACTATAAACATAATAGATGCACACCCAGTGACGGCGGATAGTAAGCGAGAACGGAGGAAGCCTTTGAGTCCGGTTCCTAGCTCGTCCAGGTCCAGCCGGGCCGCGAGCGAGAGAGGCCCCTCTCTCGTACAACAACATCTGGGACCAGATGTTGTGGTACAAAATGTGTCTTTAGCGGAGCATACGTCCGTCGCTCGGGACGCTCCGTTGTATAAGCAGTCCGCGGAGACTGTTAAGGCTTCCTCTTCTCATCAGCGCACACGACCGCACCTTGGCTGCGTGACCGCCGATATATTACCAGCTTCGCCGATGAAGGATTCTTCGGCGACCAGGTCACACCATCCGGCAGCCAGGGATTCGAGACCGATGGACTCCGGACGTTTGCATAGGAAAAGTATGCGGGAGCCATCTGATGCGGAGCTGCCCTCGGCAAAGCAGCGAAAGACTGCGCCTCCGCAGGTTTCGACGCCGGACATTCTTGTGCAGATAGCACAGCTTATCGCAGCATCCCAGCAGCCGACAGAAACGGTGTCGGATCGAGAATTATCCGACGGCGCTGGGTCGGTACGCTCCGCCGAAGCATCGGGGGCGGACGACCGGGAACATCATGAGGTCTGACCGGATGGTGAAAGGGATACGGATGACTTGGAGCTATCCCTTTCGGAACAACATAAAGCTGCCGTAGACTTCATCCGGCACTTTCTCCCTCAAGTTGTTCCGTCGGGCCAAACTGCTGCGGTTCCGGACAAGAGAATTATAGCGTCATTGGACTCTGAATTTTTTGAGCGGTTTAGGGACATCGCTCCCGAGTTTCCATCGCAGTCCAATAATGTTGCAAGAACATTTGAATTATTGAACGACGCTATATTTAAACTTGCTTCCAGGACGGGGAAAGCAGGTTTCTTGTCCGCTAATACTCTCAACCTGCCTTTCATTAATGCAAGGAATAAATTCGATACGGCAGGACAGGGTATACCGAGAGTTCCTCTGCGTATGGACGACGAGGCGGAAGACTTAGAGCTATCATTACCGTCGTCGGCTTCTATTCCAACCGCGGTGTTGGAAACAGCTATTGCGTCTAATAGAGCCAATTTAGATGCCTTATCTTACGCAGATCACCTTACTAAGGCGTTATCACTGCGCCTTCAGGGGAAGAGTTTCAGGATATACAATCCTCTTTAAGACTTCTTTCAAGGGCAGTAGCTTATTCCACGTGTAACTCCGCCCTTTCAGTGGCAAATCTGGAGTTGGTTAGACGTGACGCAGCCCTAGCCACATCCACACTAGTGGATACTAAGGTGAAGAACTCTCTTAGAGTCGCTTCGGTCTCAGGAGAACTTCTCTTTGACGGCAAGCTTTCTGCTATTTATGATAAAATTACAAAGAAAGCTAAGGATTCTCTGTTGTTCAAATCTGCTCCTAAGAAGTCGGATACAGCAGACACGAATAAGACAGGCACTTCTGGGTCTAATGCGCCCAAGAGAGGTTCCTATAGAGGTTCCGGTGCGTCCTCTTGGTCTTATTCAAGAGACCGTCAGGATAGCGACTCTCGTTCGGGACGTCCTTCAGGCCGGGACAATCGGTCGGACGCCCCGAGGTCGACGGGGCGAGGTGCGGGCCGTGGAGGACGTGGTTTCTCCTACCGCAGGCCTCGCAGGTCCAGGAGGTGATGGCTTAAACCTCTATCGCGTACCGGTTGGCGGAAGGTTGTCGAGCTTTTCACAAGAATGGGCGTCGATTACGGACGACCCTTGGGTGATAGGAGTGACTTCGGAAGGTCTAAAGATATCCTTCAAACGAAAGCCTCCATTAACTCGAAGTCCAAAGTGGACTCATCTTCCGTCAAATCCGCAGAAAAGAGACGCTCTGTTATCAGAGGTGCAGTCTCTTTTAATGAAGAACGCGGTAGAGGTCGTAGAAAACCAGGAATCTCCGGGATTCTACAGCCATCTGTTTCTGGTTCCGAAACCAGACGGCTCGTTCCGTCCAGTCATAGATTTGAGCTGGATAAACAAGCTGATCGTCGCTCTGAAGTTTTATATGGAGACGATTCGATCGGTCAGAGCGAGTATTCGGGTGAACGATTATGCAACGAGCATAGATCTCAAAGATGCGTACTTTCACGTCATGGTACATCTGACATTCCGAAAGTACCTACGCTTCGCAGTCCTAGGAGTGGTGTATCAATTCCGGGCGATGTGCTTCGGATTGAATCTAGCACCCTGGGCTTTCACTCGGGTAATGAACTCGGTAATGATCTATTTCCGAGCTCATTCGTCTGCGGTAACGTCGGCCTACCTGGACGACATTCTTCAGAGGTACGGCAACGAGTTAATGCTTCAGAACGATGTTCAGTATCTTCTTCTATTGCTCCGACGTCTCGGTTTTATAGTAAATGAGGAGAAGTCGGATCTAGTGCCGTCCAAGTCATTCACTCATCTGGGAATGAGCTTCGAGACGCACAACAATCTCGTTCGTCTGCCGTTAACCAGAGCGAAATTAGTCAGTTGTTACGCTCGCTATTGTCTGCACGCAGACAAAGTCACGGCGAGAGAATTTATGAGACTGATAGGTCTGTGCGGAGCCACCGCGGATATCATTCCGATGGGGCGGTTACGCACACGTCCTCTTCAAATTTTCTTGACTCAGAATTGGAGTGTGAAAATTCATTCGCTCGATGTAGACGTTCTCTTGTCAGATCAAGTGAAACAAGAGTTTCAGACTTGGGCAAACATTCAGTGGTTAACTCAGGGAGTTCCGCTGCAGTTGCCGGATCCGAGTTTTACCATTATGACGGATGCCAGTCAAACAGGTTGGGGTGCATCATTAATCCCAACGGATTCGAGATGCCAGGGTCTTTGGGATCCGCAATTCCTGTGCAAGCACATAAACATCAAGGAAATGATGTCAATTTGGCTTGCGTTACGTCACTGGATGGACATTATTCACAATGCTCATGTCCAAATCCTATCCGACAATACGACAGTAGTGGCGTATATACGGAATCAGGGAGGCACTCATTCAGTTCCGTTGTTCAATCTAACGGAAAGAATCCTTCTGTTTGCGCTAGAACATCACGTTCTTCTTTCGGTCCGTCACATACCGGGTCATCTGAATGTGCTAGCAGACTCCCTTTCACGAAAGGGTCGCTTGTTGCCATCGGAGTGGACTCTTAACAAACAAGTATTCAATCAGATTTGCTACCAATGGGAACGGCCAATGATAGACTTATTTGCGACACATCTCAACAATCAGTTGCAGACGTATGTGTCTCCATGTCCGGATCCAAGAGCATTTGCAGTAGACGCTCTGTCGACGGAATGATAGAATATGCGTATCCTCCAGCGCCGTTAATTCAACAAGTATTGCTAAAGATAAAACAATCTCAATGCAAGATTCTGTTGGTAGCATCTCTGTCGCCACAGAGACCGTGGATAAATCTACTCAGGTGTCTGTTGTGGGACCTACCGCGAAAGCTTCCTCCACGGGAGGATCTTCTTTCGCAGGGGAAATCGCGGCAACTCCATCACAACCCGCAAGGTCTCAACCTTCACGTTTTTCCGTTGTGCGGTCCTTCTTGCATGGCAAACACTTTACAGGACGAGCAGTGGACGCGATTTCTAACTGTAGGAGGACCTCCTCTTCGCTAAACTATGCGGCTAAGTGGAAGGTTTTTCGTCGTTGGTGTAGGGATCATTCTGTAGATATATTCGATCCCTCTATACCAGACATTGCAAACTTTCTAGTATACTTGTTTGACGAAATCAAACTGCAGCCTGTTACTATAAAGGGTTATAGATCTATGTTATCTGATACCTATGCACATCATGATAGTTTACAAATTGGATCTAATGTCTCTTTATCTAAGTTGGTTAGAAACTTTTCGATAAATAGACCCAGAACTCTTAGATTAATTCCTAAGTGGAATTTAGCTTGGGTTCTTCTTAAATTGAAGGAAAAGCCATTTGAACCTCTTGGGACAGTAGATTTCAAATTCTTATCTTATAAGACAGCTTTTCTCTTAGCTTTCTCTTCTGCTAGAAGAGTCAGTGAGCTTCATGCACTATCGGTGGATGATTCTCACTATCGTAGTGTTGGGAACACTATCACCTTCACTACTAATGTGGGTTTTTTAGCTAAGAATCAGGCTCCTAATAAATATCCAGAACCTATTGTTATTAAGGCTCTTCCGTCTTCAGACGGGCGTAGGCCTTTACTCTGTCCTGTTAGAGCGTTACGTATCTATAAACAGAGATCTCAGTTTATCAGAAAGGGATGGAAACGTTTCTTTCTGTCTTTGATGCCTAATAGAAAGGACATTTCGGTCCATTCTATTGCTAGATGGATTCAATTAACTATCCGTACTGCTTATGAAGATTTATCTTCTTCTCAGCAGTCTGTGCTTAAGATTTCTGCTCGTGAAGTAAGAGCTCTTTCTACTTCCTGGGCTTATGCTAATAGTGTTGCTATTACAGATTTAATGAAGGCTGCTTATTGGTCTCAGCCATCCACATTTACGAATTTTTATCTCAGAAATATTGAGTCCATTTCTGGAGACCTGCATTGTTTAGGTCCGTTATCTGTTGCTCAGAATGTCGTCCACTAAACAGTTGCAACTATAGTTATGCAGGCTTTCTGTTCCGGCAGTGACTCCGTCCGGCTGCCCTCTTCGCTCTGGGCTATTTGACCCAGGGCAAGGGGAAGGGGGGGGGGGGGCGGGTGTTCCCTTAGGTCACCTGCTTTATAGTGAAAAGCAAGGGAATGCCTCCTCCAAGTCAGTATTTCTGAGTCGCTTCCGGGATGGTTTTAAAGTGTAATATTAATGTTAAAATTCATTCATGTCTTATTTTTAAAGTGTAGCTCGGTGTGAAGCATTTGTATATGTCAAGTGTCAAACGGGCTTTAATATACAATACTCGGACACTTTTAAATGACTATAAAGAGTCTCAATTCTCTGGACTACTTTATTTATTGGCTTACTTTAAAAATAATTAGTATAAGGGATATACTGGATGTTAATAGAGAACATGAATGTTATTGTACTCAATTATTAAGGGTATTGTATCTTTCTAATTTAATATTAAATAAGAAAGATACATGTAAAGCCTAATACTCCTTTTCTCCTTAAGGGGTTACCTCTTGTCATTGGTACAGCATAAAAATGTTAAAAAATTTATAGTAATTTATATATTTTTTATACTTACCAATGACCCAGACGGGGATGGCCCTCCCTGGAGTTGGGAACTCTTGCCTCCCCGCTGAGTACATAGCGCTGACCAGGCACTGCCAGTAAGAATGATAATTGGCGCCAATTTCGGGACGTCTGCGTCACTGGGCATGCGCAGTAGAGGCGTAGTATGGAGGTCCTTTAGGACATGATTTCTTTTTGTTTTGGATGCAAATTTTGGGGATTGGGGGGCAAAATTTGTGTTTGGCCCTGGTTTTGTTAGAGTTAGCACCAGCTAAGTCTGGGTCATTGGTAAGTATAAAAAATATATAAATTACTATAAATTTTTTAACTTTTTAAAATTTTTCAAAACATTTCAACAAAACCATATCGTGACCCCTCGTTGGAACGAGCTCATCGAGTTTACTCTATAACTTGTATTCAATTAACAGGTCAAATTTGTACCTGAGGTATGGTAAATGGTTTTATGTTGGGAAATTATATTCAGTTAACAGGGTTATTCATTTAAGAGATATCCAATTAATGAAAATCTGTTCTGCACATATGTGTGGAACGGAAATCATTGACAGACTATTTTTAAATAGAAGCGAAATTTCACTGAAATTTTCTACAAATCATGCAATGCAATTACAGTTTGACTCACTAGCGATAACTGAAAATCATCCCCTGAGTTCCAATGTGTTCTATGTGCCAGTAAGCACATAGAACACATTGGAACTCCAGGGCCGAAAGTAGTAACACAAGTTCCCCTTGCAATTTTGGTTGGTGATTAAAATGTGTCCTTTTTGTTGATAGTTGTCAAATGAATTGCTGAGTGTCCTTAAAATAATTCTTTTATAGACATGAAGGCATGTAATAAACACAGAATGACACACGTGTGTGAATGGTTTAATCAATATGGCACTTGTGCCATCGCGGAAGGATAAAACTTGAGGCCTGTGGCCTCTCGTTCTATCCTTCCTCGCTGGCACCAGTGCCATATCGATTAACCCATTCCCACACGCATGTCAATCTGTGTATTTATTGCCAAATGTGAATGTGAGAGCAAATTAACCATGCATGATCATCTGAGTGGAATTGTGTGTTATCTGCAATGCTAAAGCTTTACAGATGGTGCCTTGTTGCACTCAAAGTATGATATTTTATTTAGTGTTACCTGACTTTTTTTTAAGTATTTTAGTTGCAAAAAACCCACAAATGATAAAAATATAGATAATAAAAAAGAAAAAGGCTATTTTTAAGGTTTAAATAATTTCATCATTATATTTCACTCACTGTTTATTCTCTCCAAAATAAATAGAGATTATTACCATTATGTGACGAGTCGAAGACGAGTTGTGAGCGACCCTTAAACCCGGAGCGAGTCTCTGATACATATTGTACACCCACATAATGGTAATAATCATTTTATCTTACAATATATTGGGGATAAGTCAAGAATGTAGAGGAATATATAACAAACTATTTATTCGTATGGATGAACAAAAAGAAAAAAAATGGAACTCACGCAAAAGGAACGAAAGACCCCCTCGTACAAACATCTGTATCAGGGGGGCAGATACACGACAGTTGCGGAGTTAATGCAGACAAAATACATGTTGATTGTAAGATAAAGTATTTTTCCATGGTTGCTATATGTTTTCAACATTACCTGATACAATACAGATATTGAGTGACATGCTAGGTACATGGTATCTTGCCAGTGTCAGAGAATGTCATGTAAGAACGCATCTGATTGGTCATTATACATCTGAGTGACATTATGATGTCAATGAAATGCTTCAGCACAAAATGGTGTCATTGAACTCCTATAAACAGTGTTTGCAACTGAGATCTTCCCCATGGGATCCTCGGGTTTACTGTGCTAAATAAATTCTGCTTTACGTGTAAAATAGAACCCAGAACCAATGCCTGGGGAGGAAGTCTTCTAAAATGGGCAGTATAGGCATAAATAATTGGCTAAACTTGACTTCAAACCTATGGTGTGGTCATGTTGTAGCCAAGATGCTAAAAGTGACCATAAACACAAATAAATGAATTAATAAACAGTGTTAAGTGCCAAGCAAGAATGTAAACAAATCGCAATCGATTTTATATTGTAATATATCATCTTCATTAACCCTTTACCCAACGCAAATGATATCAAAATTTATTATTTTAAATAATATCATTTTTTCAAATTTTTCAAAAAATTTCAACAAAACTATATCATGTGACCCCTCATTGGAATAAGCTCGATGAGCTTGTTCCAATGAGGAGTCACATGATATGGTTTTGTTGAAATTTTTTGAAAAATAATATTTTTTCAACTGCTGAATTTGTGTATTACGTGGGCGGATATGGCCGATTCGTTGGGTAAAGGATTAATTAAATTCTAATTTAAATACAGAACTCAACTTGGGTAGAGTACCAGGGACAGGAAATAACAACCATTGTTGCAGTTTTTGCTGTATTTCACGCATACCTTTGTCACTTGTGAAAAACAGGAAAAACTCTCTACTAGGGTTGTTGAGTGCAGTGCCATGTAGTGCATCCTTCATACACAGAATGACACATGCATGTGAATGGGTATAAAATGAGAGGCCCTGTGTTGTTTTGTGTTTATTACATGCGTACACATCTATAAAAGCAATTATTGGAAGGACACTCGGCAATTCATTTGACAACTTGACCGCTGAGTTCTAATGTGTTCTCTTTGCCAGTAGACACATAGAACAGATTGGAACTCAGCTGATGAACTATCAACAAAAAAAACACCTTTTATCGACAACCAAATTTGCGAGGGGAACCATATTACTAATTTTAGGTGTCTCTAGCGATCAAATTGTAAGTGCTGTGCATGATTTGCAGAAAATTCCAGAGAAATTTTGCTTCTATTTGAAAATAGTCTGTTAACAATTTCCGTTCCACACATGTGTGCAGAATGGATTTTCTTTTTCCTCATGGTTTATTGTTACTGTAAATGGAGATTTCATAGAACAGGCATATAATAAATTTTCTTATGACCCTAGCTTGTATGGATGAACTTTGGTACAGTGGGCTAAGTATTTACTCTATGTATTGGGACAGCTAAAAATAATTATTTTCACAGGTGTCCCAATTCTTAGAAAATGGGGAAAGAACACAGCCTGGTCTTGATTTGATGCTGAATAAAGTTGTGTGTGATTCGTTTTCCATCACTATATACGAAAATCGCCATCCAATTTTTTTTATATTTTAATTTTTTGCTTCCAAAACATAGCTTATGATCCCTCATTGGAATGAGCGCATTGTGCTCGTTCCAGTGAGGGATCATAAGCTTTGTTTTGGAAGCGAAAAATGAAAATTTTCAGTTACTCAAGAATTTTTTTTATGAGTGTCGTCTGCTACTAGTGACTGGCCAACTGGAAACAAATCTCCTGAATGTCCCAAACTTTGGAGCATAAAAAAAATATAGTTTTCTAGAAAAAATGTGTGTCCCAAATCAAAGAGTGTCCCAATACATAGAGTAAATACGGTATGTTGCTGGTAGTTTGCCTTCAGGTAATGTGAGCTACATTTTACTTACTGGATAAGTTGTGAAGTGTGAAAGCTGATTGTCTATATTCAGTCCAAGTAGTATAATAGGTACTGTGAGTTCTTCATCCAGTAATGCAAATATGATATAAAACAGGATTTGTTCGGATCCTGGAAACCTGGAAAAATCTGGAAATCAATATAATATTTTTCCAAGCCTGGAAGTCACAGAAAAGTAGAGTTATTTTTTGCTTCTGTCTGGAAAAAGTCATGGAAAGTTCCCAAGAAAAACAGCTCCATTATTTTGAAACTGTGGTCACAAAACATTGTAAAAATTGATTTAGAATGAAAGACAAGACTTGCATAAGTCTTTATGATTCATGGAATAAATGTTACATGTTATAGTATTGATTAGTGAGAACAAAAGTGGATATTTTTATACTGTACCAATGAC